>OU342740.1:463551389-464151389 GCA_910589775.1 Avena eriantha
CTGTTTTTGGTTCCAGAAAATCAGAAAATGAATATTCTTGGAATTGGGCGGGACAAAAGCCAAAGTCAATATTTCATCGAGGGGAACACGAAGCCAGAAGATGAGACGGAGAGGGGCCAGGGGCTGACCACACCATGTGGTGGCGCGGGCTAGCCCAGGCCGTGCCACAAGGTGGTGTGGGCCCCTGGTCCACCAATCGACCTTGCCCTTTCGCCTATAAGAAGCCTCCGATGCAAAAACCCTAAATCGTCCAGCCTCCAGCCATGAAAAGTTCCATAGCGCCGCCGCCACCGAAGGGGAGATTCGGGGGACAGAAAGTTTCTGTTCTGGCACCCTGCCGAGATGGGGAAGTGCCCCCGGAGCCATCTCCATCGATCTCCACCACCATCTCCATCACCGTTGCTGATTCCCATGATGATGAGGAAGTAATACTTCCTCAAGGCTAAGGGTTCTACCGGTAGCTATGTGTTCATCTCTCTCTCTATGCATGATCATATTGTGATCATGAGCTTTGTAATCAAGTAGATCTACCTTGCTACTCAAGTGCTTTAATAGATCTCTGGCTCTCCCCATGTGTGTGAAAGTGACAGCGTGCACACCATGGTGGCACTTAGGCTAGAGATTACAAATACTTGTTATGAGTTATATTTGGAGTTGGATGTCTCTATGAAATTGTGGTGTTTGTTGTAACCATCTAGTGCTCAAGGTGACAGTGCGGGGTTATCTAGATGCGGAAAGCGAACTTTGAGGTGTGCTGTTATAGCCCTACAATGGATTAGAGTGTCCAATCGGAGAGTAGTTCAGAGTAGTATCATGAAGAGAAGATATTTATATGAGAGTGTTCACTAGCGAAAGTATGATCCCTAGGCCTTGTTTCTAAACACTGAAACACTGTTGACAACTAGATCTGTTACATGTTTGCTTGGTTCCATCTTTAGTTCAGATTGTCTTTAGTCTCTTCCACGCCATCAAGCTATTTTCTAGCACCATTGTCTTATATCCATACCACTTGTATTTTTCTATCTCTTCGCCGAACTAGTGCACCTATACACCTAACAAGTGTATTGGGTGTGTTGGGGACACAAGAGACTTCTTGTATCTTGATTGCAGGGTTGCTTGAGAGGGATACCTTTGACCACTTCCTCCCTGAGTTTGATAAACCTTGGGTGATTGATACATTGCAAATGTATCTATAATTTTTGATGTTCGATGCTTGGTTTTATCCACTTTCTTGTGTTTTGTCCACACTTTGGAGTACTTTTCATATGATTTCTTGGACTAACCTATTAACTAGAGCCACAGTGTCAGCTGTCTGTTTTCTGCTGTTTTGGTTCCAGGAAAGTCAGAAAATGAATATTCTTGGAATTGGATGGGACAAAAGCCAAAGTGCCTATTTTTCTAGAAGTCATCAGATGCCAGAATACGAGACAGGGAGGGGCCAGAGGCCGGCCACACCACCTGGCCGTGCGGCCAGGCTTGGCCCGCGCTAGGGGGTGGTGTGGTGGCCCCTAGCACCCCCTCGGCCTCCCCTTCCGACTATAAGATGCCCACGGGACGAAAACCCTAAGGGCCCGATCAAAAATCCACGAAAGAGTCTGTAGCCGCCGTCATCTCCATCCCTAGATCGGGAGGGGTCTGAAGCTATTCCTGGCACCTTGCCGAAGAGGGGAATTCACCCTGGAGGCCTTCTTCATCACCATGCAAGCCTCCGGTGTGATGCATGAGTAGTTCATCCTTGGACTACGGATCCATGTAGTAGCTAGATTGCTGGTTCTCCTCCTTTGTGCTTTCATGTCTAGATCTTGTGAGCTCCATTCATGATCAAGATCATCTATTTGTAATTCTACATGTTCTATTTGCGGGGATCCGATGGATATTGAGATCCTATTTCAGATTGATTATTGATTCTATCATGTCTTTGTTATTTGTGATCATTCATGCTTTCTGTTGTTAGTAGCTATCTTGGCCAAGTAGATGCTAGCAACTCCAAGAGTTAGTATTTATGCTCGATAGTGGGTTCATGCCTCTGGTAATCTGGGGAAGTGACAAAAATCTCTAAGGTACTAGATGTGTTGTTGCTACTAGGGAGAAAACAACAATCCTTTGTTCATAGAACGATCGTATTGTTTACTTTACACGCAGTTCATAAAGCAATAATCTGTTGCTTGCAACTTAATACTGGAGGGGGTTCGGATGATAACCTGAAGGTGGATTATTAGTCATAGATGCAGTTGGATGGCGGTCTATATATAATGTTGTAATGCCCAATCAAGTCTCAAAGGAGTCAAGATTATTAGTATATGCATGTATTGCTTTCTCGGTGTTTGTCAATTGCCCCGCTGTAATTTGTTCACCCAGCATGTTATTTATCTAAGGAGAGCCACCTCTAGTGAACTATGGGTCCCGGTCCTTGTCTTTTACATACAATCTACAAACTGTTTACTTCTTTGTGTTTACTTTCTGCAAACTTTTACTTCTTTCCATTCGATACGTTTAATCCTTTGTTTTCCGCAAAACATGGTGAGATTGACAACCTCATCGCAAGTTGGGGACAAAGTTCTGTGGTTGTGTTGTGCAGGTCTCCATGTTGCTACTAGCACCGGTAGTGCACCCTGCCAAGGCTCAGCTAGCAACACCTTTGGGGTGTTTCCTTGCTCCAACTGGTTCGATTAAACCTTGGTTTCATAACTAAGGGAAACTTGCTACTGTGCTCGCCATACCTTCCTCTTGGGGTTCCCAATGAGCTCTACATGAACACTGCACCAGCATTTTCCTGGCGCCATTACAGAGCCATCAGTGATCCACTTAAGAGAAAACTTGTTGTTGTTCTACAAACCTCTGCACTTGGAGGCCCAACAACTGTCTACAAGAATAGAAGTGCATAGACATTAGGGCCGTAAGAGCAGACGCACCCATATGAGTGGTCGTTAAGTAGGCAGATGCCTGCACCCTTTTCTTGCCATTCGTTACGACCGGGCAGTATGGGCGGACATACCCATACTAGTGATCATTATCGGCGATGTTTTCTTCCTTGCTCGTTTGTGATTAAAAAAGGGAAGACAAAAGTCTGTAAGACGTCCGTACAGGCACATGGTACGGACGGAACCCGCTCGTATTGTTACTCGTGGCGGACTCTGCCCCTTTTATCTAGGATTTGTCCTTTTATTTGCATCTCTCTTCTTTATTTTTCTTTATCTTCCTCCATCATCTTTCAGATCTTGAGTTTTCTTTCTTCCTTTTTACCATGACATCTTAGATCTCACTTGATCGCTCGAGAACTATGCAGCCTTTTCATATCAAGTAGATCTGGACCAAGAAGAAATATGTTCCTATAGCACAAGCCAAAAGAAGGGGATCCGAGAGGGATACTTTGTCCTCCTCAACCCAAAGAGTCTACTCAAGTGGTTCCACTCCCCAACTGGGAAGATTTGTTTCCGTGGAAGTTGGAGATGCTCAATCACGTGGAACAAAGGAAGAACAAAGGAGAATCTCCACTCAACCCCTACAGGTATAACCTTCGTGGATCTTCTCTTAAATATCCTCCAGGATCCTCTTCTCGAAAAGAGGAAAAACAGGATGAGATTCGAGAAAAGATTGAGAACCTTGAAAAGATTTCCAAAGCTTGTGTTGAAATTATTGGGGAAGGAGTTGACTCTTACTCGATGATGGGTAAAGACCTCGAAAAGAAGGTAGATGACATCGACGGTAGAGTTCAACTCCTAACCAAGATCATCATGGAGATGGCTGATGATAGGAAGACGTTAAGCAAAATAATCACAGAACTGCATGCTAGCATTGTATACATGTCCACTCGGTTCGCATGTATTGCTCATGCATACATCCTCAAGGCAGAAGAATACGAGGAATATGATGACTTCTTGACTCCCAAGAAGGAGTAAGTAACCACAAGGTATTAATTGATCCCATTGGCTTGATTCCAAGATTGGGGGATCTGTGAGGACCTTGTAATCTATCTTATAGTTTTAGCATTTTTACTTTCCTACATGCATGTTAAGTTTTAATTATAGAATTTACATTAGTTGCATCAACTTGAAGCTCCCTTTTGTTCTAGAGAAGATTTATATCCGTTGAGTTTCGAGACTTTATGATATTTGAAGTTATCTTTGGATTCATGATTATTATATTAGATGATTGAACTAGGTTGAGTGTTATAATACTTATAGAGATATCATGATTTTAGGGACTTCCAAACCAATAAAAGTATTGTTTAAATTATGATAAGAAGAATTTTGGTAGCATATTATAGTCACAAGTTTAAAAAATCCATAAAGGTAGTGAGCATGATCGAGTGGCTCTACTAAAAAGGGAGAGAAAAAGAGAAAGAGAAGAGAAGAAAAATAAAAGAACGGCTATCAAAAGAATTCCAAGGCAAAAATAAAGATAAAAGAAAAAGAATGATCATGAATATTCATTACTGAAATCAAAGTGCTCAATTAGTTTAACTTTATGATTATATGATATGTTGAATCACTCAATTCTTCTTATAACTTCATTGATACTAAAAGGGTGTGGAAGCCTCTAAGTCATGTGATGTGTAAGGGTATGATAATACCCCCGAAGTAACTTTACATCTGATATTGTATTCCTGTTTCAATTTCTGCCTCATTTGTTGTAACGACCCGTGCCTCATGAACATGATGATCTTGTCCATAAGCCACCACCTTGCTCAGGAACAAGCAAGAGTCTAGCTTGTGGGAGTTGTTGAGTCCAAAATTGAAGCATTTTTACTTTTTGTTTTTCAATAAATAGAATAGGGATTTTTGTATTTCACTGTGTTTGCGCGCATGTTTTTATCCTTGTTTCAATGGGATCCCAAATTACTAAGTCTCTTATGAACATACCAATTGGAACTATCATATTATGATATGATATGATATTTTTAAGTGAGAAAAGTCATTTTATTAATTTACCTTCGCACCTGGGAGAATACCAAACGAGAGAAAAGCATCTACCGCCATAATGACCAGTGGTACGGGTGGACCATGCCCGTACCGTTCGCCCGTACCACGCGGCATTGCATCCGCCTCATCAAATACTTTCTCCTGGCGAAGATGACTAGGAGATCTGACATTCACAGCCACTAGAAACCATGAAAAAACACATCAGAAAGGGATCTGAAGGAGGAATTGTGAGAAGGGAAAATCCCTGTTGCTTCACGGATCATTGGAGGACATCACATCATCCCTTTCATCATCAACCACTGCATCTCCATCACCATTACTACCCGCATCTCACATCTATTAGATCTTGTTATAATTCCAAATTCAATTGTGGTTTCCACTAGATTTATCCCTGAGTAGTTTACCCTCGTTCTTGGGGAGATGGAGAAATCCTAGCACTATTATGAAGTTGCAATAAAGATGATCTATTCTTGTGTCCATATGACCGGCCGGTCTATGATAGATTTATGATTTGTGACTGATCTCTATCTTTAGATGGTATGTGTAGTCGGCCACATATCATTTGCCTTCAGGACTAAAGTGAGGGAGAAATCCTTTGGATGTGTTTGTAAGTGTGCCCAGAGAGCTTTGTGACAATTGGCATAGGCTAGCAACCTACATGGTCAAAGGAGGATAAAGAGATACTCCCTAAGCTAATTATGATATCCATAAGGAGACCCTTAATTGTGGTGGTTTGTATGGGTGATTTCTCTCAGACATCACAGTGGTTATTTAGAGGTGACCTCATTCTTGGCTCAACAAAGTGGCTTCCTACGAGCCTTGTATTGAACATCTTATTATGGAGCTCTCTCCACACATATCATGACACAAGAAGTATGTTATCTTAATTAATAATAATAATATCATGCTAGTGGTGTATCCTACATCCTTGAGAATGTTTTATCCCTATTGAGTTCAACCACGTTTGCACCCAACCTTGTTACTTGCTTTATTTTACTTGTTTTAATTACTTTTCTGCACTCAACCAAAAACCTTTCAAACACCCTTTACTTGAGATGAAAGACAGCTTACAAGTATCCTTTGGTAGATAGTGACGAGGGGCATAAAGACCTTAACCAAATAGCTCTCTGGGTACGATACTCTTATTTCAAAACTAGCTACAATTGATCTGCGCACTTGCAGCCATCAATGACCCTGTTGGTATCTTGGCCTTAATAGAGCATTCACATATTTGCTCCAGGAATACCCAGGTGGTATCGGGACACAGGTGGAGCTGATGTTGGCCAATCAATCAGCCTCGTCATTACTTTTCATGGTCGATGTGCCAGAGTTTGCAGCCGTCAAAGTCACCCTCGAGTGAGTTGTAGAGGTCGCGGTAGGTGACCATGTTGTCATTGATGGCGTCACACTGGTTCATAGTTTGTTGCACGCCGATGTAGGAGTCTTCGTAGATCGACAGTCGCGTGGTGCCGCAGAATTTTTTCCATCTACATCCCATGGATGAGGGCCTCGTACTCTTCTTCGTTGTTGGATGACGAGAACTTCATCCGCAGTACATATCGCATCTTGTCTCCTTGTGGGGATGTCAGTATGACACTAGCGCCCTCTCTTTCTTGATGCTTGGATCTGTCGAAGTGCATTGTCGAGACATTTAACTTGTCTTGGGTGTCAGGTAGTTGTATCTCCATCCAATGGACCAATAAATTTAGAAGAACTTGTGACTTTATCGCTAGGAGGTTCTCATAGGTGATGTCCCGTGGAGATAGCTCGATGCCCCAGAGGTCAACTCACCCCATTGCTTTGGGGTTATTGAGGACGTGGGACAGCGGGGCGTCGTTGACGACCACTATCTGGTGTTCCAACAAGTAGTAGAGCAATCGACGTGTTATCATGAACATGTCGTATGCCAGCTTCTGGTAGTGCGGGTACTACTGCTTGGTGGGCGTGAGAACGTCGATGAGGTAGTACACGGGCCGCTACACCCCCTGTATGTTGCCTTCCTTAGCGCGTTCGACGAAGTGCTAACCACCTAGTGTGTGGCAGATATGTAGAGCAGCATGGGTTCCTTCTCATGTGGAGTAACCAAGACCTATGAAGTTGATAGCAGATGCTTGAGGTCATCGAAGGCCTCTTGTGCTTCATTGGTCCACTCGAATTTGTCCGTCTTGCGGAGGAGCAGTTACAAAGGAAGAGCATTTTCGCCCATCCAACTAATGAATCTGCTGAGATCCACAATTCGCCCAGCCAGCTGCTGGACACCTTTGATGTTCTTTGTCGTTTCCATGTCCAGTATAGCCTTGATTTTCTGCAGGTTCGCCTTAATTCCTATGGTAGAGATGAGGTACCCGAGTAGTTGCCCGGATGGGAGGCCGAAAGCACACTTCTCTGGGTTCAACTTGATTTTGTAGCGGTCAAGGTTGTCGAAGTTCTCACGGAGATCATTGATGAGTGTTGCATTCTCTTTTGTCGTGACTACTATATCGTCGATGTAGACTTGGACGTTGCGACCGATTTGATTTTTGAGGCAGACCTGCATGCATGTTTGATAGGTTGCTCCTGCATTCTTTAGCCCAAAGCGCATCGTGTTGTAGCAGTAGACATCGAATGGTGTGATGAAGGACGCCTTTTCTTGGTCCTCCACCTTCATCCGGATCCGATTGTAGCCCAAGTAGGCATTGAGAAAGGAGAGACGTTCGCACCCTGCGGTCAAATCGATGATCTTGTTAATCCATAGTAGGGGAAGTGGTCCTTTGGGAAGTTCTTGTTGAGGGACGTGAAGTCTACACACATCTGTAGTATGTATGTGTCTTTGTTTGGCACCAGCACGGGGTTAGATACTCAGTTACTCTCCTTGATCTCGCATATGAAATCGGTGTCGAGGAGTCTATATACTTCCACGCCTATAGCCTTGGATTTTTCTTCTGACAGCCGCCATAGTGACTGCTTGATTGGTCGTGCGTCGGGGTACACATTGAGTGCATGCTCAGCGAATTCCTTGGGAACTCCTAGCATGTCCGCAGGACACCATGTGAAGATTTCCCAGTGCTCACGGAGCAATTCAACGAGCGCGAGTTCCTATGTGGAACTCAGGTTGTTGGTGATGAGGGCCATCTTGGTTGGGTCCGTCAGGTGAACCTACACCACCTTGGTGTTGAATGTAGAGTCAAATGACTAGTCAGGTGCATTGTGCCTCCTCAAAGGAGGAAGATTGTTGTCCCTCGACTCCTTGAGTCTTGCCAACTCTTGTTGCATGCCGAAGGATTGAGATATTCTGTTGAACTCCCTGTCATCGTTGTCGGATCTTGTGAAGCTTCCTTGGATGGTGATAACACTGTTTGGGCCTGGCATCTTCATCATGAGTTATGTATAGTGTGGTACGGCCAGGAATCACGGGAATGCCATGTGACCAAGTATAGCGTGGTATTGGGAAGGCCAATTAACAACCTCAAACTCGATATTCCCCCGCCTAAAGTTCTTGGGCGTGCTGAAGATGACGTTGAGGTGGATTTTGCCCACGGGGTAGATCCTTTTTCCTAGTACGATGTCGTGGAAGGTGGTGTTGGATGCCTCCGTGCTAGAAAGTGGGATGCGCATGGCACGCAAGGTGCTAGCGAACATTAGCTTGATGTTGTTGCCCCTGTCCATGAATATTAGGCTCATCTCGTACCCACCGATTTGGGCCTCAAGCACCAGGGCCATGTGCCCTAGGCGTGGTACCTGGCATGGGTGGTCGGATCTGTCGAAGGTGATATAGGATTCAGATCTGGTGAGGTACTCAGGCATCACGGGTGGTGATGACACTACCATGTTGATTTGTCGAGTCCTTGTCTTCTAGACCCTATTGAAAGGGTGCCCCTTCTGGATCATCATGCTCCCACGTGGTGGGGGGTACGGCTCGCCTCCATTGTTGCGTGCCACTAGATCTACTGCTGATGGTGGTGTGTTCGCCGGAAAGGGTGGTGGTGGCAGTCTTCGTATGCTATGGGTCCTACAGCCATTCCGTACCCTTGACTTGTCACTTCGCATTCAAGTTTCGCGTAAGCATCTTGGAGCTTCTGGAACTTGCGACAGTCTTTGAGGAGGTGATTTGACTTTCTCTTGTTTTCCTATTTGTCAATGTAGTGTGGATGTTGTAGGGACATGACAGTCTTGCCATCACATTCGAAGCATCGTCATTAGTGCGGAGCTGCCACGCCTGGGCTGGTTATCCACTATCGTAGTAGTTGCCACCATGGTATCCGTTGTTGCGGTTTTCTTCGTCACGTTTGCTGGTATAGACGGCTACGACCATGTCGACTTCATCGCGGTCCTCGTAACCGCGATGCTGTGTTTTCCTCTGCGGTCACACCTACATCCCAGACCGTGTCCATCATCCGAGTGTGCTCGGCTATTATGGACGGTGTCCTCACCTTTCGCCCAGCGATTTGCTATATCCATCAAGTGGTTGATGGTGTCAGGATTGGTGCGGCTGAGCTCCTGCTTGACCTCTCGATAGTGTACGCCGACATTGATCGCATTGATTGCTCGCTCTTTGGAAATGTCCTCCGTGGAGTTCTTGATGATCGACCATCGCTAGATGTATGAGTAGAGGGATTAACCAGACCTTAGGGATAATGCTCTAAGTTCTTCTATTGAGGCTAGTTGCTTGTAGGTGCCCTTGAAGTTTCGAACGAAACTGTACACCAACTCTTCCCAGCTGTAGATCGACCCAGAGGGGATGCAGTTTAGCCAGGACCGCGCGGCGCCCTGCAGTTGCAACTGCAGGCATTGCATGGATGTTTCTTTGGATCCGCCGTGGCACTTCACAAACTTCTTATGGTCGTCTAGCCAGATCTTCGGCTCTTGGAAGCCGTTGAACTTTCGATTGCTAAGCATCGATGTTAGTCGTATAGCACGGCTGAAGCATCTAGCACCGCGGAGCTCTAGGTCCTCATCTTCGGACTCGGAGGAGTAGGCGCGCTTGGGTGTAACTTGTTGACTTTGCATTGCATGATCTTGTCATGGGCATTGTAGCCGCGGTCCCTCCGCCGCGGGCTGCGGTGCCACTACGGCTGGTAAGCCTCATCATATGATAGGGATCGTCTTCTCATGAGTTTCACGGGTGTCTTATTCGGCTCTAAGGCTGGTTCTCCCGCGAGTGTAGCTTCAACCATCCCAAGTCCTGTGAGGACGGACTAATGGATGGCAGTACGTGGATCCCCACCTGTAGGGGGTTCGACAGCAAGTAGGTGGTGGCCTCCATGATGTCGGCTTGCGGTGTCTTGGGCATCATATTGCCATGCGCATCTACGGACATGAACGAGAAGTCTAGTTGCTTGGTGGCCTCATGTTGGGTTCGCAGCATAGAAAACAAAAAATTCCTCCTATGTGAACTAGGAGATTATCACTTTGCGGCCCGAAAGTTGGGGTGTATAGGCAACGCGGTACCCAAGTTCCCTGAAATCAGCCGGGATGACTACAGTTGGTGTGCCAAATACTCAGAGGGTCTTTTTCGGCACGAATTCAACTTTAAGTTTCAATACAAAAAATCAGGCTAACGGGCGTCAAGTTGGGGCCCCCCTGTCAGTTCGTCGTTATGTCGCTCCCGTCGCTTAGGCGGGGTGGCTGTCACATAGGCTTGCAGCGTTGGCACAGTGGATATGACAACGCCCCCTACCCAGTGTATTGACGTGACAAAACAGGGCCGATGTATCGGCGTTATAATTTTTTTTGTTTACTCAGAAGCTGGAACAGCCACTGCCACACGTATCTCCTTGGACTTCCGTCCCAATCGTTAACCCCTACCATAAAAGCGCATTGACGGTTCCACCATTACCCTGCCTCGCATAAACCACTCTTCTTCTTCCTGTCATCTACTATCTTCTTCCCATCTTCTCCTTGCTGCCATGGAAGATCTACGCACTCTAGAGACAAGCTTCACTACCCATGACAACAAGAAGATAGACGTTGTCTACACCAACGAGGAGGAGACAGTGGTGTGTGTCCTAAGGATGTACGAGGGTTGGCTTGGGATAGACGAGGACAAGTTTGTGGGATTGGACCTCGAGTACACCCCGGAGCACCCATATGAAGTGAATGAAGTCACCGTCGTTCAACTTGCCATGCAGAAACACGTCCTCATCTACCACCTCTCATGGTTTGTAGATCTGCTCTCTGTAGCTAACCGCTTTTAGGGTCTTCTCCTCTTGTTCTTTATCCACTTGCTCATCTTGCAACTACTGGATTTTACTTAGGACCAAATAAATTAGGGTTTGCATATGTCTCAATCGACTGAGATTTTCTTTAGTCTCAATCACCTAAGAAAAGTGCAACCGTAGTTAAAAGAAATGTGCAACTCATTCAGTCGACTGAGAAATAGCAAAACCGAATAAATTATGACAATACAATGTTGAGAGTCTTGATCTTGCATTTACTAAACTTTTCAAAATTATATTGAGATGATGATCTTGCATTGACAAAATATTTGTAGTTACAAATTTTGGTGATGACAAACTACATACTTTTAGGACTGACAGGAAATGTCCGGCGCTGCACCAGTTCCTTGAAAAAAAGGGAATTGTTTTCTGCACTGTCGACACAACAACTGATTTTTTGAAATTGTATGAAGAGGAAATTATAATTCCTGTTCACAACTGGATCGATATTCAGGGTCTTGTCAAGATCCTAGGGGGCAGGAAGAAGGATGGAATGGCATCACTCGCAACTAGAATCCTCGATGAGTCGTACGACACAATGAAGGAAGATTTCCCTACGGATAGGCATGATTTCTGGGACGAGTGGCCATTGTCTGATATAAACCTGAAGTATGCAGCCATAGATGCTTACGTGACCTACCAGCTGTACAAGAAGATCCATTTTTTTCAATGTTACCTTGTGTTTTGCCCTATTTGCAAGAAGGAAGATGAGCTTAGGGGAGCCCTTTGTAGAAAATGCCGAATAGCTGAGTTTGAAGTTGAATATGCAAAGAAATTGGCTGCATCTGAAGCAGCTGACAGAGAGGCTGCAGAAGCAGCTGAAAGAGAGCTTGCAGCTAAAGAAGCAGCTGAAAGAGAGCTTGCAACTGAAGAAGCAGCTGATAGAGAGGCTGCAGCTGAAGCGGCAAACAGAGAGGCGACATCTTCTAGCGGCAACAATCAGGCCTGTGATGCACCGCTAATTGTGCCACAGGACACTGAAGATAGGAAAGCCAAGTCAGATGCCATTTGGGACAAAGCAGTTCATCGGACGTGGAGTACCTGGAATGATGGCAAACGCGTCAAGTGGTCTGATGAGGAGTGAATTAAGTTTTACTTGTCTGTGTTATGTTTCTGTTTTGTGGAACTCAGTTAGCTTGCCAAGATGTCTAGCGCATCAAGTGATACTAGTAAAATAAATTTAACCCTCATTGTGTTATGTTTATGTATGTGTCTTGTAGCTTGTCAAGATGGTAGCTTCTTAACTAGTAGTTTGAAAGAGTGCCCTTTTCCTCTCTCGATAAACATATATGTTTCATTTTGCCCAAATTGGTAGCAAATCTAGAGAAGATTCTCACTTCGATATTTCATTCCCTTTTGGACCTCTTTTTGCCTCCGATCAGGTAGCAAATCTAGAGCAGCAAATCACACCAGGCAGAATACATTCATCCAAAAAACAAAAAATGTAGATATAGCTGTGCGCAGCTAAATACGATATAGTGATAGAAAGTAGTAGGTTGCTTAACGGGGTTCGATGCATTCAGCCAGAAATAGGATATAGCTAGAAAGGAGCTGCTGGGCAGCAGGGGCAGCCGCCGCAGCTACAGGCACATCCTGCAAGCGCCCGCACCTCCGCCATCTCCCTCTAGTGCTTCTGCCACTTCTTGCTGCCTAGTTTCTTTGACTTGGGGGCCTTGGGCCTGATTGGAGGCATGCGACCCTCTTTGATGGCCACCCGCTGGAGGTTTCGGAGGTGAATGCCGAGAGGACGATGTTCAGCGATGTAGGCATTGATGTTCGCGGGCTCGGGCTTGCACTTTTGTGGATGCCGGAGCCCGCGGCCTCTGCATGCTTCAGTAAGGTGTTCAAGACGGTGCCGCTGGCGGCGCAACTCGTCAAGCAGTAGACGCCCCCCTTGCTGAAGGGGCAGCTGTAGTAGGGGCCTGTGAGGAATCCGTCGTACTTGCCGGCCCGCAGCCTCCTCAGCACCTGACGAGCCTTGGTGTGAATGGACTCGTCATCGCTGTAGACGTCGCTGCCGGAAACCTATTGAAAGAAAGGGAAAATGGGGGAGTAGATGGTGTAAGAAGATCGAGCAATCGAAATGCGAACAAGCGAATCCTAATAAACCAATATCTAGCATCCAACGATGGGAACGGTGTTGGATAATTAGGCACAATTTCCATGATTAATTCCAGAATATTAAACATGAAAATACCAGCTAAATTTTAAATATATTAGCCCGTTATTTCTAACAAACAGTAGAAGAACCAGGGGAGGGGAGAAAACCCTAGTTACCTTCGACCATAGGTCGTCGATGCCGGTGTTGTATGGGTTTAGCGGAGCGATGTACTTATCTGGATCGTAGGTGCCCAAGAAGTGCGTGATCTGCTTGTGACCGGAGGGGGCCTCCTCGCTGGCGGGGGGCTCCTATTCGGCGGCTCCGTCGGTAGCTGGGACGGGGGCCTAGACGGGAACGGCGGCTGCCATCGATGACTCCACTAGGGCCTGGACAGGGACAGCGGCTGCTTTCAACAAGTCGAGGGGGGACCGGCGAGGAGACGGGGGCCTCCTCGCCGGCGTCCATGGAGGCGACGATGGCCACCTTATCCTCCTCGGCCATCGCCGGCACGGACGGGGTATTCTCGGCAGTTTGCGGATGCTGGTGGGACAGTGGAGAGGGTTGCGTGGGGACAGTGAGCGAGAGTGGGAGTGGGTGTGCGGAGAGGAGCTCTATAGTTAAGGTGGATAGAAGCAAGGCATGTTTCGTTGCACCACCGTGCAACGCGCCACGTAGTCGACTACACCGTGCACCGTGACACGCGCACGGTACGTCACGTTTTTTCCCGGGCCATGCATGGCAGTTCTGTATTGAGCCGCATGCAAAGGGTGCACACACAATTTCTATGTACGAAGTTTGACACGGCCCTAAAATTGGCGATTGAGAGCCGCTGCGTAAAAAATGGGATATGTCTTATTAAAATCAAGTGGCAATAAATTGCAGCTGTCCATCAACGACCGTGCAATCGATGACGCATGCGTTGTGGCGTAGTAGTAGCAGTAGTAGGCTTTTCAGACTTGATTAAACATGACATGACCGCTTGACGACTTTTTCCATGGACGGCATCGTGTTCCTTCTTGTAGAAGTCCCGCTGAGGGAGACGTCCGTACTGTCTCACGTTGTACTGTGAAGGGCACGACGTGTGCAACGATCATTGTTGGATCGCACAGAATCAACGGTTGGTGCACACGATCCACATGACAACTGTGATAACCAATCAGGGAGTAGCAGACAGGGTGAGCACAGATTTGTGCTTCTACGAAAGATAGAGAGGGGGGCAAAACTGAGTAGTACCACATAAAACCAAGGGCGATACAGAGTAGTATAAAAATGGAAAGTGAGTGTCTTGCACAATGAAATACATCATGGCATACATCAAATTATGCCAAGATAGATCCACAAGAGTTCATTGGATGTGTGTTCTTCTCATAAACCACTCATAAACCACGTAAGGATCCACTAGTCATTGGATGTGTGTTCTTCCCACAGACCACACATGGATCCACTAGTGTCATTGCATGTGTGTTCTCCCCACGAACCACACATGGATCCACCAGTGTCATTGCATGTGTGTTATTATCATAGACCATGTAAGGATCCACCGGTGTAATTGCATGTGTGTTCTTCCCATGAACCACACATGGATACACCGGTGTCATTGTATGTCTGCTCTTCCCATGAACCACAGTTAGAGTCATCGCATGTCTGCTCTTTTCATGAACCACAGCTAGAGTCATTGCATGTGTGTTCTTTTCACAAACCACATATCACCAGAGTCATTGCATGCGTGTTCTTCCCATGAACCACACATGGATCCACCAGTGTCATTGCATGTGTGTTCTTCTCACAAACCACACATGGATCCACCCAGTGTCATCGCATGTCGGCTCTTCCCATGAACCACACATGGATCCACCAGTGTCATTGCATGTCTGCTCTTTTCATGAACCAGAGCTAGAGTCATTGGATGTCTGTTCTTCTCACAAACCACATATCACCAGTGTCATTGCATGTGTGTTCTTCCCAAATACCACACATGGATCCACCAGTGTCATTGCATGTGTGTTCTTCTCACAAACCATATCATAAACCACACCCAGTGTCATTGCATGTGTGTTCTTCTCACAGACCACACATGGATCCACCAGTGTCATTGCATGTGTGTTCTTCTCACAAACCATATCATGAACCACACCTAGTGTCATTGCATGTGTGTTCTTCTCATTAACCCCACATGGATCCACCGGTCTCATTGCATGTCTGCTCTTTTCATTAACCACAGCTAGAGTCATTGCATGTGTGTTCTTTTCACAAACCACATATCACCAGAGTCATTGCATGTGTGTTCTTCCCACAGACCACACATGGATCCACCAGTGTCATTGCATGTGTGTTCTTCCCAAGAACCACAAATGGATCCACCAGTGTCATTGCATGTGTGTTATTCTCACATACCATGTAAGGATCCACCGGTGTAATTGCATGTGTGTTCTTCCCATGATCCACAAATGGATCCACCGGTGTCATTATATGTCTGCTCTTCAAATGAACCACAGTTAGAGTCATTGTATGTCTGCTCTTCCCATGAACCACAGTTAGAGTCATCGGATGTCTGCTCTTTTCATGAACCACAGCTAGAGTCATTGCACGTGTGTTCTTCTCACGAACCATATCATGAACCACACCCAGTGTCATTGCATGTGTCTTCTTCCCATGAACCACACATGGATCCACCAGTGTCATTGCATGTCTGCTCTTTTCATGAACCACAACTAGAGTCATTGCATGTGTGTTCTTCTCAGAAACCACATATCACCGGTGTTATTGCATGTGTGTTCTTCCCATGAACCACACATGGATCCACCAGTGTCATTGCATGTGTGTTCTTCTCACAAACCATATCATGGACCACACCCAGTGTCATTGCATGTGTGTTCTTCTCAAAGACCACACATGGATCCACCAGTGTCATTGTATGTCTGCTCTTCCCATGAACTACAGCTAGAGTCATTGCATGCATGCTATTTTCACAAAACACAGCTAGAGTCATTGCATGTGTGTTCTTCTTACAAACCATATCATGAACCACACCCAGTGTCATTGAATGTGTGTTCTTCTCACAAATCACACATGGATCCACCGGTGTCATTGCATGTCTGCTCTTCTCATTGACCACAGCTAGAGTCATTGCATGTCTGCTCTTTTCACAACCACATATCACCAGAGTCATTACACGTGTGTTCTTCCCATGAACCACACATGGATCCACCAGTGTCATTGCATGTGTGTTCTTCTCACAAACCACACATGGATCCACCCAGTGTCATCGCATGTGTGTTCTTCCCATGAACCACACATGGATCCACCAGTGTCATTGCATGTCTGCTCTTTTCATGAACCACAGCTAGTGTCATTCCATGTGTGTTCTTCCCAAAGACCACACATGGATCCAGCAGTGTCATTGCATGTGTGTTCTTCTCACAAACCATATCATGAACCACACGGAGTGTCATCGCATGTGTGTTCTTCTCACAGATCACACATGGATCCATTAGTGTCATTGCATGTGTGTTCTTCTCAAAAACCATATCATGAACCACACCCAGTGTCATTGCATGTGTGTTCTCCCCATGAACCACACATGGATCCACCGGTGTCATAGCATGTCTACTCTTTTCATGAACCATAGCTAGAGTCATTGCATGTGTGCTCTTCTCACAAACCACATATCACCGGTGTCATTGCATGTATGTTCTTCCCATGAACCACACATAGAACCACCAGTGTCATTGCATGTGTGTTCTTCCCACAGACCACACATGGATCCACCAGTGTCATTGCATGTGTGTTTTTCCCATAAACCACACATGGATCCACCAGTGTCATTGCATGTCTACTCTTTTCATGAACCACAGCTAGAGTCATTGCATGTGTGTTCTTCTCACAAACCACATAGCACCGGTGTCATTGCATGTGTGTTCTTCCCATGAACCACACATGGATCTACCAGTGTCATTGCATGTGTGTTCTTCTCACAAACCACACATGGATCCACCCAGTGTCATCGCATGTGTGTTCTTCCCATGAACCACACATGGATCCACTAGTGTCATTGCATGTCTGCTCTTTTCATGAACAACAGCTAGTGTCATTGCATGTGTGTTCTTCCCAAAGACCACACATGGATCCAGTAGTGTCATTGCATGTGTGTTCTTCTCACAAACCATATCATGAACCACACGGAGTGTCATTGCATGTGTGTTCTTCTCACAGACCACACATGGATCCACTAGTGTCATTGCATGTGTGTTCTTCTCAAAAACCATATCATGAACCACACCCTGTGTCATTGCATGTGTGTTCTCCCCATGAACCACACATGGATCCACCGGTGTCATAGCATGTCTACTCTTTTCATGAACCATAGCTAGAGTCATTGCATGTGTGCTCTTCTCACAAACCACATATCACCGGTGTCATTGTATGTGTGTTCTTCCCATGAACCACACATGGAATCACCAGTGTCATTGCATGTGTGTTCGTCCCACAGACCACACATGGATCCACCAGTGTCATTGCATGTGTGTTTTTCCCATGAACCACACATGGATCCACCAGTGTCATTGCATGTCTACTCTTTTCATGAACCACAGCTAGAGTCATTGCATGTGTATTCTTCTCACACACCAGATATCACCTGTGTCATTGCATGTGTGTTCTTCCCAAAGACCACACATGGATCCACCAGTGTCATTGCATGTGTGTTCTTCTCACAAACCATATCCTGAACCACACCCAGTGTCATTGCATGTGTGTTCTTCTCACAGACCACACATGGATCCAACAGTGTCATTGCATGTGTGTTCTTCTCACAAACCATATCATGAACCACACCCAGTGTCATTTCATGTGTGTTCTTCTCACAGACCACACATGGATCCACCAGTGTCATTGCATGTGTGTTCTTCTCACAAACCATATCATGAACCACACCTAGTGTCATTGCATGTGTGTTCTTCCCATGAACAACACATGGATCCACCGGTGTCATTGCATGTCTGCTCTTTTCATGAACCACATCTAGAGTCATTGCATGTCTGTTCTTTTCACAAACCACATATCACCAGAGTCATTGCATGTGTGTTCTTCCCATGAACCACACATGGATCCACCAGTGTCATTGCATGTGTGTTCTTCTCACAAACCACACATGGATCCACCAAGTGTCATCGCATGTCTGCTCTTCCCATCAACCACACAAGGATCCACTAGTGTCATTGCATGTCTGCTCTTTCCATGAACCGCAGCTAGAGTCATTGGATGTGTGTTCTTCTCACAGATCACATATCACCAGTGTCATTGCATGTGTGTTCTTCCCAAAGACCACACATGGATCCACCAGTGTCATTGCATGTGTGTTCTTGTCACAAACCATATCATGAACCACACCCAGTGTCATTGCATGTGTGTTCTTCTCACAGACCACACATGGATCCACCAGTGTCATTGCATGTGTGTTCTTCCCACAGACCATATCATGAACAACACCCAATGTCATTGCATGTGTGTTCTTCTCATTAACCCCACATGGATCCACTAGTGTCATTGCATGTCTGCTCTTTTCATTAACCACAGCTAGAGTCATTGCATGTGTGTTCTTTTCACAAACCAGATATCACCAGATTCATTGCATGTGTGTTTTTCTCACAGACCACATATCACCTGTGTCATTGCATGTGTGTTCTTCCCATGAACCACACATGGATCCACCAGTGTCATTGCATGTGTGTTCTTTTCACAAACCACATATCACCAGAGTCATTGCATGTGTGTTCTTCTCACAGACCATATATCACCTGTGTCATTGCATGTGTGTTCTTCCCATGAACCACACATGGATCCACTAGTGCCATTGCATGTGTCTTCTTCCCATAGACCACACATGGATCCACCAGTGTCGTTGCATGTGTGTTCTTCCCATGAACAACACATGGATCAACCGGTGTCATTGTATGTCTGCTCTTCCCATGAACCACAGCTAGAGTCATCGCATGCGTGCTCTTTTCCCAAACCACAGCTAGAGTCATTGCATGTGTGTTCTTCTTACAAACCATATCATGAACCACACCCAATGTCATTGCATGTGTGTTCTTATCACAAAACACACATGGATCCACCGGTGTCATTGCATGTCTGCTCTTCTCATTAACCACAGCTAGAGTCATTGCATGTCTATTCTTTTCACAAACCACATATCAACAAAGTCATTGCATGTGTGTTCTTCCCATGAACCACACATGGATCCACTAGTGTCATTGCATCTGTGTTCTTCACACAGACTGTTGGAGATATGCCCAAGAGGCAATAATAAATTGATTATTATTATATCTTTGTGTTTATGATGAATGTTTACATCACATGCTATAATTGTATTATTAGGAAACACTAATACTTGTGTGTTTTGTAAACATAAGAGAGTCCCTAGTAAGCCTCTTGTTGAACTAGCTTGTTGATTAATTGATGATCATGGTTTCCTGATCATGGACATTAGGATGTGATTAATAACAAGGTTATATCATTAGGAGAATGATGTGATGGACGCACACCCATAGTAAGCGTAGCATAAGATCAAGTCATTAAGTTCGTATTGCTGTAAGCTTTCAAATACATAGTAACCTATTCCTTCGACCATGAGGTTATGTTAATCACCATCACCGGATGGATGCTTTGATGACATCAAACGCCGCTTTGTAACTGGGTGGTTATAAAAGTGTCATTGGGTATTCTGAAAGTATGTGTTGAAGCGCATGAACCAAGATTGGGATTTGTCTATCCATATGACGGATAGATATGCTCTAGGCCCTCTCGGTGGAATGTCATCTAGTTAGCTTGCAAGCATGTGACTAGGTTACAAGGGATGACATATCACGGAACGAGTAAAGAGTACTTATTAGTAACGAGGTAGAACTAGGTATGGAGATACCGACGATCAAACCTCGGATAAGTATAGTACCGCGAGACAAAGGGAATTAGTTTCGTATGTAAGTGGTTCAATCGATCACAAAGTCATCGTTGAGTATGTGGGAGCCATTATGGATCTCCAGGTCCCGCTGATGGTTATTGATTGGAGATGGGTCTCTATCATGTCTACATATTCACGAACCGTAGGATGACACACTTAAGGTTCGAAGTTGTTTTAAGTAGATATGGAATATGCGTTGGAGACCGAATGTTGGTCGGAGTCTCGGATTGGATTCGGGACATCACGAGGAGATCCGGAATGGTCCGGAGAATAAGATTCATATATAGGAGATCATTTTATGAGTTAGGAAATGTTCCGGAGTGTTTGTATGAGGATTCTAGAAGGTTTCGGAATGTTCCGGAAGGTTCTAGAAGATATCTTGGAGTTTGCTTGAAAATCAAGATAGGGATCAAGGAGTCCTGGTGGGTCAAGATACGGATTCGTGGGGGAGTAGGACTCCTCCCCCCACCTCCAATCCGCCGGCCATAGAGAGGGAGGGGAGTCCTACAAGGACTCCCCCTCCCTAGGCGCCTCCCCTCTTTAAATAGAGGGGCAGGGGCGCCCCCTCCTCCCAAGCTCTCATAACGTCCAATCTCTGCCGCCTCTCTCCTCCACCATCTTCTGCACAGGCATAGGCGAAGCCCTGCAGAATTCTCTACTCCACCACCACCACCACGCCGTCATGCTTCTAGGATTCCGTGGAGAAGATCTACTACCTCCGCTGCTCGCTGGAACGGGGAGAGGAAGGTCTGCTTCGACTCCGCACGTGTGACCGACTGCGGAAGCGCTGCCGAAACGTGGCGCCGGAAGGATCGTCTACTTGGCCGAGGGCGGAAGCGCTGCTGGAACGCGACGCCGGAAGGATCGTCTACTTGACCAAGGGCGGAAGCGCTGCTGGAACGCGCGCCGGAAGGATCGTCCACACGATCTTGAGATCGGCAAGTGATCGACTACATCAACCACAAGATCTAATCTCGTTAACGCTTCCGGATCTACGAGGGTTAGTTCCCATCTATCTCGTTGCTCATGTCTAATATATTAGATCTGGGCTTTTATCTAGATTAGATCTAGGTTTTGTTCGTTCTTGCGGTAGAAAATTTTTGTTTTCCATGCTACGAACCCATCAGTGGTATCAGAGCCGTATCTATGCGTAGATCTGTTGCACGAGTAGAACATAATGTTTTGTGGGCGTTGATGCTTTTGTTGTCGGTGTCTTAGCGTGTACTTTGCATCTTGCGGCATGGTGGGATGAAGCGGCTCGGGCTAACATTACATGTCATCGCACATGAGACTTGCTCCACGCTTGACGTGCAACTTGCCTTGCACAAGTGGCTTTGCGGGTGTCTGTCTCTCCCACCATAGTTAAGATTCGATTTACAATGAGCATCTTGACAACACTTGTATCAACGTTGTGGTTCTTGTTCGTAGGTAAGATCGGCCTTATGCGAAAGCCCCAAACCACGTAAAACTTGCAAAGAAAATTAGAGGCGTCTAACTTGTTTTTGCAGGGGTTTTGTGATGTGATATGGCCATCATGTGATTGTGATTGTATTTGATGTATGCAATGATCCTTGTTGTAATATGGCAACTGGGAGGAGCCTAATGGTTGTCTTTAATTCTGTTAAGACCTGCGTGTCTATTCATCTTGTAATAGCTTTATTCCAAGTAGTTGTAACAGTTGCTGGCGATGATGGACAGCCATGAAGCGGTGCCACTGACCTTGACGCAATGCTGGTGATGATGGAGATCATGTTTGTGCTTTGGAGATGGAGATCAAAGGCGCAAGAAGAAAAGGCCATATCATATCACACTTATTATGAATTGCCTATGATGTTAATCCTTTATGCATCTTGTATTGCTTAGATCGCGACGGTAGCATTATAAGATGATCCCTCTCACTAAATATCAAGTAATAAAGTGTTCACCCTTAGTTGGCACCGTTGCTAAGACTCGTCGTTTCGAAGCATCTCGTGATGATCGGATGTGATAGATTCTACGTGTGCATACAACGGGTGCAAGCCAGATTTGCACATGCGGAAACTGAGATTATCTTGACGAGCCTAGCATGTACAGACATGGTCTCGGAACACGGAATACCGAAAGGTAGAGCATGAGTCATATAAATGATATGATGAACATGAAGATTGTTCGCCGATGAAACTACATCTTCTCTCGTGAAGATCGGACTTGGTGTAGTGAACTTGGTTCGTGTAATCACTAAGACAATGTGAGGGATGTTGTTTTGAGTGGGAGTTCACCTAGTTAGTTTAAGAATTAAATTTGAACTCAATTTGTCATAAACTTAGTCTAAACTACTTGCAAATTGTTGTAGATTATGGCGACCCCCTCCATCAATTTCAATGCGTTCCTAGAGAAAGAAAAGCTTAAAAACAATGGAAGCAATTTCACGGACTGGTTCCGTGGACTGAAGATCGTCCTCAGGGCTGGTCAGTTGACCTATGTGCTCGATGCACCGCTAGGTGACCCACCTGCAGATAATGCCACCGATGACGAAAAGAATGTTTTCGCCACTCGGAAGAATCATTACTCCACAGTTCAGTGTGCCATCCTGTACGGTTTAGAAGCGGAGCTCCAACAGCGTTTTGAGCACCACGACCCGTTCGAGATCATTAAAGAGCTCAGGCTAATTTTTGAGACTCGCGCGGCCATGGAGAGCTATGAGGCCTCCGAAAAGTTCTTTAACTGTAAGATGGAAGAAGGAAGCTCCGTTAGCGAGCACGTGCTCACCATGTCTGGGTACGCTAAGAAGCTCCAAGAGTTGGGAATATCGATTCCTAGTGAATTGGGGATTCACCGTCTCCTTCAATCACTGCCACCAAGTTACAAGAACTTTGTGATGAACTACAACATGCACTTCATGAACAAGACATTGCCTGAACTGTCGTCCATGCTGAAAACTGTTGAAGTGGAGATCAAGAAGGAGCAACAAGTGTTGATGGTCAATAAGACCACCAATTTCAAGAAACGGGGCAAGCCTAAGAACAAGGGCAACTTCAAGAAGGACGGCAAGAAAGCTGCCGCACCTGCTAAGAAGCCCAAGGCTGGTCCTAAACCTGTAACTGAGTGCTTCTACTGCAAGGGAGCTGGTCACTGGAAGCGTAACTGCCCAAAGTACCTGGCGGATCTGAAGAACGGCAACATCAAGAAGAAAGGTATATTTGATATATGTGTTATAGATGTGTATCTTACTAGTAATCGTAGTAGTGCCTGGGTATTTGATACTGGTTCGGTTGCTCATATTTGTAACTCGAAACAGGAGCTGCAGAATAAACGAAGACTGGCAAGAGATGAGGTGACGATGCGCGTTGGAAATGGCTCCAAGGTTGATGTGATCGCCGTCGGCACGCTCCCTCTACATCTACCTTCGGGATTAGTTTTAAATTTAAATAATTGTTATTTGGTGCCTGCGTTAAGCATGAACATTATATCTGGATCCTATTTATTGCGAGACGGTTACTCTTTTAAATCTGAGAATAAAGGTTGTTCGATTTATATGAGTAATATCTTTTATGGTAATGCACCTGAGATGAATGGTTTATTCTTACTAATCTCGATAGTAGTAATACACATGTTCACAACATAGATGCTAAACGAATTAAATTGAATGATAATTCTACATACATGTGGCACTATCGTCTTGGTCACATTGGAGTGAAGCGTATGAAGAAACTCCATTCAGATGGACTTCTTGAATCACTTGATTTTGAATCACTTGAAATATGCGAAGCATGTCTAATGGGAAAAATGACTAAGACTCCATTCTCTGGTACAACGGAGCGAGCTACAGACTTATTGGAAATAATACATACCGATGTGTGCGGTCCAATGAGTGTAGCATCGCGTGGTGGATATCGTTATGTTCTCACTTTCACGAATGACTTGAGTAGATATGGGTATGTCTACTTCATGAAACATAAGTCCGAAACTTTCGAGAAGTTTAAGGAATTTCAAAGTGAAGTGGAGAATCATCGTAACAAGAAGATTAAGTTTCTGCGTTCTGATCGCGGGGGTGAATATCTAAGTTACGAGTTTGGCATACATTTAAAGAAATGTGGAATACTTTCACAGTTGACACCGCCGGGAACACCACAGCGTAATGGTGTGTCCGAACGTCGTAATCGAACTCTCTTAGATATGGTTCGGTCTATGATATCTCTTATAGATTTACCGTTATCATTTTGGGGCTATGCATTAGAGACAGCCGCATTCACTTTAAATAGGGCACCATCTAAATCCGTTGAAACGATACCGTACGAATTGTGGTTTGGTAAGAAACCTAAGTTGCCGTTCCTTAAAGTTTGGGGTTGCAAAGCATATGTAAAGAAGTTACAACCTGATAAGCTAGAACCCAAAGCGGAGAAATGCGTCTTCATAGGATACCCTAAAGAAACGATTGGGTATACCTTCTATCATAGATCCGAAGGCAAAGTTTCCGTTGCCAAGAATGGATCCTTTCTTGAGAAGGAGTTTCTCTCGAAAGAGGTGACTGGAAGGAAAGTAGAACTCGATGAGGTTATTGAACCTTCTCTCGGATTTGAGAGTAGCGCAGCACTGGAAGATGTTTTTGTGCCGCCTGCACCAATTGGAGAGGAAGCTAATGATAATGATCATGAAACTTCAAACGAAGTTACTACTGAACCTCGCAGGTCAACGAGAGTTCGTACCATTCCTGATTGGTATGACTCTGCCTTGAACGTCATGTTGGTGGACAACGATGATGACCCTGCGACGTATGAAGAAGCTATGGTGAGCCCAGATTCTGACAAATGGCTAGAAGCCATGAAATCCGAAATGGGATCCATGTACGAAAACCAAGTGTGGACTTTGGTGGACTTACCAGATGGCCGTAAGGCTGTCGAGAACAAATGGATTTTCAAGAGAAAAACAGATGCTGATGGTAATGTTACCGTCTATAAAGCTCGACTTGTCGCGGAAGGGTTCCGACAAATTCAAGGAGTTGACTATGATGAGACTTTCTCACCAGTAGCGAAGCTAAAGTCTGTGAGGATTTTGTTAGCAATTGCTGCACATTTCGATTATGAGATTTGGCAGATGGATGTCAAAACGGTGTTCCTGAATGGTGACATTGAGGAAGAGTTGTATATGGTACAACCCAAGGGTTTTGTCGATCCTAAAGATGCTGACAAGGTATGCAAACTTCAGCGCTCCATTTATGGACTGAAGCAAGCATCCCGGAGTTGGAATCAACGTTTTGATAAAGTAATCAAAAACTTTGGATTTATACAAACTTATGGAGAAGCTTGTATTTACAAGAAAGTGAGTGGGAGCTCTGTAGCATTCCTAGTACTGTATGTAGATGACATATTGTTGATTGGGAATGATATAGAACTTCTTAATAGCGTCAAAACCTATTTGAATAATAGTTTTTCAATGAAGGATCTTGGCGAAGCGGCATATATTCTAGGCATCAAGATTTATAGAGATAGATCAAGACGTCTAATAGGGCTTTCATAAAGTACATACTTGGACAAAGTTCTAAAGAAGTTTAGAATGGAAGATAGCAAGAAAGGGTTCGTGCCCATGTTGTCAGGTAAGACTTTGAGTAAAACTCAAGGTCCAGCTACGGCAGAAGATAGAGAGAAAATGAATAATATTCCCTATGCCTCAGCCATAGGTTCTATCATGTATGCTATGCTGTGTACAAGACCGGATATAGCACATGCTGTTAGTTTGACTAGCAGATATCAAAGTGATCCTGGAATGGAGCACTGGACAGTGGTCAAAAATATCCTAAAGTACCTAAATAGGACTAAGGATATGGTTCTTTCTTATGGAGGTGATGAATAGCTTGTTGTAAACGGTTACACCGATGCTAGTTGGAACACCGATCCGGATGACTCAAAGTCACAGTCGGGATACGTATTTATTTTGAATGGTGCTGCAGTGAGCTGGAGGAGTGCGAAGCAAAGCGTTGTGGCGAAATCTTCAACTGAATCAGAATACATAGCTGCTTCGGAGGCTGCACAAGAAGCCGTTTGGATGAAGGAATTCATTACTGAACTCGGCGTGGTTCCCAGTGCGTTGGATCTGATGGCCATCTACTGTGACAACACAGGTGCCATAGCTAAAGCGCAGGAGCCAAGGTCACATAGCAAGCTGAAGCATATCAAGCTACGTTTCTACGCTATTCGCGAGTATGTCCGAGATGGTGACTAAAGATTTGCAAAGTACACACTGATCTGAATGTGGCAGATCTGTTGACTAAACCTCTCCCTAGGGCAAAGCATGACCAACACCAAAATGCCATGGGTGTGCGGTATATTACCATGTAATCTAGATTATTGACTCTAGTGCAAGTGGGAGACTGTTGGAGATATGCCCAAGAGGCAATAATAAAAGTGATTATTATTATATCTTTGTGTTTATGATGAATGTTTACATCACATGCTATAATTGTATTATTAGGAAACACTAATACTTGTGTGTTTTGTAAACATAAGAGAGTCCCTAGTAAGCCTCTTGTTGAACTAGCTTGTTGATTAATTGATGATCATGGTTTCCTGATCATGGACATTAGGATGTGATTAATAACAAGGTTATATCATTAGGAGAATGATGTGATGGACGCACACCCATAGTAAGCGTAGCATAAGATCAAGTCATTAAGTTCGTATTGCTGTAAGCTTTCAAATACATAGTAACCTATTCCTTCGACCATGAGGTTATGTTAATCACCATCACCGGATGGATGCTTTGATGACATCAAACGCCGCTTTGTAACTGGGTGGTTATAAAAGTGTCATTGGGTATTCTGAAAGTATGTGTTGAAGCGCATGAACCAAGATTGGGATTTGTCTATCCATATGACGGATAGATATGCTCTGGGCCCTCTCGGTGGAATATCATCTAGTTAGCTTGCAAGCATGTGACTAGGTCACAAGGGATGACATATCATGGAACGAGTAAAGAGTACTTATCAGTAACGAGGTAGAACTAGGTATGGAGATACCGACGATCAAACCTCGGATAAGTATAGTATCGCGAGACAAAGGGAATTATTTTCGTATGTAAGTGGTTCAATCGATCGCAAAGTCATCGTTGAGTATGTGGGAGCCATTATGGATCTCCAGGTCCCGCTGATGGTTATTGATTGGAGATGGGTCTCTATCATGTCTACATATTCATGAACCGTAGGGTGACACACTTAAGGTTCGAAGTTGTTTTAAGTAGATATGGAATATGCGTTGGAGATCGAATGTTGTTCGGAGTCTCGGATTGGATTCGGGACATCACAACGAGATCCAGAATGGTCCGGAGAATAAGATTCATATATAGGAGATCATTTTATGAGTTAGGAAATGTTCCGGAGTGTTTGTATGAGGATTCTAGAAGGTTTCGGAATGTTCCAGAAGGTTCTAGCAGATATCTTGGAGTTTGCTTGAAAATCAAGATAGGGATCAAGGAGTCCTAGTGGGTCAAGATACGGATTCGTGGGGGAGGAGGACTCCTCCCCCCACCTCCAATCCGCCGGCCATAGAGAGGGAGGGGAGTCCTACAAGGACTCCCCCTCCCTAGGCGCCTCCCCTCTTTAAATAGAGGGGCAGGGGCGCCCCCTCCTCCCAAGCTCTCATAACGTCAAATCTCTGCCGCCTCTCTCCTCCACCATCTTCTGCACAGGCATAGGCAAAGCCCTGCAGAATTCTCTACTCCACCACCACCACCACACTGTCATGCTGCTGGGATTCCGTGGAGAAGATCTACTACCTCCGCTGCTCGCTGGAACGGGGAGAGGAAGGTCTGCTTCGACTCCGCACGTGTGACCGACTACGGAAGCGCTGCCGAAACGTGGCGCCGGAAGGATCGTCTACTTGGCCGAGGGCGGAAGCGCTGCTGGAACGCGACGCCGGAAGGATCGTCTACTTGACCAAGGGCGGAAGCACTGCTGGAACGCGACGCCGGAAGGATCGTCCACACGATCTTGAGATCGGCAAGTGATCGACTACATCAACCACGAGATCTAATCTCGTTAACGCTTCCGGATCTACGAGGGTTAGTTCCCATCTATCTCGTTGCTCATGTCTAATAGATTAGATCTTGGCTTTTATCTAGATTAGATCTAGGTTTTGTTCGTTCTTGCGGTAGAAATTTTTTGTTTTCCATGCTACGATCCCATCACAGACCACACAAGGATCCACCCAGTGTCATCGCATGTGTGTTCTTCCCATGAACCACACATGGATCCACCACTATCATTGCATGTCTGCTCTTTTCATGAACCACAGCTAGAGTCATTGGATGTGTGTTCTTCTCACAGACCACATATCACCAGTGTAATTGCATGTGTGTTCTTACCAAAGACCACACATGGATCCACCAGTGTCATTGCATGTGCGTTCTTCTCACAAACCATATCATGAACCACACCCAGTGTCTTTGCATGTGTGTTCTTCTCACAGACACAACATGGATCCACCAGTGGCATTGAATATGTGTTCTTCTCACATACCATATCATGAACCACACCGAACGTCATTGCATGTGTGTTCTTCTCATTAACCCCACATGGATCCACCGGTGTCGTTGCATGTGTGTTCTTCTCACAAACCACATATGACTAGTGTCATTGCATGTGTGTTCTTCCCAAAGACCACACATGGATCCACCAGTGTCATTTCATGTGTGTTCTTCTCACAAACCATATCATTAACCACACCAGTGTCATTGCATGTGTGTTCTTCTCACAGACCACACCTGGATCCACTAGTGTCATTGCATGTGTGTTCTTCTCATAGACCATATCATGAACCACACCCAGTGTCATTGCAAGTGTGTTCTTCTCATTAACCCCACATGGATCCACCGGTGTCATTGCATGTCTGCTCTTTTCATTAACCACAGCTAGAGTCATTGCATGTGTGTTCTTTTCACAAAGCACATATCACTAGAGTCATTGCATGTGTGTTCTTCCCAAAGACCACACAAGGATCCACCAGTGTCATTAGATGTGTGTTCTTCCCACAGACAACACATGGATCCAGCATTGTCATTGCATGTGTGTTCCTCCCATGAACCACACATGGATCCACCAGTGTCATTGTATGTCTCCTCTTCCCATGAACCACAACTAGAGTCATCACATGCGTGCTCTTTTCACAAACCATAGCTAGAGTCATTGCATGTGTGTTCTTCTTATAAACCATCTCATGAACCACACCCAGTGTCATTGCATGTGTGTTGTCCTCACAATCCACACATGGATCCAACGGTGCCATTGCATGTCTGCTCTTCTCATTAACCACCGCTAGAGTCATTGCATGTCTGTTCCTTTCACAAACCACATATCACTAGAGTCATTGCATGTGTGTTCTTCCCATCAACCACACATGGATCCACCACTGTCATTGCATGTGTGTTCTTCTCACAAACCACACATGGATCCACCTAGTGTCATCGCATGTGTGTTCTTCCCATGAACCACACATGGATCCACTAGTGTCATTGCATGTCTGCTCTTTTCATGAACCACAGCTAGACTCATTGGATGTGTGTTCTTCTCACAAACCACATATCACCAGTGTCATTGCATGTGTGTTCTTCCCAAAGACCACACATGGATCTACCAGTGTCATTGCAGGTGTGTTCTTCTCACAAACCATATCATGAACCACACCCAGTGTCATTGCATGTGTGTTCTTCTCATAGACCACACATGGATCCACCAGTGTCATTGCATGTGTGTTCTTCTCACAAACCATATCATGAACCACACCCAGTGTCATTGCATGTGTGTTCTTCCCATGAACCATACATGGATCCACCGGTGTCATTGCATGTCTGCTCTTTTCATGAACCACAGCTAGAGTCATTGCATGTCTATTCTTTTCACAAACCACATATCACTAGAGTAATTGCATGTGTGTTCTTCCCATGAACCACACATGGATCCACCAGTGTCACTGCATGTGTGTACTTCTCACAAACCACACATGGATCCACCCAGTGCCATAGCATGTCTCCTCTTCCCGTGAACCACACATGGATACACCAGTGTCATTACATGTCTGCTCTTTTCATGAACCACAGCTAGAGTCATTGGATGTGTGTTCTTCTCACAGACCACATATCACCAGTGTCATTGCATGTGTGTTCTTCCCAAAGACCACACATGGATCCACCAGTGTCATTGCATGTGTGTTATTCTCACAAACCATATCATGAACCACACACAGTGTCATTGCATGTGTGTTCTTCTCATAGACCACACATGGATCCACTAGTGTCATTGCATGTGTGTTCTTCTCATAGACCATATCATGAACCACACCCAGTGTCATTGCAAGTGTGTTCTTCTCATTAACCCCACATGGATCCACCGATGTCATTGCATGTCTGCTCTTTTCATTAACCACAGCTAGAGTCATTGCATGTGTGTTCTTTTCACAAACCACATATCACCAGAGTCATTGCATGTGTGTTCTTCCCAAAGACCACACAAGGATCCACCAGTGTCATTACATGTGTGTTCTTCCCACAGACAACACATGGATCCAGCATTGTCATTGCATGTGTGTTCCTCCCATGAACCACACATGGATCCACCAGTGTCATTGTATGTCTGCTCTTCCCATGAACCACAGCTAGAGTTATCACATGCGTGCTCTTTTCACAAACCACAGCTAGAGTCATTGCATGTGTGTTCTTCTTATAAACCATATCATGAACCACACCCAGTGTCATTGCATGTGTGTTCTCCTCACAAACAACACATGCATCCACCGGTGCCATTGCATGTCTGCTCTTCTCATTAACCACAGCTAGAGTCATTGCATGTCTGTTCTTTTCACAAACCACATATCACTAGAGTCATTGCATGTGTGTTCTTCCCATGAACCACACATGGATCCACGACTGTCATTGCATGTGTGTTCTTCTCACAAACCACACATGGATCCACCTAGTGTCATCGCATGTGTGTTCTTCCCATGAACCACACATGGATCCACTAGTGTCATTGCATGTCTGCTCTTTTCATGAACCACAGCTAGAGTCATTGGATGTGTGTTCTTCTCACAAACCACATATCACCAGTGTCATTGCATGTGTGTTCTTCCCAAAGACCACACATGGATCTACCAGTGTCATTGCAGGTGTGTTCTTCTCACAAACCATATCATGAACCACACCCAGTGTCATTGCATGTGTGTTCTTCTCACAAACCATATCATGAACCACACCCAATGTCATTGCATGTGTGTTCTTCCCATGAACCATACATGGATCCACCGGTGTCATTGCATGTCTGCTCTTTTCATGAACCACAGCTAGAGTCATTGCATGTCTATTCTTTTCACAAACCACATATCACTAGAGTAATTGCATGTGTGTTCTTCCCATGAACCACACATGGATCCACCAGTGTCATTGTATGTGTGTACTTCTCACAAACCACACATGGATCCACCCAGTGCCATCGCATGTCTCCTCTTCCCGTGAACCACACATGGATACACCAGTGTCATTGCATGTCTGCTCTTTTCATGAACCACATCTAGATTCATTGGATGTGTGTTCTTCTCACAGACCACATATCACCAGTGTCATTGCATGTGTGTTCTTCCCAAAGACCACACATGGATCCACCAGTGTCATTGCATGTGTGTTATTCTCATAAACCATATCATGAACCACACACAATGTCATTGCATGTGTGTTCTTCTCACAGACCACACATGGATCCACTAGTGTCATTGCATGTGTGTTCTTCTCACATACCATATCATGAACCACACCCAGTGCCATTGCATGTGTGTTCTTCTCATTAACCCCGCATGGATCCATGGGTGTCATTGCATGTCTGCTCTTTTCATTAACCATAGCTAGAGTCATTGCATGTGTGTTCTTTTCACAAGCCACATATCACCAGAGTCATTGCATGTGTGTTCTTCTCACATACCACATATCACATGTGTCATTGCATGTGTGTTCTTCCCATGAACCACACATGGATCCACCAGTGTCATTGCATGTGTGTTCTTTTCACAAACCACATATCACCAGAGTTAGTGCATGTGTGTTCTTCTCACAGACCACATATCACCTGTGTCATTGCATGTGTGTTCGTCCCATGAACCAAACATTGATCCACCAGTGTCATTGCATGTGTCTTCTTACCACAGACTACACATGGATCCACCAGTCTTGTTGCATGTGTGTTCTTCCCATGAACCACACATGGATCCACCGGTGTCATTGTATGTCTGCTCTTCCCATGAACCACAGCTAGAGTCATCGCATGCGTGCTCTTTTCACAAACCATAGCTAGAGTCATTGCATGTGTGTTCGTCTTACAAACCATATCATGAACCACACCCAATGTCATTGCATGTGTGTTCTTCTCACAAACCACACATCGATACACCGGTGTCATTGCATGTCTGCTCTTCTCATTAACCACAGCTAGAGTCATTGCATGTCTCTCTTTTCACAACCACATATCACCAGAGTCATTGCATGTGTGTTCTTCCCATGAACCACACATGGATCCACCAGTGTCTTTGCATGTGTGTTCTTCTCACAAACCACACATGGATCCACCTAGTGTCATCGCATGTGTGTTCTTCCCATGAACCAGACATGGATCCACCAGTGTCATTGCATGTCTGCTCTTTTCATAAACCACAGCTAGAGTCATTAGATGTGTGTTCTTCTCACAGACCACATATCACCAGTGTCATTGCATGTGTCTTCTTCCCAAAGACCACACATGGATCCACCAGTGTCATTGCAGGTGTGTTCTTCTCACAAACCATATCATGAACCACACCCAGTGTCATTGCATGTGTGTTCTTCTCACATACCACACATAGATCCACCAGTGACATTGCATGTGTGTTCTTCTCACAGACCATATCATGAACCACACCCAGTGTCATTGCATGTGTGTTCTTCTCATGAACCACACATGGATCCATCGGTGTCATTGCATGTACGCTCTTTTCATGAACCACAGCTAGAGTCATTGCATGTGTGTTCTTCTCACAAACCACATATCAGCGGTGTCATTGCATGTGTGTTCTTCCCATGAACCACACATAGATCCACCAGTGTCATTGCATGTGTGTTCTTCCCACATACCACACATGGATCCACCAGTGTCATTGCATGTGTGTTCTTCCCATGAACCACACATGGATCCACCAGTGTCATTGCATGTCTGCTCTTTTCATGAACCACAGCTAGAGTCATTGGATGTGTGTTCTTCTCACAGACCACATATCACCAGTATCATTGCATGTGTGTTCTTCCCAAAGACCACACATGAATCCACCAGTATCATTGCATGTGTGTTCTTCTAACAAACCATATCATGAACCACACCTAGTGTCATTGCATGTGTGTTCTTCTCACAGACCACACATGGATCCACCCGTGCCATTGCATGTGTGTTCTTCTCACAGACCATATCATGAACCACACCCAGTTTCATTGCATGTGTGTTCTTCTCATTAACCGCACATGGATCCACCGGTCATTGCATGTTTGCTCTTTTCATTAACCACACCTAGAGTCATTGCATGTTTGTTCTTCTCACAAACCACATATCACCAAAGTCATTGCATGTGTGTTCTTCCCATGAACCACACATGGATCCACCAGTGTCATTGCATGTGTGTTCTTCTCACAAACCACACATGGATCCACCTAGTGTCATCGCATGTGTGCTCTTCCCATGAACCACACATGGATCCACTAGTGTCATTGCATGTCTGCTCTTTTCATGAACCACAGCTAGAGTCATTGGATGTGTGTTCTTCTCACAGACCACATATCACCAGTGTAATTGCATGTGTGTTCTTACCAAAGACCACACATGGATCCACCAGTGTCATTGCATGTGCGTTCTTCTCAGAAACCATATCATGAACCACACCCAGTGTCTTTGCATGTGTGTTCTTCTCACAGACACAACATGGATCCACCAGTGGCATTGAATATGTGTTCTTCTCACATACCATATCATGAACCACACCGAACGTCATTGCATGTGTGTTCTTCTCATTAACCCCACATGGATCCACCGGTGTCATTGCATGTCTTCTCTTTTCATTAACCACAGCTAGAGTCATTGCATGTGTGTTCTTTTCACAAACCACACATCACCAGAGTCATTGCATGTGTGTTCTTCCCAAACACCACACATGGATCCACCAGTGTCATTGCATGTGTGTTCTTCCCACGGACCACACATGGATCCACCAGTGTCATTGCATGTGTGTTCTTCCCATGAACCACACATGGATCCACCAGTGTCATTGTATGTCTGCTCTTCCCTTGAACGACAGCTAGAGTCATTGCATGCGTGCTCTTTTCACAAACCACAGCTAGAGTCATTGCATGTGTTATCTTCTTACAAACCATATCATGAACCACACCCAGTGTCATTGCATGTGTGTTCTTCTCACGAAACCACACATGGATCCACCGATGTCATTGCATGTCTGCTCTTCTCATTAACCACAGCTAGAGTCGTTGCATGTCTGTTCTTTTCACAAACCACATATCACCAGAGTCATTGCATGTGTGTTCTTCCCATGAACCACACATGGATCCACCAGTGTCATTGCATGTGTGTTCTTCTCACAAACCACACATGGATCCACCCAGTGTCATCGCATGTGTGTTCTTCCCATGAACCACACATGGATCCACCAGTGTCATTGCATGTCTGCTCTTTTCATGAACCACAGCTAGAGTCATTGGATGTGTGCTCTTCTCACACACCACATATCACCAGTGTCATTGCATGAGTGTTCTTGCCAAAGACCACACATGGATCCACTAGTGTTATTGCATGTGTGTTCTTCTCACAAACCATATCATGAACCACACTCAGTGTCATTGCATGTGTGTTCTTCTCACAGACCACACATGGATCCACTAGTGTCATTGCATGTGTGTTCTTCTCACAAACCATATCATGAACCACACCCAGTGTCATTGCATGTGTGTTCTTGCCATGAACCACACATGGATCCACCAGTGTCATTGCATGTCTGCTCTTTTCATGAACCACAGCTAGAGTCATTGCATGTGTGTTCTTCTCATAAACCACATATCACCGGTGTCTATGCATGTGTGTTCTTCCCATGAAGCACACATGGATCCACCAGTGTCATTTCATGTGTGTTCTTCCCACAGACCACACATGGATCCACCGGTGCCATTGCATGTCTGCTCTTCCCATTAACCATAGCTAGAGTCATTGCATGTCTGTTCTTTTCACAAACCACATATCACCAGAGTCATTGCATGTGTGTTCTTCCCATGAACCACACCCAGTATCATTGCATGTGTGTTCTTCTCATTAACCCCACATGGATCTACCGGTGTCATTGCATGTCTGCTCTTTTCATTAACCACAGCTAGACTCATTGCATGTGTGTTCTTTTCACAAACCACATATCACTAGAGTCATTGGATGTGTGTTCTTCTCACAGACCACATATCACCTGTTTCATTGCATGTGTGTTGTTCCCATGAACCACACATGGATCCACCAGTGTCATTGCATGTGTGTTATTCTCACAAACCACGTAAGGATCCACAGGTGTAATTGCATGTGTGTTCCTCTCATAGACCACACATGGATCCACCGGTGGCATCGCAGGTCCGCTCTTTTCATGAACCACTGTTAGAGTCATCGCATGTCTACTCTTTTCATGAACCACAGCTAGAGTCATTGCATGTGTGTTCTTCTCACAGACCATATCATGAACCACACCCAGTGTCATTGCATGTGTGTTCTTCCCATGAACCACACATGGATCCACCGGTGTCATTGCATGTCTGCTCTTTTCATGAACCACAGCTAGAGTCATTGCATGTGTGTTCTTCTCACAAACCACATATCACCAGAGTCATTGCATGTGTGTTCTTTCCACAAACCACATATCACCGGTGTCATTGCATGTCTGTTGTTCTCATTAACCACAGCTAGATCCACCCGTGTCATTGGATGCATGTTCTTTTCATAAACCGCATATGGATACTAATTAACCTTAGGAGAGCCCTAACCTTAGCGTTAGACCGAGTCTTCTAGAAGGCACGCCCTAACACAGTTGTTCTGCTTGTCGATTGTTTCATACCGTCCGATCGGGGCGCTTGGATGATTGGGATGGTTTTCATGAGATCGGTCCGCGAGTAGTCTGTTCTGCGGCATGATTGGCCACGCTTGCTCTGGACAAACTGGCAACACCGGGGGCTCCCCTGTTGCGAGTGTCATGACTCACGAGTTGAGCAGGCCATATCCTAGTGTCACGTCCCCATTACTTCTCTTCCTCCCCGTACTTCTCTTCCTTCCCCTCGAAGCCACATTCCCCACTTCACTCCCATCCTGCCGTAGCCGCAGGCCGACGGCGCCGCCATCCCAATCCCCTCTCCGGCAGCCACCCCCCTCCCCTCTCGCCATGGGTTCAAGGGGAGACGACGAGGAAACGCGTCGTGATGACAGGGACTCATGCGCATATGATGTGTTAGGCCAACCAGACGATGTATGACGCCGACTATCACGGTTTAGCGGATGAAGATAGTCCTCTGCTATGTAAACATGGATATGTGCCCGCTAAATTTGTAGTGTTCGAAGGACGAAACGCAGGCAGGAGGTTTCTACGGTGTCAAGGACCTCGTGCAATGATGTGAGGCAGAAGTTGCGGTGTTGTCAAATGGGTAGATCTAGAGTAGCCCAAATCGATGCAGAAAATGCTGGACAAACTATGGGAAATGACTGTTGAATTGAAAGAATCTGCATTCAGATCACTTCTTGACAATGTTGAGATGAAGCTATGGGAACCAGTTGGCATGACCAAGCATAAGCGAGATCTCATGGGGTGGAAGACAAGGTTAGCAAAGTCGAGAAGGAGAGGGACGCGGCGTTGGCCCTAAAGGATAAACCAGAGCAAGAACTGACTCAAGCAAGGAAGGATCTTCACCACGCCAAAGTCCTGCAGTTCACAACTATGAGTATTGACAAGTGCATGAGGAAAGATGCAGAGAAACAATTGAAGCTGTGCAAGGAAGATTCTAAAAGGAAGGAGCAGACGATTCGATCCTTGCTCTCGCAGGAAGATGCGCATAGGGCTAAGATTAGGAAGATCAAGGAGATGTGTGTTAACTAGTTCTATTTAGCTTAAGCCCCGTGCCTTTTTTAAGTTGTAATAGTTGTACTTGTTGACCTAGCGGTCTGAACTATTGGCTCTGGAGTCCTAGGAGTAAAAAAATTGATCGCCCATTAATCTGTCTTAATGCTGCATTACTTCCTTTTGTCTGACCAATGCCCCTTGGATATTCCGCCCGTCGCTTCGTCGTCCTCGTGTACAAATAGGAGGCGCCACAGCTCGTCGCTTCGTTGCCCATCCCCTCGCCCTCTCCAATATCCACCGTGTCGTCCACCCCTCGCTCCCTCTCCAATCTCCACCGTGCCGCCATGGAGATGCCCTCGCTGAACTTCTACGAGGTGGTGATGTTCTCGCTCTTCGACATCCTCGCGCCGCCGGCCGCGACGGTGCCCCACGGATGGCGCATCAGCTATGCGGGGGTGCTGGTGGCTCCGCTCCTCTTCCCCGGCGGAGCCGTGATGGAGAGCGAAATCGCGGCGTGTCGCCGCCAGATGCCCGCATGGAAGAGGGCGCTGCCCTGGTACGCGACGGCCAGCCCGTACTGGCCGGCGCTGTTCAAGAAGGAGCGGAAGGCCAAGATTGGCTACCGCATCATTTACGGGCGTGTGGTGCACAAGGATCTCTGCAACCGAGAAGGGCGGGAGACGTTCTGGTCCGTCCCTGGACGGACCAACTTCACCGTCATCGCCGCTGCTCACCGCGAAGAGGTGCTCCGTCTCACGTACAATGCGGAAACCGTGGAGGTTCCGTCCGACGAAGACGAGGAAGCCGGCGGCTCGGAGGACAGCGGAAGTGAAATTGTTGACTAGTTGGTTGAATTAATGTAGGATGTGCAATCGCACCTTTGTTTAGAAGAATTTGTGGTTGAATTAATGAAATGCCTCGATTTAGATCTCTGTCTCGATTAATTTGTGGAAGAATTTGTGATTTAGATCAATTTCTACCTCGATTTAGATCTTTGTCCTAGATTGGGAACGTGACCGTGGACTAAAGACCCCTTTTCTACTAGTGTATTCTGACATTGGTGGTTTGTTTAAACTTAATCTACGTGGATTTGGCCGCATGCAAATGGCACAACCACAATTTATAAAGTGGAAGCACGTACACCCGGTTACTGGAGATCCGGGAGCTTCACCAGATGCAGGGGATGCAGGAGCAGAGAGGCGGTGAGATAGACGGGCTCCAGATTAGGCCAGAAAGTGGTACCCATTTCCTCCTCATCTGGGCATTATCGGTGAGAACATTGCTGTTTATGTTGCTACGTCATTGTGCAGCATCTAAAATAAGTTGCTGCTTCGTGGAGTGTGGCAGCTTAAATAATTTATTTCTGTGCCACTTACATTCCGTCGTATTTGGAGACCTCCTGCCCCTCAGCAATCGTGGAACCGGTGGATCCTTGTTTTCAGATAGCAGTGGCACATTCACAATTTCGGATTCAACTACTGACTCGGGCATTTCCAAACCCTAAGTTGCGCTACATTTTACTCAGAGAACGTGGGTAGATTGTTTCGCCCAGCAACGTGCCACACACAGAGCTCCAGAATTTAACAGAATTATATATATAGGTTCAAGTTCAACACACTACTATGCATCTTCATTGCCAGCAGCCTTCTTTCGCAGCCTGGGTGCCAAGCCTTCACGTCCAATGGCTTCTTCATTTCCTGCCTTGTTCCTCTACCTCGATGCCAACTTTCTTAGCTTCACGTACTCTGCATCGCCAGGACAATGGGCACCAGAATCATGTCCAGCATCATCTTTCCACTCGTTTTTAATTTCTTCGGGCAGCAAAATTACTGACCCGCCAGTCATGTTTCTAACCTTGCGGCGCTTCCTGTCAAAGAAACAAGACTGTTGCATAACTACCCAATATCTACAGAGTAAATAAAACAAAAATAACAATTTAGCACAAACATGCGAACTCCAAGCAACCTTTTCTTACTAGGAGTTAATTGCGTTCGAGCAACCACCCTGTCCAAGAATAGAAGGGTGACTCCCAGTTGCAGCAGCTTCCACATCTAGTACATCACAATTCAGCTCAGACATGCAATCCGAAGCATACCTTTTCATCAACCCAATTAGCTGACTGTCACACGATATAGGAACATGGATGCCATGTTCATCCATGAAGCTGAACTTTGTAGTCTACTTCGACCATACTTCAACATGATTATGCAGAGCAGCAACCATACCAGATATAGTGCAGATCTGTGTAGGCGCTTCTTCCATCGTGAAACAATGGCTTCCATACCACTTGCCCTTGGAGTCGTACCTGTAGAGAACTACCGTAACCAGGTAAGGGGGGTCCGCGCAGATCCCACTTGACAGAAAACTGTGGACAAAATATGTTTGTCAACGTTGGGCTAACGAACAATTTGAGGTTCAGTAGCCAGCTACCAGTTGTAATTAGTGTGAATAGCAAAGAGAAGGGTAGCTCACCCGCTTGTAGGCAGAACTTCTTCTTCCCTGATAGTAGGATATGCCATTCTCCGAACTGCTCGGCTCGTCGGCAGTGGAGGTGGGCTAGAGCCTCGCAACAGCGGCTACGGCATGCGCCATTGGAGCTCGGTATCAGCGACTGGGCGCAGCAACTGGGCGCAACAACTTGGCCCCAGAAGTCAAATGTCCGAAGGGATCGTCCTGCCTAGAGGGTGGATTCCGACGCCGTCGGTGCTAGGGGAAAGCTGGGAATGGATTTGTGAAATTGGTCAACGCATCCAATCCACTTAGCTGCTCGATTTTCCTAAGAGGTTGCCGCGTTGGCGCCCGCGTCACGGACAGATAACCGATATGTGGGTCCCGATCGTCTACTTCACGGGGCGGTTTAACGGAATGTTTGTATTTGGCAGGGGTGAGATGAGTTTGCCTCGAAATGGCCCCTCTCAGTAGTTGGCGGCCCAACTTTTCGAAATGCGGTAATTTCAGGCAACTTAGGTACCGCCATGCGCTGGCCTGCCAACTTTGGTACCGCAGACGAACAAGCCCGTGAACTAATTAGCACCAAGATCTATCTACCTAGAAACAATCAATGGGTGGATATAGATTCATAGAGAACATACCCTTGAAGAGCGACAAAGTGTGACGAGGTTGGACTCGTGGATGATGTAGCCATTCGCTTGCCAATCTCAAGATTGTGAGGAAGTCCAGCACCGCAACTCAGCTGCGCATCCGTGATCACACACACGTCCGGTCCTTCGACAATCTAAGTGTCCTCACTCTAGCGATGCAGCAGAAGCAACAACTCCTTTCAGCCAAAGCCACCGGGAACATGTATCTCGCTAATCCGAGACCATGGGGGAATAAACTAGAGGGGGAGAGAGATCCTTCACCTGGAGGTATGAAGTGAGAGGAAGAGTAGGGGCTTCTATAGGGAGAGGGGGCATCCCCCTCCCATGGCCGGTGGCCATGGAGGTGCCGCCACCTCTTCCATCATTCATGTGGGTGGATGATCCACTCACATAAACATGCCTCCACTCACTCTTCCACTAACATGCATTAATTTTCGACCAAAATTAATGCACCTCTCATTTAATAAAACTCATTTGTTTATTTTATTCAGAATTTTCTAATTACTTTAATTAATAAACATTCACATAAACCCCTCGCAACATTTCAATATCACATGCAGAACCAGTTTTAGCAATTTTACCTGAAACAATTCTGATGTCAATCAAAATGATTCCAGCACTTCCATAATCTTTATCTGAAACATATTTTCTCCAAATGGTGTCGGTATCCCTTAAGTGTACCACCCTATGGTTCACGAATAATGCAGAAATGATCGATACCCCTCTCCGATCAATAATCAATAGTGGGACTTGGAGATCTGACTCCCACACATTCAACGATGACTCCAGTGATCGTGTGAACCTTTAATATTTGTAACTAAATCCCTTTGTCTCATGATATATTACATGTCCGAGATTCGATCATCGGTATCTCGATACCTAGTTTCATCTTGTTACCGACAAGTACTCTTTTCTTGTTCCCGTGATATAACATTCTTAGTGATCTTATCACTTGCTTGCAAGCTATGTCAATGTGATATCACCAAGAGGGCCCTGAGTTATATGTCTGTCATCGGGATGGACAAATCCTACTCTTGATCCATGAGCCTCTACATAACATTTTCAGAGTATCTAAACCCACCTTTTTGTCACCCTGTTATGGTGTGACGTTTGATGTTATCAAGTTACTCTTCCAGGGTTAGTGATTGACATAATCTCATGGTCTAAGAACTAAAGTTACTTCGCATGATGTTATAGCAATGTAAACATAATGACTTTGATCATATTACTGTACTTTTGTTGAATGTTCATCACATCATTCCACCAATGTTGTGACCTCGTTATTAACAATATCCAATGTCCATAATCAGGAAACCTTGATCATCTTGTTAATCAATGAGCTAGTTTATATGAGATGCATAGTTAGGAGCTCTTTATTTGTTTATTAAACACACATGTATTAACATTTCCAATTAACACAATTATAGCACGATAAATAAACTTTTATCATAAACATGGAATAAGATAATAACCACTCTATTATTGCCTCTTGGGCATATTCCCTTCAGTCTCCGACTTGGACTAGAGTCAATAATCTAGTTTAAAAAACTTCGCATTCAACACATATGGCTTTATAGTGTTGTATATACGTGTTTGCTTGCGGTAAACATAATCTCCGGATCTGAACTTTCAGCTCCATGTGTATTTGCATGTCTTTGCATCTCCACGCATCACTCATTATCAAATGAGATGGCATTGCATAAATTTTGTCCTTTAGTGAGACCTTTAGTTCCTTTGGGTTAAAACATGTTGATATCATTGTCGTACAATATATCTTCATAGTACTAGCCCACTGTGAACCACGCCTAGTTTGATAACAAACTACTTAACACAAATGCCCTCCTTTGCTGCTACTATAGCAGTCATATACTTAGCCTTTTGTTATAGTATCCATCATAATGTCTTAACTTTGGAACTCATCCAAATCCATCGTGGAACTTCCTTTCCATCACACTATGCCACTCATAGTTTAAATTGAGATAAATTTAATTTTTATCTTGCGAAAAAACTAGTATCAATGTAACACTTTACAATGAACTATTTGTAACTATTTTTCACCTATACATAACATATTATTAGTCATTCCAAAGCTCATAAGAATATCTTTACTATCATCCAATGATCATATGATTATCTTATGAATCATTCTGGTATATGCACATAACATTTAGAGCATAGGGCATATCTCGATATGTACATATCATGATATACATTATTGATAAAAATATTCATGTGATTTCACTCACCAAGTGTCAAAACACTTGAATCTTGTTTCACTTACCAAGTGTCGATGTACTTGAATCTTGATTCAACAATTTCCATGCAGCAAGAACCTTTCTTGTCGTTTCCATATTGAACTCATTCAATATCTCATGTATGTACGTCTGGCACAAACATATTAGCGCCTCAATCTATCCATATAGACATTGATACCTAATATTCTAGTTTTGCCCAAGTATTTTCATTGAAATCAAATTTTAATGAAATTCTTAACCTATGTCAATAAAAGATACATCATTTCCAATCAACAACATGTCTTCTACACAATGTATTAGAAATATGTCTTAGTGCTTCCGCTTAATTTCTTGCAAATGCAAGCATCTTCATCGCCTCTGATGAAATTAAACCTTTTAATAGTTTCATCACGGTGAAGATTCTAACTCCGCTATGCTTACTTCAACCATTGAAGTTTGATGCCCTTTTAGCATCCTTTGAATTAAAAAAACCCTTCGGACCGTGTCATGTACATGTCCTAGGTAACCATTCTATTTGAAGAACTTTGTTTTGTTTGTTCAACTATCATATACCCGAATTTACATATGTAGTGGTTGCTACATTAATCTGTCCAGACTAAATATCGCTATGAAAGATCAAATCTTGTCGTAGTAAACTCCTTGAACATTGTCATAAACTCTTTTGCGACATGTAGACTATTTCATAGATGTGAAACATCCATGTTTATTTCTTTATAGATCCAAATATGACCAATAGGCTTTATGCTTTTCCGGAGGGTCTTCCAAGTTCAAAAACTTGATTTCTCGTGTATGGAAACTATCACGGATTTTATGACTTCTATTAATTTTATGGAATCGGGGCCCATCATCTCTTATTTGCATGTAGTCAGTTCATAATTGTCAAAACAATAACGACTTGTTTATCCATTCTCACTATTTGATTCTTACCCGACCCATACGGTTCAAATAGGAACTCTAATCTCCGAGATTACAACCTTTGTAATTATGCAAACCATGAGCATTGTGGCCGCCTCCGGGACACTTTCCGGTGTTGTGCTACTTAGCACATATTGCTTAGGTTCATCAACCTTATCAAAGTTCTATTGTCCTCCCACTTAAATTTTGCGAAAAATTCCTTCTTAAGAAACTTGACATTCTAAGCGACAAACTCATTTGTCTTCGTTGTTATGGAGGAATACCCAATTTTTTCTTAGGGATAACCTACAAAGACGTGTTTATCTGACTTTGGTTGTAAATATTTTACTTATGCCTAGCATACCAAAAAAATTAAGAAAAGACAAGTTGGCTTTTATCCCAAGCCATAACTCATATGATGTCATTTCAATGGATCACGATGGTGGTATTTTCAGTGTAAAAGAGGTAGTCTCTAAAGCTTTAATCTTTAAATCATAATGATAGTTTTATAATTGACACCTTTGATCTTACCATGTCAAACAAGGTTTGATTTCACCTATCGAACACTCCATACTCCTATGGTTTATCGAGAAACATAAATCCATGGAACAATTCCTCAAATCTTAGGTGTTTTGGTCAACTTCTAACTCAAATATCTTCCTTTATGATCCAATCATTAAATTATTTATTTTCTCATTACAATGATTTTCTACTTCATCTTGTAAGTTTTTGAACATTTTTCAAATGTTTCATACGTCTTCCTTATTAAGTAAATATACACATATATTCACTCAAATTTCTGGAGAGAAAAAGCATATGAAGATGAAAGATCCACCACACATGGCTACACATAATGGACTATATACATCAACATACACAATTTCCAGTAAGTTAGTCATCCCTTCCTCTTTGGTCTATGAACGGGGTTTCAATTATCTCCAGGAAAGTCTCACAAGCATCAATTGATCAAAATCAAAGACTCCAAAATTCCATCAATATGGAGTTTCTACATATTTTCTTTCCAATATAATTTAAATGACAATGTCACTTTGCAAGTGATCGTTAAATCATTTGTCTTGTGACATTTTAGCATTAGTTTTTATGGACATGATTTCTCCAACTAGACTTATAAAAGTTCATCTATCATCTATGGAATATGGTAATTATTAGAACAACCATTGTTCTCATATTACCAGAAAAAATAACAATTATTAAAACAAATCTTGAAAGCTAGGTTTGATGTTAATGAAAAAACTTTATTTGTTTTCGATGAACATCATCACATATTCTCTTTCTAGTTACTTAGGCCATTGTTAGTTACTTAGGACATTGTAGTTCATGAGTTGTGTTGTTCTATGTGAAACTTCATAGCAACAAATTATGTATCAAGTACCCAAGAACCACATTGTTTAACAAGCAAATAATAGAGACACAACATGTATATCATCTATATACCTAAGATGGACATTTCCATCTTTTTCTTTGCTACCAAATATTTTATAGATACTCTTTCAACATTTCCTTTTATTTTAAAAGAATCTATCAACATCAATAGTGTGCCATACTACGGTGATCCAGCATACCATTGCATGATGTAGTACACTATAGTCGTTTACATAACACCAATGAAACACCGTTCACTAGTATTACATCCCTCAGAGTGGTACAACAGAAACACAATAGGCCCAAGACATGACTATATATTACAACTCGACTCATTACAAAAGATCCAGGGAACACTCTATGTAAAAGAGAGAGAAAGAAACTTCTACCAAAGAAGAACTAGAAATAATATCTTAGAGCTATCTGTCTAAAAGACTAACATCTAAACTATCTAGCTTGCAATGGCTACTAATGCAATTCTCTACAGAAATAGGTTTTATGGCTAGAGAGTATACTCCTATCTAATTAGAGACTTCGTCTTCACTTCAGCTGAGGTATATGTTGATTTCATTGACTTCATTGAAGAATTTGAGCTGTCGATGATGGTTTCTTGAGCACAACATTGATGTTGGCGTCGTCTTCATTGGCTTTAGAATCTAGCAAGGGTTAAGAAGGTACGAGTGAGTACGAGCGTACTCAGCAAGTTCATCAAAAAGGACTGTTTGATCCATTATCTACAGCCACAGACCATAGGTCATAGGCAATGTAGGTTTCCGTAAACATTTCTTCAAAGGTTGCCACGTTCGTAGCTCCTACCCGGAATAGGGAGTAACATGTCATAGTTCTTACACTCTACAGAGGTGTGTTGCTTTACCCATGAGATATCAAATCCTTGTTGCACAACTGGGCGATCTTTCTCGTCCACAATTCCTTGATGTGTGGCGCAGTAGATGATCCAAGCCAATCACTGCCCTTCTCCATGACCCTGCATGAAGACACGATCCCCAAAGCAGGCCTACCACGAGTACAGCCCGGGTAGCCTCTCGAAGAATTTGTAAGAAGCTCTGCCTGGCATCCACCATTAGCTATGGTGAACCTCCACCAAGACAGCTAAGCACAGATTATCTAGACACCAATATCGTGGGGCACTGAGGGGTCCCACCCATGGGCTGGATTCTCCACGAGAAATTTGCAGCTTCATGGTAAGGTTATCCTTCCATGCGAAAGGAAGAAGATCCAGCTGACTTCTCCGTCCCATTCCAGATCTCATGGTTAACGCGTAATATATGGCACTAGAATCACTAGTGACATTGGTTATTAAGTCCTAGATATTATGTTCCTTTACCACTGGAACTGTATCAGTAGATTATTACCACTTGGTAAATAATTCATAATCATATTATTATGAAAATAGTATTTTCTGACCTTTTTGAAATGCAGGTGATGACAACATTTGAGTTACAAGCATTTGATAGAAAATAACCAAAGGGCATGAGCAAGTGTGAACTTGCCTTTTGTGATAGCAAGATAATGCTCCCACGGTCTTCAGGACACTAGAAGATCTAGAATCTGAAAATAGCATCATTGTCCGATAAGGACGAATGTTTAAAAAAGCAGGATGCAATTATGCATAAGTAATGTAATGCAGTTTGATAAACGTGAATTCTCGGAATAATCGTACCAAATCTAGGGTTTGGAAACTAGGGATGGTTTCTTTTAGAATGTGTTTCACTTTTATTTCAGCTTCACATTTGTGTTTCTTGTTAAGGCTTGTGCGAGTGTGTGAAACAATAAGTAAATACAACAAGTAGCATACAATACTAAAGCACGCAATTGGGGCATGGTATGTAAAAGATTTCTTAAGCAAGATTATTAATCAATTAGAGCCTTTATACAAATTTTTAAGGATTACCTTTAATGTTTCTTAAAAGAATAAATTTTCAGGAAAAGATTTCTTTACAATGTAAGAGCAGTTAAACTTAAAGCTAACACTTTAGATTTTCTTACTAGTTATGAATATTAAAGAAGAAAACAATTACCATATTTGAATAGATATTCCACTTGGAGTGGATACTTAGATATTTTGAATATGTATTATATTATACGTGGCTCACTTCTTAATGTTTTATAGTAAGGTGGAGCAAAAGTATTATTGCCTTTATGGAAGTGGTGTCTTCATAATTTTATAAGGGAAAAGGATCACTTACCTATTTTAGAAGTAATTCTTATATTTTATAAACATGGAAAAGGCCTTACTTTAATTACTTAAAAACTAGGTTTAGAGCTTTAGGTAGATTCCTGAACTTGTAAAAGAATTTGTAGTTAATATCTTGATGATCTTATAATGGGTAAAATTAAGATACACTTAATTTTTAAATGGTTGATTTAGTAAATATTTATAAAAAATGGTTGGACCTATTTTTTACTTCACTTAAATGACAATTGAACTTGTTATTACATTTCTAGATTTTAAACAAATAAAGCCAAAGGTAAAGTAAAGATTTATGTATTTTTAATCCATTAAGATATTAGAAAATAGTTTTAATCAAGACTTATTAAACTTTTACATTTATTTGATTTCAATATGCAATAGGATATTTTTAATGTTTATACTTTAGTTTTGTGATCATTTTGGTATATTATAAGTATTTTTGTGATTTTTAAATAATAAGATATGATTTTTATAACTTTATCACTTTATAAATGCTTAATAAACAATAATATTTAGTTAAGTATCACAAAAATGTATAAAACAAGTTTATAAATGCAGATTTTGTTTTTCTAAGAATTTTATATATTATATCTATTTTTATAAAGAAATAATAGAATACTTCTATTTAAGATTTATCCTTAATAGGATATTTGCTAATAATTATTATTATTTTATTTAAGTTATATAATACATTATAATAATAGGTTTATATTATAGATTTTATTTTACAAAACATTTTGATATATAATACAAATATTTCAGAATTATAAAAAAAGATATTGATTTAACAAGATTTAGTCATTTTATTAAATTTTTGGAAAATATTTATATTTGAATTTATAATGTTTTATCCATTTATTAAACAGGAAATATTTTTTACACTCAGGCTAACCCTAGACATAGTCATAGACATGTGGGCCAGGGGCCACGTCCTAGCCACATTGGCGCGGACCGGTCAACACTGACCTCACCCGACGTTAGCACGCCGGAACTTCACCGGAGCATGGCAAAGACGCCGATTTACGGCACCAGAGGTCACGCGGAGGGGCTTGTTCGAATGAGTGGAACAAGGCGAACCTAGCTAAGGTGTTTACGCTTGCTAATGGTAACCGGAGCAACGGCAACCACGGTGACTGGCGGCGGTGCTCGATGGTGCATGGTGCGGTGATGATACATAGTGAGATAAAGAGAGTGAACGGGCATGGGGAGATGCGCAAGCTCACCATGAGCATGTCAGACGTGACGGTAAGGCAGGAGGTGGTTGGAATCGATGGAATCGACGGTGGCCGATGTCAGATGTAGAGCTTGATTCCGGCTGATTCGGAGCATGCCTGCTTGCGAGGTGAGTTGGAGATGAACGAGAAGATGATGGCGATCTCGGAGGTGCCCTTGGTTGGCTCAGAGGTGATCTATAGTGGCGGGAACAATGAACTTTGGCGGCTAGGGTTTCGGTGTCCTCTACTGCGGAGAGGATAAGAACAAGAGGAAGGGGAAAATGGGGATGAGGATGGACAGGAGCATCGCAGTGGCAGTCTTATCCTCCTCCCTAGCAACAACAATCCGTCGTGGCCGTCAAAAGCTTGCTGACGGTGGCGGATGGCATCAGGCGGCGGCAAGGTGCTCCAACGCGTTGTCTGTGTGCGTGGGGGTGACGACGACGAAGCGGTATTTGGGCTTGGGCCGCTGTTGGGCTGTTGCAGAGCGAGTGAAATGCAGAGAGGCACGCGGGTGAGCGACAGTTAGCACGAAGAGGAAGTGGGTCGTGGGCCACTGGTTTTCCTGCCTTTTTTCCTTTTCTCTCTTCTTTTTCTAATTCTATTTTCACAATTCAATTCAAATATGAATTCTTCAAGGATTTGAATATCCAAAAATTTGTGGCATATGCAGAATGGTTTAGAGATTCATTCTATTAAATCCTCTTTTAATTTTTATTTATATTTTCGAAATTCATGAGTATATGACAGGTTCTTTTAAAGAAAAGTTATTAATATGAATTAGGGTTTTAGAAATTTATTCCTTATAATGATTTAATAAAAATGATTCTGTTTTCTCTTGATAATTGTAATGGTAAGGATTTAAAATGGTGAATGTTATATATAGGACTCTATTCATACTTAGTCTCATAAAGGAACTATGCAAATATATTACAAGGTATTAAACCCTGAGGTTTATAATATAGAGATTTAAATTCCAAGGTTATCTAAAGTTGGTGACTTTTTCTAATCAAATCTAGTTGGTGTTTAGTCTTTAGTATTTCCATAGCACAATCTTGGTTAAGTCATTATGCATGAATAACAATCATGAATAAAGAAATGAAGATATTCATTTACATATAGTTATCATGGGTTCTGAGGATATTTAATAGACTCACATTCTATTATGGATATGGATGAAGATTCAGAGCTAGGATGAATTGCCTTCATGTTTTGTGGCCATAGGTGATAACTCAACTTAGAGTGAGCTATTAAGACTGCTTTACTAAAGTGATCTTCATGGTATATGAGACTAGGTCCTTTTAGGGTTTAAAACAATCAGGTGGATAAGGCTTCCATTAATACACTCTCAACTGGTATTCTACTTATCTCTTAGACATTTCAGTTGACTAAGAGATACTACCCTTTGGCTGCCTAAAAATAGGAATTGGTTTAACTACCCTCTTTATTCTAGAGTTTTAAACAAAGAGGTAGACATGGGTTTTGTCATGGCTTGATAGAATTTTGGTTAAGGCTTCTAAAGAATTCCAATCCTCACACTTCACTAAGCTTGGGTCCTAGTTAAAGAATTCCTTTCCTAAATATACTCTATTTACATCTCTCATCTGCTTTACTAATATCCCTTCTGTCTAACTAATCTAGTCATGTAGCTCCACCATATCCATCATCATATGATGACATGGTCATGCCACTTCAACAATATTCCCCTACATTCATCTCTAGTATAAATTCCATTATTTAACTCCCTCTGATAGATCCACCAAAGTAGTTATTACTAACTTTATTCCATAAACTCTTTCATATTTACCTTGCATCTACTTCTAAGGCTTGCAAGATTACAATTATTTTTATATCACATGTGATAACAATCCTCTGGAGTGGGTACGGTACTAATCTCCACAATACAAGTTTGTTCTTGTATTAGCTTGGTTAAGCTACTATTCCTCCAACTATTCCATACAACTCATATTACATACTTTCTCATACTATATCTTGACTTCTCATGTTCCAACTAGATGATTCATCTTACTAGGGCTTTACCTAATTTGGTATACACACAAATCTACTTCAACACCTAGCCATCTATCCTCAAGTGACTTGAGAATAATGACCACCATTCTTTGAGCATGCTAAACTTAGGTTTCTATTTGTTTGATCAAGATCTATCATCAACTAAGTAGTAGACTTGTACTAGTCTCTCTATAAGGCTTATCTTGTTCAGGAAGCTTACTTTAAGTTTATACCCACATGGCTTAACAAGATTATTATTTGATACTCTAATACTACTAGCTTTCCCATAGCTTCATGATCACTAACTTAACTCTTGGGTTTAGGTACTTCTTCTAGTTAACTCATGAGTGAGTTAACTCCTCCAACATCAGATGGTTTGATCTCCACTAAGGATCACATTCCATTGATGATGGCACCCTCTACCTTAGCTTGTTCCTTCTTCTTATTAATTTATTTAAGGTCTTTGGAAGGTTAATATAATAGGTCAAAGTTAAGGGTCAATAAATTCTAGGTCAGGAATTGATCACTCAATATTGATGATCAATTAACACCAGGAGTTACCTATTTAGGAATGCCATATGTTAATATGACAACAAAGGTATGTGACGAATGGTCTTGGCTTGACTTCTTTCCTACTCTATTTGTGATAAGAGTTAAAGCTTAGGAACTACCATGATATCCATGGTTTAGATAATTATAGTAAGCAAGTATATCAACGTTTAGTTATTAAGTTTCTTTGCTTAAGTTATAATATTAACTTGGTATCCAAGGTTTGTTGTAAATGGTTCCTTGATATAATCTTTACAAGATTAAGTATTCATCCTTGAGTCATTGTATGGAATAACATGTCATGATCTCTATAAAACGTAGTACTCCTTATTGAGTAGTGTGTTATGACTTAGTTTCATTACATTTGATCTACCCTTAGATCAAATTATATGACCCAAAGGTAAGGTTGCAAAGGTCATACTGAAACTTATCGCAGTCAACTTGATGATCTACTTAAGTTCCACCAAGTTAAGAGAAGCTTCAGTCACTTTGACAAGTTTTATTTAAAAGTGCGAAAATTATCCAGATTTTCTATGCATGAATGCAATGCACACACATGAGCTACGCTTATCTCTAAGCTCTAATGTTGGGATGTTACACATACACATGACACATAGTCCAAAGTGTGTATAGTCAAATACTAATACCTTTGGACTTGCACTTTGAAGTGGATCACCATCATCAAGTGTTTGGCATTCTTTCACAATCCATTCTTTAGTAATCTTTTAGTGTAGTAAAGATTTTACCTACATATTCTATTCATCCTTATCAAGAAATTTTTTATGATAAAGCTACTATAGCCTATAAGGGCGAATCCGAGTATAATGTCAGTTCCCAAAACCTTTTTTGGGAGATTAGGATGCCTAGCGTATCCAACTGTTTCAAATTCTCATACAATATGAGAACATGAATTTTGGTAAATTATACTCTATCATATTGCAACCAAAACATTGTTTCAGATATCACAATATCTTCCACACATGATGGTTTCTGAAACAATCCTTCCAACTCCTAGATAACCTTGATACTAAAACATCTTTTGAATATCAAGGATCATGGAGGAAAACATGATACTTTAGATACTAACACTGGAACTATTACTCTTGATTTAATACTAATTATTAAACTTCATGGAGTAAATGGAGTTTATTGGAAGTTTAAAATAGAACTTTTAAACTTTAGATTGACACTCAAAACAATACGATACCAGTTCGTAAAGTAAATACCCAAAATTCTATAGTTATATTATCTCAATTATAACTAAGCATAAGGTAGTAAACTAATGCCAATGACTACAACAAATTATGCAAATTCACTTCGATTTAGTTTATGATAAATTGAGTTCAATTTTAATCATATTACTACGAGAACTCCCACTCAAAACCAATATCCCTCGAGTCGTTTTGGTGATTACCTGAACCAGATCCACTACACCAAGACCGATCATCACGTTAATTGGTGCAACTTCAAAGGCGAGCATCAATATGGGCATCATATCAACTATATGACTCATCCTTTACCTTTCGGTTCGTGTTATGAGGACATGTATGTACATGATAGGCTCGCCAAGTAAGAACCTTAGTACCAGTGTGTGTAAAACTGTCTTACACCAGTTGTATGCGAACATAGAGTCTATCACACCCGATCATCCCGTGGTGTCTTGAAACAACGAACTTTCTTAACGGTGCACACTAAAGGAAGAGCACATTTTTATCTTGATATTTAAATGAGGGATCATGCATCTTATAATGCTACTAAAGCGCCATATAAGCAATATAAGATGCAAACAAACATCATATGCAAAAAATGATATGATATGGCTCTTGCCCTTGATCACTATCTTGTGCATCGTGGTATGATATTTATCATTCCTATATGTGTAAGGCCAAGTTCTATGGAACTTACACTTTGGAATATTATTATTTCCAAGATTGTCAAACCATACTTCAAATTGTAACATTACCATATCGTAACACTTGCCCAGCAATAACTAAACTAGACACTTCTAATTTATCCTTTGCATGTTTTTACGTGGCTTAGGGCTTCTGGAGATAGAACCATTCTTACCTATGAACATAGAACCACAAAAATAATAAACAAATTATTAGCAACTCGTTGTAAATCAGATATTAACTATAGTAGGAGAGATAGACACCCACTAGCCACTTAGGCAAAACTAGTTGCATGTCAAGCATGGAACATGTCTCATGTGTAAGGACATGTAAAGTTAGTCCGGGCCGCTTCATCCCACTATGCCACCAATATCAAAAATACATAGAATATGCAATAACATGATCATTATCATCCACATAATCATATGTGTTCTACCTATGCAAAGCATCTACACATATATCAGGCTTTGATACCACTGTTGGGTTCGCGACATAGAAAACAATTTTTTTCTGACAATATGAACAACTAAGCACCAAGATCTATCTACCTAGATACAATCAATGAGTGGATATATACCCATAGATATCTTACCATCGAAGACCAAAAAGCTTTATTAATGAAATCTGATTTCGTGGATGATGTAGTCATACACTTGATGATCTCGAGATCGAGTTGACGTTCAGCTGAAATGGATTGTATGGGCACCTAGAGGGGGGGTGAATAGGTGCTACTTAAAATTTTAATGATTTTTCAATTTTAGGCTTGACGCAAAAGGTAAATTCTCTAGATATGCAACTACGAAGAATTTCCCTATATGCAAACCTAACTACTAGCGAGTAAAGGCGAGTAAGAGTAAGGAACGAGGAAACCATAGTGGAGCATGTGGAGACACAAGATTTGTTTTACCACAATTCCTTCCTTATTAAGGAAGTACATTTGCGTTGGAGGGGTGGGCGGTACTAAGACCACCACGCCACAATAGGCCTCATCCTATTCTCCGATGGATCTTGCCACCAAAGGTCTGATCCACCTTTCCACTATTGGTACCCTTCGAGGCGGGAACCGATACCTTTACATAACTAGCGGGGCACAACTCCTCAACCGAATTGGAGGCTCCTGTAATAACAACAAGCTGCCACAAGAACAAATATTATCAAAACCGAAACACAAGATCTAGATATTAACAAGAGTGCTAGATCGAGAAATATCCAAGTGAATGGAGAGGAAGTGATGCGCTTGATTCGTGATGTCGATGAATGAAGTCTCCTCCTTCGATTCCCCAAAGATCGGAGCCTTCGAGTGGTTGAACTGGGAGACCTTGAATGAGAGCTTTTGCAACAGACTAGTACTTTTTCGAATGAATCAAGAGATCTGACAGGAGGGGTGATTGGGGCTTTTGTACCCCCTGTCCAAACTTGGCCGTTGGTGAAGTCTGGGGCCGGATTATCCGGCCCAAGTGATGGCCGGATTATCCTACCGGGGGTAAAACTCCCCCCCAGCCTCGGATTATCCAGGGATATTCCGTCCCCACACAGAAATTCATGTCGTGGCTTCCTTAGCAAACTTCTCTAGGGGCGGATTCTCTGGTCCCCTTTTGGGGCGGATTATCTGGCCTGGGCAAAAACTCCGGCCCTGGCCAGACAATCCGAAGGAAAGTCCACCCCCTCTCCGAGAGATGCACCTTGCCACACTTTGAAACTTCTTGGGGAGAGGAGGATTATCCGGCCCTGTAGGGGCGGATTATACAGTCCGGGCAAACTCTCCGGCCCTGGCCGGACAACCCGGGAGATTATCCGCCCCCCTCACAGAGAGACACGCCGCGTCCACCTTTGTCAAAGGGGTTAGGCCAGATTATCCTGCCCTTGACAGGGGAGGATTATCTGGCCCCCCAATAATAGGATTTTCCAGCTTTTCATGTGAACACTTATCTGCAACACTTAGCACACATGAGATAATCCATGGTATTGTTATGTAACACACAAAACACTAGAGATCATGAAATGTTCTTTCACTAGCGCCGCAAAGTAGAAGCACATACGTGATCGCACACACGTCTAGAATCCGAACAACCTCCGAGTCCTTGCTCCAGAAAAGCAGTGGAAGAAGTAGATTCTTCTAGAGAAACCAACGAGAACATGTACTTCACTAATCCAAAGCCATGGGGAATTTACTAGAGGAGGAGAGAGATCTTTCACGAGGAGGTGTGAGAATGGAGGAGGAGGGGAGAACCTTTTATAGGAGGAGGGGCAACCCCCAAGGGTACATGCGCATGGGCATGGTGGTACCCCCACCTCTCCCTCCATAATGGTGAGTGGAGCTTCCATGAAGCACACTCCAATTAACACAAACTCCACTCACTTTGCATTAATTTTCCACCAAATTTAATGCAAGCTCTCATTAAATAAAAACCATTTTTATTTCTTTTATTCAGAATGTTGTTAATTACTTTAATTAACAAACATTTGCATAAACCCCCTTGCATAACTTCAATATTGCATCTGAAACCAATTTCAGCAATTTGACCCGAAACAATTTCGGTGCTTATCGAAATAATGTCAGCGCTTTCAAATCCTTTCTATGGTATTATATCTGCTCCATTTCATGTCGATATACCATAAGTGTGTCACTCTGTGGTTCGTGAATAATGCAGACATGATCGAGACCCCTATTCGATCAATAATCTACAGCGGGATAGAGATCCATACTGACTCCCACATATTCAACGATGACACTAGTGATCGTGAGAACCTTTGATGTCATAACTAAATCTCTTTGTCTCATGATATATTACATTTCTGAGATTCGATCACCGGTATCCCCATACCGAGTTTGATATCGTTACCAACAAGTACTCTTTTCTCGTTCCCGTCATATAACATTCTTAGCAATATTATCACTTGCTTGCAAGCTATGTAAATGTGATATCATCGAGAGGGCCCTGAGTATATCTCTCCATCATCGGGATGGACAAATCCCACTCTTGATCCATGAGCCTCTACATAACACTTTCAGAGTATATGAACCTACCTTTATTGTCACTGTATTACGGTGTGACGTTTGATGTTATCAAATTACTCTTTCGGTGTTAGTGATTCGCATGATGTTGGGGGGATACCCCCGGGTAGGGTCACGCCGGGGTATAAAGGCCGAGTTAGCCGAGGTTCGGCAAGGCCAAAGCAGATGCTGGCCGGGTCACCTCAAGGCAGGCCGAATCACGGGGTAATCCGGACATGGGGGCGTTCGCCTAACTAGCCCTCATCCGACTTAAGCGGTAAGTTGGAAGTGTAAGTCTTACCTGGATGCAGGAAAGGGGTGTGGCCGGATGAACCATCATCCGGGTCGCAGCAAGCTTCTAGGAGACAGAAGGAATCTCGCTGGTCAAAAGGAGCCCCGGTACGCACTGCCTGAGCGAAGCGAGCAAGGACAGGACCACCGGGGCATGGCCGACAAGGGTGACGACGCCCGTGTCAGCTGACGAGGGCGCCGCAGTGGCTCACGTAGCTAAAGCATGTGTGACGCGGGGGGGAAAAGCACCCCGGTCGGCTTACCACTTTGGGAGGAGGCATATTCTTAGGAATATGCCTCCACGTATGCCCTAGGCAGAAACCGAGCCTCCCCTATAAAAGGGGGGCTAGGGCTTCTGTAGAAGGGGTTGGTTGGTTGGTCTCTGTATGATTCTGTTAAGGTCTAGGGTTTCAGGTGAGATCTGTGGGTGAGAGTAAGAGAGCTCCTTCTTCCTCCTCTCGCCAATACAGCTCTAGGAGCCCTTGTAACCTTGGAAGTAAATCAATACAAGCTCTTGTGTGGAGAATCACTTCACTATCCCTCCCTGGATTCCCCTAGCGAGTATCAGTCCCCACCTTTAGCCCATACATGGCATCTGCCGTGACACCACCACGACAGTTGGCGCCCACCGTGGGGCGAGCGGCGCTAGCAGGGGTCAAAATCTGGACGGGAAACTTCATCGCCACCGGCGAGCGCATCGTCTCCGGGCTCGTTCAGCGCTTTGGAGCATGGGACTTCGTCAGCGACAACGCAGGCTGCTTCGGCACGCGCCCTCCCCCGCGCAACGGCATCTTCGTCAAGCTCGGCGCGCACAAGGTCTACGTTGCGGTGGACATGTCTAGCGTTCATCCGCGCCACGTCATCGAAGCAGGCGAACCGCCCCTCACTGTGGCTTGCGGGGAGCGTATCGCTCGTTCCTCGGACCACGCAGAGGTAATGATGACAGCGCCAGGTGCGGGTGCGAGCAAAGATCCGGTGCCAGATCCAGAGGTGACGCCCAAGGCACCAAGGAAAGGTAGAGGTCCTCCGCTAGAGAGGCCGGAAAACGTGTTGAGAGAGGCAATGGATAGCTTGGCAAACCCTGTAGTAGCAGCGGTAGATCCGGCTCGTGCACAGGCCGAGCTGGAAGAAACTAGGCAGAAAATACTTGAGGGCGCAAAGAAAATAGCCGCGGCCCAGTAGTCGTTGAACATGACGCTGCGTGAGTACGCTAAAGCGAACAAGGTTGATAATGTAAAAGTTAAAGGGAGGAATCTCATGAGCGAGATGAACAGAGAAGGTGATGCTGGAATCGAGGAATCAGAAAACTGTTTGTCCGTTGGGCTGCCGAGGTATAGTACCCCGGCCAAGAACCTCAGAGCAGCGGATGCAGCTGCATCCGAGTTAGAGGGACTGACGGGTGAAGCCCGGCAAAGGCAGCAAGATCGGGTTAACGAGCTGGTTCGGATTGCGAATAGGCAAAACGAGGAACTGCTCAGGGCAAACCCGGAGAGAGCTGGGGCCTCCAAGATCATCCATTCGGCGATGGGTAACCCGGAGAAATCCGCTGGAGCCGCATCGTCCCCTCATGGTGGTCCAAGGAGAGAGGAGGTGGTTACCTCGGCCAGACGGAACAAACAGATTGTCCCGTATGACCCGACACGGGCAGGGAAAGAAAAAGAAGCGCAGAAAAATGATGATCGACGGAGTGTGAGCCGAGGCGAAGCTGGCCGAGGTAACCGTGACCAAGGCAATGCCGGTCAAGGGAACGTTGTCAACGGCAATGCCGGGCAGCAAAATTCAGCTGGAGCAAGACCACCGCAACAACGGAACATGCCAAGGCAAGAGCATAGTGTCGGCCGAGGTGTGCAACAGAAAGGTGCGCCACAAGAGCAAAACCGGTGCAACGACGGTGATTTAGAAATGGCAAATGCGGGATACCCGAGACCGGATTATCATGTGAGAGGGTCGAGATTGGGAAGTAGGGATTTGATGCCGGACGATGCGAGGTTGAAACTGGATCGACTATATAGGTCGGAACAGATTGAATGTCAAGGTCCACCGGGTCCAGCATGTTTTGGACCCCGGATCATGAAAGAGCCACCAGTCCCGAACTTTCAGCTGCCCAGGGGCACCAAGACCTATGACGGTAGTACCAAGCCAAAGGATTGGCTGATAAACTATGCTACGGCTGTAAAAATTGCCACAGGCAACCTGAGATGGGTTGTACAGTATGTACCCCAGATGTTGGAAGGCCCGGCAAGGGTGTGGTTGAACAATTTGCCACCAGGAAGCATCAACTTCTGGATAGATTTCAAGGAGATGTTCATCAGCAATTTTCCGAGTACGTATCAAAGGCCAAATAGGCCACAGACCCTAGCTATGTGCAAGCAAAGACCCAATGAGACAAACTGGGAGTTTTTGACCCGGTGGTGTACCGTGAGAAACTCATGCGAGGGCGTGATAGAATCACAGGCCATAGCATGGTTTGCACAGGGGTGCAGATATGGAAGCGAACTATGGATGAAGTTGCAACGGAAAATGCCGGCTACGTTGGCAGAAATGATCCAGATTGCAGATTCGTATGCGTTGGGTGACCCGACCCAACCAAGGCTCGCGTCAAACGAGTCAAACGATGAGTACTATCAGAGGGATGGATCCGGATCATCCCGGAGGAATGATTACAGAGGAAAAAGGAGAGATGATAGACCGGACCACCGGTACGGTTCGCACCAAGTTGCAGCTATGAATCAAGATCAACCCAGAGCAGGGGTAGCCAGCGCCAGAAAACTGGAGGTCAATGGACTCCAAGGAACGATGGGAAGAAAACTTGGACACCGGAGCAAAAGAAGCAGTGGCAAGAAAGGAAAGACCGTCCGAGGTATACTTACGAGTCGATGTTGGACCAGCCGTGTAAGTTTCACACGCCAAATCCGAACAACCCAGCGGGTCATATGACGAGGCAATGCGAGTGGATGCGCAAAATCGAGCAAGGTGGTTCGGGGAATGCTCAGGCACCTCGGAATGATCAGCCTCGGTAGGAGTTACCCCGGCAGCAATTGCTCTCCGGAGGAAACACGCAACAGCTAATGTTGCCTCCCCCTCCACCGAGGTATGATAACAATGAAAGAAGGGATGCAGTGCATTAGGTAGAAAATCAGCATCAACCAGATCAGAGGCACCCCGGAAATGAGGGGAGAAACGAGTATAGGGAGCATCACCAGAGCTACTGTGTATTTACCACAGAGGAAACTGATAGAAAAAGCTTGCAGCGTAGGCATATGGAGGTGAATGCAGTAATGCCGGCAGTGACGAGGTACATGCCTTGGTCCGATCAGGAAATCACCTGGAGCATTAGGAATCATCCCAAGCTCATGCCGAGCCCTGGTTCGTATGCGTTGGTGCTGGATCTACGTTCATTGGACCTAGCATTAACGTAAGGTTCTCAAAGGTACTGATCGACAACGGCAGTAGCATAAATATCATGTATGCGGACACAATGCGCAAGTTGGGTATCTCGGAGAACATGCTCCAGGCCACGAGGACAACTTTCCATGGCATTGTGCCCGGCATTTCTTGCGAGCCCATAGGCAAGGTCCGGGTCGACGTCTTGTTCGGCACGAGGGACAATTGCCGAACTGAAAATCTGGAGTTCGAAGTGGTGAACTTAGAAAGCGCGTATCATGCGTTGCTCGGAAGGCCAGCGCTGAACAAGTTCATAGCAAGTTGTCATATCAGCTACTTGAAGATGAAATTGCCCGGACCAAACGGAGTGACTACCATTGTTGGGGACTTCCGACGTTCCATGGAGTGTGCGTCGGCCGGATCAAACTTAGCCGAGTCACTTGTGATCGCGCAGGAAAAAAGAAAAATTCAAGAGGTGGCGGCATTGGCTCAGTCCGCGCAGCAGTATATGCCGGTGCTCGGTAACCCGCATGGAACTGTCTCCTTCCAGGCCACGAAAGATACCAAGAAGGTTCCCGTTGATGACATATTCCCAGAGCGCACCGTAACAATTGGTGCCGGGCTAAGTGATAAATAGGAAAGCGAGCTCGTCAGCTTCCTCCGTGAGAATCGGGACATTTTTGCTTGGTCCACACAGGACTTGCAAGGTGTTCCGAGGGAGTTGGCCGAGAACTCTTTGAATGTGAGACCCGGAGCCAAGCCGGTGAAGCAACCTCTCCGCCGCTTTGCCGAAGATAGGAGGAAAGTCATTGGAGATGAGATATCTCGGTTGCTAGCTGCAGGATTTATCATGGAGGTTCTTTATCCGGATTGGCTGTCTCATCCGGTACTGGTGGAAAAGAAGAAGGATGACCCGGACGTGGCAGTGGTTTGGCGTATGTGTATCGATTACACGAACCTGAACAAGGCGTGTCCAAAAGACCCATTTCCGCCGCCAAGAATAGATCAGGTCATAGACTCAACTGCTGGATGCAAACTGTTTTCATTCATTGATGCTTATTCTGGTTTCCACCAGATACCTCTGAATCCGGATGATCAAATAAAGACTGCGTTTATTACCCCGTATGGGGCTTATTGCTATCGCACCATGCCGTTTGGTTTACGTAATGCAGGGGCAACGTACCAGAGATGTATGCAAAAATGTTTGCACGACCAAATAGGTCAAAATGTACAAGTGTACGTGGATGATGTGGTTATCAAGACTAAGGAAAGCAAAACGCTCCTTGACGATATCAGGCAAACGTTTACAAACCTAAGAAGGTTCCGGATGAAACTTAACCCGGAAAAATGCACCTTCGGTGTCCCGGCTGGAAAATTGCTCGGTTTTCTCGTCTCCAGCCGAGGTATCGAGGTTAATCCAACCAAAATCCGGTCCATCGAACGAATGGAACTGCCGAAGTGTCTTAACGATGTCCAGAAGTTCACAGGTTGCCTGGCCTCGTTAAGTCGGTTTGTATGTCGGTTGGGAGAGAAGGCTTTGCCTCTTTACCAACTCATGAAAAAGTCGGATAAGTTCATTTGGACATCGCAGGCCGATGAAGCCTTTGCCCACCTAAAGAAAATGTTAGCCACGGCACCAGTGCTAGCCTCACCACTATCAAAGGAGCCAATGTTGCTCTATATAGCCGCAACCAACCGAGTTGTAAGTGCAGTGATAGTGGTGGAGCGTGATGAGGAAGGTAAGTTGGTGCAAAGGCCGGTGTATTATTTGAGCGAAGTGTTGTCAACCTCAAAGCAGAACTACCCACATTATCAAAAAGTGGCGTATGGCGTGTACATGGCCGCCAAGAAACTAAAGCACTACTTTGAGGAGCATCCCATCCGGGTCATATGTGAGGCCCCCATATCCGAGATAATGAGTAACAAGGATGCAAGCGGCAGAATTGCAAAATGGGCAATTGAGCTAGCTCCTTATTCTCCGCAATATGACCAGAGAGAAGCTATCAAGTCTCAGGCTGTGGCGGACTTTTTCGTGGACTGGGCCGAGGTACAGTACGAACCACCGCTTCCTGATCCGAACTATTGGCGGATGCACTTTGACGGATCAAAGACCAAAACCGGGCTAGGTGCCGGAGTTGTACTCACATCACCGAAGGACCAGTTGAAATATGTGCTGCAGATCCACTTCACCGCATCAAACAATGTCGCTGAGTATGAAGCACTTGTGCATGGGCTCAAGGTAGCAAAAGAAATTGGTATACGTCGGATCATATGCTTTGGCGACTCGGATTTGGTGGTGCAACAAGTGTCCGGAGTGTGGGACGCCCTTGATCCAAACATGGCATTATACAGATTTCATGTGCAGAAGATTTCTGGTTACTTTGAGGGATGCGACTTTCATCATGTACCCCGGGTGGAAAATGAGGCTGTCGACATGCTGTCGAAGCTCGGGTCAACCAGACAAGCAATTCCACCAGGTGTAGCATTAGAGCACCTCAAGAAACCATCCATCAGGCCATCCCCAGAATCCGAGTCAATTTACGTCCCGGAGGACACAGAATCCGGAGCTGTGCCCATGGACATTGACATGGGAAGTGGTGCGCAAAACCCGGGGACTGCTTCGGCAAACCCGGGGACTGCCTCGCAAGACCCGGGGACTGCTCAGCATGGTCTGGTTGAAGTTATGCCGGTGGATCAGATGGAGATAGACGAGGGCGTGTTCCCCGTGCGGCCAATACCGTCTTGGGCACTGCCTATATTTCAATTCCTAAAGGATGGAACGTTACCCACTGAGGAGGTGCTGTCCAGCCAAACACAGAGGAGGGCAAAGCCTTAACCCGATCATCAATTCCGAGTTATACAAAAGAAGCGTGACCAATGTCCTCCAGCGGTGTGTTGACCCGGAAGAAGGGCTTGAAATCATCCGAGATATACATCAGGAGGAATGCGGGCATCACGCCTCATCCCGAGCCTTGGTAGCAAAAGCTTTCCGACACGGATTCTACTGGCCAAATGCCTTAGAGCAAGCAGAAGATCTGGTGAGAAAATGTAATGGTTGTCAGAGGTACGCCACCAAGACACATATGCCAATGTCGAAACTCAAGACCATCCCAATCACTTGGCCATTTGTTGTATGGTGCTTGGATATGGTTGGCCCGTTCAAACCAGCAAGGGGAAATATGACTCACATTCTGGTAATGGTGGACAAGTTTACGAAGTGAATTGAGGTAAAGCCTATAAGAAAATGTGATGGAGCTATGGATGTAACGTTTCTAAAAGATATCATCTTGAGGTACGGTTATCCACACAGTATCATAACTGATAATGGCACAAATTTTGCGGAAGGAGCATTCGCTCGTTTCTGCCGGGATAAGAGGATCCGGCTGGACGTAGCTTCGGTAGCCCACCCCACATCGAACAGGCAAGTGGAAAGATCCAACGGATTAGTATTATCCGGGATAAAACCCCGGCTCATTGAGCCGCTGCAAAGATCAGCGGGGTGCTGGATAGAAGAACTACCAGCGGTACTGTGGAGTTTAAGAACAACTCCGAATCGATCAACAGGCTATACGCCGTTCTTTCTGGTATATGGGGCAGAAGCTGTATTACCAGCTGACATAGAGCATGATTCGCCTAGGGTCACCCAATACACAGAAGCCGAAGTGCAAGAAGCCTGGCAAAATGATGTTGATCTGCTGGAAGAAGCGAGAGAACTGGCACTGTCCAGATCCGCCATATATCAGCAAAATCTCCGATGCTATCATAGCCGGAAAGTGTGCCCTCGAGTCTTTCGGGAAGGCGATCTGGTGCTCCGGTTGGTACAACGTACTACTGGAATGCATAAATTATCCCCCATATGGGAAGGGCCGTTTATCGTGAGCAAAGCATTGCATAATGATTCTTACTATCTTATAGATGCAAAGCCACAGGAAAAGAACAAGGCGGATAGGTCCGGAGAGGAATCCAAGCGACCATGGAACATAGCTCTACTTCGGCCTTTCTATACCTAGCTAAGAAGTGAATGTATCCGGGTTATCTCAAATGTCGGTATGTATGTCGGCAATGAGCTTATCAATGAAATGTTGGCACCTCGAACAGTGACTTGGGGAATGCCTTAATAATGTTTGTTATTTTCTACGCGTCAGCTGGAGTAAGTTATTCTACTTAGCTCGGATTAGTAGTGTGTGAGCACCAAAAACCCAACTCTTCGACTTGCTGTTGTCCAACAAGAATTGGCTTCATGGCAAGCAAGAGAACAAGTTTGGAATTGCGTAGCACATGAAAAACGAGTAAGGAAAAGAATTTATTCGAGCCGACGTTTGTTTTTGGACTAACCCTTATTTATTTCCAAGTTATTGTGCCGTTTTATTTTTGAGCTAAGTCTAAAAGTTTCCCAGTATTGTTAAGACAATTTTTCAAGCTCGGATTCGTAAGTTGTAAAACCGAATCAAGGTAGACACGATCCGAGCCAAAAGATTGAACGAACAAGAAAAAGAAACTCGGGGACTACGCCCAAGTTAATCCGGCATAAGTACTTAGTAGCAAAATATCACATGTGTTTGGAATACAATTCCACCCGGCATACCGGGGATCTCACAAATTTTCAAGTGTTTTTTACTTAAGGAGCAGCGGGAGGAAGTTCGACATCATCGTCGCCCTCTTCGATATCCGAGGCAGTGTCCTCTTCGTCTTCACCCGAATCATCTTCAACATTTTCAACCTCCTCTTCACCTGCGACTTCCAGGAAGCTCGGACCCTCAGTCCATTCATGAATGGGGGCATATTCGATGAGGTTGTGGGCGCAAGCCTGGCGCCGAGCTACCCACTCCGGGTCATCTGTCCATTTGGATCCGGTGTGCAGGCGTGTGAGGAGGCTGAGATCTATCTTTTCATACCACGTCAAAATGTGGTGAAGGACGGTATCGGCAGTAGCGCGTCCAGCGGATTCTCGCCAGAGGTCGAGCTGGGTCTCAATTTCCGACAGTCTTTCAGCGAGCTATGTGACTCTCTCCGGAGCATCATCGGCGGGCCAGAAGGCGTTGAAGACCCGGACTGAAACGTCGAGGAGGTCCCTGCCGTAGTTCTTAATAATTTCCACGCGAGATGACAGGCTGACCAACAGGTCCTCCATGTCAAAGGGAATGCTCTCACCCTCAGCAGCGACCGGAGTACCCCTTTCTCGGCGGAAATTGGCGACAGCAGCACTTGCAATGGCAGTACCCTCTGGAAAGTGGCCTAGGAAACAAGGCAAAGGACAAAGTTGAGAAAACAAAGCATATGAAGTAACCTGGAGAAATAAGGCGGATAAAGGAAAAGAAATTACGTGAGATGTGACTGTGAATCCGGGTCAATTCCTTGATGCAAGCATCACGCCTCTTCCGAAGTTGCTCGAGCTCAGTATTTGCCGACTCAAGTTTGACCTCGGCTTCCTGAAGAAGTTCACGGTCCTTAGCATTTTGGAGTTTGAGGCGCTCGCGTTCTTCGATGTAGTCCTGGCCGGCATTTTTTAGCTCGGTTTGGTGCTGCGCTTTCATCTTAGCCATTTCCGCTTTGAGCTTGGCTATGTCATCATCTTTGGTCCGGAGGAGGGCGAGCTCATCATCTTTCTTCTTCAGCTCGGCTTGGTGCTGTCCTGCTTGTTCGAGAAAATGCAGCATCATGTCAGGCACATGCACACTTTCTTCAAGCAATGCTAAAACCGTGTGTTGGCCCGGCAGAGCCGAGGTATGAATGTTTGCCGAGCCAAGGAGGTAAGCTGATGAAAAGCCCGGTAAAGACAGACAAGAAGGACGTACCCTTTATCTACTCCAAGTTCTTCCGCATTATTTTGTTTTCAGCTTCCACCCCAGCTGCGGAAACCGAATAATCAGATCAGTTCGGCAAAGGAAGTGGAAAGGAAATGAAGGAGTGTTAAAGAAAGAAATTTACCCCTTTTCTCGTACTCCGCGATGAGTGCAGCCTGTTTCGTGCGAAGATTTTTGTGCGTATCCAACAAGCGCTGGAATTCAGCACTTCGATGGTTGGTGGTCACCTAAAAGAGATACAGAAACTTAAGTCAGCCTAGTGCAGGTTCGAAGTGTACTAAAATCCGGGCCAAGTGGAACTTAACCCGGCTCTAGGTGTGTGCATATTTGAAGTGTACTAAAATCCGGGCCAAGTGGAACTTAACCCGGCTCTAGGTGTGTGCATATTTGAAGTGTACTAAAATCCGGGCCAAGTGGAACTTAACCCGGCTCTAGGTGTGTGCATGTTCGAAGCGTACTAAAATCCGGGCCAAGTGGAACTTAACCCGGCTCTAGGTGTGTGCATGTTTGAAGTTATCATGGAGCTACGTTAGTTCTATAAAAGAGCATCCGGCCGAGTAACAAGTTACTCCCCCGGAGGCTCGGGGACTAATGGTTATTATCTACAATTTGCGAAGGAGAGAGCAACGTACCTCCATCATTCGTCCAGCGAGGTTAATGGCCTTTGCGGCGGTGTTCATCTGAGCGGAGAACTCGGCAGGACCAAACTTTTCCGGGAGATCAGATTCCTAGACTACCTCGGCCTTGTTCCTGTTCATGACAAAATCCATCAGGCTCGGAGGGTACCGTTCTCCCGTGGGCATATGGGGCGTCACCAAGCCCTTTGCATGTGCTTCCTTCCTCTCCACCGAGGCAAGGGCGGGGCTGGTGTGTAGAACCAACTGCTGGGCTTCGGTTGGCTCGGCAGGCGCGTCCTTTGCCGCTGATGTCTTCTTGGGGAGCATTGACTCAAGGGTGCGTTGCCCAGGCTCGGCAGCACTGGGCTTGGCAGCGTCTTGAACCTTCTTGCCCTTGGCTTGCTGGGAAGAAGAAGCCGTAGCAGCGGTTTTTCCCTACCGAGGTTGAGAGGACTCGGAAGATACAGAGGAACTGGGCGCTGGTACTCTCGTTGCTGGACTTGGTGCCAGCGCTGATGCTTTCGCAGCCGGAGTGGGTGCTGATGCCGGAGTTGGAGATGGTGCTAGTTTGGCTGCTGGTACTGGAACAGATGATGGAGTCAAGGTAGCCTTAGTGGCTGCTGGTTGTGGCGTTGCCGAGGTAGTGGGTGCCGTTGCTCTGGCTGGGCCAGTTCCCCCCGCCCCAGGATGACCCGAAGCGGCCGTAGAGCTCTCCGGAATAGGGCTCAGCGGACTTGACTCGTTGTCACGACGGGGTGAAGGGCTAGGCCGGAGAGGTGATGAGATACTGGATCCACTTTGAGGGACCTCCACCGGAGCCCTGTGAAATCAAGTAATGTTAGAAGAAAAATTACGACGAAGTAAGGATGAACGAGTTACAGAAGAAAGAAGGACTTACGCATCCGAGGTTTCGGCTGCTCTGGGTTTCCGAGCCCTTAGTGCTGGGGCCTTCTTTCGCCTTTTAACAGGCTAGGAAGGTCCGGAGGAAGAGCTTGAGGGAGCCCCACGCTTTTTCTTCGACGCCACCGGAACTGGCTCGTCCGTAGCGAGGGGAGGATCCTCGTGGATATGACCACCGGGGTGAGCTGATGGTGGAAAAGCAAAAGAAAGGGGGACAGCCTCAAAGGGTTCAATTATCTCGATATCCGAGTAATCTTCATCATCGGGCCAATCTCTAGCAGAAGAGAAGTTACTTGTGGGTCGTTTCGTGGCGTTGGTCATGGGGAGAAACATCTCTTGGTCCGGCTCCTCTTCGTCCGAAGTCACCCGGTCCGGTGCCCACTTAAGGGTCGGATCAGTGCCGTCCTCGAGCGTCTGCTGAAGGAATAGCTGAGGAAAAGATTAAACAAGTGAGTCAAAAATGAAACAATAACAGACATGCGATTAGTCCGGGGTAAGTTTGCAGCATGAAACTTACCGCGGGAGGAAGCCGGTCACGGCAGAAATGCTCAATCCCCCAAGTCGAGTCAGAGGAGAAGTCCTTGTGAGTGGTGAAGAGAGCCTTAACCCGACAAAAATCTCCGTGTTGTTCAGTTCGAAGGATGAAGTCTGGTTGGGATCGTGGCTGTAGCTCATATGGCACACCTTGTGGGTGCGCTTTTGGAGAGGGGAGATTCGGTTGCGCACGAAAGTGATCATTGCATCCTCGTTCCGCAACCCGAGCTCCTTCAGCTCCGCGAACCTTTTGTTCACTTGGTTGGCCAGGGCCGTAGGTTTCCTGGGAACGGCGTCCCACAGATCCGGGTTCGGCGGACCCGGTGTATAGGGGAGCAACCGGATCAAATCTTCGGTGCCCGTGTTCCGGACGTAAAAGAACGTCCGGGCCCACACTTTGCAGGATTCTAGCCCTGTGACCCGGGGGAAAACAGAGAACCTCCGGGGTGAGATGGAGGCTGCTCCGAACTGAGTGAGCCGCTTGTCTTCCGGATCAGTGTGGATGTCGGGAATAACGTTGCGACGAAGGGCAAAAAACCGGATCCACAGCTCCTTCGTGGGCCATAATCCGTAGCCTTCGATTGTAGAAGCAAAGGCAGAGAGAGAAGTAATGGCATTGGCTGGAGATGGTAGGTACTGAGCCAATCGTGGAAGAAATCGCTCACCGGCAGTCCAAAGCCTCGTTGAAAGTGAGACAGGAACACAACAAACTCCCCGGGATTGGGTGAAGGAGCTAGCTCGGCGGAGGCGAGGCGAGCGGCGACGCCGGCGGGGATGCGTCTGGTTCGGTAGAGCCAGTCCAGATCATCCTGGTAGACCCAGGAGCCGGCCCACGCGTCGCGGTCCGTAGCAGCAGCGTCTTCCTCCATCTCTTTTTCAGCAATGGTGAGTTCTTCTTCCGCCATCTGCTCCTCGAAGCCTTCGCTGGCGCTAGAGGCGACGGGGGACAGAGGCCTGGATTGACGAGGACCCGTAGCGGGAGATTTGCGTCGCAGTGATGGTGACGCAGAGGCACAGCGGAGAAGTGCGGCGGCAACGCTGCTTTTTGGCAGTGCTGGCGGCGGCGCGGTCGCGAGGAAGACGAAGAGGAATAGCAGCGGGCAGAGGGGTGCGGAGGGGGAAAAAGTCCTAAGGGACGCACCCCTCCGCTATTTAACCACTCCCATCAGGGGTGAGTGGGATCGCACCCTGTGGACCGGCCACACATTGTGGTCGTGTATTACCCGTTCGTACCAATCAGTAAGGAGCCACACGGAAGGCCACAGGGCGGAGAGAGTCCTGTGACGTGACGCACTGATGCGATAAACGAGGAGGCAGGCGTGACGTGACCCGCGCACAGTGATAACTGACAATTACTGTGGCGGTTACTGTACCGTCCCTTAAAATAAGACGACATGATGATTACCCTTCACATGGGCTAGCGTACGAGAGAAGGAAGTAAGACCCGGATAGAGCTGTGGTAACCCGGCCGGCAAGTGAAAACTTGCAATGTGCGAAGGGAACGTAAATCCAAGCTGTCCCAGGTACAGAGGTAACTCGGCAACAATGACAGGGGCACAAAATGGAACCTGGTGTGGCCTTAGCAGCCAAGGCGGCTAAGACCACACCAGCTTCGGGGACTAATGTTGGGGGGATACCCCCGGGTAGGGTCACGCCAGGGTATAAAGGCTGAGTTAGCCGAGGTTCGGCAAGGCCAAAGCAGATGCTGGCCGGGTCACCTCAAGGCAGGCCGAATCACGGGGTAATCCGGACCTGGGGGCGTTCGCCTAACTAGCCCTCATCCGACTTAAGCGGTAAGTCGGAAGTGTAAGTCTTACCTGGATGCAGGAAAGGGGTATGGCCGGATGAACCATCATCCGGGTCGTAGCAAGCTTCTAGGAGAAGGAAGGAATCTCGCTGGTCATAAGGAGCCCCGGAACGCACTGCCTGAGCAAAGCGAGCAAGGACAGGACCACCGGGGCGTGGCCGACAAGCGTGACGACGCCCGTGTCAGCTGACGAGGGCGCCGCAGTGGCTCACGTAGCTAAAGCATGTGTGACGCGGGGGGAAAAGCACCCCGGTCGGCTTACCACTTTGGGAGGAGGCATATTCTTAGGAATATGCCTCCACGTATGCCCTAAGCAGAAACCGAGCCTCCCCTATAAAAGGAGGGCTAGGGCTTCTGTAGAAGGGGTTGGTTGGTTGGTCTCTGTATGATTCTGTTAAGGTCTAGGGTTTCAGGTGAGATCTGTGGGTGAGAGTAAGAGAGCTCTTTCTTCCTCCTCTCGCCAATACAGCTCTAGGAGCACTTGTAACCTTGGAAGTAAATTAATACAAGCTCTTGTGTGGAGAATCACTTCACTATCCCTCCCTGGATTCCCCTAGCGAGTATCAGTCCCCAGCTTTAGCCTATACATGGCATCTGCCGTGATACCACCACGACACATGATATCATGGTCTAAGGACTAAAATTACTTCGCATGATGTTATAGCAATGTAAACATAATGTTTTTGATCATATTACTATAATTTGGGTCAATGTTCATCACATCATTCCACCAATGTTGTGACCTTGTTATTAACAACATCCAATGTCCATGATCAGGAAACCTTGATCATCTTGTTAATCAACGAGCTAGTTTATATGAGAGTCATAACTAGGAGATCTTTATTTATTAAACACACATGTATTAACGTTTCCAATTAACACAATTTTAGCATGAGAAATAAACTTTTATCATAAACATGAAATAAGATAGTAACCACTTTATTATGCTTCTCGGGAATAGTCCCTTCACTTGTGTCACATAAGATCGCATTTTTGATATCCCCCCAATTTGAGTTTCCTGAGTTCATTGTTTCAACATTGTCAAAGGGAAGACCTACGCGATCATGCTCCTCCAACCATCAAAGTGAGGCACATCAACAATAGAAGTCACACCATCGTTTCCCTGTGAGAATTTGTCTGATCAACGGGAACCAGAATGGATAGTGTGGCTAACTCTTATTACATCTCACTGATCACACATAATATTAATAATTTGTGCATTTGCATTTATGCATCTTAAAATGTGGAGGATTTTTAAAATATTTTTACAAGGGAAAAAGATCGAGGTTTGTCTTAACTTGGTGATTTATAGTTAGATCATCCAGAAAAGTGCGATGGATTTTGACATGGCCTTTGCTCATTCTTTAAAATTTTGAAAACAATTGAAAATATGAACTAAGGATAAGATAGGTAATGTTCTCAGTTGCACATATAATACAACATACATAAGATCAAATTCAGATAGAGTTTTAATCTTATATTAAAATTGAATTTAATAATACATATGTAACTTAAATACACATGAAAAATACATAAAATAGGATCATATAAAACAATATATGATTTATTACTAGGACTTTTTACATGATTTATTATAATCTAGAAAATAATAAAATTACATAAAGTAAGAAGATAAAACTCCTAAATTGAACCTTTACCTTTATCTTCTTGCCATCATACATGCAAAACTAACATCGAAAATAGGAAATATTTTCGTTATGTTAAAATATTTTTTTACACCACATGGCTGAGGCAATGTTTGATATTTTGAGATCGCCTATGGGAAATAAAGAATAGAGTCTTGATCTCCACATATTGACCAAAGGACATTACTCAATATTAGGCAAAAATTAGGGAGTTGGATCACACTTGATCCAAGATCATGCATTTGGAGAACTCGGTAATGAGGGACATATCGGCGACATTGAGAAAACATGGAAAATGAGGCAACGTTGAACATTAAGTTGGCCTTAGAATGTTCTTTTGATCGATATTTTCTTTATGAAAAATAGGCAACAATGGAATACCTCTAATCTATTTAAGTTCATATTAAAAAGAACTCCCACAGATTTGATTGAATCGATACTAGCATTGAAGGCCAATAAGATACTGAAGCCAACATTAGAAATTAGCAAATCTTAATCCATTATCGTAATCCCAAAAATATAATCCCAGCAGCCAAAATGTAATAGCAAGTAAGATTTTACACTTCAAAGTATAAAATAAATCTGACCAAAGATAGTCATCCATCAACCGAGCCAATCTGCGAGGAGGCACACCTAGTTACCTGCTAACATGTACTAGTTGACCCACAAGTAAGTAGCTTACACAACCATGCATTTATCCATGTGTCAAGTAGTCACTAGCATAGCATTAGTACAAAACATCAGTATAGACGCATCAACTAGTCTTGTACCACCCTAGACCATAATTCATGACCACCAACACATAGAGAACATCAAGAACTTGATGAACTACATCTAGAACACTAGGATTAATCAAGAAGCAAGGAAGAGCATGCTACACCCAAAAAATAAGGTTAAGGAGAGCAAAAAGATCAAGCTACATTAGGTAGAAACCTATCAAAAGCTAGGCTAGATCTAGATCATATGTTCTTATCAAGTTCTAGGACTAGATCTAGTCGTATCAATCCTTATCAATATATCAGATAAACTAGGGAGAGATCACAAAATGGTTTGTCTACGAGCTGGACAAGATCACACCATACACTTTGCATCGACATACACATGTTCCGATGAGCAAAAAAATAACCAAAGCCAGTTAGTAGACTCATTTTGTGTCTTCAGCCTCACACCTTCTCTCTCCACGCTCTCGCCCCCATCTTGCTCCTTCTGGGTTCCTCTACTCTAGGGTCGTATGGCCCCTTCCCCTCTTCTCCGATGATTTCCAGCGTCGAAGTCGGGTGAGGGTCCCACCCCTGTATAGTACTCCCTCCGTTCCAAAATATAAGATGTTTTAGCTTTGTGAAAGAGGTGTGTCTAGACCTATTTTAGTGTATAGATTCATGTATGTTTGGAGTGAACCTATACACTAAAAGGGATCTAGATACACTCTTTTCACAAAGCTAAAACATCTTATTTTTGAAACGGAGGGAGTAGTTTAGGTTTGCCCTCGGTGGCGTCTTCCCTTGTGGCGTGTCAGGGTAGGAAGAGGATCTCTGGCAGTCAGATCCTCCTCATATCATGCTTCCTCCGATTTGCCGCTCCCTGTTGGTGGCAAGCAGTGGTGCCGGCGATATGGTGGAGGGTGAGCATCCCTTTCAATAAGGCCAACCTGCTTGGGTGCTTCAAGCTGGACATGCTGGATCTAGTTCAACTTGATGTGGTTCTTCTTCCTCTGGTGTTGATGCTCTCATGGGAAGAGCTAGCGCTGGAGAATATCACCACTCGCCCATGAAATAAGATCCTTTTTCGCGACCTCCTCCCGATCTCTTCTTTGCTGCAATGTTCCTCCTTCCTCGTGGCCATGGTGACCGAAAGGTGGGAGTGATCGATGCGGTGAAGGGCGGAAGCGGCAGTGGCCAGGGAGTTTGCGATACTGCGCGTGATTCCTAGAGATCATCCTTGATGGCACGTGTTTGGCTGTCGACTCAAATTGCTGATGGACAACAGCTCTAGGCCCTAGTGTCGATGCGGTGCCAGTGATTGTTAACCTCCATTGGAAGCCTCTTTCTGGACTTGCGATGGCTTGCTATTTCTCCCCAGCTCCATGTGGCCTTGTTGGTGTTGATGGTGGCGACAAGTGCTGGAGGCCAGAGCTCTCCGACAGTGATGGCAGACCCGATCGCTTTTCTTGTTTTTACTTTAGGGTCTACTATGCAGTTGTTAAGGACCTGGTTGTAATTGTGTTGTTGTCTGAGGTCCTTCCTGTAATTTGCACCTTGCCACCTTATTAATGCAGTATACATGCCCTTCTGGGCTCATCCCTGTTCAAAAAAACCAAAGCCAAAATTAAGTCACAAAATCATGCAGCATGAATCTTCACATGAGGACATTTAAACATGCTCTCAATTGCACGGTCAACACATCAGTGGTACCAAATTAAGCATCATGCCCCACAAGCTTGATTATCACAATAAATCAATCACAACCACCACCGATGCCAAATCATCATACATAATATCGTAGTGTGAGAAATACATTGAACATAAGCAAACTAGGTAGACAATGCACAAAATCAAATGTTTGGTGAATGAAATGATAATCAAGCACCACAAATAGCACTATTTATTCAACAAAATCTCATAACACTAAGTTCATCACAAAGATGAAATGTAGCACATGCAATAGATTAGACTGAAGTAGATTGAGTACTACCACACGGACGGATGCCATGGACATTTGTAGAGGACAAATAGGGGGAGTAGAAGAGGCAAACCTGGAGCGCATCACCTCAAACACAATAACATGGCGAGGCAGGTCTAGCACTACCACAACGGAAGGGTACCATGGTGTCATCGTAATGACGACGAAGACCACCGCCACAGCATGGTGAGCACTGGACTGCTGCAAATCATTCTGAGCCGCGGATACCAACAACACCGTGTCGCTGACATCGCCGGAAGAACAGCGGAGGCACAAAAGTTTATTTTGGAGAAACACTATTATTAGCAGCGCGAGGCCATGACAACCAAAACCCTAGTGGGGGTTAGGATTGTGCGCGAGCGTTATAGAGCTTGAGGAGCAAAACGAATAGGTTAGAAAGATGGAGCACATTATGACGGTCATAATCCGACTAGAGACGGCGACCAAAATAAGGTTTGCGGCAACGAGGGGAGTGTAATGGACAGTTAAGTTGAAATTTATCGTCTCTTGGTTTCCCAACATATGTAGCTGTGTGGCACGCTGCTCCCACTTGAGGCGGCCTCTTAGAAAACCGTCGTATCAACCATTTCTGTCGGGCCACCTTTCAATCTGCTTTGCGAAGCATGCTGGCAGTGATTTATTTTTTTTGACAATCAATACCATATATATTCATAGCTAGGGTTGAAAATGGTAAGAAAACTTTCCGTCCGGTTCCGAAGAAAAAGAAAATGCAGAGCTAAAAAGGAAACATAAAGGGCATTTTACGGAAAAGGAACAGAAATAGAATATTTTAAACGGAAATGGAAAAGGAAACGGTGGAGCGATTTCCGGCAGAAATGGAAAAAGAAACGGTGGAGCGATTTCCGGCAGAAACGGAAACGGTAAGGAAATTCCGGATAAACAAATATGGAAACTTTCGGAAATATAACCAGCCAAGCCCATGTACGAGATAGTACTTTGCATCAGTGATTTCTTTTGCGCTTGTTGAGCCATAGAATATATGAAGGATCTATGTAAGACATACAACTAGCCCAGACGACATACTAATCAAGTGAGTGTCTTAGCGTTGATGTCAAACTAATTATGTGAACTTGTGTGCTTGTTGAAGTGTTGAATTATGTGTGTTACTTTATATTCAATTGTCGCTTTTTAAAATTGTGAAATATTCTTTGTCTGTTATATGTTACTTTTAGTTTACACACCATGATATTACACCACTATTATTTTCCGATGAATGTCCGTTTTCGTATCGTATCCGTCATGTATCTGTAGCATATTCATTTCCGATAATTTCTGATTTCGTGTTCATTTTCGGAGTTTTTCGTTTCGTTTCCGATTCGGTAACACAAGAGGAAACGAAAATGATAACATGTGTTTCCGTCCGTTTCCGTTCCGTTTTCAACCATATTCATAGCAACAAATAGTACATGGTAGAGATACATAAACTATCTTCAACGACTACAAAATAAAGTCTAAAAGAAAACGAGTAAATTTCGAAGGTGTTCAAAATCTTCTTCTTTCATGATACAATCTTGCACTTGTCTGAATGCAGCCCAATAAATATCACGTAGATGTCAAACCATATACCTGCAAATACTAATGAGAGTTCTCCCATAGTTTTAATTTGAGCCGCAATGCCAAGGCTACTTGCACGCGCGCAACCATTAGAGTAAGCAGACAACATCGGCAAGAGCACCACCACCAGTATTCCAGGGAAAAGAAACCGAACAGCCAGATCGACGTCGCAGGGGAATCGAGAGTACAAATCTCCATTGTCGAGGACGTAGCAGCCAGGACGAATATTGCGAGGATAATTCTTCTCGCGGCAACCATGAGAAAAAAATCCAAGATCGATCCGGCGAAACAAGATCTGAAAGACCGTACCTATAGAACTTCAATCTTACAACACCACCATTGACGCCGGAAAGATCTCGTCGTCGAACGAAGGGCCGAAGATCACTTATTGCGAACGATGACATCTTCATTGATGTAGATGTCAAGAAGATGTCTACCAAAACCCTAATCTAATCTTCTGAAAATACTACTTTTACTGAAAACTCCACCCATAAATCGGATTCCGCACCCCTCACGACCGGCGAAACCGGCCGGAGGAGGGGGAACCGTCTATGCAGGAGAAGAAGGTGTTGCGGCGGCTAGGGCTAGGTCTAGGAGAGGCGCGCCCCAGCAAAAGCAAAGGTGCGTTTTCAGTCAAATAAGCTCTATGCGGGCAGTGATTTTAGTGTAGCCTAGCCAACCAAACATGCTAATTTTGCATGCCCAGGCCTGCATGGGCTGAATGTTGGCAACCACAAAGTGTACATGTAGATTGTGGTCCCCATAAGGGTGAGAAGATGTACAATGTCAGGATGTAGATGTAAAATTGTGAAGTTACCGACACGAATCTTCGAGGCGTGCCATTAGGATATGCCAGGGACACGCACCGCTGTGGAATCTCCGCGTCGCTGCGGGTGCCGTCCCTATATGAGGCCCGGCATGGTCTATGAGTTAGACATCCCATTTATAGAGCTGCCGATCAGGCAGCTGCGGCACAGCTCGTGTGGTCTACTCTCTACCTTCCATCGTGCGCTTGCGTGGCAACGTCGCTGAGGAGGGCGTCGCCAAACGATGCGTACGGATAAGTTAGCCAATGGTGGAACGGCGCCGCACAGTCCTTCCGACGACTCACCGGACTTCGAGCAGCCCCTCCTCTACGCCCACGGAGGACTTCAGGCGGGCAAGGACTCCGCGGCAGCGGAAGACCACGAGGCGCAGTGCTCGCCGGAGGACTGCGGCGCAACGTCCCTGCGCACATGCTTCAATGGCCTCAACGCCCTCTCCGGTACGTCCGGAAACTCAAATCTTTGCTTGTCCCAACCTCTCCACACTGGCCGTTTTTTCACGCTGTCGTCCAACTTGATCGACTTTCAGGCGTCGGGCTGCTGTCCATCCCGTACGCGCTGGCGGAGGGCGGGTGGCTGAGCCTGGTGCTGCTGCCTGTCGTCGCCGCGGTCTGCTGCTACACGGGCCAGCTCCTGCAGCGGTGCATGAGCACGTCGCCGGCCACGCGCGGATACCCGGACATTGGCGCTCTGGCCTTCGGGGGCAAAGGCCGGTTCGCCGTGTCGTTGTTCATGTACGCCGAGCTCTACCTCGTCGCTATCGGGTTCCTGATACTTGAGGGGGACAACCTGGACAAGCTGTTCCCCGGCACCAGCCTCAGCCTCGGCCCCGGCATCCTCGTCTCCGGCAAGCACCTGTTCATCGTGCTCGTGTCCATCGTAATCCTGCCGACGATGTGGCTGAGGAACCTGAGCGTGCTCGCCTACATATCGGCCAGCGGCGTGGTTGCCTCGGTCGTCCTGGTCTGCTGCGTTCTCTGGGCCGCGGTGGTCGACGGCGTCGGGTTCCAGGGGAAGGGAAGGATGCTCAATGTCAGTGGCCTGCCTACTGCTCTGGGACTCTACACATTCTGCTACTGCGGCCACGCCGTATTCCCAACATTGTGCAATTCCATGAAGGAAAAGGACAAGTTCTCTAAGGTAAGTACTGATTAAAGTAGCCTAGCTATGATTTTGATGCGACTGAAAGCATTCCATATCTTCTACAGTATATATTGATGTCTGAGATTTAATTTTGATTCTGATACTGTTTACTAACAGTTTGTTTGCTGGTACATGGACAGGTACTAGTCATATGCTTCGTGGCATGCACCCTCAACTACGGATCCATGGCCATACTGGGCTACCTCATGTACGGCGACGCCGTCGAGTCCCAGGTGACCCTGAACCTCCCGGACGGCAAGCTCAGCTCCAAGCTAGCCATCTACACGACGCTGATCAACCCATTCTCGAAATACGCTCTGATGCTGACCCCTGTCGCGACAGCGGTCGAGGAGAAGCTGCTCGCCGGCAACAAGAGTTCCATCAAGAACAGGCTGCTCAGGACCTTCCTCGTCATCAGCACGGTCATAGTAGCCCTGACAGTCCCCTTCTTCGGCGACCTCATGGCGTTCGTCGGCTCGCTCCTCAGCGTCATGGTCTCCATGCTGCTCCCCTGCGTCTGTTACCTCAGAATCTTCGGCACGGCGAGGTGTAGCAGGGCTGAGGTTGTGCTGATCGTGATGATTATCGTTCTTGGTTCCTTGGTCGCTGCAGGTGGGACCTACTCTTCTCTGCAGAAGATTATACACGAGTTCTAAACAAAGCCGAGTGTTGCACATCAGACATCGTAAACACAAGTGTCCGGGCTGGTGTTCTGTAGCGATGCAAATACTCGTCTGAGCAGCAGCAGCATGCACTAGTGTATGTGGTCCAATCGTGAGAGCTTGTAAATGAGGCCGGGTAGTAGAGATCAGAGAATTTTAAGCTCATATGCGTGTTTCACGTGGCCATGTATTTCTTTGCTAGGAAAATAGGTATAGTACTAATAATTACGTACTGTACATGCTACTGTAATCTACAGTCTGTAAGAGAGCACTCCATCTGATTCCATTGCCTGCAAGTTCGGGTTCCCAACGCTTTCAGATATTCCGTGTTGAACACTAGTGGGGTGTTAATTGACTCTCACAAAAACGAACAGGTGGTGTACATCAAGTCAACCAATGATTCCCTCTTAGAGATTTCCTAATTTCACTATGTTTGGACCAAGACGATTTGTCTGATTCTGTTATACCCGAAGAATAGAGATGCTCTGATTGAATAAGCAGTCAGCACAACAAAGTCCACATCAATACCAATAGTACAAAGGTAAATGATACAGTACTCCACGTGAACCACATCACGTCAGCCCCTTCCCTCGTGAACCACGTGTCCCGTGTCCCTATGGAAGAGCCATGTGTCCATATAGGCCCGCCCTCGCTAGGCTTGTCTCCATGTATGGGCATGCGTGCGTCTGGCCTCATTTTCATTTTTGCCAGTGCCACTCTACGCGAACGCATCGATTCTAGCATGCATGTTTATGCCGTTCGTTCAATGGTTTGTGATTTGTGCTGCTAAGTTTCATCAAGTTTCTTTATATTTTGAAAATCTATAACCAATTTATACACAGTGAAACTGATTGAAACATTGCATGCACGTGATATAGCATGCATATTAGAATCACATGTCTCCACTCTACATGCTATCCAAGCTCCGCTCCATCCGTCCTAGCGTCGTTGCGGTGACCTAGCATAGTACACTATAGTCGTTGACATAACATCAATAAAACACCATTCACTAGTATTACATCCCTCAGAGTGGTACAACAGAAACACAGCAGATTCAAGACATGACTATAAATTACAACTTGACTCTTTATAAAAGATCCAGAGAACACTCTAGGTTAAAGAGAGAGAAAGAAACTTCTTATAAAGAAGAACCGGAAATAAACACTCACAACTATCTAGTGACTAATACTAGCATCTGAACTAATGGGCTTGCATTTGCTGCTATTGCAATGCTCTACAGAAGTAGGTTTTATGGCTAGAGAATCTACTCCTATCTACTCAAAAACTTCGTCTTCACTTCGGTTGATGTATATGTTGACTTTATTGAAGAACTTGAGCTATCGATGATGGTTTCTTGAGCATAAGTTGGTGTTGATGTCGTCTTCAACGGCTTAGAACCTAGCAAGGGTTAAGAAGGTATGGTTGAATATGAGCGTACTCAGCAAGTTCACTAAAAAGGAGTGTATGATGCACTATCTCTACAGCCACAGACCAAAGGTCGTAGGCAATGCATGTTTTCGTAAACATTTCTTCAAATGTTGCTTTTATTCTGAAAACTATGTCCGACAGCCTTCACAGGTTGACCAGAACTTTTGAACTTTTGTGGAGTTCCTTTCCTACCGTGTTCGTAGCTCCTTCCCGGAACAGGGAGTAACATGTCATAATTCTTACACTCTGCAGAGGTGCGTTACTTTACCCATGAGAGACCTTAGCTTTGTTGCACATCCGAGTTGCAGGATCGTTCACACTTCCTTGGTATGAGGCCTAGACTAAGAGCCAAGCCAATCACTGCCCTTCTCTGCGACCCCACATGAAGACACGTTCCCCCAAGACGTTTTACCACGAGTATAGTCCGGATAGCCTCTCGAAGACTCTGTAAGCAGCTCTGCCTGGCAGCCACCATTAGATATGGTGAACCTCCACCATGACAGCTATGCACAGATAATCCAGATACCAATATCGCAGGGAACTAGGAGTCCCACCCATCTGATGGATTCTCCGCGAGAAATCTATAGTCTCACGATAAGGTCATCCGTCCATGCGAAAGGAAGAAGATCCAGCTGACTTCTCTATTCCATTCCAAATCTCATGGTTAACGCATAATATACGACGCTAGAATCACTGGCGATATTGGTTTTTAAGTCCTAGATATTATGTTCCTTTACCACTGGAACTGTATCAGTAGATTATTACCATTTGGTAAATAATCCATAGTCATATTATTATGAAAATAGTGTTGTCGGCCCTTTTTGAAATGCAAGTGATGACAACATTTGAGTTACAAGCATTTGATAGAAAATAATCAAAGGACATGAGCAAGTGTGAACTTGCATTTTGTGATTGCAAGATTATGCACTCACGGTATTCGAGACAATAGAAGATCAAAATTATGTAAATAGCATCATTGGTTCGGTAAGGACGAATGTTTAAAGAAGCAAGATGCAATTATGCATAAGTAATGTAATGTGATACGTCCATTTTGCATCACTATTCTATATCATAATTTACTGTTATTCATTGATATATTTCATATTAAGGGATGATACTTATGTAATTTCATCTGTTTTTGCATGGTTGATGACTTTTGGAGCATGGACCGCTGCAATCAGGATTCTGATGGAAAAGGTGCTGTTTGGAGGCAAAATTCGTGAAGATCAGAAAATCCGGGAAAATATATGGAAAATCCTATTTTTCCAGAAGACGAAGACTGCCAGAAGGAGGAGTGGACATGGGCCACAGGGGGCCCACACCACCCCCTGGCGCGGGACAGCCTATGCCACGCCACCAGGTGGTATGGCCGCCCTGGCCCACCTCTAGCTCTCCCCTCTGGCGTATATTATCCTCACGGAACCCTAATACCAAGGGAGCGACCATAGAAAGATTATGTCGCCTCTGCGGTGCGGAAAACACAGAGAGAGAAAGATCTCTTCGGTAGACAGAATTCTGCCGGGGGAAATCCTTCCTGGAGAGGGGAGATTGCCACCATCAACACCACCATCAAGCTGGACTTCATCGGGATCATCATCATCACCACCACCACCATCATCATCACCACCATCATCACCACCTCCATATTGTTGTAACAAATGGGTTGAATCTTGCATAGTTCTTAGGGGAAACTTTCCCGGTGTTGATTACTCTTTGTAGTTGACGCTATTGAGTGAACCGTTGAATTATTATTTATGTTCCGGTTGATGGATATTCCGGTTTCTCTCAAATTGCTGTTAAACAACAAGATCAAGAAAAGACTACTTTTACATGCCCTTACGGAACCTATGCTTATAGACGTATGCCTTTTGGTTTATGTAATGCTCCTGCTACTTTTCAAAGATGCATGTCTGCTATCTTTCATGGTTTTTGTGAGGAAATTGTGGAAGTGTTCATGGATGACTAAATATATCAAGATTATGCACTCATGGTATTCGAGACAATAGAAGATCAAAATTATGTAAATAGCATCATTGGTTCGGTAAGGACGAATGTTTAAAGAAGCAAGATGCAATTATGCATAAGTAATGTAATGTGATACGTCCATTTTGCATCACTATTCTATATCATAATTTACTGTTATTCATTGATATATTTCATATTAAGGGATGATACTTATGTAATTTCATCTGTTTTTGCATGGTTGATGACTTTTGGAGCATGGACCACTGCAATCAGGATTCTGATGGAAAAGGAGTTGTTTGGAGGCAAAATTCGCGAAGATCAGAAAATCCGGGAAAATATATGGAAAATCCTATTTTTCTAGAAGACGAAGACTGCTAGAAGGAGGAGTGGACATGGGCCACAGGGGGACCACACCACCCCCAGGCGCGGGACAGCCTAGGCCACGCCACCAGGTGGTATGGCCGCCCTGGCCCACCTCTAGCTCTCCCCTCTGGCGTATATTATTCTCACGGAACCCTAATACCAGGGGAGCGACCATAGAAAGATTATGCCGCCTCTGCGGTGCGGAAAACACCGAGAGAGAAAGATCTCTCCGGTAGACAGAATTCTGCCGGGGGAAATCCTTCCTGGAGAGGGGAGATTGCCACCATCAATACCACCATCAAGCTGGACTTCATCGGGATCATCATCATCACCACCATCATCATCATCACCACCTCCATATTGTTGTAACAAATGGGTTGAATCTTGCATAGTTCTTAGGGGAAACTTTCCCGGTGTTGATTACTCTTTGTAGTTGACGCTATTGAGTGAACCGTTGAATTATTGTTTATGTTCCGGTTGATGGATATTCCGGTTTCTCTCAAATTGCTGTTAAACAACAAGATCAAGAAAAACCTACTTTTACATGCCCTTACGGAACCTATGCTTATAGACGTATGCCTTTTGGTTTATGTAATGCTCCTGCTACTTTTCAAAGATGCATGTCTGCTATCTTTCATGGTTTTTGTGAGGAAATTGTGGAAGTGTTCATGGATGACTTCTCCGTCTATGGAACTTCTTTTGATAATTGTCTGCACAACCTTGATAAAGTTTTGCAGAGGTGTGTAGAAACTAATCTTGTTCTTAATTGGGAGAAATGCCACTTCATGGTTAATGCAGGGATTGTCCTTGAGCATAAGGTTTCCGAAAGACGCATAGAAGTGGATAGAGATAAAGTTGAGGCAATTGAGAAAATGCCCTGCCCAAGAGACATCAAAGGTATTCGTAGTATCCTTGGTCATGCTGGTTTCTATAGAAGGTTTATTAAAGATTTCTCTAAGATATCAAAACCCCTCACTAATCTTCTTTAAAATGATGTACCCTTTGTTTTTGATGATGATTGTAAGGAAGCTTGTGAAACTCTTAAGAAGGCTTTAACTACACCTCCAATCATTCAACCACCTGATTGGAGTTTACCCTTTTGAAATAATGTGTGATGCTAGTGATTTTGCTGTAGGTGCTGTCCTTGGGCAGTGAATTGATAAAAAGTTAAACGTTATTCATTATGGTAGTAAGACTCTTGACGCTGCTCAAAGGAATTATGCTACTACCGAAAAAGAATTTCTAGCTGTCGTTTTTGCTTGTGATAAGTTTAGACCTTATATTGTAGACTCAAAAGTCACCATTCATACTGATCATGCTGCTATTAAGTACCTTATGACGAAGAAGGATGCTAAGCCTAGGCTTATTAGATGGGTACTGCTTTTACAAGAGTTTGATCTACATATTGTAGATAGGAAAGGTGCTGAAAATCCTGTTGCTGATAATTTATCTCGATTGGAAAATATCTCTTTTGATCCTATGCCTGTTAATGATAGTTTCCCAAATGAATAGTTGGCCGCAATAGGGATAAGCTCATGAGGGAGACCTTGGTATGATGATTATGCTAACTTTATTGTCTCCCAAGTATTTGCCTCCAACTTTCACAGCTCAGCAAACAAGGAAGTTCTTTTACGATTTGAGGCATTATTTTTGGGATGACCCACACTTATATAAAGAAGGACTGGATGGTATTATGGGAAGATGTGTTCCAGAATACGAACAAAAGGAGATATTGCAGAAATGTCATGGTAGTGCCTATGGAGGACATCATGCGGGAGATAGAACTGCGCAAAAGGTGCTACAACCAGGTTTCTACTGGCCTACCCTTTTTAAAGATGCAAGAAAATTTGTTTTATCTTGTGATGAGTGTCAGCATGTTGGTAATATTTCTAGACGCAATGAAATGCCTATGAACTACTCTCTAGTTATTGAACCCATTGATTGATGGGGATTTGACTTTATGGGTCCTTTTCCTCCCTCGAAAGGTTATACTCATATTCTTGTTGCCGTTGATTATGTTACTCAGTGGGTAGAAGCCATACCTACGAAGAGTGCTGATGGGGAGACCTCTCTAAAAATGCTTAAGGATGTTAGCTTTCCTAGGTTTGGAGTGCCTAGGTATCTCATGACTGATGGAGGTTCTCATTTCATTCATGGTGGTTTTAGAAAAACCCTTGCTAAATATGATGTTAATCATAGAATCGCTTCGGCTTATCACCCCCAAACTAGTGGGCAAGTAGAGTTATCAAATAGAGAAATTAAATCCATCTTGCAAAAGACTGTTAATAGATCTAGAAAAAACTGGGCTAAGAAGTTGAATGATGCTTTATGGGCTTATAGGACTGTCTATAAAAACCCTATGGGGATGTCTCCTTATAAAATGTTCTATGGGAAAGCTTGTCACCTACCTTTAGAATTAGAACACAAAGCTTATTGGGCAGTTAAATAACTTAATAGAGACTGTAAGCTTGCTGGTGAAAAAAGATTATTTGACTTAAGTTCTTTGGACGAATGGAGGAGTGAAGGTTATGAGAATGCTAGACTCTTTAAGGAAAAAGTTAAAAGATGGCATGATAAGCGAATACTTAAGAGAGAATTCCATGTTGGTGAGAAAGTTCTATTGTATAGGTCTCGTCTCAGATTTTTTGCAGGAAAACTACTGTCAAAATGGGAAGGACCTTTCGTTATTGAAGAAGTGTACCGTTCAGGAGCAATACAAATTACTTCTTTAAAAGATAACACTACACAAGTAGTGAATGGGCAGCGACTTAAGCACATTGCTGGAGATTCTTACAATGAAGATGTTGATGCCTTTCAAGTTATAACTCTTGAAAAATTTATCAAGGACCAAATTCAGAGACCTGCAGAGTCTGTTTTCAAATAGGTAGCAGTTCTGGTAAGAAAAGTTCCGCGAAAGATCTGTTCAGTTATATTTTTGCAGGTTTTAGCCAACAAGGAAAGCTACGAAGCGAAAGATGGACGGAAACGGAGCCAGGGTGGCTCACACCACCCTGTGGCGCGGGCCCACCCCTAGCTGCGCCACCAGGTGGTGTGGCCACCTCGGCCTCCCTCTCTGACCCATTTTCTCCCAGTACCTTCCTTTTGTTGTGAAACTTCATAATATATAATCCCCCGGATCCCCCGAGGTTCGTATATCGTGTTCTCGTCGTGTTTTTGTTTTGATCTATTTCTACTAGGAACTATTCTTGAAAGTTTAGAAGCACAATGGTGTCCACCAAGGATAAGGGGAAGGAGCCTATGGAGGAAGATCTCCAAGGCCCCAGGCAGGAGAAGGAGATCAAGAGTGAAGATGAAGGGGAGGCAAAGCACACCGGCACTAACATTGCAAGCATTGGAGTGTTGGCAAGATCTGTCAGGGTCAGGAGGACTGCATAGATGTCAACTGGAGGGAAAACTCCGCTTCACTGTTTGGCTCCACGGTCACTTCCTCCACGCACCAAGAATCCTTTCCACACCCTTATCCATAAGCATCAAAACCAGAATATGCCCAAGGAGAAATTACCCTCCAATTGGGATTTGCCTCATTCTAGCCATGCAGGAAAAGAAGACTTCAAGGAGGAAGAGTGGGGAAAGAATCGCAAGAGCTGGGATCCACAATCTGACATGATCATGCACCGCATCGAGCACAACTCGGAGTTCAGTCGTACTCTCACCTTTGAGATTGAGGACTTGAGGAAACTCATCAAAGAGCTCATCGAAAGAATACCACCACGACCGAAGGAGTAATTCGTCATCAGGTTTGGCACCCCCTTGGTTTGTTCCAAGCTTGGGGGAGTGCCGCGGTATCACATCACTATCTTCTATATTTTTACCTTTTTAGTAGAGTCATATCATGAATAGAGAAGTTATCATGTAGGATGGTTTGCATTATGGAAGTGTCCCCTCTCTCGTTAGATATGTATCCCTTGGTGTGAGTTGCCGTTATGGAATATTAATGAGAAGTTCTATCATTCACTCTTTTGCATATCTTATATTACTTTTCAATTCGTGGTTATATGATTGATCTTGTTGTTAGTATTGGCATCACTTTGGGATCATTGAGTTAATTTAGTTGGTTTTGGCAAACCTGGCTCGGTTAGTAGAAACACTATTTTGAGAATTGAATGAAAAAGATAGAAGTACTCTTAAAGAAATATAATTACATCATCTTTCTTTCTTGATTTGCTCATAAGTTTAGTATTCTCTGGTTAAGATCTTTTGTGCTTCCAAGGAAGATTGCATGTTTGTTTCTATCACTTGTATGTTTGTTTGTTTCCTTCAACTCTTATGCTTGCTACCCAGCCTTGCTAGCCAAAAACCTGTACTAAGAGGAATACTTCTCGTGCATCCAATCCTTAAACCAAAACCTATGCCATTTGTGTCCACCATACCTACCTATTAGCATTATTGCTATTCCAAGTAAATTCTTGCTTTTATCTACCTTCCAAATTAAACTTGTTATGTGAAAATTAGTGATTAAAGCTCTAACGAACTTGATGGCACACTTTACTTTCTTGCACTTAATAAACTTGAACCATTGTGCCCATCTATGTTGTGTATATGCTTACGCTTTGTGAGTTGTGAATTAGAAGAATCATGCTGCCATGGGGAACGCTTTCAACATTGCACTGGTACTTTGTACCTAGTTGATATCATGTTCTTTTGTCTATGGATGTCATCGGTGTGAAATGAAAGGGGAGCTTGTAAGTCCATGGAGTTATGCATGTGTGTTAGGGAAACGCCTGGGCCACCGGTCTAATCCATGTTGTCATGGTGGAAACCTGCAGCGTAACCATAATGATCATCTATGAAGCATTCTTCTTATAAAAAAAGAGATTGAGATTAAGAAAAAGAGGAAAAGAAAAAAAGATGAGAAAAGAGGAAAGAGAGTAAAAAGCACCATATTCCCATGGTAAATAAGAAGATTGCTGAGATGCTTGTTGTCTACTTGCCTTGTCATTTCGATATGGGGATTCTTTCGTATCATCGGGCAAGGGGTACCCCGTTGGCGGTTCTCCAGGATACACATGTGCTTACGATGACAAGAACTTACGGGTGACTAAACTTGACTAGCATGACGAGCGGCCCTCGTATTCAAGGGACATGAGATTTTCAACTTACAACTTGTCAAGCATATCCTCATATTTGATCACTTTAACCTTAATCGCCTAAAGATGCCTATGATAGGGCAATGAGAGCTGAAAGCTAATAAGTATCATAATTTTTGGGAGCTCTTCATGAAACTTGAAATCTCTGCTTCCCTCTGCGAAGGGCCTTTCTTTTACTTTTTAGTTGAGTCAGTAAACCTATTCGTCTCTATCTCAGCAAGTATTTTGAGTTGTTGTGTTTCATTCATTGATATGATGATTTATTCAACGATTTTGCATCACTATTCTATATCATAATTTACTGTTATTCATTGATATATTTCATATTAAGGGATGATACTTATGTAATTTTATCTGTTTTTACATGGTTGATGAATTTTAGAGCATGGACCGTTGCAGTCAGGATTCTGATGGAAAAGGTGCTGTTTGGAGGCAAAATTCGCGAAGATCAGAAAATCCGGGAAAATATACGGAAAATCCTATTTTTCCAGAAGACAAAGACTGCCAGAAGGAGGAGTGGAGATGGGCCAGAGGGGGCCCACACCACCCCCTGGCGCGGGCTAGCCTAGGCCGCGTCACAAGGTGGTGTGGCCGCCCTGGCCCACCTCCAGCTCTCCCCTCTAGCGTATATTATCCTCACGGAACCCTAATACCAGGGGAGCGACCACAGAAAGATTCTGCCGCCTCTGTGAGGCAGAAAACACCGAGATAGAAAGATCTCTCCGGCAGACAGAATTCTACTGGGGAATTCCTTCCCGGAGAGGGGAGATCATCGCCATCAACACCACCATCAAGCTGAACTTCATCCGGATCATCATCATCATCACTACCACCATCATCATCAGCAGCACCATCATCACCACCTCCATTTTGATGTAACAATTGGGTTGAATCTTGCATAGTTCTTAGGGGAAACTTTCCCGGTGTTGATTACTCTTTGTAGTTGATGCTATTGAGTGAACCGTTGAATTATTGTTTATGTTCAGATTGTTATACATCATTATTCCATCTTTGATCATGATCCATATGATGTCTTGTGAGTAGTTCGTTTTGTTCTTGAGGACATGGGAGAAGTCATGTTGTTAGTAGTGGAATTGTGTTGAGAAAGATTCAATAGTTTGATATTTAAGTTGTAGTGTACTTCTTCTAGTGGTGTGATGTGAACGTCAACTACATGACACTTCACCTATATGGGCCTAGGGGAATGCATTGTGTATTTGGCTACTAATCGTAGGGGTTGCCGGAGTGACAGAAACCTGAACTCCCGTTAGGAAACCATTGCACAAGGGACGTAAGAGTCTTAGAGTTTAAAGTTGTGGTTAGGTTTCTACCTTAATTACTTTCTTGTACTTACGGATGTTTACAAGGGGTATAATCATAAGTATGTATTAGTCCTAGGAAGGTCGGTACATTAGCACAGGTTCACCCACACAACACTTAGCAAGATAAAGAAGATTAATCAACTATATGAAGCGAAAGCACTTGACAGTTTTCCCATGTGTCCTCGAGAACATTTGGTCATCTTAAGTAATACAACCGGCTTGTCCTTTGCTGCATAAAGGATTGGGCCACTTGCTGCATTTATTCCTACTGTCTTTTATTTACTCGTACTTTGTTTACTTGCTTTATCAAAAAGTCCTAAAAATCCATTTGCGAAGTATTTGCAGAGAATTCCTGATCCATACCACTAGCCAGCACCTTCTTCTCCTCGTTGGGTTCAACACTCTTACTTATCAAAAATACTGCGATACACCCCCTATACTTGTGGGTCATCATAATGCAATTGGATAAACGCCAATCCCCGGAATAATCGTATCTAATCTAGGGTTCGGAAACTGGGAATGGTTTCTTTAGAATGTGTTTCACTTTTATATTAGTTTCACATTGGTGCTTCTTATTAAGGTTTGTGAGAGTGTGTGAAACAATATGTAGATACAATAGGTAGCGTACAATATTAAAGTACTCAAATGGGGCATGGTATCTAAAAGATTTCTTAAGCAAGATTATTAATAAATTAGAGCCTTTATAGAAATGCTTAAGGATTACTTTTAATGTTCCTTAAAAGAATAAATTTTGAGGAAAAGATTACTTTACAAAGTAAAAGCATTTAATCTTAAAGCTAACACTTTAAGGTTTTCTTACTAGTTATGAGTATTAAAGAAGAAAATAATTAGCATTTTTGAATAGCTATTCCACCAGTAAGGGGAGACTTATATATTTTGAATAAGGCATCTTATTACAGGTGGTTCACTTCTTAACATCCATGAAGGTGGTGTACAAGTGTTGTTTCTTTTATGGGGTGGTGTTTTCTTAACTTTATAAGTGAATGGAATCACTTACTTATTTTTAGAAATAATGGTTAGACTTTATAAACATGGAAAAGGTCTTACTTTAATTACTTAAAAACTTGGTTTAAATTTGAGTAGTTTTTCCAAACTAGTAGAGGAATTAGTAAATATGAGCTTAATGATTTTATAAGTGAATAGAATTACTTTCTTATTAATGCTTATATTTTATAAACATGGAAAGGCATTACCTAAATTACTTAAAAACTTGGTTTAGAGTTTTAAGTAGCTTCCCAAACTTGTAAAAGAATTGTTAGTTAATATCTTTATGTTTTCAGAAATGCATGAAATCCTTTTGTTAAACAATATACTATTTTGATGATTTTATAATGGACAAAATATTTTTAACAAACAGAATATAATTATATTGAATGTTAGTTGTAGGAACTACACTTTAAAATGGTTGGATCAATTTTGACTTCATATAAACCTCAATTGAACTTGTTTTTACACTTTTAGACTTTAAACAAATAATGATAAAGGCAATAGTAAAGATTTATATATTTTAAAAATATAAGAACATGGTTTTAACAAGACTTAGCACACATTTTCATTTATTTTACTTCAAATGTGAAGGGTTATATTTTTAATGTGTAGATTCTATTTTTGTGATTATTTTGGTACATTACATGTATTTTTGTTATTTTTAAATAATAAAATATGATTTTTTATAACTTTTGTCATTTTATAAAGACTTAATAATAACATTTAGTTAAGTGACACAAAAATATATGAAACAAGCCTATAAATGTAGATTTTGTTTGTCTAAGAATTTCGATATATTATACCTATTTTTATAAAATTTTAATAATAGAATATACCTATTTAAGATTTATCCTTAGTAGGATACTTGCTAATAATAATTATTATTTTATTTAAGTTGGATAATAAATTTTAATAATAGGTTTATATTACAGATTTTATTTTTCTGAACATTTCAATATATAATACAATTTTTTCTGAATTATAAAACAAAAGATATTGATTTAACAAGATTTAATCATTTTATTAAATTTCTGGAAAATATTTATATTTGAATTTATAACGTTTTATTAATTTATTAAACAGGAAATACTTTTCACACTCAGACTAACCCTAGACATAGTCACAGACATGTGGGCCAGGGGCCACGTCACTAGCCACATTGGCGCGGACCGGTCAACACTGACCCCACCCGACGTCAGCACGCCGGAACTTCACCGGAGCACGGCGGCGACGCCGATTTATGGAACCAGGGGCCAGGCAGAGGGGCTCGTTCAAAAGAGTGGAACAAGGTGAACCTAGCTAAGGTGTTTACGCTTGCTAAAGGTCATCGGAGCAACGACAACCACGGTGACTGGTGGCGGTGCTCGGTGGTGCACGGTGCGGTGACGATACAGAGCGAGAGAAAGAGAAAGGACATGGGAAGATGCGCAAGCTCACCGTGAGCATGTCAGACGTGACGGTGAGGCGGGAGGTGGTCAAAATCATTGGAATCGACGATGGCCGGCGTCGAATGCAGAGCTCGATTCTAGCTGATTCAGAGCGCGCCTACTTGCGAGACAAGTTGGAGATGAACGAGAAGATGATGGTGATCCCGGCGGTGCCCTTGGTTGGCTCAGAGGTGATCTGTGGTGGCGGGAACAACGAACTCTGGCGGCTAGGGTTTCGGTGTCCTCTACTCGGAGAGGATAAGAATAAGAGGAAGGGGAAATTGGGCTGAGGATAGAAAGGAGCATCGTGGTGGTGGTCTTATCCTCCTCCCTGGCGACGGAGATCCATCGCGGTGGTCAAAAGCTTGCTGATGGCGGCGGATGGCATCGGGCGGCGGCGAGGTGCTCTAGCGAGTTATCTGTGTGCGTGGGGTGACGACGACGGTGGTTTTGCAAAAAAAAGCTTTGGATGTTTCTACGAGTTAACCCGCGATCCACCTGCTGTCCCACCTGTCAGTGAGAGAGAAGGAGGTGAGACGGGCTGTTGTTGGGCTTTTGCTGGTCTACGGCTGAGTGAGCGAGAAGTGATGTCTGCTGAGCGTGAGCGGTGAATAGAATATGGGCTGCAGCCATTTTCTATTTGTTATTTCCTAATTCTTTTTCTATTACTGTTTTCTATTTTCCTTTTCAATATAATTTTTTATACTATGATTCAAATATTCAAAATCCATTGAATCAACTAGAGTTCTACATGTTCTCCATATTTGGTGATTTATCCTATTCAAACTCTACTTAGTTTGCGGGGTTTAGAACTACCATAAAACAATCTTGATTAAGTCATTATGCCTGAATATTAATCGTCAATGAAGAAATGAAAATGTTCATTTCCAAATAATGGACATCAGTTTTGGGAAGGTTTAATAGATTCATTAATGGAGGAATGAAGATATTCATTTACAAATAGCTATTATGGGTATGGGTGAAGATTAAGATCTAGAATAAGTTGCCTTCATGTCTTGTGGTCATGGATAATAACTCAACTTAGAGTGAGATATTGAGATTGCTTTACTAAAGTGATCTTGATGGTATATGAGACTAGGTATTTTTTTAGGGTTGAAGACAATCAGGTGGACAAGGCTTCCATTAATACACTCTCAACTGGTATTCTACTTATCTCTTAGACATTTCATTTAACTAAGAGATACTATCCTTTGGCAGCCTAAAAATAGGAATTGGTTTAACTACCCTCTTTATTCTAGAGTTTTAAACAAGGAGATAGACATGGGTTTCGTCATGGCTTGATATGATTTTTGTTAAGGCTTCTAAAAAAATCCAATCCTCACACTTCACTAAGCTTGGGTCATAGTTAAAGAATTCCTTCCCTAAATATACTCTATTTAAATCTCTCATCTGCTTCACTAAGATCTCTTCTGTCTAACTGATCTAGTCATCTGGATCCACCATATCCATCATCATATGATGACATGGTCATGCCATTTCAAAAATATTCCCCTACATTCATCTCTAGTATAACTTCCATTATTTAACTACCTCTAGTAGTTCCACCAAAGTAGTTATTACTAACTTCATTCCATAAACTCCTTCATATTTACCTTGCATCTAATTCTAAGGCTTGCAAGATTACACTTCTCTCTATATCACATGTGATAACAATCCTCTAGGATGGGTAGGGTACTACTCTCCATAATACAAGTTTGTTCTTGTATTAGCTTGGTTAAACTGTTGTGCCTCCAACTACCCCATACAATTCATATTATATACTTCATCAAACTCTAGCTTGACTCTTCATGATCAAGCTAGATGGTTCAGCTTACTAAGGCTTTGCCTAATTTGGTATACTCACAACTCTTCTTCATCATCTAGTCATTTATTCTCAAGTCACTTGAGAATAATGAACACCAACCTTTGATCAAACTAAACTAAGGCTACTAATTGTCTGATCAAGATCTATTAACACTAAGCAGTAGACTTGTACTAGTCAGTCTATTGGCTTATCTTGTTAATGAAGCTTACTTTAATTTTATACCCATTTAGCTTAACAAGATTATTATTTGATACACTAATACTACTAGCTTTCTTATAACTTCTCAAGTACTAGTTTAACTCTTAGGTTTAGATACTTCTTCTAATTAACTCATGAGTGAGTTAACTCCTCCAACATCAAATGGCTTGATCACCACTAAGGATCACATTCCATTGAGGATGGCAAACTCTACCATATAGTTATTTCTTCTTATTAATTTACTTAAGGTCTTTGGAAGGTCAAAGCTAAGAGTCAATAAGTGCTAGGTCAAGAATTGTCACTCAACATTGAAGATCAATTGACACTAGGACTTGGTTAAGTAGGAATGTCATCTAGTAATATGACATCAAAGATATGTGATGGATGATCTTGGCTTGACTTCCTGTTCCACTCCATTTGTGATAAGAGTTAAAGTTTAAGATCTACCATGATACCCATGGTAGGAATAACTTATGGCAAGCAAGTGTATCAAGATTTAGTTATGAGGTTTGTTTAATTGGAGTTATATACTTGATTGAGTATTCAAGGTTTATGGTAGATAATACCTTCATATCATCTTTATAATATTAAGTATTCATCCTTGAGTTGTTGTATGGAATACCATGTCATGATCTCTAGAAGATCTAGTACTCCTTATTAATAGTGTGTTGTGACTTAGTTTTATTACATTTGATCTACCCTTAGATCAAACTATATTACCCAAAGATAAGGTTTTAGCAAAGGTCATACTGAAACTTATCGCAATCAACTTGATGATCTACTTCAGTTCCACCAAGTTAAGAGAAGCTTCAATCACTTTGACAAGTTTTATTTAAAAGAGCGAAAATTATCCAGATTTTCTATGCATGAATGCAATGCACACATCTTATCTCAGCTAATTTCTAAACTCTAATGCTGAGATGTTACAGTCGTTGCCATAAAATACAAGTTAACCTGTGGTGGAGCTTATCATGTAGTCATAGAAGCCAAGGAGAATGCCCACAGTGACAATGCCCACGACGAGCGCTCTAATATGCGGTTCGTCATGTGCCATGCTCCGAAGAGGGTGAGCCTAAGGTGGATAGCTTTGGAACAATCATATTCAACGTAGTGGGAGCTTTGGTGAGTCAGTTTTTCTGCCTCCGAGGCCATGGAGGCAAGGTCGGTGCTCCGAGTTAAGGTTTCGTAAATTCATGGATTTCTATGTTGCATACATTTTCCCAAACACACTGCAAACTCGTGTGTGCTTTGGTGTAAACACTTTGTTGATATTCCATGAGAACTCTTCATGTTGTGTTCATGTTGCAAGTAATTGTTTTTTGTGATGTTTCATGTGTTGGCCTATGTGGTGCATACATGAGGTGATTTTTCCTCAGTTGTTAAATCTTGAAGGTCACACTATTTGTCTCCTTGGATCTTGGTTGAAAGGATATCTTGTTGATTAGTCTAAACTATGTATAAGACTTTAGATTATAAGTATAATACCAATAAACCTTATGTCCTTTGGTCCCCTACCCAAATTGGCCCCCTTCCATAAAAAGTGTGACTTGGGTTGCAGATGCAGTGAAGGTTGGATACTAATAGGATCAATAATGATACATTTACGGGCAACATGTTAGGAAATTTGCTTACCTGATGATGTGGAGTAAATCTTATAGATTATGGCCTTGAAAACATGATAGACGAAAGAATTTCCACCAGCCAACTAACACCACGTAATCCCATATGTTTTTCCCTGTAAGAAACAGTCGGTAAGTCTAGCATTACTGTAATAGGATTTGGGAATGGTTGTGATACCTAATTTCAGTGGGATAAATGGAAATCCAAATATCCCTTATATGTTACCTTCTATGCCATATATTTTTTGTAATGAAAAGGGCCTTATTATCTCCGAATGAACTTAAACTCACTTACAGGCGTAGTTTGATTTGGAGATGATAAGTATATGGTTTTCTCTCATGGAGAATTCTTACCTATTGGTTGATGATAGTGCTCAGATCCTATCAATAGATAAATGTGATATGTACCCAACATTGTACTCTCCAAGCTGGCCAGAAGGGTTTACGCGGTGCAAACAGAAGAACTTCTAGAAGCCACCTACCAAACGCTCTCCCCAAGGTAACATGCATCCTCCAAAGGAATGAATTGATGCAATGTAATTTTTATTACTTTTGGGTCTTCGTCTACTGCTGTTGATGATTATTAATAGATCGTGGAATTTTGCAAAAAAAAGAAAAAAGAAAGAGACCAAAACAAACATTCTCTTATACACATATCTCTCACTCGTGACATACGAGGCACCACCTATGACCGAAGCATATATAGAGGGAGCCTGGAGGGCTACACAATTTAAGGCTGACAGAAGTGTCACTGCCTTCTCATTGACAATATTGTCCTCAAGTCAAACCGATCAAGGGTTCATTGACCTAGTTTCTCCATCATAGCCTGTTTGAGATCATCTTTTGTGTCTCGTCGAGTCCTACCATACAATATAATCCCTTGTATTCACCATATAATAAAAAGCATCAAGAATATGGTTATTACAGGCCTAGACTTGGGTAAGTAAAACCGATGCCCAAGCATTTCGGTTGTTGATCTGACACTAGTAGAAAAAGGGCCTCTGGTTCGGACCACTAGTCCCGGCCATGGCTGGGGCCGGGACTAATGGTCCGAACCGGACGGCCCGAGGACGTTGAGGTCCTTTGTCCCGGCCCGTAAGGGACCATTAGTCCCAGTTTAAGATACAAACCGGGACTAATGGGTCTGGGCACGCGCGCGTGCTCCTGGCAGAACCATTAGTCCCGGTTTGTATCTCAAACCGGGACTAATGGTCTGGCCCTATATATATGCACCCAGCCCTCCACTCTCTCCTTTTTTTTCCTCTGTGAGGTGGGTATAACTTTGTGCTAACTTTTTTTCTTCATATGCACTAGAGGTGTTCGGTGAAATGCCTGTTAGAGCGATGTCACTTGAGTTCACACAAGACAAAACATGATATGAGGTGCCAGAGCCACACTTAAGTTTTCCCATCTTTGTTTCCAGGTGTCCTAAAAGGTTAGCCACTATTTTGTCGTTTAGACCACGCGGTACTAATTTGAGTATCGTGATTGCATTTGATATATATGCATGGTTGTATGATGCAGATGAGCCATCCATGGATGTACGGTGACCGACGCTCTGATGCTTACAAAGTAGGCGTGCGTTCTTTTTGCCTTGTGGCCGAGGCGAACAAGCGGTGGGATGGTTTTATGTCTTGTCCATGTGTTGAATGTCGAAATGAGCAGGCTCACACTTCCTCAAGAGTCATTCAGAGTCACCTGCTTCGGTCCGGTTTCATGTCCGGTTATAATGTTTGGACCAAGCACGGAGAAAGAGGGGTTTTGATGGAAGACGGTGATGAAGAAGAGAACGATGATGACAACTACCGATCTATGTTCCCTGAATACGCTGATACCGCAATGGAAGACAATGAAGAAGAAGGGGGTGAAGAACGGGAACCAGATGAGCCCGCTGATGATCTTGGTCGGGTCATTTCTGATGCAAAGCGAGGCTGCGACACGGAAAAGGAGAGGTTGCAGTTCGAGAAGATGTTACAGGACCACAAAAAATTATTGTACCCAACTTGTGAAGATGGCCAGAAGAAGCTGGGTAGCACACTAGAATTGTTGAAGTGGAAGGTAGAGACTGGTGTGACTGACTCGAGATTTGAAAAGTTGCTGGTAATAATGAAGAAGCTGCTTCCAAGAAATAACGAATTGTCCTCCAGTATGTACGAAGCAAAAAAGGTTGTCTGCCCTCTAGGATTAGACGTGCAGAAGATACATGCATGCCCTAATGACTGCATCCTCTACCGCGGTGAGAAGTACGAGAATATGGATAAATGCCCGGCCTGCACTTCATTGCGGTATAAGATCAGAAAAGATGACCCTGGCAATGTTGAGGGCGAGCCACCCAGGAAGAGGGTTCTTGCCAAGGTGATGTGGTATGCTCCTATAATACCACGGTTGAAACATTTGTTCAGAAACAAAGAGCATGCAAAGTTGTTGCGATGGCACATGGAAGATCGTAAGAAAGACGGGAAGTTGAGGCACCCTGCTGATGGTCGGCAGTGGAGCAAAATCGAGAGGGACTTCCCGGACTTTGCTGGTGATGCAAGGAACTTATGGTTTGGTCTAAGTACCGATGGCATGAATCCTTTTGGGGAGCAGAACTGCAGTCACAGCACCTGGCCCGTGACTCTATGTATCTATAACCTTCCTCCTTGGTTGTGCATGAAGCGGAAGTTCATTCTGATGCCAGTGCTCATCCAAGGCCTGAAGCAACCCGGCAACGACATTGATGTGTACCTAAGGCCATTAGTTGATGAACTTTTACAGCTGTGGGCCAAACCAGGTGTACATGTGTGGGATGAGCACAAACAGCAGGAATTTGACCTACAAGCGTTGTTGTTCGTAACCATCAATGATTGGCCTACTCTTAGTAACATTTCAGGACATGCGAACAAAGGATACAATGCATGCACGCACTGTTTAGATGAGACTGAAAGTATATATCTAGATAAATGTAGGAAGAATGTGTACCCGTACAATCGTCGTTTTCTTCCACCAAGTCATCACTTAAGGAAGAAAGGCAAGCATTTCAATGGCAAGGGAGAAGCCCGCACAAAGCCTGTCCCCCATACTGGTGCTGATGTATTTGGTATGGTCAAGGATTTGGATGTAATCTTTGGAAAGGGTCCTGGAGGACAACCTATTCCGAAAGACGCCGACGGACACGCACCCATGTGGAAGAAGAAATCTATATTTTGGGAGCTACCCTATTGGAAAGTGCACAAGGTCCACTTTGCAATTGACGTGATGCACCTGACGAAGAATATTTGCGTGAATATTCTAGGCTTCCCGGGCTTGAATGGGAAGTCAAAAGATATCCAGGCAGCACGGGAGGACCAGCAACATCATAAAGGACGAGACGGCAAGCATCCAGGGCACTTTCAAGGGCTTGCCAGCTACGCTCTTACCAAAGAAGAGAAGGAAATCTTTTTTGAAGTCCTTTTCAGTATCAAGGTCCCATCTGGCTTCTCGTCGAATATAAAGGAAATAGTAAATATGAAAGAGAAAAAATTTCAAAACCTAAAGTCTCATGACTGCCACGTGCTTATGACGCAATTTCTCTGGTTCCATTGAGGGGAATTCTACCAGAAAATGTTCGACTAGCCATTGTGAAGGTATGTGCATTCCTCAATGCAATTTCTCAGAAGGTAATCGATCAAGAAAGTCTATCAGGGTTACAGATTGATGTGGTCCAATGTCTAGTCAGCTTCGAGTTGTTGTTCCTGCCATCCTTCTTCAATATTATGACGCACCTCCTAGTTCACCTAGTCGAAGAGATTAGAATTCTCGGTCCTGTGTTTCTACACAATATGTTCCCCTTCGAGAGGTTCATGGGAGTCTTAAAGAAATATGTTCATAACCGTGCTAGGCCAGAAGGAAGAATCTCCAAGGGCTATGGAACAGAGGAGGTCATTGAGTTTTTTGTTGACTTTCTTCTTGACCTTAAGACGATTAATGTTCCTGAATCTCGATATGAGGGGAGGCTGACTGGAAAAGGCACACTAGGAAGGAAATCAATGGTATGTAGGGACGGGAATTCTTTCACTCAAGCACACTACACAGTTCTACACAATTCCACCGTGGTGGCTCCGTATATCGAGAAACACAAGAATATTCTACGCTCCGAAAACCCAGGAAAGGCTGACTCCTTGATTAAAGGGGAACACGAGAAGAATTTCGGCAGTTGGTTGCAGACACATCACACGAATAACACCACTGTTGGAGATCAGTTGTACTTGTTGGCCAAGTTACCATCTTCGACTATATGTACTTTCCAAGGGTACGAGATAAATGGGAATACATTTTACACGATGGCCCAAGATAAAAAGAGCACCAACAAAAACAGTGGTGTCCGCTTTGATGCAACAGATGAAAATGGACAGAAGGACACATATTATGGGTACATAGAGGAGATATTGGAACTTTACTATGTACCTACTTTTAAGGTCCCTTTGTTTCGGTGCAAATGGGTCAAGCTGACAGGAGGAGGGGTACATGTAGACCAAAAGTACGGCATGACAACAGTGGATCTCAACAATCTTGCGTACAAGGATGAACTATTCGTCCTAGCCAACGATGTGGCTCAGGTTTTCTATGTGAAGGACATGTCTACCAAACTGAGAAAAAGGAAAGATAAGCAAAAGAATATAGAATACGATGAGCCAAAGCGCCACATAGTTCTTTTAGGGAAAAGAAACATCCTGGGAGTGGATGACAAGACAAACATGTCAGAAGATTACAATAAGTTTCATGAAATTCCGCCATTCAAAGTGAAAACTGACCCAAGCATCCTGTTAAATGATGAAGATTCTCCATGGCTACAGTACAGAAGAAAACCACAACACTAGATGTTGGTGATGTGTAACAATGTATTAATTAAACCTTTTATTTGAGACATAAATCTATGTAATGTATTAAACCTTTTATTTGAGACATAAATCTAGGGAATGTGTGTATGTGTGGTGTTTCGCCAGAGGAAGACCACCGGAGCGTCGGCCCCATGTGTAGGCCCCAGGTGTGACCCCCTTCCCGGACATGCGTTAACACTTAGTGAAATCCTAGATTTGTATTGTGGAAACTCCCGCCGCGGGACAACTGGGGCCTAGAATGTGGCAAACTTGGCCCAACATTTGCTCTCCATGTACATATGTCCAAAACAAACCAAAACAAATAGAAAGGTCCACCGCGCTACCCTCGTACAGAGAACGCTATAGAGGTAGACGATCCGAGGCCCCCAATCTAGGGTTTCGCCGGAGGAAGACCACCGGAGCGTCGGAATCACATGAAAATGGCAATAGTTTCACTAGTTAGAATAATTATTTTATAAAACAGAAAATGCTACACATCGGGACTAAGGTGCTAAACCCTAAACCCTAAATATAATAGTTAAACCCGAAACCCTAAACCCTAACCCTAACCCCTAAACCCTAAACACAAAACCCTAAACCCGAAACCCTAACCCTAAACCCGAAACCCAAAACTCTAAACCCTAAAACCGAAACCCTAAACCCTAAACCTAAACCCTAAACCTGAAACCCTAAACCCGAAACCCTAAACCCTAAACCCTAAACCCTAAAATATTGTAAACTTTATCAGATTTAATAATATTGATATATAGTAGTTTATTTAATAACATATTATGCAATAAGGCGGGAAACAGAGGTTGTAGTCAAAAATTTAAAAAGGGTCCTTTAGTCCCGGGTTGTGGCATGGCCCGGGACTAAAGGGTGTTGTTGGCGCGCACCCCGTGGGTGGTGTCGAAAAGCCTTTTTTCCCGGGGCGAGCCACGGGCCGGGACTAAAGGTCATACCTTTAGTCCCAATTCGTGCCTCGCCCCGGGACTAAAGACCCTTTAGTCCCGATGCGAGCCACGGACCGGGACTAAAGGTTCATCCACGTAAATACGTGCTGCTTCGCTCCCCCAATCTCCATCTCCACACTTTGCAACAGGATGCGCGTGAGGACGATGACATCGACGCCGGCAGGCTGCCAAACTTTGGACCGCCTCTCCAGCCGTCTGCGTAGCCGTCCCGTCGCGCCGCCGCCTCTCCAGACGCCGCGGACGTCCGCCCCGCCGGAGGTAACTCCCTCCCCCCACCGCGCGTCGCACCTCCTCCATCCCTGGCCCCGGCGAGCCCCGCCGGAGGTAACTCCCTCCCCCCGCCGCGCGCCGCGCCTCCTCCATCCCTGGCCCCGGCGAGCCCAGGCGGCGCCCCCGACCGTGTTGCCTCTCTCCGTCCCCGCCGGCCTCGGCGAGCCCGGGTAGCACCCCCCGGCCCGGCCACTTTTTTTTAATTTCATCTTGTATCTTTTTTATATTGTTAATAATTATTACTAGTATATATATATATATGTTTGTGTATAGTAATAGAGTATATAGATATAGTATATTGTATATATGTTTTTTTATTTCGTGTATCTTTTTTTATATGTTAATAATTATTACTAGTATATAGATATAGTATATATATATGTTTGTGTATAGTAATAGAATAGATATAGTATATATATATATATGTTTTTTTATTTCTTGTATCTTTTAGGTATAGAATATTGTTATATAATAGATATAGTATATTGTATATATATGGAGTATAGTATATATGTTATTAATAGATATAGTATAATAGATATATGTTATTCTCGTGGCCCCCTTGGAGATAGGGTTAGGGTGGTGTTGTTCACGGGCCCCCGGACTTAGGGTTAGGGTGGTGGTGCTCGCGGGCCCTCGGACTTAGGGTTAGGGTGGTAGTGCTCGTGGGCCCTCGGATTTAGGGTTAGTGTGGTAGTGCTCGCGGCCCCCCGGACTTAGGGTTAGGGTGGTGGTGCTCGCGGGCCCCCGGACTTAGGGTTAGGGTGGTGGTGCTCGCGGGCCCCGGGACTTAGGGTTAGTGTGGTAGTGCTCGCGGCCCCCCAGACTTAGGGTTAGGGTGGTGGTGATGGCGGGTCGCCGGACTTAGGGTTAGGGTGGTGGTGCTCGTAGGCCCCCGGACTTAGGGTTAGGGTGGTAGTGCTCGTGGGCCTCGGACTTTTTGTATATAGGAAATATATTTTTGTATATAGGAAATATTTGTATATAGGCAATATTTGTATATAGGAAATAATATTGTGTGCATCTCGCATTTTGCAGAAACTATGGATCCACCTAGTCCAATGCACAGAGACCTAGCACAAGAAGAAATTATCGAGGATATGATCAACGACGCCCATGTTGATCCACCCGAATCTCCATCGATGTATCTGAACCCCTCCGGTGAGGGTGAGGAGGTCGACCAAAATGATCAGGGAGAAGCCGACGGCTCCGTTGATGGAGAAGTCGACGGCCTCGGTGGAACCTTAACGAAGTCCGGCGAGGTATATATATGAAGTCCGGTGATTAGTAGATGCATTAATTGAGTTGTATATATATAAATTGACGAATGTTTCTTCTCTTAGGCCTCCACATCGAGCAAAAAAAATTCCAAACAAGGCCCGGCCAAAAAGTTGGACGCATCTACGTGTTATACAATTACGGTGGTATCACCACGAGGTGAACCGTTGGAACCCGAAAAGGCTAAAAGTGTATTTGTACAACAATGCAGAGTTATGGTTAGGGATCGCATCCTGATCACCGTTCAAGAGTGGAATAAGACCAAAGGGGCGGAAGAGGGTGAGTATGTCACCGACAGGTTCAAAGAGGGTCTTTGCAATGACCTCATGACACATTTCACCCTGCCAGAATGTGAGGATGATGCCGACATAGCTGCATTGAGGAAGAAAGTCAAGCAGTGGACTCTTACGAAGATGGCCGAACTATTCAAGAACTAGAAGAAAGCATTATGGCAAAAGTATCAGAAGACGAAGACTCCTCCTAAATTTGAATGCTATCTAACGAAGCAACAAGCTAACTGGGATGCATTTGTGAAGTACAAGGAGTCAGAACCTGCTATAGAAAAGTTGGAAAAAACAAGAAAAATGCCGCGATGAAGAAATATCACCATCACCTAGGGCCAGGGGCTATGTGACTTCCATGCCAAAGTGGGATGCTAAAGAGAGTGAGCTGCTTTCTAAAGGGATCACTCTAGAACCAATATGCGAAGAATGGGATCCGAGGGCAAGAAATTGGTTCCTTGGGCATGGGAGTGAGTATGACGAAAAAACAGGGGACCTTATTTGCAGTGACAGGATTAGGATACCCCGGGAGACATGGCAGAGAGTGGTTAAGGAAATTAAAGAGGGGAAAACAAAGTTCTGTCCCGATAGAGAGAATGACTTGCTAACAAAGGCCCTCGGGATTAAAGAACGTGGAGGATGAGTACGAGGCCTTGGCACTAGTTATACTTGGGAGATGGGGTTTCCCAAAGAAAGAGATACTTATAGGAGCCGAGAGAGAGAAAAGAGGCGACGACAGGAGGAGGATGGAGACAGGTTCACCGAGTTGCTAGGAACACTTCGAATGCATCAGCAAAAGATTGATGAACTTCGAGGAGTAGCACGCCTGCAAGATCTTGCACTCGATATTACCGTTGTTCCATCTCAGCGGAGAAGCAGTCTGGCTGAATCGGAGGTCCCATCTGACGATGCACGGATGGTAGATGGCGGTCCCGGCTACCCCGTGGATGGAATCAAGGAGCAGGCATCTTTTGAGCTCCATCAGAAGGTGAAGAACCTATCCATCAAGCTGGCGGTCGGATGTGGTTTACCTTGTCCACCTGACGCACACTAGAATGGCCGTGAGATTCCAGCTGGCTATGCTAAAGTCGGGGTGGATGAAATCGCAACGGGGTGGGACTCAATGGAGCTTGACATCCCTGGACCTGAAGGTGAGAGGACACTCGGAGAAGTATTGGGTGGCATCATTCTATGGGACAAGAACAACATCAAGCTTCTAGGCTCAGCGCCAAGGCCAACACCACCCCCGAGTCGTCGGATGTCACCTTCACCTCCATCACCTCCAAGAAGCCCACCCCATGACTACGACCACCATAGCGTGAGTCCATCTCGATATCCGCCGCAGGGTCAGCCGCCCGCTAAGGACAAAAAGCGGAAGCGTGCTCCGTCGGTAAGGACTAAACGATGCAGCAGCCCAAAACGACAAATGTCACGCCTCCCAAGAGTACCTCATAAGAATCTTCCCATCAGACCTTACGATCGTACTGACGAGGAAAACAACATGATCGTAAAGGCCGAATGTGTTGCGTAGCTTCAAAAGAAGAAACCCGAGCCCGCCCTGGTATACACCGAGAAGAAAAAAGCGTATGCACTTTCTTTTCTGAACACAAAATCGCAATATGATTTGCACCATAAGCCAGATGACTATTGACGCGCACTTCAAAAGGAAGTGAAGAAGAGCAAATCAAGAAGTGCAAGCGGGAGCAAATCATCAAGTCAATGTGCAACCGGGAAAAGAAAGGACGTTCCCCAGCTCGGGGAACAGGCCAAAAAATCGACCCCACCCCTCAAGGTGGTATCCCATGACATTCCCCAACAGAATATGGAAGAAGCTGCGAAGCTTGCGGCCTCTATGAATGTGACTGTTGAGGAATTGCTAGGTCCCAAGGACGACAAGTTACCCAAGGCTTAGGTAGTCCCTACATATGTCCCAGGGAAGCCTCTGGTCAGCTTTGAGCAGTTCCAACAACTGCCAACAAAAATGCGGAGTTTACATAACTAGTACTTGAAAGCCGTAGAGCGGGAGAGAATAATGATCGTGGAGGAAGTTCCACATGACTACTACTTCCGAGAAGAAGAGGTCCATGTTTAGTTTCTAGAACTCTTCAAGTTATACGCTTTCGACAAATCTATCATGAGTTGCTATTGTCTGTAAGTTGTTGAATTTATTGTCTATATATAAGTTGTTCATTTTTTCAGTTGTTCAGTTCATTGCATGTAATTATCATAATTATATCCTTTTGTACTCTATTATTATGCAGAATGAAGATCATGGAATGTAAAAGAAGGTCAATCTTTAGTGTTGGGTTCATTGACCCAGATAAAATACATGTAAAGACGCTAACGACAAAACCCGAGGAGATGTAGGAAAACCTTCTAAGGTTTCTAACGGAGCAAAATTTCTGTGACCACATACTGTTTCCTTACAATTTCGCGTGAGGGTCTTACTCTGTTGTACACATTCACTTTTTCTTACTCGATGCTAAGTGTAATTGATGAGTTACTGATGTATATATAAACGTGTGCAGTTTCCACTGGATTCTGCTAGACATTCAACTTGATAAGGGAAGAGTCGAAGTCATGGACCCATTAAAATGGACCCATTAAAGAGACCCCTGGAAATGTTTAGAGACATGCAGGACGTGCTCCAGAGGTAATTTTCGCGCTACATCTGTCTCTTTCGTTGATTTCCTGAGATATCACGTAATAAATAACTCATTCATTTTCTTTACCTGGCAGGGTTTGGAACCAGTTCAAGAGTGCGGTTACGGGTGACTTTAGTGAGAAGCTGACGTTTAAGCCGGTCTCGGTAAGTAGTACGCGCATCTCTTTACTTCTAGTTTCAATACAATTATGATGCTAGATTATTATTTTGATTAAATTCTATTCTCGTAAAGTGCGCGAGGCAGCCACCGAAGACGATTCTATGTGGATTCTACGTTTGCGAGTTCATTCGCACGTTTACCAGTGAGCTGAATGATTCAAGAGTCGATGTAAGAAATACATTCACAATATTATTTTATTACCGTCACTTTTTGTTATCATGATTGATTCATATTGATCTCCTTTTATTATATAGTTCGAGAAAATGCAGGATCAGCTCCTACCAGAGCAACGCGTAGTAGCAATTGCTGAAGAACTGGCAGGATTCTTGATGAACGAGATGATAGATGACGCCGAAGAATTTAGTGTGAATAGGCGTCGATGATCCCCGACTGTGTAATTGAATAGACGGGCTCTAGTCCCGATAATTGTGATCTCCATGTGTAACTATCATGTATATATTTGTATGCTCGATCTTAAGAGAAGTTATCTTATGTATGCATGAACATGTACGGTATGTGATAGCGTAGGAAACTATTTTGAAATAAAAAAAAGATACAAATTGAATTCTCTGCCGCGGCAGAGAAAGTGCCTAAAATTCTGCCGCGGTAGAGAACCATTTGTCCCGGTTCGTAATACGAACCGGGACTAATGGGGGCACCCCGCGCACGTAGAGACGGCCACGTGGATGCCCATTGGTCCCGGCTGGTAAGCGGACCGGGACTAGTGGGTAGGCCTTTAGTCCCGCCTCTCTAATCCCGGTACCACAACCGGGACTAAAGGCTCTTACGGGCCGGAACTAAAAGCTCGTTCTTGTGAGAACTCAAATGACTATAAATTCATGTGATATCGTGAGTACTCTGGTGAGGTCACGAACCCCAAGGTAGTTTCCTGACGGTTCCACTCTTCTGTGGTATACATTGTACGGTCTCGGAGATGATTTCTTTTTCTTCCGGCGACTTTTTCTTTCTCCTTTTCTTTTTCTTATGTTCTCACTAGCCATACGTAGCTTCCAAGACTCGAGATGTTTTTACTCAATAAACCCCTTGATTCTTAGATGCATGTTTTGTCTACAATCTTCTATAGATCAAACCGGTCTAACCCCCAAGCGTAGAGTCATCAATATGGCAACTTGCGGTTTTCTTGTATTTTACTTCTAAATCTCTAGCCTCGAGTGTCGAGTCGGCAGACCCGAAGATGGCACCGGGTCCATCCGATACTGCTCCGCATGTCTTGAGCAGCTAACTATCAGTGCGTCTCTGGCTCCAGGACTTCTGCACCACTCAGAGGCATAAAAAAATATTAGCAAACATGTAACTCTTTTCATGGTGCAAATTATATAATGTAAAGACTATATAAATATGTGCTGATCGGCACAGATTGTAGAAACTTATTTGCGCACACATGGAACATTTTCTTCACTAAAATCATTTGTATGCCTCGTGACACTTTATCTTCAATATCCTTTTTTATAAAAAGATTGTGACATTTTTCTTCATTAACTTATCTTGAAGTTTATAACCGTTCGACTCCTCTAAGCCATTTATCGCGCAACGACACTTTATTTTCATGGATAATATGGCTTGCCCTTTCGATCGACCGAGGCATTTGTGGCTACAAAGTCGTCGGAAAGCAAACCATACCCATAAATGAGTGAACCTTCAGCCAAACGCGACTTAGGTTGTCAACTCGGCAAGGTACCCAGTGATTCGAATTAGCCTCTTTGGTAAGAGTCGTCTTTGGTAGCCTTATGATATGTCGAAAATAAAGACTTACCGACTCACAATTTACGAGTTAAAACGATAGCCCGGGGCTGCTGTGAGGTTGTCGGCTTTATTTATTGATCATTCTTTGATATACACCCACAGGTTGGGGACCTTGATAGCTCGTGTAGGTTGTTCCTAATCTCTGTGGTTGTCTCGGAGACATGTATTGTCGCACAAGATAGTCGATTGCTCGTGGTTCAAGTGCCGCTGCATGCGGCCCGCGTTTCTGCCCCTCATCACGGCCTGGGAAACGCTGGCTTCCCTGGCCGTGACGTGGCTCTAGCATCTATCATGGTGATCCAGTTCTCCCGCCGTTCAACTTCATTTGGGTCAGGGGCGGACCCAGGACAAAATTGACCGGGTGTCCCATGTCCAATATATACTAAGAAATACTATGAATCTAGTGACACACTAGACAGTTCAGTATCAATATAATGAGGTGTAACGGTGAAAATGCTTACCAAAATCCAGAATTAAGATGTTCACATGAAATAACAATTGATCATAGAAGAAATGAATAATAGAGTACCAAACATTCAAAACTATGAAAAAGTACAATGGCAGCAGCAAAATGCCGCACCAGATCTCAATTGCCTACAAAGGAAAAAAATCAGTTAGAAACATATTAAATAAAATTATGTACTAAATTAGTAAGTTAAAACAATTACCTTTAAAATGGTTTTCTACGTTCTGCCATGGCCTCAAAGCGATCAATTACAGCTTCATTGGTAACCTTCCTCATTTCGCCCTTCTCCACATAACAAATGAGGTTGTATTTCAAGGCGTCGTCGCTAAGACGGTTGCGCAAATATGTTTTCACAATTCTCATTGCTGAAAAGCATCTCTCAACTGTAGCCGTGGCAACTGGCAAGACAAGTGCTAGCTTCAATAGTCGATATACCAAAGGATAGCAAATATGTTTCCTTGTGTCCACCATTTTTTGAGAGAGCTCACATATATTATTTATACTAGAGAACCGGTCATCTGCTCGCACATCAGTTATATAAAGATGAAGGTGATGTCTAAGATCTCTTAATTCTGCATCATCAAAGTCCTTTGGATATAGTCTAGCTAGACTAATCAACTTATCTATATTAAAATCACGAAATGATTCCTTTGGACTCAAAGCGGCTGAGCAGACAATGAGCTCGGAATTTTTCTCATTGAAGCGGGTATCAAGTTCTTGAAGCAACCAATCAATAACGTCGTTGAAACAGTCCACTTGATAATGATGCTTGTTGGTAATACCTGTTTTTTGTCGTGGTTTCTTAGGATTCACATATTGATCTTCCATTTCTAACTTGGAAAGGGAATTCTTGTCACAAAAGGAATATACTTCACCTAGGACAGATTCCCATCCATTTATCCTTAGATCATTCAAGATCTTTTTGGTTGAACTCACACAACCGATGGCATTTACAATGTCCTGATCCTTTCGTTGTAGAGCCAATGACAATGTGTTTGTGATTATCAGTATATTGGACATAAGCTGTAAGTAGAAGACAAAATCAAAATACTGGAAATAAACAAGAAGACCACATGCTTGCCTTCTATTTGTGTCATCCCTGTCTTCTTCTTCCACATATTCTAGCACTTTGACAACTGTAGGGAACAAATCAATCAAACTCTTAAGAGTCTTATAATGCGAACTCCATCGAGTGTCTCCAGGTCTTTGAAGAGCTAGCTCTTGATTTAATCTAGACCCACTTTTAAGCATCCCACAACCTAAAGCTTCAATTACCTGCTCTCTGTATTTTTCACGAATCATGTCCTTTCTCTTTGCGGAGCCACAAACCACATTCAACAAGACATGGATCATATCAAAAAATTGCCCAATCCATGTGTGTTTCCGTACAACTGCCACAACAACTAACTGGAGTTGGTGCGCAAAACAGTGAACATAATATGCCGTGTTATTTTCCCTCATGATTAAAGCTTGTAGGCCATTAAACTCACCTCGCATATTGCTCACACCATCATATCCTTGACCTCTAACTTGTTTGAAACTTAGCTTATATTCTGCAAATAAAGCATCAATTGCAGACTTGAGGTGTTTAGAAGTTGTCTCCTTCACATGAACAAGGCCAACTAATCTCTCTTTGACATTCCCACATTTACCAACGTACCGTAAGACCACTGCCATTTGTTCTTTACCCACGACGTCCCTTGACTCATCAACAAGCAAACAAAATACATCATGTCCAATTTCTTCAAGAACAGAGCGCAATATCTCCTTTGCAAAGCATTGAGCTAGGGCCTTTTGAATCTTTGCAGAAGTTAACTGATTATTACCTAGAGCATTATGGCCAACAACCTTGGCTACAGCTGGATTTTGCTCTGCCGTGTAATCATGAATTTCCTTGAAGTTTCCTTTATTCAAAGACTCCTCAGACTCATTGTGGCCTCGGAAAGGCAATCCTTGCTTCAATAATACTCTAGTAACATCAATTGAGGCATTTAGTCGAGTATAATAAGCTTTTTTGTAGCATTACTTTGGTTATTCAAAGCAACATATATGTGTTGTTTTTGCTTCAGCAAAGCTTCGCAATCTCTTCTTGCTTGGTTGTGAATACTGTTCACATCTCCTACATGTACTTCAATCTATATTTTTTATTCCAACTTGACCAACCATCTTTAACAAATGCATCATACCCAGCTTCTTTTTTTTCGCGGTCTAAATAAGAAGCAGCAAAGACAATATGCTTTTCCTTAGACTCGTTGTACTCGAGCCAACTCCCAAATTCATCAAACCATTCCTAAACAAACCTTCTATCTTTACCACAAATTTCAGTAGCTGGAAAATCACAAGTACGAGATTGACAAGGCCCATTAGCCAAGCTATATGTGCTACAAGTGCGCTCGACCAGCAGGTATTCGTCCTCGAGGACTCCCGTAGAGGCGATCTCTAACCCAACGCTGAAATACCCCTGTGGAATTGCGTTCAGAAAGCAGGTCGGTGGTGATTGTGTAAGCCTTGGCGTGGTGCACGATTTGGCGTGCAATGTTCCCATCGGTACATAACTCTTGGCCATTCATGATGCTTTCCAATCCGGAATTGTAGCAAAGACGACATAATGGCCGACTCATCGGCAGCCACGTTAGGTGTCTCAGCCTCTGACTTCACCGTAATGGAAGGAGGTTATAGCTTCTCATAGAACACCCATTGCGGTGGTGGTGGTGGAGGTGGCGGTACTCCGCCGTTTGTCGGAGTTGGTCGGACTTCTTAGCCGGACCATATCAGCGACGGATTTGATACTACTCATTTTTCTCAGTCGGATGTAGTCGGTTGTAGTCTTGTACTGAGAGGTGAATCCGGCCGCGAGCTCGAGATGAAGTAGGCCGCAGTGGCAACCTCTAACACAGAACAATAATCCGTCGTCGTCGACCGAAAAAGTTTTGCCGGAAGAACCAGGTGAGAACATGTTGTCCACGACGAGCGCTTGCCTTTTTCTTCTATGTATAGCCTGGCTCACACGAGGATTCTCTTTCTTTCTTTTTTGCTGATCCGATCTGAATACTTCTTTCTTTTCTTTCCATGCAGATCAGGTATCGTGGAAGCGATCAAATCGGATCCTGTTCCGACTCATACTGCTTCTTCTTGGTCTTGAGATCACGTGGTGCACTTGTGAGATTGACTTCTGGTACCTCGAAAATGTCGCACGATCCCAACCGCTGCATCGTGGCATGAACCTCCTGCGCTGGTGCCTGGTGGCTGTTCTGGATCCCCTTCTTTTGTCTTCTAGGCAGATCACACGATTTGGTGACTCTGCGAGTTGTTAGTATAAAGCAATCACTTTTTTTTTCCGGGTAAGTATAAAGCAATCACTTTTGTGACAATTTGTTTCGAATGATACCACTTGAAGTTTCAATTGTAAAAATCATTAAACACGAATTGACGGTGATTCTGACTTGTCCACATGTAAAGCTGACGTGGCAAAAATCTGAATAATTTTGTAAGGTGCACTGTGTCAAATATGTCGGCCTAATTAAAAAATCAATTAAAATATATAAGAAGTTAAAAGTCTCGTCCGTCCAACTGTCTTGTCTCACCGTCGTGCACCCGGTCCAGTTTCCGTCGCCGCGCCATGGCCGCGCCTCCTCCCCAGCCCTCTCCTCGCCTCCTCCTGAGGGCCTGGCTGCACGTCCCTGTCATCGCCCATGGCCTAAGCGGCCGTGGTTGTCGAGCAGTATCTCCTCTTCGTCTTCTTCCCAACGCTGCATGCATGGAGTACTTGGCCAAATCGATGTCGCATATCGTGGCGCTGTGAGGCTAGGATACGGTCGTGTACGCTGCTCGAGGACACACTACGCTTGGGGTTAACACGTGTATTAATTTCTATTAATAAGCTACCTAGTATCATGTCGGAGCCGAAGGACAGTAGCGTTCACAAGAAACTCATAAAGATCCTGACATGGTGGGCTCAGATCATAGTGAAGGAGATATGCCCTAGATGTCAATAAATAAAGTTGTTTTACTGATATATCTCTAATGTTCATAATAGTTGTGTATCATGTTATAACTGCATTAAACGGAAATATTAATACATGTGTGGTATATAAACAATCAGGTCCCTAATATCCTCTAGTAATAGTTCGTTGGCCAAATGATGATCGATGTTTCCCGATCGTAAACTTGACTAAAAGTCAACTGACAACGAGGTCACTTAATGAAGTAATGGACACACCCGAACATAGAATTGCAATGTGATCTATTGCAATGTGATCCAGTCACAAAGTTCAATGTTGGGATTTCTAACAGAACGTAGTAACTTAATCTTTTGACCGTGAGATCATGTTTAATCACTATCTCTCACGGCTGCTTTGATCACATCAACCACTATGATTGTAACTGGTTGGTTATAAAGGTGTGCGTCAGGTATTCCAGTGGAATAGTTGAGGCATATGGATCGAGATCAGGATTTGCCTGTCCGAGTGACGGATAGATACTCTGAACCCACTCGGTGAGAGTACATCAATGAGCTTGCAAGAAGGTGACTAGGTCACATGGATGTAACATCATGGGGAACGAGTTAAACTTGTTTGTCGGTAACAAGATCGAACTGTATATAGATACATGAGATCAGGTCTTGGACAAACTAACTATCCATGCGCAAAAGGAATAAGAATCAACGTCTGAAGGTTCAAGCGAACAACCAAATTCATGGAATATGAAGGGACCATCATGTGTTTTCAGATATCGCTATTGGTCATTGATTCGGGAGGTGTCTTGATCATGTCTGAATATTCCCGAACCGTAAGGGTGTCACGCTTAAGGGTAAAGCAGTTGCGGTTTGATCCGCTATCGATAGAGAAATATGAAGAGAGAGAACCGAAAGCGTTCTGGAGAGATACTGAAGTGTTCGGAAACTAATTAGGAATTAAATAAAGTGTATTTAATATTTAATTGGTGAATAAATATTAAATGTAATTATTTAAATAAAAAGAAAAAGGAAAGCCCCCCCACATGGGCCCTCCCCAGGAGGGAGGAGGCCCAAGAGGGGGGAGGCGGCTGCCCTAGGTGGGCTTGGGCGCGCGGGTGGGGGGCACCTACCGCCGCCGGCCACCAGGTGGGCCTGGCGCGTGCGCCTGGTGTCCACTCCCACCGTCGGCCAGCCCCTCCCACCTCTCCAAGGTTTAATCCCACCACGGGACTTGGAGGGTGGGAGTGCCTGGATTTTTCCTAGATATAGGGGTGCATTCCTCCCCAATTCTCATCCAACAATTGGCTTTGGCATTCTCTCTCCCTAGCTCTCTCTCCCTCTCATGTGTGTTCCTAAGTTTGGAACGTGCTCCTCCACCCAGCACACACCGTCGTGCTGCTGGAATCGGTCCGGATCTTCTACTTCCACTACCTTGCTGGACCGGGGCCTGGGAGACATCCTTTATATTGGGTTCGCAGCATAGAAAACAAAAAAATTCCTACAATGGGAACTATACGCCAAGATCTATCTACTAGATACAAGCAACGGGTGGATATACATCCATGGAAAACTTACCTTCGAAGACAACAAAACTTTGTTAACGAGTTGGAACTTGTGGATGATGTAGTCGAACGCTTGCCGATCTCAAGATCATGTGAAAGTCCTAGCGCCGCATATCAGCAGCGCATCCGTCCTCGTACACACGTTCAGGCCACCGAACAACCTCCACCTCCTCGCTCCAGCAAATCAGCGGAAGCAACACCTCCTTTCAGATGAAAAGCCACCAAGAACATGTATCTCGCTAATCCGAGACCATGGGGAATATATCTAGAGGGGAGAGATATCCTTCACGAGGAGGTGTGCTTTGTGAGGAGGAGAGGGGGACCTTTTATAGGGAGAGGGGGCATCCCCTCCCATGGCCGGTGTGATACGTTGCTAACGTATCTATAATTTTTGATGTTCCATGCTTGGTTTATATCTACTTTCTTATGTTTTATCCACACTTTGGAGTACTTTTTATACACTTTATTGGACTAACCTATTAACAAGATGCCATAGTGTCAGCTGCCTGTTTTCTGATGTTTTTGGTTCCAGGAAAGTCAGAAAATGAATATTTTCGGAATTAGACGGGACAAAAGCCAAAGTAAATATTTCACTGAGGGGGACACAAAGCCAGAATATGAGACGGAGAGGGGCCAGGGGCTGGCCACACCACCTGGCCATGCGGCCAGGCCTGGCCCGCGCCAGGGGGTGGTGCGGCCGCCTAGGGCACCCCCTCGGCCTCCCCTTTATCCTATAAGATGCCTCCGATACAGAAACCCTAAGGACTCGATCAAAATTCCATGAAAGAGTCTATAGCCGTCGTCATCTCCATCCCTAGATCGGGAGGGATCTGAAGCTCTTCTCGGCACCCTGCCGGAGGGGAGAATTCACCCTGGAGGCCTTCTTCATCACCATGCAAGCCTCTAGCATGATGCGTGAGTAGTTCATCCTTGGACTACGGGTCCATGTAGTAGCTAGATGGTTGGTTCTTCTCCTTTGTGCTATCATGTTTAGATCTTGTGAGCTCTGTTCATGATCAAGATCACTTATTTGGAATCATACATGTTGTGTTTGCGGGGATCCGATGGATATTGAGATGCTATTTCAGATTGATTATTGATTCTATCATGTCTTTATTATTTGTGATCTTGCACGCTCTCCGTTGTTAGTAGATATCTTGGCCGAGTAGATGCTAGCAACTCCAAGATGAAGTATTTATGCTCGATAGTGGGTTCATGCCTCTAGTAATCTGGGGAAGTGACAGAAATCTCTAAGGTACTAGATGTGTTGTTGCTACTAGGGAGAAAACAGCAATCCTTTGTTCATACAATAATCATATTGTTTACTTTACACGCAATGCATAATGCAATTATCTGTTGCTTGCAACTTAATACTAGAGGGGGTTCGGATTGATAACCTGAAGGTGGATTATTAGTCATAGATACAGTTGGATTACGGTATATGTATAATGTAGTAATGCCCAATCAAATCTCATAGGAGTTAAGATGATTATTATATGCATGTATGCTTTCTCGATGTTTGTCAATTGCCTCACTTTAATTTATTCACCCAACATGTCATTTATCTTAAGGAGAATCACCACTAGTGAACTATGGACCCTGGTCCTTTCGTTTACCATCAATCTAAAACTGTTTACCATTTTCTGTTTACTTTTTACAAGCTATTACTTTCTTCCACACAATACGTTTAATCCTTTGTTTTCAGCAAAACCAGTGAGATTGACAACCTCACTATAAGTTGGGGGCAAAGTTCTGTGGTTGTGTTGTGCAGGATTCCAAGTTGGAAACAACACCTTGGAGGTGTTTCCTTGCTCCTACTGGTTCGATAACCTTGGTTACATAACTGAGGGAAACTTACAGCTGTGCTCATCATACCTTCCTCTTGGGGTTCCCCAACGAGCTCGATATTGATGTCTACGCACTTCTATTCTTGTAGACAGTTGTTGGGCCTCCAAGTGCAGAGGTTTGTAGAACAGCAGCAAGTTTTCCCTTAAGTGGATCACCCAAGGTTTATCGAACTCGGGGAGGAAGTGGTCAAAGGTATCCCCTCTCAAGCAACCCTGCAATCAAGATACAAGAAGTATCTAGTGTCCCCAACACACCCAATACACTTGTCAGGTGTATAGGTGCACTAGTTCGGCGAAGAGATAGTGAAATACAAGTGGTATGGATATAAGACAATGGTGCCAGAAAATAGCTTGATGACGTGGAAGAGACTAAAGGCAAACTGAAATAAAGATGGAAGCAAGCAAACATGTAACAGATCTAGTTGCAAATGGTGTTTCAATGCTTAGAAACAAGGCATAGGGATCATACTTTCACTAGTGAACATTCTCATATAAATATCTTCTCTTTATGATACTATGTTGAACTACTCTCCGGTTGGACACTCGAATCGTTGGTAGGGCTATAACAGCACTCCTCAAAGTTCATCTTTCCCATCTAGATAACCCCACACTGTCACCTTGAGTACTAGATGAGTCCAATAAACACCACAATTTCATAAAGACATCCAACTCCAAATATAACTCATAACAAGTATTTGTAATCTCTAGCCTAAGTGCCACCATGGTGTACACGCTGTCACTTTCACACACATGGGGAGAGCAGAGATCTATTAAAGCACTTGAGTAGCAAGGTAGATCTATTTGATTACAAAGCTCATAATCACAATATGATCATGCATAGAGAGAGAGATGAACACATAGCTACCGGTAGAACCCTTAGCCTCGAGAAAGAACTACTCCCTCCTCATCATGGGAATCAGCAACGATGATGGAGATGGTGGTGGAGATCGATGGAGATGGTTCCGGGGGCACTTCCCTGTCCCGGCAGGGTGCCAGAACAGAGACTTTCTGTCTCCCGAATCTCCCCTTCGGTGGCGGCGGCGCTGCGGAACTTTTCTTGGCTGGAGGCTAGACGATTTAGGGTTTTTGCATCGGGAGGCATCTTATAGGCGAAGAGGCAAGTTCGGTGTGCGTCCAGGGGGGCACACCACCTGGTGCCACCACATGGTGTGGCCGCCCTGTGGCCCCTCTCCGTCTCGTTTTCTGACTCCGTGAGTCTTCCGGTAAAATATCGACTTTGGCTTTTGTCCGGTCCAATTCCGAGAATATTGATTTTCTGACTTTCCTGGAACCAAAAATAGTAGAAAACAGGCAACTGGCACTGTGGCTCTTGTTAATAGGTTAGTCCAAGAAATCATATGAAAAGTACTCCAAAGTGTGGACAAAACATAAGAAAGTAGATAAAACCAAGCACGGAACATCAAAAATTATAGATACATTTGCAATGTATCAGATATCAACCACGAGCCAGCATGGTGCCATGGGGAGGTGCCCCCACCTCTTCCCTCATTCATGTGGTGAAGCTCCACTCACATAAATCTGGCCTCCACTCAAAATTCCACTCACATGCATTAAATTTCCACCAAATTTAATGAAACTCTCATTTAATAAAACTCTTTTATTTATTTTATTCAGAATTTTGTTAATTACTTTAATTAACAAACATTCACATAAAACCCCTTTCAACATTTCAATATCACATGCAGAACCAGTTTCTGCAATTTCACCCGATACAATTCCGGTTTCCATCGAAATGATTTCAGCGCTTTGCAATTCTTTCGTCTAAAACATATATGCTCCAAATGGTGTTTGGAAACCCTTAAGTGTGTCACCCTACGGTTCACAAATAATGTAGACATAATTGAGACTCCTCTCAGATCAATAATCAAAAGCAGGACATGGAGATCCATTATGACTCCTGCACATTCAACGATGACTTCTGTGATTGTGACAACCTTTAACGCTAGTAACTTAACCCCTTTGTCTCACGATATATTATATGTCCGAGATTCGATCATCGGTATCTAAATACCTAGTTTGATCTCGTTACCAACATGCACTCTTTTCTCGTTTCCGTGATATAACATTCTAGTGACCACATCACTTGCTTGCAAGTTATTCTCAATGTGATATCATCGAGAGGGCCCAGAGTATATCTATCCGTCATCAGGATGGAAAAATCCCACTCTTGATCCATGAGCCTCTACATAACACCTTCATAGCACTGAACCCATCTTATAGTCACCCTTTTACGGTGTGACGTTTGATGTTATCAAGATAGTCCTCTGGTGTTAGTGATTAACATGACCGCATGGTCTAAAGACTAGGATTACTTCATATGATGTTATAGCAATATAAACTCAATGACTTTGATCGTAATTCTATACTTCAGATGAATGTTAATCACATCATTTCCCAAATGTTATGACCTTGTTATTAACGACTTCCAATGTCCATGATCGGGAAACTTTGATCATCTTGTTAATCAACGAGCTAGTTTAAAGAGAGGCATGACTAGGAACTTTCCATTTGTTTATTAAACACACATGTATTAACGTTTCCGTATTAATAAAATCATAGCATGTAAAATAAACATTTATCATATACTTGGAATATACATAATAACAACTTTATTATTGCCTCTCAGGACATATTCCCTTCACTTTACACCATGCGCGTATAAAACTCAATGAGGCACTACCATTAGTGGTGCTGGATGCTTGGAGACTTCTAGACCTTGAGGTCTGCTACGCTCGGCTTCATCAGCAACGTTTGTGCTGGAATGTAATTCCGCATCTGATCTTCAAAGGTATGAATACTGTATCCTTCTCGTTACTATACTTATCCATAGATAGATCTTGGGTTGGTGCGTTCTCGTAGTAGGAATTTTTTGTTTTTTGCCATAGAACCCTTTCACATAGTTGGTACGATAAAGTACCAGCTTGACACATTTAGGGACCTAAAGCTGGCAGCACGCGCCTATCACTGCATGGTGGTCTAGTACTTCAAGGTGAGGGCGCACATCAAAGGGCCCGAGGGTATGAGGTTTGTCACGAGGGCCTAGGAGAAGGAGAACTGACATGCTGAGAGGGATATGGCATGCAAGCGCCGCGAGGAGGATGACCCCTTAGTCAAGGCGCTCCACGAGGATCCCTAGGTGATGACGGTTCAGTATCAAGTCCTTGGAGCACGCACCTCCACCACGATCCATCAGTACAACCAGGAGACCGGCCCCTACGACGTGCAGCAGGAGGGGTCCTACAACCTCGGGTATGCTTTCTAGGACGAGTTGGACATAGACTCTGAGTAGAGTTTAGGATGTTTCTTACACAATCGGTTATGCTACTTATCGTACTAGCTAGACTTTCTTAATTATATACTCCCTATGTTCCATTCTATAGTGTCTATAGTTTCTGGCATGTAAATTACGAAACACATATGGAGGGAGTATTACACTAGTTTTGGGCCGAATTAGTTTTGGCTAATTGACGTGATAAAATAGAGGAGTTTGAATGAGATATGAAACAAAAAATAAATCCACAAAGAAGTTTTCTAGACAAGTTGTGTAACATAATATACCTTATATTTTGAAAAATTTCTCAAAAAACTATAGACCCTATAGAAAGGAACGGAGGGAGTATTATGTTTAATTAATGTGCTACTTATCGTGATATAACTAGATAAACTTTAAAATGTTTAATGCATAATTATGCAACTGATGCTATGTTAAGATGGTTATATATGCAGTATATGGATATTTGTGCAATTTTTAGTAACCCTATTGGGGTTTCACATAAGGAATTAAAAAATTTCTGGTACTGCGAACACACCAAGATCTAGCTATGCAAAGATACATGTAAAGGGTTTGATCTGTTTCATCACACCAACGTTGATGCAAGTGAAGTCGGTCTATGTAGATGTTTTTGACGAACTTGAAGATCCACTCGATGTGGAGGATCGAAAGAACAGCCACTCCGTAGGTTGCACACATGTGGTCTTCCTGATCCAGTCAATGTTCCGTCGTCCAAGGCTCGACGTTGTATGGTGCTTCACTAGTACTCACATAGCGCTTCACTAGAAGACTCGCGACATACTTGTATGGAGAGTGGAGAGAATTCTAACACGCGAAGATTGAGGAGGAGAAGGAGCAACTCGGTTTCCGTATGGAGAGAGCCCCTGGAGGTTTATATAGGAGGAGGGGAGGGTTGGGCATGCTAGGGATCCTACCTGGACGCCACCCCTCAAGATCCTCCCGGATCTCGTCCATGAATGCCACAATCTACCCATAATGATCAATATCACCACCTTCGTAAAATAGAATACATGGTATCTTCTCATAATGAAGAGATCATTCCCTTCCTGAAATATATGATATCTTCCATAATGATTTAGATCTAGTCAAATCACTAAGAAATATATGATATAAATACTTCCCCGAAATAGGTCACACCCTTTTAGGAAAGTAGCATGCATGCATGGGGAAGCCATGTGCCACCCTAGGGGCATCGTTCTGGCATCGATTCTCTCCTAGAACACTTTCGTGGCTCCGAACTCTTCTCGTTTTCTCCTGGGATTTCTCTTGATGATCCGGAACCATTCTAGAACATCTCTCTCATGCATATGACCGTCTCTAAATCATTATAAGTGACCTCGAAACTAATTCCGATGGCACCAGAAACACTTTCTAGATTTAGGTCATTCTACCAGAACTATTTTGATTCTTCTCTGAAGTGTCATAATGAGTCAAAGAACTATTTTGTTATGTTTGGAAAATATTTCAGACGACTCTCTCACTTACTCATCATATTTATGGTAAGCACAACTTGATCGACAACCTTAAGTGTGTGACATGTTCGGGTTCGGTAGTAAGTATGTATGAATCCAAAGACCTTCGGATCATCAACCAACAACGGGACCTAGACATCAATGATGGTTACCATATCACTACGTGAAGATCACATCGAGTGAACCCGTTCATTACACAAAACTAATCCCTTTGCTTCATAATATACGAGATAGACCAAGGTGAGATATCGGTGTCCTCGTGATTCAATTACTTGATCACTATACAAGTTAACCTTGTCATGTCCATACTCTCTTTACTCGTATCAGTATTCCGATGTCCTTTATGATCTCATCATAGCTGCGTCTGTGTAGCCAATAGTGACATCGTAATACCGAGTGGGCCCATAATATATCTATCCATTGTCAGGAGGAGCAAGATCCCACTTGTTGAACTATCTAGGTTCCCACAATGCTTTCGCAAGTATCCCAAGATCACCGTTATTGCCACCCTTACAGGTTGTGTTGGGATAACCTCAAAGGTAAGTCCTCTAGCATGTAGTCACTTGATATTCTCATGGTCTTAAGGATTCATGTATAAGATAATATTGATGATTAAACTAGTAACAAACCTCTCATAGTAAATCATCCAATGGATCACTTCAGTACCATTGTTCTGCCAATGATGTACCCTCATTATTGTTGGTATAACAGGTATACCCATGATCAGGAAACTAGATCATCACACAAAATATGAGCTAGTCTTAGAGGCTTGACTAGGAATGCACCATCGGTATCTCACTTAGTTTTTGTTGATGATTCCTTAATACTTGTGAAGGCAAATATTACTAATGCAACCTCATTGAGACGAGTACTTGATAATTATTGTGCCAGTTCGGGACAAAAGATAAGTGAAGAAAAATGCAGTGTTTTTTTGGCCCAAATGTTGAGGTGGAAGTGAAGGCTTAGGTTTGCACTGAAATAAATATTATGACAGAAGCAATTTCTGAGAAGTATCTAGGGCTTCCAAGTACATGGTCAGTTTGGATAAAAGTGAAAGCTTTATCTATCTTCTGGAGAGAATTATCCAAAGATTTAAAAGGTGGAAGGAAAATTTTCTATCGAAGGGGAAGGAAATTCTATTGAAGGACATAATTCAATCTATTTCGGTGTTTGCGATGCGGGTATTTAAATTGCCAAAAAACATGTAAGGATATTAATGACGCCATGTGAGCGTTTTGGTGGGGAGATGATGAGGAAGGAAAAAAAGCTACACTGGTTTGCATGTCAGAGGATGTGTATTCCCAAGAAGCAAGGGTTGGGATTTAGGGATCTACATTGTTTTAATCTTGCAATGCTAGCAAAGCAGGTTTGGCGTTTGATAAATAGACCTGATTCTTTGTGTGCTCAAGTCTTAAGAGCAAAATACTATCTGCATGGAAATATCTTGAAGGATGACCCAAAAGTGGTTCCTCTCTTGCTTGGCAGAGTATTGTTGCTGGTATCCACACGTTCAAACGTGGCCACATTTGGAGAGTGGGATCTGGCACAAGAATTAATATCTGGGAGGACCGGTGGATACCATCTATCCCTACAAGGATGGTGTACACCAGAAGAGATAAACTCTGCTATATACTCTCGATGATCTGATAAATCTAGTAACTGGCCAGTGGGATGTGGAGTTGATCCGGGAAAACTTTTGGCAAGTTGGTGCTGAAATAATTTAGAGTATTCCGCCGAGTGAACATTTATCAGAAGATTTAGTGGCGTGGCATAGAACGAAGTCATTCATGTTCTATGTCCGTTCGGCATATCATTTGGAGTGAGAACATCATTTTGGTCCTCGGACTAGGAAAACCAATGGTCATGAATCACCCTTTGTTAACCCAGTCTAGGATATTCTCTGGAAGTTGCAGGTACCCGGGAAGGTAAAGATTTTTCTTTGGTGAGCATTGCATGGAGCCATACCTAGGAGAGCAATTCTGGTTGATCGACATGTCAAGGTATCTGCTCAGTTCCCAATTTGTCAGACGAGGCGGAGGACATCATGCATATTCTTTTCTCGTGCTTGAGAGCTCGCCAAGTATGGAAGGCGCTTGGACTTGGTGATCTTATTGATCAATACACCATATGTGAGAGATCTGGTTCATCTATTCTGGAGGGTATTCTTCGAAAACCCAAAGATAAATAATATCCAGCGTCTGAAGCGTAATGGGGGATGGGCCACCTCCCACGTGGAAAAAGAGCAACTAATCCCTGATCATTTCTCTATTGTACTTGGGCGACTGGAGCCTCGCCCTGTTGATTTCAATTGTGATGCCATTGACCCGGATATTGTGGACTTGGACGGTCTTGGCCTGCCTTTTTCGGAGGATGAGATTAAGTTCGCTATTGATGATATGCCTCATGACAAGGCACGAGGGCCTGATGGCTTCACGGGGGCCTTCTTTCAATCATGTTGGGATATCGTGAAGGATGATCTTATGCATGTCATCGATGGTTTCTCTAAATTGTCGATCAACAACTTCCACATTATCAATTCGGCAAACATTGCCTTGCTGCCAAAGAAAGACGGGGCTGATGGCGTCTCGGACTTCAGGCCCATCAGCCTTATCCATATGATTCCCAAAATCATTGCTAAGGCTATGGCCCTTTGCCTCCGCCCCAAGATGAATGACATTATTTCCTGCAGCCAAAGCGCCTTCATCAAAACCCGTAGCATCCATGACAACTTCATGTTTGTTAGAAATGTTGCTCGTTGGCTTCATAAGAAGCGCACGCCAGCTCTCCTCATCAGGCTTGACATTGCTAAAGCTTTTGACTCTGTGTGTTGGGACTATATCCTCGACCTCATGCAGCGTATGGGTTTCCCTCCCAGGTGGCGAGACTAGGTCGCCTTGATCTTCTCCACTTCAACTTCTCGTGTGTTTCTTAATGGTCTTCCTGGCAGCTACATTGGTCATGGCCGTGGGTTGAGGCAGGGTGATCCTCTCTCACCGCTTCTGTTTGACTTGGCAATCGACCCTTTACAGAAAATTTTGGAGTTGGCCACTGAGGCGGGCACTCTACAAAAGTTGTCGGGGAATTTCATGAAATCCTGCATTTTGCTATATGCTGATGACGCTGTGATGTTCCTGGCACCTGTGGTGCAGGACATCTCGAACCTGGCATCCATATTGCAGAATTTTGGAGGTGTCACCGGATTGATGACTAATGTGGAGAAGAGCTCAGTGGTTCCTATTCGTTGCGATGAGATCGACCTCAGCACTATTTTACAAGACTTCCCTGCAACCTTGACTCAATTTCCAATTAAGTACCTTGGGCTACCTTTGGTCCTTGGAAGGTTGCGTCGCATTGACCTTCAGCCCTACATCGACAAGGCCATTGTCAGGCTTAACCCTTGGAAGGCAAGATACCTAAATGTCGCGGGTTGTTCGGCCATCAAAGCGGATAAGGCAACTTTGAAAGCTCTGGACAAGATTCACAGGGGAATGCTCTGAGATTGCAAAGCCTCAGTTAGTGGTGGTAAGTGCAAAGTGAGTTGGGCAAAGGTGTGTCGACCAAAGAACCTTGGTGGGCTTGGGATCCTGGATTTGGAAAAATTCACCAGGGCCCTTAGGTTGCGGTGGCTTTGGCTCGAATGGACTGCACTAGAAAAGCATTGGGTGGGTTTGGAAACCCCTAATGACGACACTGATAGGGAGCTATTCAACACAGCCACAAAGGTCTGCATCGGCGATGGAAAGAAGGCGTCCTTCTGGAACTCATCCTGGCTCAATGGATCCTCCCCACAGTCTTTGACTCCCCTCGTTTTTGCGGCGTCAAAAAGGAAAAAACGTCTTGTGCATGATGCCCTACAGAACTCCCAATGGATAGCGGATATCCGCGTGGATGATTTCACTATTCAGCACCTCTCGTAGTACGTCAACCTTTGGGGCATGTTGCAAGACATTACGCACTTGCTGGACATTGATGACACAATCATTTGGACCCTCACGGCCTCTGGATCTTACACATCGGCCTTAGCATACAAAGCCTAGTTCCTTGGCTCCATCCCTTGCTCTTTCGACAAGCTTATCTGGAAGACTTGGGCTCCGACCAAGTGTCGCTTCTTCTCATGGCTGGCCGTGCAGAATAGGTTGTGGACGTCGAATCGTCTGGCCAAGCGGAGTTGGCCTCATCAGCCAACCTGCCAGCTTTGCAAGTGCCATGTCAAGACTGCTAGGCACATCTTATTCGAGTGCCGCTATTCCAAACGTGTCTGGCAGGCCGCAGCCTCCTGGCTTGGATGCCCTGCCCTTATCCAGAGCATCGGAACGGGTCGTCCCACTATGCTTCAATATTGGGAGGCTGCCTCTTGGTCCCCTTCCTCCTGTCCACATGGGCTGAAATCTGTGATCACTCTCATCACCTGGAAAATATGGAAGGAGTGGAATGCTAGGGTTTTTAGCAACAAGTTTGCAATGCCCGCGGATATCATTCAGAAGATAAAAGACGAAGGAAGAAGCTGGATCTTAGCTGGTGCTAAACATCTTCAGGAGATTACAAGCTAGTGTGTTTCCCTCTTTCATGGGGGTTTATATCTGGGCTTAGGCCTACAACGCTTGCTCCTTCTTTATCAATATAAAAGGCAAAGCTTTTTGTATCGTTTCAAAAAAAAAGATAAATCATATGTTTTGGGTATGGTGGAATTTGAGGAGTCCATTGCTATCACCTGTTGGTACATATGGTGGCAGAGGCGGGAGATTGTTAAAGGAGAATCAGTAGCAGAACCAACGAATACAACGTTTGCTATCAATGCAATCACTGCCAATTATATTTCAGCAGCATCGGTTAAAGCAGCGGAGAAGGAGATTAAATGGACTAAGCCAAGCCCTGGTTCTTATAAGCTGAACACGGGTGCATCCTTCCATGTAAATTGTACTGGGGCATTCGGTGTGGTGTTACGAAATGGACGAGGTGAAGCTGTGGCTGCAGCGGAAGCCATGGCAATTGTAAAAGGTGTTGAGGTGCTAGAGCAACTTGGTGTCTCAAATGTGATCGTGGAGTCTGATTCCCTGGAGATTATACAGGCATGCAATTCGGAGATTGAAGTCTGGAGCCCATATTCTGCAATTCTTGCTGATTGCTTCGTGGGAGCCCAGAGAAGCCAACGAGGTGTGGCTCACCAGATAGCTAAGAGGTGTTATGATTCAAATTCTGTAATTAGCTGGGAGGGTGATCCACCATAATTTATTAAACGGTATGTACTGAATGATGTGATTCTGTTGGCTAATTAATAAAATGCGCGGCACGGCTTTCCTAAAAAAAAAAAACTTCTCCGTTGTTCCTCTGGGCTATGATTTCCTTTCGGTTTGCCCACTTTTTTTCGAATGCTGAAATGATCCTCTCTTGGAGCCGAGGTCTCCTGTTTTCGTTATGTTTCGACCAAGGTGAATTTGTCTTGTTGGATCGACGCACCGCAAAGCTCTCACGGAACAGCAAGTGTGCAGAGATGAATTTAGCAGCCGGCGCACATGAAAACACAATCCACGTATAAATGAAAAGAGGAGCAAATCAATCAACGTAGTATAAGAGCACCAGACCAGACAAGGTGGTTTCGAGACAGAGACAGAACTATGCGAACGAGGAAGATTACATGATACACGTACACGATTTGATTGGTACTACGCGTGCGGATCATACTATCCGACCAACATGAGCTACAGAAAGTGCAGAAGTACTACAGTGGAAACGAAGCTGGAAAGGAGGAAACCGAAGACGAAAGAAGGCCGGCGCTACGCGGGCATCGTCATCAGAAGGAGAAGAAACCTTCCTTGATGCAGAGGGCGCAGACGAGGACGACCAGGCCGCCGCCCATGCACTGCGTGGTGGACACCACCGTCTGCTGGTACGCCAGCAGCGTCATGGCGGCGCCCACGCACCCGATCAGGAGCCCGCTCATGTTCCGGTCCATGCCGTGCTGCTCGATCGTCTCCTCGCTTTGCTGCTTCGAATTCGGCCGAGCGAGCTCTTCTTCTTGCTTTGGATGCGGTTGAGAGTCTGCGGTGCGATCTGGTGGGCGTTGGGGAATTAAAGCTGCAAAGTCAACTGTTTCGTTCGCTGCTGGTCAGAGGGCATGGAGGGGGGGCTTAGCTCATGGAGCGCTCGGAAGGCCGGGGGTGTCGTTTTCGGAGCAGGCAAGCGCCATTTACGTTTCAACGCCCGTGTCCTGTGAACTCAGCGTCGTTTTTTTTTGGACGTACACCTCCGTCTTTGAATTATAATGAGGGCAAGTTCTGGGCTTTCTAGTATGGACTACATATAAACTGAAATAGCGAACAGACAACACACTAAAAAACATCTACTACAAGTTCTGGACATTTTAGTATGGACTACATATAAACTGAAATAGTGAACAGACGACACACCAAAAAACATTTACAGACAATCAGACATGAGATCCAGAAAAATGCTATAACTCCTTATAACAGGAACAATGCAGGGGGTGCTTAAACAAGGTGTTTACAAAAAAAAATCAGGCTTTTCTATAAGCACCAATGCTTATTTCTGTAAGAAAATGTGTCTAGTTAAGCATCTAACTTTTATAAATAGGAACTAATGTTTAATTGAGAACCAGTTTATTTTTAAGCACCTCCATTAGCATATTGCATTGTATATGCCCTTACCGTGTGCACGTGTCTCTGAGTAAACCTATTCACAAGGCAATACCCACCGTGAGCCTACCAATGTATATGGATTCGGATGGCCTTGAGTTTCAAATTTTAGATGATTAACCAAGCATTCATAAACTACAGTTCAAAAAAAGTATCCATAAACTAAATTCTAGATGTTGCAACTATTTTTTAGAAATAAGGCACCAAGTGCCCTGTTTTTAATTAATAAAGTCCAAAATAATTAGAGTTCACGGATTGTTGAAGAACATCTTACGGACAATGAAAATAACAAACAAAGAAAAATACAAAGATGGAGCACATCTTTGAGTATCAAGGCCCTCGTCCCCATGATCTGACCGGACAGGGTGTAGAGTAGGTGAAGAAGAGCCATAGAGGAACTCATGCCATCTTCAGCCTCGAGGGAGCCAAGCATTGTCGCAATGAAATTCATTTCCACCTCCATAGAAAGCACCCTGCTTTCTCACCCTGGATCGAAGAGTGCCGCAACGTAGAGAGGTAAGGAAGCTCACCCCGAGTACACATGAACATTCACAAACAAGGTTGCCAAGGGGAAGGATATTGAGCATCACTGCCTTATCAAGCTGTCGCCCACAGACATCCACAAAGTAGGACATAAACTGTCCTGAGAGATCACCACCAAAGATGCAGTGCAAGGAATAACTACGATGGCATCGACCACGACCTATACTCGTACTTTCTCGGCTTACCACCAGGCAAATGCTTCTACCGGAGAGCGGAGAACTTCTCCTCTTGCCCAAGCTCGAGGGCGTCGACCCACTGGTGAGTAGACACTTCCAAGGAAGCGGAGCACATGGCCCCTTGGCCGGTTCAGAGCACCACAACACCAAAACAAGATCGAAAACAAATGCTACTAGCTAAAAAATACCCACCTCCGAGCTCGTTCACCATCCCCACCGTCTCAAGATGGCACCTCTATGGAGGGACGACTCTGGATCGTCGCCACCGCCCAAATCAAAAGATTTGTTTTCATATGATACAGGTAGGTTAGGGTGGGTATTTCACTCTCGGGGTCGATTGCAATAACATCTTATCTTACGGAACTGATGGAGTAATATATGCGCCCATTTCAAAAAAAAAATGGAACTGATAGAGTAGTAGTGTTATTTCACTCTCTTCAATTTTTTTTTTGAGAATACTCTCTTCAAAAATTGTGTTCAGATACTTGTCGCAGATATGAGTAGCAGATCAATGTTACATACATGGCCTAACTTTGACATCTCTGATACAACCTGAATGCTAAAATGGTACTCAGCTCACCGACGATACGTGCCCGGTGCCCCATAGGTGCCGCCCATATGTAGTGACCTTGAGGTAAAGTTTATTGAGACTCTAACTTCTATTAATCTCCAAAAATAGGTTTATTTATATATTCATCCATTACAAGCAAATCATGTAGTTTTAGCAATATTCTTGTTTGTTAAAATTTATTAATTTTCCTGGAAAAGGTTTCATGTTACAAAAAGAGATGTTCACCTATAACAAAAAAAATCATGTATTTGCAAAAGGTTCTTGCATTTGAAAAATGGTCATACATCTCGAAAGGAATGTTCATGTTTGTGTGGAAAATGTTCATGTCATTTAATTAAATATTCATGTATATATTCTAAAAATGAGAGTGAAACATAATTAAAAAGTGAATAAAATGGATGAAAACAGCAAAAAAAGGAAAGGTAAAAGGAAAATAATGGAAATTAAAGAAAACAGCAGACGAAAGAAAAAATTCTCGCGTTTCCGGGCCGGCCTATGAGGGGCCCGTACAGTCAATTTCGCTCTATGACTCGCGTTAAGCGACAAATAGTCGATTTCGCTCTATGTGCAGTCCAGGCACGAACTGGCAGACCAGAGAAGAAAACCCCACCCCACCACCCCTGCCTTGCGCCGGCGCTACCGCGCTGCCCCCGTCTCTGGTGCGCCGCCGCGCTGCCCCCTCCTCTCCTGCGCCGCAGTGCCTCTTTGCGGCGTTGCGCCCCGCCTCTACTTGCTACCACGCCATCTCGCCGCCGCGCCAGCCCTGCCTCCACTGCGCCGCCAAGGAGACGTGCTGAACGGGCTCACTGCTTGCCGATTCGCGTAGGCGCGCAGCTCCTGCTCGGCTGCTCCCATCCTCCTGCATCAATGTAATTTCTATTTTTTCTAAGGCACTGATCCGTATTAATTTTCCTTTTGTATGCCTTGAACCCTTAAATTGATGCATTTTGGTACAAATTTATGTTATAGAAATAGAAGATGAAGATACTTTCTACCATTGGTATCCATACCCGACCAATTCAACAATATGAACTTCACAAACTGAATCAACTGCTGTTGGATCAACCAAACATTTATTTGGCATTAGTACTATATTTTGTATCATCGGACTATCATTTTGTAGTTTTCCGCATGTTGTATTGACTTCGTTGGATCGTTAAGCATTCAGTTCAGATTCTACAGTAAGTATGCAATCAAGACGCACTGTTTGATTTCCAGGTTAATGGGAAGCCAGACATGAATTTAATCGACTCGGGTTTGGAAGTTATAAGAATGCAAAATGTGGAACAACAGACAAATCTCAATTTCAGTTGAAATTAAATTGTGCCTTCAAATTCACAAAGGAGCTTTTGAATTCTTAGGGAATAGTAGATGGACTATGTTACTTAAAATTTCCTGCTAGATGGATTCGGATTGCATGAATTTCTATAATCATGTTGTATGGTCAGATGAGTAGGCTTTCATCCGGAAGTACCCCTGGAGTTGTTGGAGAGTATCCCTGTCCTAAAAATTATGTGTTTCTGTTTACTTGTTCCTTTTCCAGAAGTGCAAGTACGCAGCCAGCAACTGTTTAGCTTGCTTATGATGTCCATCTTTCGCTGCATTCTCCCAACAATAGCAAAAGGTAGAGGTTGGAGAGGCTTTGCTACTGGGTTTCCTTCGGATGCTATAGCGGAGCTCAATAAGGTAAGATATTTAAACTCCCTCTGTTTTGAAAATTGTATTTTATGAACTTTTATTCTCCTGCTATCCAGTAATCTTACTGAAACTATACATATTCCTTCTTTGATGCTTTGGATAATGGATACAACAGAATTATTGCTGAAACTAGACATATTCCTTCTATATCTTCAGGCCGGGTTCGAACATACTCACTTTGTTTGTCTGATGGGTAAACTGCTCTGCTGTAGGCATATATAGTGAGTGGTCGAACTAGAGTATTGAGCATCAGGGTGCCTACGGGTGCCACAACCAAGAAAAAACATATATTTTGGGGTCCACACATGGTGAAAATTTGCTATTTTGCAAAGATTTTTTTTCCAACCGGTGTCCAGTGCACCCCCCTTGGTACATGTGGCTCCGCCACTGAGTAGCACACTTGATTTTTTTCAACTTCTGTCTATGCATTAACATGCATAATAAGTCATGTTTCCTTTCCAAATTTTCATTATTTAGAATTTATCATCTGAATATGTTTCTTTAGTTTCTGAATTATAGTACGCAGAAGGAAGTTTGAGGCAAGCTTACTTGGTTGGGGGAATGGATGTGCACCCCATCATCTGGGTTCAAATCCTCACATACGGGAACCTGAGTTCCTATTAATAGCCCCTGCTGTACAAATATTTGTAGTATGCAGAGCTCTTAAAAAGAAAGATAACAAAAACAAACTACAGAAACTAAATATAGGTTCCTGACTTGGTCTTGGCATTTCTGCAATGTCCTTGTACAGATGAATTTAACTATTCTCGTGGGATTGAAATGAATGATCATTGCATCAATAACTATCATGTACTTTGTAATCACAGGAAATGGAATCAATATTTGGTGAATCTCCTTCATCCAGTCCTTTGGGCTCAAGTCCTCCCCAGCAACCAGTCCAGCTCACTTCTGCACCTGGGGAGGCTCAGCCAGGGCTTACCCATGTTGATAGCAGTGGCCAGGCAAAGATGGTTGATGTCTCACCCAAACAAGACAGCGAGAGAGTCGCTATAGCCAGCTGCAGGGTCTTGCTAGGCCAAAAGGCATTTAACTTGGTGGCATCAAACCAGATTGCCAAAGGTGATGTACTTACTGTTGCAAAGATAGCTGGAATAACTGGTGCGAAGCAAACTAGCCACCTCATACCTCTGTGCCACAACATCAATCTCTCCCATGTTCGTGTTGATCTCACTCTCAATGAAGAGGACTCTAGTGTCGTTATAGAAGGGGAAGCCACAACCATTGGCAAGACAGGGGTTGAGATGGAAGCAATGACCGCAGTTGCCATTGCTGGACTGACTGTTTATGACATGTGCAAAGCTGCTTCAAAGGACATTTCTATAACAGATATCTGTCTCCAGCACAAGTCTGGGGGAAAGAGTGGAAGCTGGTCCAGAAACTAGAGGGTTAAAGTCGAGGTTTTGTTTTCCCATAAATGTGTGGTAACTAGATGTTTAAACTTTGAGTCATCAGCTGAGGTTATTTTGAACTACCTGCCTGTTGTAAATGCATTGCTCGATGTTCTTTTAAATAACTGGCTATATTACACTATGTTGACAAATGCATATTTCCCATTGTGTATTGTGCATTCTCCCTCTCCATATAACTGCTGCAATTATGCAGACTGTTGTACACATGTCAACATAAGGTAAATGATAGTCATGGAATATGTTGATATTTTCGTGTATTAAGATGAAGAGTGCATAAACAGACAGTTGTGGTTGCACAATAGAGAGATGTCCCACATATCAAAATCGTCCACAGTTGCATATCAAACTTTATCATCTGGATCCTGCATCTGGTACTGATGGGGACAAAAACTGTTCATATTTGGCTTCATTGGCTTCTCTTCATCTTGTGCCCTGATCAACTCAGTCTGCACATGTATGCTTAGATGTCAGATGATACACAAGGAAACACTAAAGTAACAACTATCAGCTTGCTGATGGATTATCGCATCTCAATCTTTAGTCAGTAGTATTCTGTAATTCCAAGTGTTTGCCTTCATTCAGTTATTCTCTAATGCTGAGGCATGAAATCATGAAAACATCCAAAACTCACCCTAGTTCCTATTGACATGGCCAAGTTATTTGCAGGCAATGACAAAATATTGGCCCTAACATCACCCAACTGCTGTGTCTTGATTCATAACCAACTACAGATACATGTTTCTTTCTTTAGGTGGCATCATATCCGCTTTCTGTTATTTTGATGATGTGGCTACTTTCCGATGACGCAGATTGTTTTATCTATTTGCAGGCAATGAAAAACTTGCTCGTCTTGTTGTTCTCAAACATGCAGATTGTTTTACCTATTTGCTGGACATGCTGGAAGTTGGGCAGAGACTTGGAGAAAGGACAACAGAACTAGCCAGATCCGAATCGTTGTAGGTGATATTTGGTCTCTGTTTAGTTCTTTTTTTTTTTGCGAATCTCTGTTTAGTTATTGTTTGATGACATAATGCAATACTAACATTTGCTCATAATGACATGGAGAATAGGCCTGAATGTTTCATTATGAAAACCAGAATATTTTAGGTTATAAGGCCAAACATGCAGGAGGTGAGACAGTGACTGTATAGAACAAGATAATGCAAACATTCTATGAAATTAATCTTTGTTGCGCTTCCTACTTCATTGATCATATTTGCCTTCATTTAAGTTGCCTGCTGGCTCTGCACGCCAAAAATCAGCAGCAATTTACATTAGACAGAAACAGCTCATGCCATAAAATTAGTGTTGATCCCTGGGAATCTGAAGTAGACTGTGTTGTACGTCTCCTATAATCTGGACACATAGCGATGGAAGACCTGAAACTGACGGCATGTGGCATTCCAGTGTGTTCTTCCCGTTGACTACTCATTGGTTACTGAAATATATTAATCATCTCTGATGATGGGATCTGAAGAGGTCAATTTCTGCAAGGCCTAGTCCCAACAACCAATCAACATTAATCTCTGGCGCACTTCTTACTTTATTGATCATTTTTCCATTTGCAATGATACTTCATTCATTATCTTTGGTTTCGTAAGTTGCCTGTTGCTTATATGACCTACACTTCAGTTCTTAGCACAGGGATTTGCGCGCCAGAAAGCAGCAGCAATTCACGTTAGACCGAAACAGTCCGTGCCATAACATTGGTGATGATCACTGCAAATCTGAAGCAGGTGGGATTCTTCTTTAGTTTGCTTTTTAATTCTGACATGACATTTCTTATATTCTCTCTACATGTGCTGTACGTCTCCTGTAAGGCTGTAACCTGGACACATAGCCATAGACAAACCTGGAACCGACGGTATGCACGACTATGTGGCATTCCAGTGTGTTCTTCCCTTTGACTAGTGCTTGGTTATTGACAATAAATTAATCATCTCTGATGACGGCATCCGAAGAGGTCAGTGCAAAGTTCCGCTGCCGGAACAAAAATATTAAAAAATATCTAGTGGTAAACAACATTTTGGTAAGGTGGAACACAAATTTAGCGGCCAATGAACTTGGAATAATTTTTTAGCTCACATGGACGAACAAGTCTTGTACTCCCTCCGTTTTAAAATATAAGATGTTTTAGATTTGTGAAAGAACTTATCTAGACCCTTTTAGTGTGTAGGTTTATTTAGATTTGGAGTGAACCTTCACACTAAAAGAGGTTTAGATACGTTTCTTTCACAAAGCTAAAACATCTTATATTTTTATTTTTGAAACGGAAAGAGTACGAGCTAGCTTAGGCTAGAATAAACTTGGCAAGAAGAGAAAAGAAGAATATAAAAATTGCAGCAAAAAGCCACGGGTAGGAAAGAGATGCACACGGTACGTTACAGAAAACGCATAATTCAAAATATTCATCCGTCTTATATTATTTGGAAATACTAATCAAATTCACGTCTATACGCAGAACAAGAATTTCTGAACCAAAAACTTTGGGACTGACAAACAAATCATGACTAATGATGGAATACAAATTTTACCGCAAGATGAACAAATCACGTTAACACGCATAACGAAAGTTTTCATTTTATTGGGCTGTAATTGCTATTGCTAAGTATGCATTGCATTGTTCTAAAAGCTAAGTATGTATGCTTCGAGGGCACTTTGTAGATGTACCCCAAAAGCTATGTAGCTTTGAGGGCACATAAACTGCCTCTATAACTATATAACTTTAAAGGCACTTCTCCAAACTGTCTTTAAAGCTATATTGCTAGAGGCACTTCTAAAAATTAGACTTCTCTCCGCGTCTCCACTGGAGCAGCTGTTAGACGAAGCGTTCGCTGGTCAAACTTAAAATAATTTTCGTGTTGTGATAATGAGAAAAAATCGACAACATTGTCTAGGTGAACGTTTATAGAAACTCGTTGTGGTTAGGGAGACCGCTCGGCAGAGCACGTTGGGAAAGGAGGTTAGACAAATTGGTAAGCGTGATAAGATAAGCGTAGCAACCAATGTGATGGCTCCCTAAGACGCAGTGATGTGGTTTGGAACATCATTCTGTGCAAATTATAGTTCAATGCAATGTGCAGATAGAAAGCCGAAAGGACCACCTTATCGAATTGCGCACTATTTCAAACGAAGGAACACTAGCAGAAGATAAACTCTGCATGTACACGTATAAGTCTGAACCACATTCTATTTCAACTTGAGAAAGCATCGCATGTTACAGACTCCTTGCACACTGTATTCCAACGAAGGAACGCTAGCAGAAGATAAACTCTGCATGTACATGTATAAGACTGAACCACCTTTTCTTCCAAATTGAGAAAGCATTACACGTTACAAAATCGTGTAACTCCTACCAAATTACGAAATATAACATTAGAGGGAAAATCTAATGAAAGGCGCCGCACGCCTCGCTCTTCTGTGCGGCGGCGCATCACGGTTCGCGAAAGCGGATCGCGCTCCAACCATATCTGCACCCCTCCTTCTTATCCCCTTATTCCCTTGTGGACGCTGATACGTCCATTTTGCATCACTATTCTATGTCATAATTCACTGTTATTTATTGATATATTTCATATTGAGAGGTGATACTTATGTTATTTCATCTGTTTTTGCATGGTTAATGACTTTTGGAGCATGTACCACTGCAGTCAGGATTCTGATGGAAAAGGTGTTGTTTGGAGGCAAAATTCGCGAATATTAGAAAATCTGGGAAAATATTCGAAAAATCCTATTTTTCCAGAAGACGAAGGAAACCAGAATGGGGGCTGGAGATGGGCCACAGGGGGCCCACACCACCCCCTGGCGCGGGCCAGCCCAGGCCGCACCACCAGGTGGTGTGGCCACCCTGGTCCACCCTTAGCACTCCCCTCTGGCGTATATTATCCTCCCGAAACCCTAAGACTCGGGGAGCGACCACAGAAAGATTCCACCGTCTCTGCGGGGCAGAAAACACCGAGAGAGAAAGATCTCAACGGTAGACAGATTTCTACCGGGGGAATTCCTTCCCGGAGAGGGAAGATCATCGCCATCAACACCACCATCAAGCTGGACTTCATCGGGATCATCATCATCATCACCACCATCATCACCATTAACACCCTCATCACCATCTCCATATTGCTGTAACAATTGGGTTGAATCTTGCATAGTTTATAGGGGAAACTTTCCCGGTGTTGATTACTCTTTGTAGTTGATGCTATTGAGTGAACCATTGAATTATTGTTTATGTTCAGATTGTTATACATCATTATTCCATCTCTGATCATGATCCATATGATGTCTTGTGAGTAGTTCGTTTTGTTCTTGAGGACATGGGAGAAGTCATGTTGTTAGTAGTGGAGTTGTGTTGAGAAAAATTCAATAGTTTGATATTTAAGTTGTAGTGTACTTCTTCTAGTGGTGTCATGTGAACGTCGACTACATGACACTTCACCTATATGGTCCTAGGGGAATGCATTGTGTATTTGGCTACTAATCATAGGGGTTGTCGGAGTAACAGAAACCTGAACCCCCGTTAGGAAACCATTGCACAAGGGACGTAAGAGTCTTAGAGTTTAAAGCTGTGGTTAGGTTTCTACCTTAATTACTTTCTTGTACTTACGGATGTTTGCAAGGGGTATAATCACAAGTATGTATTAGTCCTAGGAAGGTCGGTACATTAGCACAGGTTCACCCACACAACACTTAGCAAACTAAAGAAGATTAATTAACTATATGAAGCGAAAGCACTTGACAGTCTTCCCGTGTGTCCTCGAGAACATTTGGTCATCTTAAGTAATACAACCGGCTTGTCCTTTGCAAGGCTTTCTCTTCATGACAAGGATTTATTGGATGCTTCTTGTGCTGGATCATTCACTCGCATGGAAGAAGAAGCTAAATGGGATCTTCTGGACCGTATTCAAGACAATGCTAAAGCTTGGGAGAATGACAAAGGAAGAAAGTCAGGTATAAATTATGATTATGAATGCATTGAATCTTTTATGGGAACTGATGACTTTCAAAATATTAGAAATGCTTATGGTCTTGATTTACAAGTTATTACGAATTGCTTTAGGGCTTTTGCTTCTTATATTGAAATTCCAAAAAGGGGATGGAACAAGTACCATGAACCTTATAAAGATATTGTTGACTGTGTTCCTGTTGGGAGTGCTGAGTATTGCACTATTGATCCCATTTTACCTGAACGTTATACTGGGAAGATTCCCTTCCCAGATAAGGTAAAGGATCATCCTATGATAACTAATGTAATCACCAAAAGTGAAAAGAGAACTGTAAAACCTGATGAACAAATAAACGTTGAACCTGTGGTAGCAATTGTGAAAGACCTTGTCATTAAAAGCATAGAAGATGGACACATAGTCTTTTGTGAGGATGCTTCTAATATTGTTTCACATCCTAATAGAACTAAAAAAGCTAGTGTCCCTGTGCTTTCTATTAGAATTGGTGATCATTGCTATTATGGTTTATGTGATATTGGTGCAAGTTCCAGTGCTATTCCTTATGAGCTTTACAGAGAAATTATGCATGAAATCAGTCCCTGCGAATTGGAAGATATTGATGTGGTTATTCACCTTGCTAATAGAGAGACCATCTCTCCAATTGGTATTGTACGAGACATGGAAGTTCTTTGTGGTAAGATTAAGTACCCTGCTGATTTTCTAGTACTTGGTTCAGCTGCAGTAAAACTTATCCTATTATTTTTGGTAGACCTTTCTTGAGTACTTGTGGAGCTATTATAGATTGCAAAAGGGAGAAAATTTTGACTAAGTTTGATGGGGAGGCTTATGAGTTTAATTTCTTGAAATTCGCTAAAGAGCCTTGTGAAGAGGAAACCCATAATGAGGATTTTAGAGTTGAACAACTTGCTTCTATTTCTCTTGCTCCTAACAATGCTTTGCAGCAATTTATGGAAGATCATGAAAGTGAAATCTTCATGGAAGAAAGGAATAAGATTGACAAGATTCTTCGTGATCAGCCTAAGATGCTTAAGCATAACTTGCATGTAGAAGACTTGGGTACCACGTTGCCACCTAAAAAGGATCCGGTCTTCGATCTAAAACCTCTCCCTGATGATCTTAAATATGCTTATATTGATGATAAAAAGATATATCCTGTTATTATTAGCTCTAAACTTTCAGGAAAGGAAGAAGAAAGGTTATTGGAGATTTTGAGGAAACACCGAGGAGCTATGGGCTATACTCTGGATGATTTAAAAGGGATTTCACCTACTATATGTCAGCATTCTATCAATATAGAACCAAATGCAAAGCCAGTAGTAGAGCACCAACGACGTTTAAATCCTAGGATGAAGGAAGTGGTAAGGAATGAGCTATTGAAACTCCTTGATGCTGGTATCATTTACCCTATTGCTGACAGTGAATGGGTTAGTCTTGTTCATTGTGTTCCTAAAAAAGGAGGTATTACCGTTGTTCCTAATGACAATGATGAGCTTATTCCTCAAAGAATAGTAGTAGGCTATAGGATGTGCATTGATTTTAGAAAAGTCAATAAAGTTACTAAGAAAGATCACTACCCGCTTCCTTTTATTGATCAAATGTTGGAAAGGTTGTCTAAAAAGACCCATTTTTGTTTTCTTGATGGTTATTCTAGTTTCTCTCAAATTGCTGTTAAACAGCAAGATCAAGAAAAAACTACTTTTACTTGCCCTTACGGAACTTATGCTTATAGACGTATGCCTTTTGGTTTATGTAATGCTCCTGCTACTTTTCAAAGGTGCATGTCTGCTATCTTTCATGGTTTTTGTGAGGAAATTGTAGAGTTTTTATGGATGACTTTTTTGTCTATGGAACTTCTTTTGATAATTGCCTGCACAACCTTGATAAAGTTTTGCAGAGATGTGAAGAAACTAATCTAGTTCTTAATTGGGAGAAATGCCACTTCATGGTTAATGAAGGGATTGTCCTTGGGCATAAAGTTTCTGAAAGAGGCATAGAAGTTGATAGAGCTAAGGTTGAGGCCATTGAGAAGATGCCATGCCCAAGAGACATCAAAGGTATTCGTAGTATCCTTGGTCATGATGGTTTCTATAGAAGGTTTATTAAAGACTTTTCTAGGATATCAAAACCCCTCACTAATCTTCTTCAAAAAGATGTACCCTTCGTTTTTGATGATGATTGTAAGGGAGCTTTTGAAACTCTTAAGAAGGCTTTAACTACAGCCCCTATTGTTCAACCACCTGATTGGAGTTTACCCTTTGAAATAATGTGTGATGCTAGTGATTTTGCTGTAGGTGTTGTCCTTGGGCAATGAATTGATAAAAAAATTAAACGTTATTCATTATGCTAGTAAGACTTTAGACGCTGCTCAAAGGAATTATGCTACTACTAAAAAGGAATTTCTAGCTGTCGTTTTTTCTTGTGATAAGTTTAGACCCTATATTGTAGACTCAAAAGTCACCATTCATACTGATCATGCTGCTATTAAATACCTTATGATGAAGAAGGACGCTAAGCCTAGGCTTATTAGATGGGTGCTACTTTTACAAGAGTTTGATCTACATATAGTAGATAGGAAAGGTGCTGAAAACCCTGTAGCTGATAATTTATCTCGATTGGAAAACATCTCTTTTGACCCTATGCTTGTTAATGATAGTTTCCCAAATGAGTAGTTAGCCGCAGTAGGGGTAAGCTCGCGAGGGAGCCCTTGGTACGCTGATTATGCTAACTTTATTGTCTCCAAGTATTTGCCTCCAACTTTTACAGCCCAACAAAGAAGGAAGTTCTTCTATGATTTGAGGCATTATTTTTGGGATGACCCACACTTATACAAAGAAGGAGTGGATGGTATTATGCGAAGATGTGTTCCAGAATATTAACAAAAGGAGATATTGCATAAATGTCATGGTAGTGCTTATGGAGGACATCATGCAGGAGATAGAACTGCACAAAAGGTGCTACAATCAGGTTTCTACTGGCCTACCCTTTTTAAAGATGCAAGAAAATTTGTTTTATCTTGTGATGAATGTCAGCGTGTTGGTAATATTTCTAGACGCAATGAGATGCCTATGAACTACTCTCTAGTTATTGAACCCTTTGATTGCTGGGGATTTGATTTTATGGGTCCTTTCCCTCCCTCGAAAGGTTATACTCATATTCTTGTTGCCGTTGATTATGTTACTAAGTGGGTCCATTCCTACGAAGAGTGCTGACGGGGAAACTTCTCTAAAAATGCTTAAGGATGTTATCTTTCCTAGGTTTGGAGTGCCTAGGTATCTCATGACTGATGAGGGTTCTCATTTCATTCATGGTGGTTTTAGAAAGACCCTTGCTAAATATGATGTTAATCATAGAATTGCTTCAGCCTATCACCCCCAAACTAGCGGGCAAGTAGAGTTACCAAATAGGGAAATTAAATCCATCTTGCAAAAGGCTGTTAATAGATCTAGAAAAAACTGGGCTAAAAAGTTGAATGACGCTTTATGGGCTTATAGAACTGCCTACAAAAATCCTATGGGGATGTCTCCTTATAAAATGGTTTATGGGAAAGCTTGTCACCTACCTTTAGAATTAGAACATAAAGCTTACCGGGAAGTTAAAGAGCTAAATAGAGATTGTAAGCTCGTTGGTGAGAAAAGATTATTTGACTTAAGCTCTTTAGATGAATGGAGGAGTGAAGCCTATGAAAATGCTAGGCTCTTTAAGGAAAAAGTGAAAAGATGGCATGACAAGCGAATACTTAAGAGAGAATTTCATGTTGGTGAGAAAGTTCTATTGTATAGGTCTCGTCTCAGATTTTTTGTAGGAAAGCTACTGTCAAAATGGGAAGGACCCTTCATTATTGAAGAAGTATACCGTTCAGGAGCAATAAAAATTTCTTCTTTAAAAGATAATACTACACAAGTAGTGAATGGGCAACGACTCAAACACTATATTGCTGGGGATTCTTATAATGAAGATGTTGATGCCTTTCAAGTTATAACTCCAGAAAAATTTATCAAGGACCAAATTCAACGACCTGTAGAGTCCACTTTCAAATAGGTAACAGTTCTGGTAAGAAAAGTTCCGCGAAAATACCATCCAACTATATTTTTGTAGTTTTCCGTCAATAAGGAAAGCTACGAAGCAAAAGAGGGACGGAAACGGAGCCAGGGTGGCTCACACCACCCTGTGGCGCGGGCGCACCCCTGGCCGCGCCACCAGGTGGTGTGGCCACTCCGGACTCCGTCTCTGACCCGTTTTCTCCCAGTACCTTCCTTTTGTTGTGAAACTTCGTAATATATAACCCCCGGATCCCCCAAGGTTCGTATATCGTGTTTTCGTCGTGTTTTTGTTTCAATCTGTTTCTGACAGGTAGAGTCCCAGATTTAGAGCTACAATGTCTTCCTCTGGATCAGCTAAGGAAGATTCTTTAGAGGATATCATCAACCCATACATGAGGGAGTTGAAGATTCATCCCAAGGAGTTGTTGCTTGAAGATGGGGAACTCCGGATAAAAGAGGTTCGATGCCCTAAAGGTGAAGGAAGTCTGGAGGACAGGATGGAAGCACTGGAGCAAGAAGTCTTTAGGTACAAGAAGATGGCAGAGCGCGAAGTGGATATCATCCATAAGATTTGTTCCAAACTCATCGCCGAGCACCAAAAGGAGACTGCTGAACTCAAGGATGAAGTCCTCTCACTCCGCCAAACAACCAACGAACTACAAGCACAGTTCTATGACGTTCAAAATCAAAACTATGAGTATGAGGTTAGGTTTAAACGCATAAGTACTGCTGCAAGTTTCAGGATGCTAGAAACCACGATGTCCTTTTTTGACGGGAAGCCCTTACCCTGGAAGTCGGACGAAGATGAGAGGATACCACCACCACCGAAGGAGTAATTTGTCATCAGATTTGGCATCCCCTTGGCTTGTTCCAAGCTTGGGGGAGTGCCGCCGTATCACATCACTATCTTCTATCTTTTTACCCTTTTTAGTAGAGTCATATCATGAATAGAGAAGTTATTATGTAGTATGATTTGCATTATGGAAGTGTCCCCTCTCTCGTTAGATATGTATCCCTTGTTGTGAGTTGCTGTTATGGAATATTAATGAGAAGTTCTATCATTCACTCTTATGCATAGCTTATATTAGTTTTCAATTCGTGGTTATATGATTGATCTTGTTATTAGTATTGGCATCACTATGGGATCATTGAGTTAACTTAGTTGGTTTTGGCAAACCTGGCTCGGTCAGTAGCAACACTATTTTTGAGAGTTGAATGAAAAAGATAGAAGTACTTTAAAGAAATATAATTTCATCATCTTTCTTTCTTGATTTGCTCATAAGTCTAGTATTCTCTAGTTAAGATCTTTTGTGCTTCCAAGGAAGATTGCATGTTTGTCTTTATCACTTGTATGTTTGCTTGTTTCCTTCGACTCTTATACTTGCTACCTTGCCTTGCTAGCCAAAAACCTGTACTGAAAGGGAATTCTTCTCGTGCATCCACTCCTTTAAACCAAAACCCATGCCATTTGTGTCCACCATACCTACCTATTAGCATTATTGCTATTCCAAGTAAATTCTTGTTTTATCTACCTCCCAAATTAAACTTGTTATGTGAAAATTAGTGATTAAAGCTCTCACGAACTTGATGGCACACTTTACTTTCTTGCACTTAATAAACTTGAACCATTGTGCTCACCTATGTTGCGTATATGCTTGCGCTTTGTAAGTTATGAATTAGCAGAACCATGCTGTCATGGGGAACGCTTTCAACATTGCACTGGTACTTTGTACCTAGTTGATATCATGTTATTTTGTCTATGGATGTCGTCAGTGTGAAATGAAAGGGGATCTTGTAAGTGATGGGTTCGTAGCATGGAAAACAAAAAAAAATTACCGCAAGAACGAACAAAACCCAGATCTAATCTAGATAAAAGCCAAGATCTAATCTATTAGACATGAGCAACGAGATAGAAAGGAACTAACCCTCGTAGATCCGAAAGCGTTAACGAGATTAGATCTCGTGGTTGATGTAGTCGATCACTTGCCGATCTCAAGATCGTGTGGACCATCCTTCCGGCGTCGCATTCCGGCAGCGCTCCCGCAGTCGGTCAAGTTGACGATCCTTTCGGCGCCGTGTTTCGGTAGCGGTTCCGCAGTCGGTCACACGTGCAGAGTCGAAGTAGACCTTCCTCTCCTCATTCCAGCGAGCAGCGGAGGTAGTAGATCTTCTCCACGAAATCCTAGCAACACGACGGCGTGGTGGTGGTGGTGGAGTAGAGAATTCTGCAGGGCTTCGCCTATGCCTGTGCAGAAGAAAGGAGGAGGAGAGAGGCGGCAGAGATTGGGAGTTATGGAGCAGGGTAGGAGGGGGCGCCCCCTCCCTTCTATTTAAAGGAGGGAGGCGCGCCTGGGGAGGGAGAGTCCTAGTAGGACTCCCCTCCTATGGCCGGCGGTGGGAAGGGGGAGGAGTCCTCCTCCCCCACGAATCCGTGTCTTGCCCCACTAGGTTTCCTTTGACCCTTTCTTGGTTTTCAAGCAAACTCCAAGAAATCCTCTAGAGCCTTCCAGAACATTCCGAAACCTTCTAGAATCTCCATACAAACACTCCGGAACATTTCCTAACTTAGAAAATGATCCCCAATATATGAATCTTATTCTCCGGACAATTCCGGATCTCCTCGTGATGTCCCGGATCCATTCCGAGACTCCGAACAACATTCGGTCTCCAACGCACATTCCATATCTACTTAAAACAACTTCGAACCTTAAGTGTGTCACCCTACGGTTCGTGAATATGTAGACATGATAGAGACACATCTCCTATCAATAACCATCAGCGGGACCTGGAGATCCATAATGGCTCCCACATACTCAACGATGACTTCGTGATCGATTGAACCATTTACATACGAAACCAATTCCCTTTGTCACGCGATACTATACTTATCCGAGGTTTGATCGTCAGCATCTCCATACCTAGTTCTACCTCGTTACTGATAAGTACTCTTTACTCGTTCCGTGATATGTCATCCCTTGTGATCCAGTCACATGCTTGCAAGCTAACTAGATGACATTCCACCGAGAGGGCCCAGAGCATATCTATCCGTCATATGGATGGACAAATCCCAATCTTGGTCCATGCGCTTCAACACATACTTTCAGAATACCCAATGACACCTTTATGACCACCCAGTTACGAAGCGGTGTTTGATGTCATCAAAGTACCCATCCGGTGATGGTGATTAACACAACATCATGGTCGAAGGATTAGGTTACTATGCATTTAAAAGCTTACAACAATACGAACTTAAATGACTTGATCTTATGCTACGCTTACTATGGGTGTGTGTCCATCACATCATTCTCCTAATGATATAACCTTGTTATTAATCACATCCAATGTCCATGATCAGGAAACCATGATCATCAATTAATCAACAAGCTAGTTCAACAAGAGGCTTAATAGGGACCCTCTTATGTTTACAAAACACACAAGTATTAGTGTTTCCTAATAATACAATTATAGCATGGGATGTAAACATTCATCATAAACACAAAGATATAATAATAACCACTTTTATTATTGCCTCTTGGGCATATCTCCAATAGTAAGTCCATGGAGTTATGCATGTGTGTTAGAGAAACGCCTGGGCCGCTGGTCTAATCCATGCTGACATGGTGGAAACCTGCAGCGTAACCATAACGAGCATCTATGAAGCATTCTTCTTATAAAAAAAGAGTCCGATATTGAGAAAAAAAAGAGAAAACGAAAAAAGGGATTATGAAAAGAGGAAAGAGAGAAAAAAGCACCATATTCCCATGGTAAATAAGAAGATTGCTGAGATGTTTGTTGTCTACTTGCCTTGTCATTTTCATATGGGGATTCTTCCGTATCATCGAGCAAGGGGTACCCCATTGGCGGTTCTCTATGATACACATATGCTTACGATGACAAGAACTTACCGGTGACTAAACTTGAGTAGCATGAGGAGCGGCCCTCGTATTCAAGGGACATGAGATTCTCAATTTACAACTTTTCAATGCATATCCTCATATTTGATCACTTTAACCTTAACCATCTAAAGATTCCTATGATAGGGGCAATGAGAGCTGAAAGCTAGTAAGTATCATAATTTTTGGGAGCTCTTTATGAGACTTGCAATCCCTGCTTCCCTCTGCGAAGGGCCTTTCTTTTACTTTTTAGTTGAGTCAATAAACCTATTCGCTTCTATCTCAGTAAGTATTTTGAGTTGTTGTGTTTCATTCATTCATATGATGATTTATTCAATCATGTTTCTTATATTCCTTGTTTTGCACATTGCTCTTATCTTGATGTTTACTACTTTGAAAGCTATCATTGAAAACCAGTTATTTGTGAACTCCAGCAAATTATCAACTATTCTTCGACCAAGAGCTAAGTTTGCCATTACCAATTATGTTTACTTTATGTATATTTATTGTGTTTCCTTTGCTCATTGCAAGTTGAGTTATATAATAGTGAGTTGTCTTCTATTATGATCTATGTATTGATGAATGTGATGCTTCTTGTCCGTATTCTTTTATCAACTCTTCACTCCATAAACCTGAGGCCATGTTTATTGAGCTTAGTTTTGCTTGGGGACAAGCGAAGACTAAGCTTGGGGGAGTTGATACGTCCATTTTGCATCACTATTCTATGTCATAATTCACTATTATTCATTGATATATTTCATATTGAGAGGTGATACTTATGTTATTTCATCTGTTTTTGCATGGTTGATGACTTTTGGAGCATGGACCGCTGCAGTCAGGATTCTGATGAAAAAGGTGCTGTTTGGAGGCAAAATTCACGAAGATCAGAAAATCCGGGAAAATATACGGAAAATCCTATTTTTCCAGAAGACGAAGGAAGCCAGAAGGGGGGCTGGAGATGGGCCACAGGGGGCCCACACCACCCCTGGCGCGGGCCACCCCAGGCCGCGCCACCAGGTGGTGTGGCCACCCTGGTCCACCCCTGGCACTCCCCTCTGGCGTATATTATCCTCCCGAAACCCTAAGACTCAGGGAGCGACCACAGAAAGATTCCGCCTCCTCTACGGGGTGGAAAACACCGAGAGAGAAAGATCTCTCCGGCAGACAGATTTCTGTCGGGGGAATTCCTTCCCATAGAGGGAAGATCACCGCCATCAACACCACCATCAAGCTAGACTTCATCAGGATCATCATCACCACCACCATAATCACCATCAACACCCTCATCACCATCTCCATATTGCTGTAACAATTGGGTTGAATCTTGCATAGTTCATAGGGGAAACTTTCCTGGTGTTGATTACTCTTTGTAGTTGATGCTATTGAGTGAACCATTGAATTATTGTTTATGTTCAGATTGTTATACATCATTATTCCATCTCTGACCATGATCCATATGATGTCTTGTGAGTAGTTCGTTTTGTTCTTGAGGACATGGGAGAAGTCATGTTGTTAGTAGTGGAGTTGTGTTGAGAAAGATTCAATAGTTTGATATTTAAGTTGTGGTGTACTTCTTCTAGTGGTGTCATGTGAACGTCGACTACATGACACTTCACCTATATGGGCCTAGGGGAATGCATTGTGTAGTTGGCTACTAATCGTAGGGGTTGCCGGAGTGACAGAAACCTGAACCCCCATTAGGAAATCATTGCACAAGGGACGTAAGGGTCTTAGAGTTTAAATTTGTGGTTAGATTTCTACCTTAATTACTTTCTTGTACTTACAGATGTTTGCAAGGGGTATAATCACAAGTATGTATTAGTCCTAGGAAGGTCGGTACATTAGCACAGGTTCACCCACACAACACTTGGCAAGCTAAAGAAGATTAATCAACTATATGAAGCGAAAGCACTTGACAGTCTTCCCATGTATCCTCGAGAACGTTTGGTCATCTTAATTAATACAACCGGCTTGTCCTTTGCTTCATAAAGGATTGGGCCACTTGCTGCATTTATTCCGACTGTCTTTTATTTACTTGTACTTTATTTAGTTGCTTTATCAACAACCCCTAAAAATCCGTTTGCTAAGTATTTGCAGAGAATTCCTGATCCATACCACTAGCCAGCACCTTTTGCTCCTCGTTGGGTTCGACACTCTTACTTATCGAAAATACTGCGATACACCCCCTATACTTGTGGGTCATCAGACGCCTCTAGTCCACTCGTTCCCTCTCTGAAATCGTCTTAGGAAAGCACAGTTCCTTCACCGACGAAAGTTTGGAGGATGCGAATTGCAGGGTAGGCTCCGTCAGGCCGCCGGCGACGAGCAGGGGAGGAGGGGGCTGTCGTCCCTCGCACGAGGAGGACGCGCACCCTAGGAAGGCCTCCTCTAGGCCCTGACGGCGAGTAGGCGCTGAAGGGAATATGCCCGAGAGGCAATAATAAAGTGGTTATTATCTTATTCCATGTTTATGATAAATGTTTATTTTGCATGCTATACTTGTATTCATTGGAAATGTTAATACATGTGTGTTTAATAAACAAAATACAAAGTTCCTAGTAATGCCTCTCATATAAACTAGCTCGTTGATTAACAAGATGATCAAGGTTTCCTGATCATGGACATTGGATGTTGTTAATAACGAGGTCACAACATTGGTGGAATGATGTGATGAACATTCATCCGAAGATAGCATTACGATCAAAGTCATTATGTTTATATTTCTATAACATCATACGAAGTAATCTTAGTCCTTAGACCATGAGATCATGTTAATTTCTAACATCAGAAGAGTAACTTGATAACATCAAACATCACACCGTAAAAGGGTGACTATAAAAGTGGGTTCAGATACTCCGAAGGTGTTATGTTGAGGCTCATGGATCAAGAGTGGAATTTGTCAATCCCGATGACGGATAGATATACTCTGGGCCCTCTTGGTGATATCACATTAAGATAACTTGCAAGCAAGTGATGTGATCACTAGAATGTTATATCACGGGAATGAGAAAAGAGTGCATGTCGGTAACGAGATCAAACTAGGCATTTGGATGCCGATGATCGAATCTCGGACATGTAATATATCGCAAGACAAAGGGATTTAGTTACAACATTAAAGATTCACACGATCACAAGAGTCATCGTTGAATATGTGGGAGTCAGTACAGATCTCCAGGTCTCGCTGCTGATTATTGATCGGAGAGGGGTCTCAATCATGTTTGCATTATTCGTGAACCCTAGGGTGACACACTTAAGGGATACCGACACCATTTAGGAGAAAATATATTTCGGATAAAGATTAAGAAAGCGCTGGAATCATTTCGATGAAAACCGGAATTGTTTCGGGTGAAATTGCTGAAACTGGATCTGCGTGTGATATCGAAATGTTGTAGGGAGTTTTATGTGAATGTTTGTTAATTAAAGTAATTAACAAAATTCTGAATAAAATAAATAAAAGTGTTTTATTTAAAGAGAAAATGCATTTAATTTTGTGGACATTAAATGCAAAGTGAGTGGAGTTAAAATTGAGTGGTCTTAGTGGAAGCTCCACCCACATGAATGAGGGAGAGGTGGGGGCACCCACCATGGCCGGCCAGCCATGGCCTTGGGGCTATGCCCCATCCCCTATAAAAGGAGTCCCATGGCTCCTCTCCTCTTGCCCCACCTCCTCGTGAAGGTTCTCTTCTCCCTGTAGTTATTCCCCATGGTCTCGGATTAGCGAGATACATGTTCCCGGTGGCTTTATCTGGAAAGGAGTTGCTGCTCCGCTGCATCGCTGGAGCGAGGAGGCGGAGGTTGTTCGGTGGACCAGGCGTGTGTGCGATCACGGATGCACCGCTACTTTGCGGTGCTGGACTGGATGGTGCTGGACTTGATGGTGCTGGACCTGATGGTGCTGGAACTGCTGGACCTGAAGGACTTCATCACGATCTTAAGATCGACAAGTGTACGACTACATCATCCACGAGTTCCATCTTATTAACAAAGCTTTGTTGTCTTTGAGGGTAAATTCTCTATGAATGTATATCCACCCGTTGCTTGTATCTAGTAGATAGATCTTGGCTTATAGTTTCCATCGTAGGAAATTTTTTGTTTTCTATGCTCCAAACCCAACAGTGGTATCAGAGCCTGATCTATGCGTAGGTGCTTTGCACGGGTAGTACACATATGTTTATATGTGGGCGATGATGATCATGTTATTGCATCTTTCATGTATTTTTGATATTGGTGGCATAGTTGGATGAAACGGCTCGGACCAACCTTACATGTCATCGCACATGAGACCAGCGACTGACATGCAACTAGTTTTGCATAAGTGGCTAGCGGATGTCTGTCTCTCCTACTATAGTCAATATATGATTTACAACGAGTTGCTAAGAACTTAGTTATCATCATTATGGTTCCATGTTCGTAGGTAAGAATGGTTCTATCTCCGAAAGCCCTAAGCCACGTAAAACTTGCAATGGATAAATTAGAGGCGTCTAGTTTAGATCGTTGCTGGGCTAGTGTCTTGATATGGTAATGTTGTAAGTAGATGTATGGTAGATACCCTTACAACACACCTAACGTGTAAGTTCTATAGACCTTGGCCTTACACACAAAGGAATGATAGAGATCATACCACGATGCACATGATGGTGATCAAATGCATGGACCATATCATTCCACTTTACACATATGATGTTTGCATCTTATATTTCTAGTTTGGCGTTTTAGTAGCATTATAAGATGATCCCTCATTTAAATATCAAGATAAAATGTGTTCTTCCTTAAGTATGCACCATTCTATGGATCGTGTTTCGAGACATCACGTGATGATCGGGTGTACTCGACTCTACGCTTTCATACAACGGGTGTAAGATAGTTTTACACACGCGAATACTAAGGTTCTTACTTGGCGAGCCTAGCATGTACAGACATGGCCTTGGAACACGGATCGAAAGGTTAAGCATGAGTCATATAGTTGATGTGATGCCCATATTGATGCTCGCCTTTGAAGCTATACCGACTCACGTGATGATCGGACTTGGTGTAGTGGATTTGGTTCATGTAATCACCAAAAAGGCATGAGGGATGTCGTTTTTGAGTGGGAGTTCATTTCAAATTTAGATTAGTCGAACTCAATTTGTCATAAACTAAATCGAAGTGAATTTGCATAATTTATTGTAGTCATTGGCATCTATTCACTACCTTATGCTTAGTTTTAATTGAGATAATAGAACTATAAAATTCTGGATATTTACTTTACGAACTGGTATCGTATTGTTTTGAATGTCAATTTAAAGTTTAGAAGTCCTATTGCAAACTTTCAACAAACTCTATCTACTCCATGAAGTTTAATAAGTAGTATTAAATCAAGAGTAAGAATTCCAATGTTAGTATCTAAAGTATCATGTTTGCCTCCATGATTATTGATATTCAAAAGTTGTTTTAATATCAAGATTATCTAGGAGCTGATTTTTTTTCAGAAACCATCATGTGTGGAAGATATTGTGATATCTGAAACAATGTTTTTGGTTGAATTATGATAGAGTATAATTTAGCAAAATACATGTTCTCATATTATGAGAATTTGTAAAGGATGGAGATGGTAGGCATCCGGATCTCCCAAAAAGGTTTTGGGAACTAACATTATACTCGTGATTCTTCCTTATAGGCTATAATAGCTTGATCATGAAAGTTTTCATGATAAGGATGAATAGAAGATTTAAGTAAAATGTTTACTACACTAATAGATTACTAAAGAATGGATTTTTGAAAGAACACCAAACATTTGATGATGGTGATCCACTTAAAAGTGCAAGTCCAAAGGTATTAGTATTTGACTATATATACTTTGTACTACGTGTCATGTGAATGACACCACTATTGATGTTGATAGATTCTTTTAAAAGAAAAGGAATTGTTGAAAGAGAATCTATAAAATATTTGGCAGAAAAGAAAAGGTTGGAGATGTCCAACTTAGGTATATAGAAGATATACATGTTATGGCTATATTCCTTGCTTGTTAAACAATGTGGTTCTAAGGTATTGGATACCGGTATTGGATACCGAATTGGTTGGTGTGAAGTGTCATACAGAACAACACAATTTATGAATTGCAGCGGCCTAAGTAACTGACAAGAGAATAAGTGATGATGTTTATTGAAAACAAATAAAGTGTTATTGTGTTTTTCGTTGTCGTAAAACCTAGCCTTCAAGATTTGTTTTAATAATTGTTATTGTGTTTTGGTATTATGAGAACAATGGTTGTTCAAATAATTACCGTATTCCATAAAGGATGGATGAACTTTTACAAGTCTAGTTGGAGAAATCACATCCATAAACATTATTGCTAAAATGTCGTAAGACAAATGATTGGAAGATCACTTATGAAGTGACATCGCTTTTTGAATTATATTGAAAAGTAAACATGAAGAAACTCCATGTTGATGGATTTTTGGAGTCTTTTGATTTCGATCAATTGACGCTTGTGAAACTTTCCTCGAGATAATTAAAACTCCGTTCATAGGCCAAAGATGAACATATGACTAGCTTATTGGAAATTATGCATGCTGATGTGCATAGTCCATTATGTGTAGCCATATGCGATGGATCTTTTTGCTTCATATGTTTTCTCCATAAATTTGAGTGAATATATCTATATATTTACTTAATAAGGAAGAAGTATGAAACATTTGAAAATTGTTCAAAGACTTTCAAGATGAAATGAAAAATCATTGTAACAAGAAAATAAAAGAGTTTATGATTTGATCATAAAGGAAGATATTTGAGTTACATGTTTAGAAAAACACCTAAGATTTCAGGAATTGTTCCATGAATTTGCACTTCCCGATAAACCACAGGAGTATGGTATGTTTGAGAGATCAAATCAAACCTTGTTTGACATGGTAAGATCATTTATAAAATTGCTATTATGTTTTAAGAATTAAAGCTTTAGAGACTACCGCTTTTACACTGAAAAGAGCACCATCGTGATCCGTTGAAATGACACCATATGAGTTATGGTTTGGGATAAAACCTGAATTGTCTTTTCTTAAATTTTGGTATGTTATGCATAAGTAAAATGTTTACAACCAAAGTCGGATAAGCACGTATTTGTAGGTTATCCCAAAGAATTTGTTGGGAATTCCTCCATAACACCGAGGACAAAATAGTTTGTTGCTTAGAACGTCAAGTTTCTTGAGAAGGAATTTTTCGTGAATAGTTAAGTGGGAGGACAATCGAACTTTGATAAGGTTGTTAAACCTTAGATATATGTGCTAAGTAGCGCAGTGCCGGAAATTGTCCCGGTGGCGGCCACAATGCTCATGGCTCCTGTGATTACAAAGGGTGTGATCTTGGAGATTAGAGTTCCTATTTGAACCGTATGCATCGGGTAAGAATCAAATAGTGAGATTTGATAAACAAGTCGTTATTGTTTTGAAAATAATGAACCGACTGCATGCAAAGAAGCAATGATGGGCCCTGACCCCATAAAATGACTAGAAGTGGTAGAATCCATGAAAGTATCCATACACGAGAAATCAACTTTCTGAACTTGGAAGACCATCCGGAAAGGCGTGAAGCCTATCGGTCGTGTTTGGATCTATAAAGAAATAGACATGGATGTTTAACATCTATGAAATAGTCGACATGTCGGAAAGAAGTTTACGGCAATGTTCAAGGAGTTGACTATGACAAGATTTGATCTTTCATAGCGATATTTAGTCTTGACGGATTAATGTAGCAACCACTACATATAATTTGGTGTATGGTAGTTCAACAAACAAAACAATGTTCTTTTAATAGAATGGTTACCTAGGACATGTACAAGACATGGTCCGAAGGGTTTTGTTAATTTAAAGGGTGCTAAAAGAGCATGCAAACTTCAATAGTTGAAGTGAGCATAGCGGAGTTAGAATATTCACCATGATGAAAATGTTAAAGGAGTTTAATTTCATCGGAGACGATGAAGATGCTTGCATTTGCAAGAAATTAAGTGGGAGCGCTGAGACAAATTTCCAATACATATGCAGAGTACATATTGTTGATTGGAAATGATGTATCTTTTATTGACACAAGTTAAGAATTTCATTAAAATAGGATTTTGATGAAAGATTTGGACAAAACCTGAATATTTGGCATCAATGTCTATATGGATAGATTGAGGCGCTAATATGGTTTTGCCAGACATACATATATGAGATATTGAAAGGGTTCAATATGGAAACAACAAGAAAGGTTCTTGCTGCATGGAAAGGATTGCATTAAGATTCAAGTGTTTCAACACTTGGTGAGTAAAATCATATGAAGATTTTGATCGATTATACCGTGATATGTATATATCCAGATATGTCCTATGCTCTAAATGTTATGAGAACATACCAGAATGATTCATAAGATGATCATTGGACGATAGTAAAGATATTCTTATGAGCTTTGAAAGAACTAAGAATATATCATGTATAAGTGACAAATAGTTAAAAGTAGTTCATTGTAAAGTGTTACATTGATACTAGTTTTGTCATAAGATACAAATTAAATTTATCTCAATTTAGACTATGGGTGGCACAATGTAATGGAAAGGATATTACATGATGGATTTGGATGAGTTCCAAAGTTGAGACATTGTGACGGATACTACAACAAAACGCTAAGTATATGCCTGCTATAGTAGCAGCAAAGGAGGGCATTTGTGTTAAGTAGTTTGTTATCAAACTAGGTGTGACTCAAAGTGGGCTAATATTATGAAGATATATTGTATGACAACAATATCAACATATTTTAATCCGAACGAACTAAAGGTCTTACCAAAGGACCAAATTTATACAATACCATCTCATTTGAGAATGAGTGATGCGTAGAGACGCAAAGACATGCAAATACACACGGACCTGAAACTGTTAGATCCAGAGATTATGTTAACCACTAGCAATCGCGTATATGCAACACCAGAAAGCCATAGGTGTTCAATACGCAAAGTTTTTCAAACTAGATTATTGACTCTAGTGCAAGTGGGAGACTGAAGGGAATATGCCTAAGAGGCAATAATAAAGTGGTTATTATCTTTTTCCATGTTTATGATAAATGTTTATTTTGCATGCTATAATTGTATTAATTGGAAACGTTAATACATGTGTGTTTAATAAACAAAATACAAAGTTCCTAGTAATGCCTCTCATATAAACTAGCTCGTTGATTAACAAGATGATCAAGGTTTCCTGATCATGGACATTGGATGTTGTTAATAACGAGGTCACAACATTGGTGAAATGATGTGATAAACATTCATCCGAAGTATAGCATTACGATCAAAGTCATTATGTTTATATTGCTATAACATCATACGAAGTAATCTTAGTCCTTAGACCATGAGATCATGTTAATTGCTAACATCAAAAGAGTAACTTGATAACATCAAATGTCACACCGTAAAAGGGTGACTATAAAAGTGGGTTCAGATACTCCGAAGGTGTTATGTTGAGGCTCATGGATCAAGAGTGGAATTTTTCAATCCCGATGACGGATAGATATACTCTGGTCCCTCTCGGTGATATCACATTAAGATAGCTTGCAAGCAAATTATGTGATCACTAGAATGTTATATCACGGGAACGAGAAAAGAGTGCATGTCGGTAATGAGATCAAACTAGGTATTTGGATGCCGATGATAGAATCTAGGACATGTAATATATCGCGAGACAAAGGGATTTAGTTACGATGTTAAAGGTTCACACGATCACAAGAGTCATCGTTAAATATGTGGGAGTCAGTACGGATCTCTAGGTCCTGCTGCTGATTATTGATCAGAGAGGGGTCTCGATCATGTCTGCATTATTCGCGAACCATAGGGTGACACACTTAAGGGATACCGACACCATTTAGGAGCAAATATGTTTCAGATAAAGATTAAGAAAGCGCTGGAATCATTTCGATAAAAACAGAATTGTTTCGGGTGAAATTGCTGAAACTGGTTTTGCATGTGATATCGAAATATTGCAGGGAGTTTTATGTGAATGTTTGTTAATTAAAATAATTAACAAAATTCTGAATAAAATAAATAAAAGTGTTTTATTTAAAGAGAAAATGCATTTAATTTGGTGGACATTAAATGCAAAGTGAGTGGAGTTAAAATTGATGTGAGTGGGCTTAGTGGAAGCTCCACCCACATGAATGAGGGAGAGGTGGGGGCACCCACCATGGCTGGCCAGCCATGGCCTTGGGGTTGTGCCCCATCCCCTATAAAAGGAGCCCCATGACTCCTCTCCTCTTGCCCCACCTCCTCGTGAAGGTTCTCTTCTCCCTCTAGTTATTTCCCATAGTCTCGGATTAGCGAGATACATGTTCCCGGTGGCTTTATCTGGAAATGAGTTGCTGCTTCCGCTGCATCGCTGGAGCGAGGAGGCGGGGGTTGTTCGGGGACCAGACGTGTGTGCGATCACGGATGCACCACTACTTTGCGGTGCTGGACTTGATGGTGCTGGACCTGATGGTGCTAGAACTGCTGGACCTGAAGGACTGCATCACGATCTTGAGATCGGCAAGTGTACGACTACATCATGCACGAGTTCCATCTCGTTAACAAAGTTTTGTTGTCTTCGAGGGTAAGTTCTCTATGGATGTATATCCACCCGTTGCTTGTATCTAGTAGATAGATCTTGGCGTATAGTTCCCATCGTAGGAAATTTTTTGTTTTCTATGCTGCGTACCCAACAGGTGCGACACATGGAGGGCTCTCCAGGCCGCGACGAGTTGGCGCAAATCAACGAGGTCGATGAGAAGCTCGGTGGCCGCCGCCGTCGACGAGCATGAGGGGAACCAAGGGCCGCCTCCGCCGACGAGCGTGGGGAAGTGCTCTACCATGCCTCGGTCGACGAGGGCGAGGAGGAGCGCGGCGGCCGCCGCCGACAACGAGCGTGCGCACGAGGAGGAGTAAGGGCCGCCTCCGCCGACGATCGCGTGGAGAGCTCTGCAAGATGAGAAGCTCGGGGACGCCTCCGCCGACGAGCATGCTACGAGGAGACCATGGAAGACGAGCACATGGAGGTGTCTTACGCGGTCATATTTTCCGGCGGCCGGCGTGGTGCTTGGCTGAGTTCTTCAGACGGTAGGCTCGAGTGGCTGAGTTCTTCTACCCCTGTCGATTTGTTTTGTAAGTTATTTGTGGTTAATATGGCATTTGTGGCTCATTAATCTGGTATTTTGTGGCTAGTTAATATGGCAATTGTCTTTTTTATCAAAGGGCATGGTAATTCCACTTCTTTTTTCATAGATAATGAATCTGGCAATTAAGGCTAATGAATCTGGCATTTTGTGGCTAATTAATATGGCAATTGCCTTATCAAAGAGCATGCTAATTCTAGTTCTTTTTACATATATAATTAATCTGGAAATCATGCCCAATTAATATGGCATTTTATGGCTAATTAATCTGGCAATTGCTTCATAAAATAGCATGGTAATTCCAATTGTTTTATATAGAAAATTAGCCGAGCAGTTGTGGCTAATTAATCTGGTGTTTGTGGCTAATTAATCTAGCAATTTTCTTTATCAAAGAGCACAATAATTTTTGAAGCAGACGGTAGAAATCCGTTATATTCGTACTCTTTTTTTGGTGGTACTCAGACTTGAGAGGACGGAATCTACCGAGCTAGCGTAAAAGCGTGCTTTGTACAATATAGTTGGATGAACTTTTTCTGAGCCAAAAGTTATAGGTAAGAGGGCGTGCTTCGCGGTACTAGTCAAAAGCTATTTCAACGGTTTAACTCACAAAAGGTGTGGGTGGGATCTGATTAGAGCTGTGCAGATAGGCTCCCGCATGCTTATTTACCAGCCGCCGCTCATAACGCGCGGCGCCGCGCGTTAGCATAGTCCAATATCAGATAGGCAGGAATACAAAGCTGATGTGCAAACGTGTAGAACCACATCCAGTGTACACTAAGTTGTTGATGCCCTTCTGGCAACACGTCAAGATCAGCCTCCCTCGGTACACACAAGGTTTACGTTGTAGGCGTTTCTAAAACTCTACTGTCTCTCTTCCGGATTCTGCCATTGTGCCCCTCCTTGGCCAGCCTGGACACCGATTTGTCCTGCATACCGCCGCCTAGGAAGAATTCGAAGATATAAAGCCGCTTCCTAAGAACAACAAAATTAAAGATATAAAGGTTGGCAAAACATAAATCGTATACACCAAGGTAGCATATGCATCAGATTTAATGGAAACGTTTCATAAATCGATTGTAAAACTATAACCTCCACAACAGTCATTTACAACCTGGCAGACTACTAACTTAACAACTAGCTGGAAGATAGGAGTAAACCTGAAGACGTGTGTCACACGAAGCTGGTCAAGCATGTAGCAGGCGCGTGCCCTTTTCTTCATTGTATGGTGGCTGCAGCCCCTACTCCTTGCCGCCGTTCTATGGGTTTGCGCCCCCCAAGCATCCTGCATTTGTACCATCAGGGTGATGCTGCCGCCGGCCAGTCATCTCATGCTCTCTTGATCTGCACCCTAGCCAACACACCCAATACGTTGCAAAACCAGCATACGTCGATCTAAAAAAATCAAACAAAGCAACCACTGCCTAGATGGACGTATTTTTGCAAGATGGAGGTAGAGGAGACGGTGGTGACAAACACACCTACGCAAGCATAGACTTCTCGATGTACGGACTACCGCGGTTGCGACTTATGCCTATACATCGCAACGGATCACGCTTTGCTGCTGCAAGAAGCGATACATTGGAAAGAGAGAGAAATGGATATGGGGAAAAGAGGGCCATGCCCTATAAGTTTGTTGGGAAAGAATATAAATTAAGCAGGCAAGCAAGGGGATTCGGAGGCAAGGAGAAGTGAGCATGTTTTTTACCACGCCATTGTCGCTCTTTTATCCCGAGACAACTAAGGGAGGCAGCGACCGATGATCTTACTTGCAGCCTACGGGGATCCATAGGGAAGACGGTAAGCACTATTAGACATGTGTGAAGTTTGAACCCAAGCTGGACAAATGATAGGCCATGCCGAGAACAATGCGTCGAGAGGTCGAAGGAGGAGAGGAAAGAAAGGACTGCATTACCAGTATGACCGAAAGGCGCTACTTATGGACTTCCAAAGGCGTGCTCGTCTGTCGCCAGCCCGCGTCGCACTTAGGTCACGCATTCCTGGGACCCACCACGGGAACTCGCCGCGAGAACCCACATATGGTGAGGGATAACGCTGCCAGCTTGGCTCTCACCCGCAAGAACGCTCGGACGACAAGGGTTTCCCCCGTCTCTCGCCCGCGAAACCCGTGCCCGACGATGGATCACGATGCCAACTCGGCTCAGGAAGGGCTCCACCGCACGGCCTCACCGCGAGAACACACAGAGGGTGAGGGTTTTCGCTGCCACATAAGTTCTCAGCCGCGAGAACCCGTGGCGGGCAAGGGTTCCCACTGCCACGTCGGGTGTGCCTAGTCCCAATGACCCGACAGGTGCGGAGCGTCTGTCTCCCTCCATACACCTCTCTCTCAGAGCGTTGTCCGCAGAGCCGCCGACGCGTGGGCCAGGGGACAGCGTGCGGCCCACCGTGCAACGACGCGAGGCAAGGAAGGCTGCGCGACCTCTCTGCGGTAGGGAATCCCGAGCCACGGGGCCCGCCTCCTCGGGATAGCCAGGGTCTATCGCGATGCCTCCACGTGTCCTCCTCGTCGTACATCCCACGGCCAGAAAGAATCGAGTAGACGTGGAAAGCAGATTTGGCCGAAATTTTCATGCGATATTATTGACTCTAGTGTGCCTTCATATGTATGTGAACTAAGGGCACTTAGTTCAAAGTGCCCCAAATTGGAGCATCTAGGACACTTCAGCAAAGTGCCCCAGTCAAAGTGCCATTAAAGCCCTACCACGGCCTAGCGATTGTTCGTTCATTGAACTCTCTCCGTCTGAAAAAGGATGTTGCATGTTGTCTAGATTCACATGAATATAGACGCGTTTTAATGTCTAGATACATGAGAATCTAATTAAACCCACAACATCCTTTTTAAGACGGAGGGAGTATTTAGTTGTCTAATAATTATTTGTCTTGTGAAGGTGGGCAGTTCGGGTCACAGATAGGGCATTTGGCCCAGCAATCCTCCTTTTTGGTGAAACATGGCACACCAGGTAGGTTTTGGCAGCAGAAACAGAGAGTATGCCCACAAACACTGTGCATGCAAAATTTCAGAGGAAGTTTGCTTTGACCTAATGTTGTCGAATTGACCACATTAGCTCCAGTACTTGCGTTTGTATGCTCACTCATCCCTCCATCTTCAAGACGACCTGTTGCATACAACATATTTTGCGTTACTTTGTTTGCACATGACAAATAACAAACGTCGCTACCAGGAATCCAACGAGGGACATGATGATCATCGCATACGCCAGACTGCTCCCCCTCAAATTTTGAACCAGATTTTGGAGTTGTCTAGAGTATTAGGAGCCAATGGCTATGGATGCCCCAGAAATCTTAATTTCGGATCAGAATAGTGGGACACAGGAAGTTTCTTCTAGTTCGCCATTTCAAAAACAGAACGCGCGACATGCAAAGTTCAGGGGAAAAGCCCTTCGCTCCTGTTGCTTCCCCGCAGGCAACTTGTTTTACTTCCTCCGGTCCGATTTATTAGGCACGCACATAGTTTAAGAAAATCTTTAACCATTAATTTTGACTAATAAAATATGCAATATATGTCCCAAAAAATAAACCATTTGAAATACTTTTAAAGATGAATCCAATGATATAGTTTTTATAACATATTATGTAAAATTCGTTAACCAAAATTAATAGTCAAAGTTGTCCTTAAACTATGTGCGTGTCTAATAAACCGGACCCGAGGGAGTAGATAGGATTACCAAATATCCACGGATTTACCAAGGCACGGTAGAAACGATGGTCCCATAGTATTTTCTGTCCGTGAGAGACGATGTACAAATGAGGAACGATTTAAAACGTGTATGCAGCAATGCAAACGTCTTGCAAAAATTTAAGCGGGATGTACCTCAGGTTACATGCCACCTTTCGCGCTCGCTCGCTTCTCTCATCGAGACTTGAGTGAGAAAAATATGTATATTCTTTCCAAAACCCCTTATTTTCGGAAGATAGAATATGGCAGCTAGTAGGCCTTTGTGCAAACAATCACCTGCAGATTTTGGTCAACGACGACGACCCGTTCCCTCTGGTGTCTGCTGTCACCAACAGATCTTGCAGATCCCGCTTTGGCCGACGCCTGATTATGAAACGGCAAGTACGTTTTGCTCTCTGGTTTTCTCTTTTTTATATATTGCCTTATGTTACTAGCTTCTTCTGAATATGCATCCCCGCTGTTGTGCTTTCTGTGAATAGGTGGATAAACCTTGATCAGCACAAAACGGTGAATACTAGTAGTACCAGTACATCTTGTTTATTGAAACCGACAAAGAGCACAGATGGTCGAGAGAAGTAAAGGCGTTCTTTGCCTGAAGTGTGTGGAGAGATCCACGCACGCAGGTTACTTTGCTTCTGGTTTCTGATGCTAGTTGCCAGCAGCCTAACAATTAGCATCTCCCTCCGTCATTTCTGTCAATTGATACCCTGCTGTGGTTCCTTCAACCTCAGTCCATCAAGCGCTATTGGCTTGATACGTTCTCCTCTAAACAACTGGCCTGATATGACATGTCTGAACACAAATTAGTAATTCGGCATAGAAATTTGACAAAGGTTGCACGGTAGTGGTGTGGAAGGGAGCCGCCACGTCAAACAAGATGCGATAATAAACTCGATAAACTGATCAGTATTTTTGACCCGATCGCGTGCGTTTAAATTATTAGGCGAGCGAATGAATGCAGTGCCGTGCGAGAGACGTGAGAGGGTTTGAGAGGAGAGAACTTACAGCCGCGTATAATCTGTCAGTCAGCTGCGAGTACATAAAGAATGCCAAAGCTGCGAGTACAGTTCTCGATCCGTACCCTTGAGCAGACAGTGCAATTCTTTAGCGACTCCGCGATCCTTGTCAAGCAAGACTGGTAGTACATTCTTCAACGGAACGGAATTCTTCCTGAGGCCTCCCCATACCTAAAGTCAGTGGTGGCGCCTGCTATCATTGGCCCGGTTGCCATTATCCGGACATTTCTCTGGCAAGTCTGAACCGTTCCACCAGCGGTACATGCCCGAAAGAGAAACCGGGCCGTCCGGGCGCGGTCATGCCCATGCGTGCGGGCGGAGATCGACGTGGACGTCGTCTCGACGGGATGATCTCTCCCGCGCCTCGCGCGCGCGGGACTCTTCGATGGTTTCGGGGGCGAGCCGCGGCCGGCGCGACACGCGTCCCGGGTGGACGCCGTCGCCGTCGCCTCCACCTCCGGGAAAAGAAACCCGTCGCGCTCGCCGGACTTGACTTGCCTGTCTCGGGCGTGCCCGGAAAAGCGGGCGCGTCGCAACGGCTGGCCCGCGTTTGCCACGCCGTGGACGGCATGCACGGGCGAGTTCTGGTCACCACCACCGAAGCGTTCACAATCGGTCGTACGAATCATTCAGTAGGCTAGTAGATGGCCGAGCATGTACGATCGCACAGTACATTCGTAGGAAACCGACCCCGTCGAATATCCGTTAATTGCTTAAGACGGAAGCTTCCACACACAGCCCGTACCTTTCTTCTCCGAGAATAATCACGCCTCAGAATCGTATTATCAGGGTCAGGTGAACTGTGTGTCTAAATTTCACAGGCTGAGACCTCGCATTCCCCGGCGTGCGATGATGATTACGGGCCAGAAAGCCACGGGTAAAAGAGGCCTTTTTGTCTGCAGCTAGCATTAATTACCGGCCATTCATTTCCTTTTCGTCGAGGAAAGCGGTATCGACCATTCCAGCGGCACACTGTACACATGAGAGCGTGAAAGAGGCCTTTTCGTCTGCGGCTGATCTCGCCGTTCGAACCAACAGATGATGGCCATGACATTGCCATCATGGGAGGGGGCAGCCTCAAGACTAGATAGATACTACACTAGCTAGGCAGGGGATCGGATGGCTCATCAACGTAATGGCACCAATTAATCAATCATGCCATCCATGTAGCGTCGTTCCAAGAAAACAAATTGTCATGTAGCTGGATCCACTTGCCACCTACACTGTGCTGTGATGTTTGTGCAGGTAGCAGCAGAGCAAAACTACCCATCGATCTGGGATCACAAAGTTCTTTCTGCAGTGCGTCACATATGGACATGGTTCCAAGAAGAGGCCCCCCTCCCGCTAGTAGATAGATTCGGCTCTAACTTTCTACATCCCTTGTGTGGTAATATTGTTAGGCAAAAGTAGTATTGTTAGGCAAAGACTGATGTCGACATGTCTTTCTTTAATCCCTCCGATCCATAATAAGCGTCGCTCATTTTGTACTAAGAGCGGCACTTATTATGGATCGACAAAATTTGTAGTACTAAGAGCAAGTACAATAGGGTACAGTCAGCTGGCTATAAGAGATAAAATAGTATAGTTTGGGTGATGTGGAAGAGAGGGAAGAGGAGAGAGAAGATAAGCCGGCTGTAAGTTAAGAGCCGGCTCTAGCACGTGCTCCTAGGCACTTTATGAGAGTGACAAGTGGGTCATATATTGATTATGTAGTACACTTTTGTAATTAACTATTGTACATATTGGCTATATAGCTGACTATAGATGACGTGTCACTTGCTTATAGTCAACAACCGGCTATATTATTGAACTTGCTCTAAGCTTGTATGCAGCTGAATTAACTCTACACAAACAGAGGAAACAATCATTTTTATCCATGCATTATATTTTTTGCTGGTTTATTTGCTACTGTTGGTGTATGAGAAAATAGATTAGTATTTCTAACTCGGGCAAGTTTTGCATCACAATGCTAAAGTCCCACAAAATTTGTAAATTCTGCTAGTATTCTATTTCCATGAGGTCAAAAACATTTAGAATCGTAAAATTATTTTAAAAAATCACTGTTTTTTATTGCAATATTGTTATAAAGACCCCCCAAAAAATACGATATTCTGAAAATACTTCTCAAAATAAACTCTGCTTTTGATTTTAAAGCTCCTAAATAATTATTTAAAACAACATCGATGGTCAAAACTAAGTCTATCTTAAGACATGTCAAAACATCATTTTTTTTCTTTCCGTGTCCGGAGGGAGTAAAAGTCAATTTCAATTAATACCACCTATTTGCAAGGGGGTGTGACATGCAACATGGGGTGATTTGTGAAAAACCCTCCGCGATGATAGTTCGGAACCTTTTTATGAAGTTTCTCTATTGTATTATGGCTAACCAGTCCACGTTAAGACAATATATTACATGTCGACGGCCCCTTTCAAGAATACATTATTGATGTACTACTGATCAGTGTCACCTTACTACTCACTATGCACAAATCATTGTTGTAATTGTTCTGTTTTACACAACCATGGAAGTAATAATCTAGAATTTTGCATTCACTTGTAAAAAAATTATACTATTTGAATTCTTCGATAGCTTTGTACCCCCACACGAATAATACATTCCTAGCATAGATCTGTCCCGTTTGGCTCGTGGACGCCCACACGGAATATTGTACAGTATGCCTGCCTGCTCACACATATCCGTTCCGATTTAAGCCCCACAACCTCGAGTGGATCATCTGTGCATGCACTGGCAGCAGATGTCGTGTGTGCAGGCTACAGAGATAACGGTCTTCAAGAAATGGACGATGGTTTGCATGATTGGGTATCTTTCCTTGGATGCATGCAGAACCGTTGTGATCATCCACTATTCGGCCATCATCTTGTGACCAATGTGCTGTCTCTGAGCTACTGGTTCGTCATGCCGGCCATCGCTCGATCGATTGGCCCTTGGGCAGATCAGGTTGGACTGCATCTTTCTTTGGGAGCCGACATACATGATCGATCATCAACTCAATCATAGAATGATCACGCCATCATTAAACATCGGAGATAATATTCCATTATTGGGATATAGCAACAAATAAATTGTCAAAATTATTTCTATGATTCAAGACTGAAGAAATATTGGTTCTATCTAAAAAAAACTTACTTGGTTGGTTTGTTATCTCAAGCTCTCTAAGTTGTAGAAACAATGTGTTTGGTACTGCTGATTATATCAAATTTTTTGACAAAAGGAAATATGTTAATACCGCAAAAATATCGCAAAAATATTAGTATCACGAAAATATCAATTACACGCAGCCTCTACACCAACAAGACGTCCACAAACATCAGCGATGAACATAGCCAAGAACAAAATAAAAAGAGAGAAGAAAAACAAAAACCCCGTCGTGGTGTACAACCACTCGAAACAGAAACACCCCAACCACCACCGATACAACACACATACTAAAAACTAGGCTCTCCAAGAGAAATGCCATCAAGAAATAACAATGGACAAGCGTTGTCGTCGCACGATGGAAGATCTTAGGTTTTCGTCGGAGAAAGACCAAGTTTACAAAACAATGATTTCAGCAAGGTCATTGTCAGATACAACCAATGAAGGTCAAACCTTGGGTTTTCACCCTGCAAATCATGGCTTGAGGAGCACCACCAAAAATGCAGTGCACCTATGTTGCCAATCCCGCTTGCCAAGGCTACTGCTACAAGTCTCCGAACAACAGACATATAGGGAGAACATGTGCCGCATTATCTTCATCACAAACAATACCCTTTCTATCAAAACCAACCTTCGATCGTAGCCACCATGACTTTCTTTATCTTTGTCAGTTTCATGAAAATCGGTATAAAGACAATCCCATGGTACCAACCGGCAGACGAAGCTTCGTGCCTCGCACCGAAAGGGTGCGAACGATCTCATCGATTTCGCTCTAGATATCCAGTAGCATCCAGTGCCAAAACTGCGATAATCTCTGAGAGAAAGACCGGAACTCGACGATGGCCCAATCGAGGAGGCAGATTTGGTGGAACAACGACGTGGTGCTTGAAGTTCAACAGGGCCTTATTAAGGTCAAACCAACAGTCTCCACACCACCGGCTGACTCTCGGTGATCGGATCGAGAGGTTTGGCCTCCAACCTAGACGAGCCGAAGGTTAACCCTAGATCGGGCCCTAGCGCCACGAGGCCCGCAAGTGCTACGCCGTCACCACTAGGGCTTGGTCGTGCCGCTTCCTTCGGCCTACATCACCACGCTTGACTTTGCCTCCTTTGCGTCTCCCATCCACGCGGCGATAAGCGCCGTCATCCCACCGCCCGAACACCACTTGCGTCACCCTGGAGTCAACCCTCCCACGTGAAGTGAGCCTAGCAAGGCAAGCCAAGACTGCCCGCCTCCTGCAAAGCCAAGGCATGGCTGCCACCACCGGCGTCGTAGCGGCAGCCGCCGATGAGATCAGTTGGGATGTTTTTTTACGGTTACAGGGGAGCCTCTAGAGCCTCCCTTGCACAGGCGACACGTGAGACGTTTTGCAAGCAGATATGCTTGATTATATCAATGTATTCAACCCACATCATTTTCTTATGGAATCGTTTAGTGAAGCGCATAGTCATAAGTATAGGGAGAAAAAGGGATCCTAGGCGGCTAGGGTTTTGTCCACTGACGCTTCCGCCGCTTCGCCTTGCTTCTGATGGCCTCTCACGCCTTTGAGGTGCGGCGGTCCTCGGCCTCTTGCCGGTGGGAGGTTTCTCGTTCTTTTACTTTTTTCGTGTCTTCTTGGGGATGATGACGCGGTGGAAATATCTTGAAGCAAGAATAAGGTTCTTCCCGTTATATCCTCGCTCCTGTGGTGCACGTAGCGTCAGCGGAGGACACGTGGAGTTGTGTGTCCGGTAGATTTCCTAGGATCTTCTCGGTTTTCGTGTTCGTCAACGTGGTTTCAGGTTTGGATCTTCCAATCTACGGTTCTCATCAATAGCGATGGCTGCTACTCTGGTTCTTTGGAGGATTAGAAAAAATACTTCTCGTCTATCTATTACAACAAGCTCTAACGATAATTTTTGCCTGGCTCTAGTGGAGGGGCGAGGACAACGACGCGTCTTTAGCTCTCTCCAGTGCTTGTAGTCGTCGCTGGGTGGTCCACTGATCTATTCATAATTTTTATTACTTTTTAGAGGTCTTTTGTACTGATTTGATGATTACTAATAGATCGCTGAACCTTTTCGCAAAAAAGTAAGTATATGAAGATCAAAAAGGTTTAGGTAAAACACTTCTACCGATTTTTCTATTTCTCGGACACACCGAGAAGTAAATATTTGTACGTAGGAACTGCATGCAATTAGACTACAGAGTTTAAGCAACTGTGACGCCTTTTCTATTTCTCATACGCCTGAAATAGCTATTTCTCAGTCACCTCTCTCATATTTGGATTTGTCTCAGGATTCGTGCAATCTGAGAGTTACGTGTGGGTTGCAACTGCGAAATATGTTCACGCAACTTTTTTCATTCAGTACAAGTTTTTTATTCATGCGGTACAAATTATTTTTGACACATTTTTGTTCATGAGATTAAAATTTGTTCATGTGTCATAAATAATAGGACGACGTCAGCCGACGGCTATTTCTCAGGCGTAGACGCTCCCCAACCCTAAGAAAAAGTATTCTTTATTTGATTGATAAATTACTATTTTTAAATTTAGAATAACTATTTCTAAATAAATTTATTTTCTAACCCTTAGTCACTCCCTTAAATTAACCCTTTGTTAAGCATCTTATCCCCATTGAGCTCCTTTTCCATTTTGTGAACTTGATCCCCATTGAGTTCCTTGTATCACCACGTCTCTTTCTACTAAAAGGATCCCCTCTCGCGTCGCGTCTAGGCTAAAAATTCCGGTATTTAAGCGCACCACCTCCGTCTCGCTTTATTTTCTCTTCAACAACTCCCCTTGGATCGCTCGATCGATCTGTTGCCAATTGAATTCACATCATCATCAGTTCCAAAAGGTAATCACCTTATCATTATTACCTGGCCTTCTGATCCCTGTCTCCTCCTTCCTCGGTAGTGTGTGCTTCTTCCATGCCTGCTATGATGTATTTTTTCTTTCATCCATAGTTAAACCTTGTCTGATTTGTTTGATTCGCTTCTGCTAGCTAGAGGTGCCATGGATGATATGAAATAGTCTAGCTGGTTTGCTGTTTTGTGTGAATCTCCGGCATAGTTGATGCATATTGATTCATATCTGTGTACAAATGCCCGTTGCAGGGGACGAAAAGAGGTTGGCAGAGGTGATGGAGCAGGAGCTGGAGCAGGAGCAGCAGCGCGCCATGGAGCTTCCGCCGGGCTTCCGGTTCCACCCGACCGACGAGGAGCTCATCACGCACTACCTGGCCAAGAAGGTCGCCGACGGCCGCTTCACCGCCTTTGCCGTCTCCGTGGCCGACCTCAACAAGTGCGAGCCATGGGACCTGCCATGTAAGCACCGCCAATAATCCCAGTCCGCACATGCACCAATAGCTTACGCACAGCGAAACACGCGAGCTAGCGAATTGATCGATATGATCAAGGTGTGTGTGTACGCATGCAGCGCTGGCTAGGATGGGGGAGAAGGAGTGGTACTTCTTCGTGCTCAAGGACCGCAAGTACCCGACGGGGCTGCGGACGAACAGGGCGACGGAGTCCGGGTACTGGAAGGCCACGGGCAAGGACAAGGACATCTTCAGGGGCAAGGCGCTCGTCGGCATGAAGAAGACGCTCGTCTTCTACACCGGGAGGGCGCCCAAGGGCGAGAAGTCCGGGTGGGTCATGCACGAGTACCGCCTCGACGGCGCCGCCGGCCGCGGCAGCAAGACCGCGTCCAAGGTAAAACAGAATCGTGCCATCCATTGATTGATGCATGCTGGTTTATGGTCGATCTTTAGTTCTTTACTAAGAGGATCCAGCGATTCTCTCTTTGCAGAACGAGTGGGTGCTGTGCAGGGTGTTCAAGAAGAGCCTTGTGGGGGTACTAGTGTCGTCGTCGTCGGCTGGGAAGAAGGGCGGCGTGGGGATGGAAGAGATAGGTTCCTCCGTGGCCGCCGTGACTTCCCTCCCTCCGCTCCTGGACCTGTCCAGCGCACCATGTGCCTCCTTCGACCCAGCGGCGCACGTGACCTGCTTCTCCAACAGCGCGCTGGAGGCGGGCCAGTTCTTCAACCCGACAGCGACGGACGCCGGCGGCTGCACCACGGACCACCACTCCTCGTCGCCGTTCCTGGCGAGCTTGTACGGGGGGCAGCTGCACCACGGCGTGGGCCTGAGCCTGGTGCAGCTCCTGGAGAACACCGGGTACCCCGGCCGTGGCCAGCATGTGGACGTGATGGCGCCGTGCGGCAAGGGCGAGCGGGAGAGGCTGAGCGCGTCGCAGGACACCGGCCTCACCACCTCCGACATGAACCCCGAGATCTCTTCGTCCTCCGGCGCCCAAAAGTTCGACCACGAGCCCGCGCTGTGGGGCTACTAGCTGACGATCAGCTAAGCTCTACGCACGCACCTCGCGCGTCCGTGGCGATCCATTAATTACCAGTGCGTTTACCGGTGGGGTGCTCAATTAGTGTAAATAAACCTGCTCGATCGATCGAGTTAATTAGTGAGCTATTCATTGTGTGATCTCTGTATAGTTGTAGATTACTGGTGTGGTGATTTGATAATTTGGGGGGTGTAATTAACATTACTGTATTCGGATCCATATCGATCGATGATATAGTTCATTGTCATTGTGCCAGGTTATAGCTATGGAAAGTTGGCAACTTGGATCGTTAGCAAGTCAGTTAGGCTTAATTAGTTCTCTGAAAGAGAAAAGGGCTAGTGTGCGAATAATGATCTCATCCCTGAACCTAACAGTTTGACTTGTTGCGATCGATAGTAATTAGTAGTGCTAGCTAGCAGCTAATCTAGGAGGAATAGACCTAAAAGATTCTGTGGTGCTGGAGCTACGCAGCATGACTATCTTTGCTACACCTTTGCTTGGCCCATGACTAGCATATCTCAACCATCAGACGCAAATCTAATCCCAATTACTACTACTGGCGATCACATCACGTACGTCGCCACCCTCGCACAGTGCGCACGACACGTGACGGGAGGGGGCTTATTAGGTTTGGCAGAGCACGGGAACACACAGACACCAGCATCAACTGCTTGCTGTGTCACCAATTTGGTTCCCCATGCCTTGTCCCAATGCCCGTGTGGTGTGGGCCCTAGATATGATCAGCTCTGTGGAATCTGATCGAGTGGGCCCTCGTAAAGCTTCTTTCGTTTTCAAGCAAAATCACGGTGGATCCGGTCCATGAGAATTACTAGTATATTGCAAGATTATTATTCTCAAAAGAGGATTAATCAGTGCATGGCAGGAAGCAGGACTGCGGGAGGCGGAGGTTAGGTCAGCTAATCGGAGCCCCATGCCATGGCCAGGAGCTGCAGCAAATGCGGCTAGGACAAGTGTGCAGTTTCTGGATCCTGTTGCTTTGCTTGCGCCGTCAGCTGGGTCTCTGGGTGGGGCACCTCCTATAAATCTATGATATCTCCTCTCTGTTTCGGTGTGTCTCGTATCTCTGGACACCATCTCCTCTCAAAATATATATTCCCCTCCTGTCCGATTAAATATTTCGGCAGCGGCACAAGTGTCGACATGACAGAGATTCGTACTCCCGGTGCTTTATCCATAGCTGCCTACCACCACTACTCCGATGCGTACCATGGATTGTTACTTCTACTCTTTTTTTTCTTTGCTTGGGTAAATCTGATGCGCACTATAAACGTGCAACAATTTTACAGGGTGAATGGTCGGTCGTCTTATCTTACCTTGCCCTTTTCAACAGGTTTGTTTGACCCTGACCGGCTGGCTTTCTCCGGCCGTGCTGTCCAGATCGAGATTCGGTCAGGAAAATTACCGCACCTGGTTGAAAACCGGCCGCGATCTGAACAAACAGCAGAACGAAAAAAATAGACCCGACGGAGGCGATCGAGCTGGCTACGAGAGACCACTTGTGGAAAGGGAGAGCCGTGAACGCAAGGCCGGGCTCGGTCCTCCTGTTCCTCTCCAGCGGTGCCTGTCATCGATCGATCCTACACTGATCGCCGTCGTAGAGTAATTATCGTACGTTGTGAGGTCACTCGCTGGCAATTCTCTCGATCTGTGTTCCGTCTCGGAACTCAATGTTTTCCAGGAAGTCGAGTTATGATCGTCGAGATCGAGAGAGCGTGATTTGGTCTTGGCGGAGCCCCGGTTGGCCAGCTCCTTTTCGGAAGAAAGAAGTAAAAACTCGGTTCGATCCAGCTGCGGGAGTGGGATCCATTCTGACGTGGAGCCCCCGGAACGAGATAAAAGAAGAAGAGCAAATCCGTGCAAAGGAACAAAGGGGAGAAAAGAACACACCCCAAGTTGGGCGGGCAGGCAGCACTAGATTCCAATCCCTGGTGTGTCAGAATATACTGTGCGACATGCATGGGAAGTGTCAAGCCATGCCATGCCATGCCTGCACGTCGGTCTCGCCACGAGAAAATATTCTCTCAGCGGTTTTGAAGGCTTCTTTCTGGTTTGATCCCGTGTTGCCGTGCACACAAGTAGGCGATCAGTTGGCGGTATTTGATCGATCTGGTTTGCTGTGTCTGTGCAGGACGTCTGCAGAGTTGGCGCCTACAGACGCACGCGCGCGATCGACCGATCGATCGGCCGACTATTCAGTGCCTGATTGGTTGGTAGGCCGCACAGTCTGGATATAGCCCTGCCAGCTGTCAAATTGTTGCCCGTGCTCGCCGTAAAATCCCCTCGCCGCTCACTCTTCTCACCAACTTGTCACATCACGTCGGCGGTAACTCGTCCGCGACCGCGACCGCATGCTTGACCGTGACGGCGTGTGCAGGATCCGGAAGTCGGCCACGAGCACGACCGCAACTGCCTCGTCGACCGCGAACTCAACCGATCCGCATCGCCGACATCCTCGTACAACACTTCCTCGACTTCGTTCTCGGCCGGTCAGCGATGGCGGTGAGTGTTAGAATACATATCCTACACGTGTTTGTATAGATGTAGGATACGTATGCGTGTGTATTCTTTGTATATATATCTGTGTTGTATGCAACCGGGACTCCTTATAATCCTTTTATATAATGAGCAATACAAGGCCACCTAACATGTGGTTTTCCCTATCTTACATGGTATCAGACGCAAAATCCTAACCGGATCTGCGCATCCTCCCGCTTCTGCCACCGCCACAGCTGCCGATCTAGGCGCCGCCGCCGCCGCAGTTGATCTCGGCGCCCGACCTCTGCAAACAACCCACCTCTCCCCTTCTAGCCTCGCCGCCCCTCTGCAATGGGTGACAGTGCCGCACGGATCACGCAAGCCGCGAAGGAAAAAAGAAGACCGTGAGGCCCGAGAAGCTGTTGACGCCCAGTCAAAGCTCGCCCTCGCCATTGTCCCCTCCTCCAGCGCGGGAGCCTTCTCGCTCACCTCGTTGCATGCCCAAGCCGTCGGCCTCCACTCCATCAAGGGACACGTCCCCATCGAGCTGGCCCTCGACACCGGCGTTCATCGCCAATGGCGCACCTTCTTCCGCGCCGCCCTCCGCAAGTATGCGCTGCTCGACCACGTCGACGCCCCTGCTTCGTCCGTTCCGACTCCGTAGTGGGCTCTCTTGGATGCCACGGTCGTCTCCTGGCTCTACGGGTCCGTGTCCCTCGGCCTCCTCGACGCCGTCATGACACCGGGCGAAGACCCCCTCGTCATCAAGCTATGGACAAGCATCAACGGGCTCTTCAATGACCACAAGATCAACCGCCAGCTCCACCTCTCCACCGAGATAGGCGAGATCAAGATGGGCGAGATGAACATGACCGAGTACTTGAAGAAGATCAAGGCCCTCTCTGACGGTCTCGCGGATCTCGGCTCCTCGGAAGACGACGTCAAGCTGGTGATCCACTGCCTCAACGGACTTTCCAAGCAATACGAGGGTGCCGCCGATCTCATCTCCCTCATGCCCGACATCTCGTTTTAGAAGTGTCGTTCTCTTCTCGCGCTCCAAGACATGAAGCGCAAGAATCGTCGCTCGCGCAATGGCAACAACGACACGGCCCTCTACTCCACCGCCGCCACCGCCCCCAACTCCGGACGGGGCAACGGTGGCAAGGGCAAGAAAATAAGAAGGCCGCAACGGACGCTGCCAAGGACACCGCCATCATCCAAGCCAGCCCCGTCGTCACACCTCCAGTCGCCGCTCCTCCAACCCGGCCCATGCCGTTCCTACCCTGGAACAGCATGATCCAGATGTGGCCATACGGCCCTAGTATGCAGGCTCGATCCCCCTAGCTACATGCACCGCCTCCCGCCCCCACAGCACGCCTTCTACGCGCAAGGGCCCTACACCGTGTCGCACGCCTATGGCTATGGCTATGGCGGCTATGGTCCTCAGGCTCCTGCATATGGGCTCGGCGCTGCACCCCTGTCATCACCGGCTTCATCGACTGCCTCTGACCAGTCTGTGCTGATGAATCAGTTCTAGACGATGGGCCTTCAAGCGCCTACCACCAATTGGGTCATGGACACTGGCGCCACCTCCCACTTGGCATTGAACCCTGATATGCTCACCTCCGTGTCTCCTCCTTCTTCTTCCTCTCGTGATGTCGTTGTCGGTAACGGTTCCACCCTTCAGATCACCGCTACCGGGCATGCACGTTTTCCTATTTCCACTCCCTCGCATCTTCGCAATGTCTTAGTAGCTCCTGATATAGTCAAAAACCTCATGTCTATTCGTCAATTCACCATTGATAATCGTGTTTCCATCGAATTTGACCCTATTGGTTTTTCTGTGAAGGACCTTCTAACCAGGACCGAGATTCTCAGATGCAATAGTCCCGGAGCCCTCCTGTCAGCACCTCCTCCCCTAGCCGCCCACACACCTTCCTCATCGTCGACCCTGCTATGTGGCATCGACGCCTTGGACACTGTAACTACCTCGGTGAATTACGCTCTTAGTTAATGCCTGGATGAACGAAAGTGGTTAAAATAGTACGGTGGGGCCCAGGGCCACTCACGGTAGACCTTTCAGCCGTTCTAACCACTTTCAGACAACGGGACAAGAACGAGCGGCGTAATCGGCAGGCGAAGGGATCAACTACATACACAAGTGAGTATGTATGCAAGCCACATACAACAGTACATCAGAGCCATTCCATCTAAAAGAAATGGAAATAGTGCAACGCCATACGGCAAGATCCAAACATCCTAGATAGATATAATAATTTAGGATAGCTCCTCATACATCACACATCAGAGTATCAGGCGGAAGCGGAAAACAAGATCCGAGTACGGATAAGAAGCAAATTGGCATAAGATGCCCCATAAATGAACACATCCCGCCCACAGATCACACGGATCCCCGTTCCCGGAATCTCTACACCGAATGATCGTTGCCAACATCCTCTGTCTCTTCCACCCAGTAGCCATCTTGCGGGTACACCTGTTCATCTGAATCAAACAATTTATCGTGTGAGACCCTAGGGGTACTCAGCAAGTCTTTATGCCACTAAAGGGGACACAACCTGGGGTGACGCAATTGCAGCAAAAGATAATACCTAACAATTCTATAGAGACCCACTAACCTTCCGCCCAACCAATGATAGACGAAAGTCCGTGAATTAAGAACAACAGTTATAACAGTATAATTAACAGATCCATCCTCCTCCTCGCTTACCAACGAGGAAGCGGACGAACAACCCCATCATCCGTTGGCAGTTTTATTAACCATTCCATGAGTATTGCACTACTTACTAGTCACGTCCTTAGTCAATTTAAAGACGGTACTTTAGTTATACTTGTCTATGATCGAGAAACTGTGCTCCAAGTCGTCCATAACCGCGGACACGGTTTTCAGAAAGATTTACCCTGCAGGGGTGCACGAATAGCAACACACACTCGATCAACCTCGGAAAAAACCAAATCAAAACCCAACGAGGCATTCACGACAAAGCAATCACATGATTCAGAAATATTTCAGGGGGCCACCCCATTAAGCTACCCGCAATGAAGTTGGCCGGCTCCGAGACGGACCCAAGGTTTGTGTCAATGGCTGTAAACGACAGGGAACCCGAAAATGTGACTAGGCTTGTCGATACCGCGAAAACATTCCACGATCCAAAACAGTACAGGTGCTCCACGCACAATCTTAAATAAAGCAGTAACATGGCATAAGTACAGGATAGTAATAAAGCCCCAAACTACTTGTGGCCCCAAGAAATAAGAACGAATCAAGCTCTGGCTCAGGGGGGTCCATAAGGCCTCCCGGATGTGGATAGTGCGAATAGTCAAGGAACAGGAATCAAGTACTCGGGGTCCTACGGGACACAAGTGAGCATGAAAAACCAAATAGCAGATATTGCTCACCGGTGCCTCTTTCATTAGTTATCCCATTACTACTCCGGTTATGTTGTTTAGGTACCTCGTTATCCATCAGACACTCACATACCCTACTCATGCTTTTCTACGACTCGCATGGCTCAAACAACTCCTGTAGTAATGGCTCATGGGACCGGAACAGGCTTAATGTGGTTTAAAAGTAAAGTCTATGCAGTACTTGGGATTCAATTTAATGCAATCGCGACTCAATGATGCAAGAATAAGATAGAGGCAATAGGTACTGTATGTATGCAAGCATGTGGTAGTGCTTGCCTGGCAGCTCAGTTGAAGCGAGAGATGGATCTGGGTAATACTCCTGTGATTCCTGGTAAACCTCCTGCTGGGCGTCTATTCGAAGAAGAACCAAACAAACAAGGGCCAACATAAATTAAGTGCGCAAGCATATAAATTGAAATGCAACAAGCAACCAAGCATGCCATGATGAATGATGCACAATTTTCATGGCATTAAAGTAGCATGGCAAAGGTGAGGTGTGGATACAAGAAATAAAGCACTTTAATATTTGTTTGCCCAAGTTTTATTGTCATAAACAGTTCAGAATTTAAATTTTGACATGATGCATGCTTCAATTCCGAACAAGGACTGCATAAATAGAACGGGCTCGTCGCGCTGATCGATTTAGACATATTATTTGTCAAATTTGGAGTTATAAAACAAAAGTTATTAATTAATCAAGTAAAAGGGCATTTTCTTGTAATTTTAATCAACTCGAAATTTAAAGTGTGCAAAATATATTTTGAAGTGCATATTTGGATTCCTCACATTTTTCTGATTCCATATCATATATTATTTGTATTATTTGGATTTGTATTTTAAAAATTATTTGAATCTGAAAAGAATTTGAATTTAAATTAATTTGAAAAAGATTTGAATAAAAACAGACTCAGGGAATTACTTTTTATACCTAGGCAATTCTAACCACAGACACTGACAGGTGGGCCTGGTGCTGACTGGGCCACGCGCGCGCGAAAACGCTTTAACACGCGGCTCTGGCTTACCCACAGCGGCTGACAGGCGGGCCAGCGGCGGAAGGGGCCACGTGCCAGTGGGAAAGCTCCCTGCGGCTGACTGGTGGGGCGCCAGCTGGACCGCGGGTGGCGTCAGAGAAAAACGGAGGGGTTTTCTACAAGAGTTCTAGCGCGGCTGACTGGTGGGGCACTAGGAGCGCGGGTTGCGAGAATTAAAAAGGGTGGGGGGATTTTTGCAAGACGACCACGGCCCCGGTACTGTTTATCGTTTTCCTCCGTCTGGCGAGGAAACGCGGCGCGCGGCGCGAGCGAGGACTCGAACCCGAGTCGCGGGAGTGCGCGCGGAGGGACGGAACCGGTGCGGTGGTGCTAGGGGAGCTGTTAGGAGGGGGTTCGGGGGCTAGGTAGGCTCTAAGCAGCGCGGGAACCTGGCAGACAACGGCGAGCTTGGGCGCGCGGCGGCTGTTCGACGAAACGTTCGCCGGCGCTAGACGTCGACGGCGAGGCGGAGCATGTCAGGGAGAGAGGGAGGCTCACCGCGGGCTCGCTGGTGTGGTCGGAGCGGAGCGAGGAGCGGCGGATCGTCGGGGATGCAGACGCACCGGCGGGCTAGGGTTTCGGGGACGGCGAGGTACTGGCGACGCGGTGGAGCTTCTCGTCCACGTCTGCGTGCACGAGGCGTCGCAGGGGGGCGTGCTTGATCTTCTCCGCCACTTCACGGTCGCGCTGCTCGGCTGGATCGTCGGGGCGGGGTGGTACCTGGCGTCGAACGGCGGCGGCTGCTGGCGGACGAAGAGGAAGAAGAGGAAGGAGGAGGGCGTCCCGGGGTGGATCTGGGCGAGGCCAGAGACGTGAGGAGGAGGGGAAAATGAGAGGGAGAAAGAGGAGAGGCAGGTGGGCACGGCAGGTAAAAAGGTGGCTCGGGTGCCACCTTTTCCTCCTTCTCCTCGAGCACATGGGCGAGCTGGGGCTCGTCCTGGGGCAGGTAGGCATGGCAGGGGAGGCTGCCAGTGGGGCTGAGGGCGAGGGAGGGCAGGTGGGGCTAGCTCGGTCAGAGAGAGAAGAGAGAGAGGAGAGGGGGGTAGCTCGGGCTAGGGTTAGGGTTTTGGGTAGGGCTAGAGAGAGAGGTGGCTGGGGTGTGGCCAGGGAGAGAGAGGGGAGATGGTGGCCCACATGTAGAGAGAGGGAGATGAGAGGGGTGTGGTTAGGGTTTAGGAGAGAACTAGAGAGAGAGAGAGGAAAATAGCTAGGTTAGGTTATTTAGACATTTAGATTTTAATTTTTGATTATGAGGCCAAAACAAGAAGACACAAGGGCTTGATCTTGCATGGGCTAATGTGGAAGAGAGACAAGAAAAAAAAGAAAAAGGAAGAAAAGAATTAGGTGGAGAGGTTCTCATGTGATCATATATGTAGAAAAAGAATAAAATAAAAGAAAAGAGAAGAATGTGGATAAGACCATCCCAAGTGGAGCATGGTGGAGGCTAGAATGATCATGAGGTGGAGGTGAAAAGAATTCTAAGAGAAAGAAAAAGAAAAGAATTAAGGGCTAGGCCTCAAATGGTCCATGCATGGTGAAACAATAAAAAAAGAAGATGATATGGTTGTGACTAAGGAGAGGTGGAGTGGTAGGAGATGGTTTTCCTAGATAGGATCCTCCAAAACCAAAGAAAAACTAATGGAGGAAAAAGGTGGTGGAGAAGCTTGCATGGCCCATGCAAGATATTAATGCCATGATTTATTATGTGAAAACAATAATAATATGATGGCATTAATCTTGTGCATTTCCAAGAAGTGGAAAATAAGCCAAGCAAAGAATTTGGGAGATTGATCCACCCCAAACCACATGAGCTAGGATAAAAAAAATGGCAAAAGAAAGAAAAACAAGCTCATGGTTAATGGGATGGTGGGATTATAAAGTGGTGGAAGAAAGGTGGTAGGATGGAAATAAAAGATATGCCCCCAACTCAACTTGGGCATTAAACAATATTATCAAAACCAAATACAATATCAAGAAGCAAATACAATTATTAATGTATGTGAGAGAAGAACCAAAAGAAAAGTAGTTTTATATGATGCTCAAATGCAAGGTGGCATGATGACATGAGCATGATATAATTATGATGCAACAATAATATCTATGAAGTAGCCAATATCTTACTAGGACAAGTAGCATTACAATTGTTAGACAATTGGGGTGCTACAGACACCCTGGACGGCCTGTCATGGAGTCATTAGCTCGCTCCTGCACTATTCCTAGGGATAAAAATAAATCTAGTTTGTGTCTTGCTTGTCAATTAGGTCGCCATGTTCGTCTACTTTTTTCTTCTACCAATCGTGTAACACATTCTCCGTTTCAACTTATACTTTGTGATTTGTGGACATCTCCTGTTGAGAGTATTTCTGGCTTTAAGTATTATCTCGTTTGTCTCGATGATTTCACTCAATACGCTTCGGTTTATCCTTTACGTGCCAAGTCAGAAGCCTTCTCACACTTGTCGTCCCTCCACGCCTTAGCCCAAACTCAATTTCATGCACCCTTGAAAGCCATCCAGTGTGACAATGGTCGTGAGTTCGATAATTTCTCCCTACAATCGTTTGCCCAACGCCATGGGATAGCACTTTGCTTCTCATGACCCTATACTTCACAACAAAATGGTAAAGCCAAGAGAATGATTCGCCTTAACGACATCACTCGCTGAAGGAGATATGCCCTAGAGGCAAATAATAAATAGTTTATTGTCATATCTCAATTAGTTTATAATAGTTTCATATTGTGCTATAACTGTGCCAAATAGAAACATTGGTACAGGTGTGGTATGAAACATCAAGTCCCTAGTAGCCTCTATTCATACTAGTTCGTTGGTCATGAGGATGATCTGGGTTTCAAGATCATGGGCATTTATGCCAATTGACAATAGGATCATATCATTGGAGAATGATGTGATGGACATTCCTCGAAGGATTGCAACACGATCAAGTCATATAGTTCATTGTTGCAATAACTAAATCCAGACTCTTAATTCCTTAGACCGTGAGGCTATATCAATCACAGTCTCCGGACAGTGCTTTGATAGCATCAAGCGCCACTTTCTAATACAGTGGTTACAAAGGTGTGTTCAGGTACTCGGAGGAACCGTTGAGGCAATATATGTCAAGAGCGGGATTTGTTCGCCCACATGACGGGTAAAGATACATATAGCCGGCTTGGTGAGTTTACATCCATAAATGTTCCAACATGTGACTCGGTCACGGGGATGTAATATCACGGTAACAAGAAAACAGAACTTGTTGTGAACGAGATTGTACAAGGTATGTGATAGCAATGATCGGATCTCAGACAAGTCGTATCAAGAAACAAAAGGAATATGGATGCAACATTTACCGGTTCAAACGACATTGTCATCACGAATGCATAGGGGTCACATGGATATCCCTGGTCCCTCTGTTGATCATTGATACAGATCATGTCTAGAGCATTCCCGAGCCGTGAGAGGATACACTTAAGGGTACTATGAGAGCGATCATTCGTAAGACGGAATCACAGTAGAGAAAGAGAAATTCGGAATTGTTCCGGAGAGATCCGAAGTTGTTTAGAGAAAGAATAAAGGAAAAGACCGGAAAAGTGTTTTCAGGTAAATGGGAATTTGAATATATATTTATTATATGTTAATTATGATTTAATATATTCTAAATAATATATAAATTAAGATTTATAAATGCAACTTATATATTAGGCCAAATCCTCGGAGGGAATTAGCCTAGCAGCTAAAGCCCACGTGGGCGGTAGATAATAGCCGCCGCACGACACAACACTCAGCTGGGCTACGCTAGCAGATGAGGGGCGAATAGCAGCTGCCGCATGGGGCAAGCCACAGACACCGGCAGCCATTGCGGGCCTGCTCAACCCCGGTCCATGCGGGGCTCGCGGGGGAGTGGACCGGGCTGGCGTGCTGGGGCGCCGGGAGGCAGAGCCGGTCCACCCGGGGTCGCCTTGCCAGGCCGCCCGTGCGGGAGGCAAGGGGCAGGATGGGCCGCCCAGGGCCCACCCGGCCGGGGCCTGTGCTGCTGGCTGCTGCTGTTGTCTTTTTCCTTTTGGGCTGAAATCAGCCCATTCGGCTGGGACGAAATTCCTGGTATTTTTCCTGTGACTATTAGTCCCACATGGCTAACCTAATGGGGAGGGCACACCCTGATATGGGGTGGCCCGATCTTCTCGGCAAGCTCTTGTCGATGATGATGGTGGATGATAGATAACTAGTGCGTAGCTATGATCTCTCCCACTCGAACCCTAATGCCAGTACAATAGATCTCGAACCTTGTAGGATATTCACAACACCACACTCTTGCGCACGCAGCCGTGACCACGAACGGTAGTATGCAATCTACTAATTCCCAATGGAACAACAGATCACACTCAATTATAGTTGGTAGATTCGAACATAGGGTAATTCTAGAGGTTCTATGAAAAAAACAACTCCAAAATATTTTAACGTGGTCTGAACCCTAACTTGTGACGGCTACGGAGGTTTATATGAGGGCTGGGGCATCCTCCCCTCTAAACGGGCCTAAAAACAACCATATCTTGGCCCAAACTGACTCGGTTCGACTCAAACTGATACATACCGACCCATATATGGGTTCGGCCTTATTGGCACGCAGTACAAACGTCGTGGAACACCTCAAACATGCAATTCTTGGTGCGCCATCTCTCTCTCTTGCTCATACGTGATTTCCTCATTGCCTCCTAGTGCGCATGCCTCCCGCTCCTCCCTCGCGCACTTGTTGATATTGAAAATCAGCGCTTATCCTTCTTGCTGCAACTCTCCTCCTCCTCACGCAACACTTGTGTTATCAATAAACCTGATCATACAAAGATGCATAGAATTAGATAGTATAAAGTTCTCATTAAGTAAAACACCAGGTTCAATTAGGAATGAATTCACCTGATAGTCATTATTAATTTGACTCAATATTTCCTTCCAGTTCAGGCAGTCAGAATCATCATAATCCCTGTATATATCCTCATCATCCTCTCTTTCTTCATGAAAAGCCGTCCTCGGCTTTAGGTAAGCTGAAAGTGGGAGAAACAAAAAGAACAACGTGTACGCAAAGTATATGTATATATAGCATATTGTATTATTGTTGTTCACATGAAAAGTATGTCCAGTATACATCAAACAACTTAAATTGCAGGTATAAGTGAAGTACGAAGAATCATGATCATGGTGAAAAACAACTAAATAGATAGTCTTGTTCTTCAATATTAAATTCAGTTTTCTCAAAAAAGATCTATGATGAAATTTGTGAACAAGATCAAACCAATTCAATATGTCTGAAAACCAAATTGAATCATGCCATGCTTCAACCGCGCTACTCTGATTATTATGAACGTGATCATGTTGTCCAGTATGTAAAATGCAACTCAATTTGCAAATATAAGTGAAGTATAAAGCATTAGCACAACTAGACAACGAATTTTGGGACAAACACAACGAATATGAAAACTTGGGTTCTATTGTAGCAAGATTACAACGATCCAACATAGGTAAAATTACTTGTGTTGGATGCGTTATATCAACTAGATCTTACTTTAGTTTCATATTATCACAAATTTTAGCATATATCCCAAAACACAAAGTCGTCGACACACAACATGTATGGCTGAAAATAGCATGTTTTAGTTCAGTGATTCTATCACAAGTAATGCATATGTGATCCACAAGAAAATTTTCATGCATGCTATATTCACCAATCAGATTGAAAGTGAAATAAGGAGAATATGTGCTAGAATTTAGAAATGAAATTTCAGAAATCTTATCCACAACACTACTCATATTCATAGGTTCATTTAGCATGATGGAATACACAATATCGGTAGGAGGTATTTGAGCAAGTATTTCCTTATGTGTAATCAGTAGCACATGATCAAAATTTGAATTTGGTAAACTATCACATGGTGCTGTAACATTAGTGCAAGGCAAGTCACAAGGAGGCTTCAGTAAAGGAATAAACTCACAATATGTCGCACATGTTGGCTGAATCTCCAAAACAGTACCAATGGCATCAACAATCTTCTCAGCTGTAGTAGGTACTACGACATCCTCCTCAAGTGACAATACCAGATCGTGTGATGCAGGTTGTAAAATAGGCGGCTTCATTTCTTCAAAAGCAACCTGCACATCACAAGATACAACACTAGGAGTAGACATGATTACGTTAGTAGACAACTCACATGTCTCATTAGTGTCCACTCTCAAAATTTCTGGAATAGGCCATTTGTAGTTGTTCAAAAACATAGAACGTAGAAATTGCTTGAAATCTTCCCAAAGGATTTTTTTACCCATGACACCATACACAATCCTTGCGTCCTTCCACCAACGACCTACCTCTTCATCCACACGTCGGTGAGCAAGAATGTATTCTATATGGCCATTAAACTTGCTATCGAAAGTACGACATCTCGCTAAACCAAATCCCATATCAATTTCCCAAATCTGATATTCTGCGGGTGTGGCGGAACTTTCCAATCGCCACTTGATTGTAGTTGGATCATATGCCATGCCAACCACAATAGCTAAATAGTCATGGTAAACATCATCTGATTTCTGCATCACATCAACACTAGTAGAAGTCATGATTAGTACATTAGTGCAAAAACACAAAATTGTTTTGGTGGCACACTCACAACTCACTTAAAAACTAACAAGAAAACAGATCTTACCGTTCCAAAGTGAATAGTGATGCTTACCAATTCGAAATCAAAGACTGATGCACTGATGTGATGAAGTGAATACCAAAGGTATAGAGAATGATCGCATGGGGCACATGTTATTTATGGTGGAGCTGTAGGTATGGTATCCTAACTACACCGCAAACAAGTCTTAGTGTTGATCGTATGACAAAGACCCACGGAAACACACACGGTGGAGATAAATGGGGAAAATGCAACTATGAAAATGAGTTCAATAAAGTGAGGTATGTCGGAGAAACGCTCGTGTTGCAATGCACACGGAGAGACGCTAGCAATGTCTCAATGGGGAAAATTGCTAACTGAGTAGCCCACAGAGCACTAAGCACGCTAGTCTCGTCGGATAGTTTTAGACACAAAGAATGGCTTACTAAGACTCACAAGGATAGTATGCTATGTGAACTCAGTAAAAAAATAAACAAAAAAAATTGGCCTGAGAATTGGTCTCTGCCACGGTAGAAAAACGGCCTAAAATCCTACCGCGGCAGGATGGCGACAGATTTTTTTTTCGTACTAGCACAGACTGGTCTGTGGTCAGGCGAGGGGTCCGATTTTTTTAATTTTTTTTTCACGTACGACCACAGAACAGTCTAGGGTCAGGCGTGAGCACAGAGCGTAATTTTTTTTCACGTACGACCATAGAACAGTCTGGGGTCAGGCGTGAGCAGCGAGCGGATTTTTTTACGTGAATTCACGTACCAGATCGTGACATGTAGGATCGATTGAATTTTTCTCTTCTTCTTTGAAACAGATCTACAACTCCAGACTAAAAGAAAAAAGATCTAATAGATCTAAGACTCAAGAACACGACGAACAACTAGAAATAGTCTAGGGACTCCGACAACGGATCAAAAATAGACGAAAACTAGACAAAAAACTACGACTCAGATTTAGAAGAAAGGCTACGCAAAAGGATTACGATCAACAACTAGAACTCACGAACAGTGTTATCTAGCTATGGCAATGAACTATGAACCCTAATATTTTTTTGTGGCTTTTTCTGTATAGGACAAAAACAACTAATCTATGGATGGATTTGTGGATGCTTATCGAGGCAACACTGGAAATCTGATACCAAGATGATATGGGGTGGTCCGATCTTCTCAGCAAGCTCTTGTCGATGATGATGGTGGATGATAGATAACTAGCGCGTAGCTATGATCTCTCCCGCTCGAACCCTGATGCCAGTGCAACAGATCTCGAACCTTGTAGGATATTCATAACACCACACTCTTGCGCACGCAGATGTGACCATGAATGGTAGTATGCAATCTACTAATTTCTAATGGAACAACAGATCACACTCAATTATAGTTGGTAGATTCGAACACAGAGTAATTTCAGAGGTTCTATGAAAGAAACAACTCCAAAATATTTTAACGTGGTCTGAATCCTAACTTGTGACGGCTACGGAGGTTTATATGAGGGCTGGGGCATCCTCCCCTCTAAACGGGCCTAAAAACAGCCATGTCTTAGCCCAAACTGACTCGGTTCGACTCAAACTGATAATATCGACCCATATATGGGTTCGGCCTTATTGGCACGTAGTCCAAACGTCGTGGAACACCTCAAACATGTAATTCTTGGTGCGCCATCTCTCTCTCTCTTGCTCATACGTGATTTACTCATTGCCTCCTAGTGCGCATGCCTCCCGCCCCTCCCTCGCGCACTTGTTGATATTGGAAATCAGCGCTTATCCTTCTTGCTGCAACTCTCCTCCTTCTCGCGCAACGCTTGTGTTATCAATAAACCTGATCATACAAAGATGCATAGAATTAGGTAGTATAAAGTTCTCATTAAGTAAAATACCAGGTTCAATTAGGAATGAATTCACCTGATAGTCATTATTAATTTGACTCAATATTTCCTTCCAGTTCAAGCAGTCAGAACCATCATAATCCCTGTATATATCCTCATCACACCCCCTCCATATAAAGGGGTGCCCATGGGTAGGATTAAACACACAATTTGATAAGTCTTGTAGTTGACTTTCTCCCTCCCTCTCTCTATACCTTGTGACCATGGCCCCAAGTCTGGGCTGTGCGATCGAGGCACACCTGCAGTACGCCGTTGCGCTGTAGGGATTCCTAGCCGGATATTAACTTCCGCACTCCCAGCCGGATCGGGGAGCCGGAGGACTCATCGTGCACCGGATGTGTACAAAGACACGAGGCGCAACACTTGGGGCGCTTAAATGTCGTGAGCCGGAGCTACTGCACGATGAATAAGGAGCAAGGGGTGACCTGCGAGGAGCTTCACGACCTGGAGGTCGGCTATGAGTACGACTACATCAACCACGTTCCCCGTGGAACTTTAACCGCGTATGGTATATAAGGGTATGTATTCTCTACGCATTGGCTGTTACTGCATTACTACATAGATAGATCCTAGGCAGTTTTGGGGTTCCGACGTAGGAATTTTTTTGTATTCTGCTGCGGATCCCCTTCTGTGGTATCAGAGCCGATCTATGCGTAGGAGTGATGTACGGCCAGTACGCACATGTATTGTGCGAGCATTGATCCCTTAGTTGTTACCCTCTAATGTGTACTTGTTTATATCGTGGTATTGTTTGATGAAGCGGCTCGGACCGACCTTACGCGTATTCGTACACGAGACTGGTTCCACGCTCAACATACGGCTTGTACCGTATAAGTGGCTAGCGGGTGTTTGTCTCTCATTCAATAGTTCATATATAATTTACAACGGAGGGCCCCAAAAGGGGTGTAGTATAGACAACTGTTGGATTCATGTTGTGGTTGGAAAGTTCGTAGATTAGAACCGGTTCTATTGCGAAAGCCCTAACAACCACGTAAAACTTGCAATAGATAAAGTAGAGGCGTCTAACTTTATTTTGCAGGGGGCATGTGATTATGATATGGCATTGGTCGTTACGAAGGTAAGTTTACTTTTCTGTTACTAAGTAGTATGGTAATAGTCATTGTTCCGATGGACGACCTGGTGGCGGCGTCATGGACTTGGCGTCAAACCAAGGGCAAGATGGAGATCATGTCGGAGCACTCGATGGAGATCAAGGCGCAAGAAGGACCATATCATATCACATTATACATATGATGTTGATACATGTTTTACATCTTATTGTGTCCTAGTATTTAGATACTCAACGGTAGCAAATAAGATAACACCTATTTAATTCCAATGTTCCGTGTTCCCCTTGTGTGTGCACCACCAAGAAAGTTCTTCATTATGAGGCCGGCCGTAATGATCGGGGGTCAGACATATCTACGTTCGCATACAGTGGGTGTAAGCCATGTTGCACATCGAATACACACAAGTTAGATTTGGCGAGCCTAGCATGTACAGACATGGCCTCGGAACACAAGAGATCGAAAGATCAAGCATGAGTTAGATGGATGATGTGATTGGAATTATTGAATGTCTACCTTTGATAATGCACTGATGGCCGTGATGATCGGAGGAGGTGAATAGGGTAGGGATCATGTGATCACTAAAATCGTCCTAGGGATGACAATTTTAGTGGAGACCAATTATAAATTGATCTCTTATTATAAACTTAGTCTAGATGTCCGTTTGCAAATATCTTTGTAGATTATGGCCTATCCCATTGAGGTCCTTTGCGACCATGGGAATATATTGCTTAATTTGGTACTTAGCAAAAGGGTCCAACTTCATAGATTAATACCCATGCCTGAGGGATATCCTCGTAAAAGGTGATCTTCTCTTCTTGATACAATAACCATTAGGAGATAATTTGATGACTCCACAATGATTTTGTCTTCTCCATAATCATCCAACAAGCCATTACCCATTCGATGGAGAGTTGGGCTACATTTTGTATTCTACAGAATAAGGCACATAGAGTATGAGCCATTGGATGGGTTTTCCTCCACCGTGGATGAAGAGAGATTGTTTGGAAAAACACTTAGCGATCTTGCATTAGAGTTGAGAACTCTTGGAAGGGCTTGATTGCAATAGGAAGTCATGGATGAAAAGGTATATGTAAGATATACAAATTGTAAATGTGGTTTTTGCAAAACTCGTTGCGGTTTGCAGAGTATTTGATACTTGTCATGTTTTGTGAAAACAGGAGGATCTGCTTGAGAATTGCTGGTTTTGAGGCAACGTGACTTGATGACGGCAAGCAAAACAGTTGATGGCCGACATCACCTCTTCCCTCAAAGTTTTTCATTTTGATTAGTAGACTTGAATATAATTTTGTAATCATAGTTTGTGTGTCTTGCTTTTGGCGAGATGATTATTCATATGAACAAGTTACAAGCCAGTCTGTACTATTCTTATGAACAATACCGTTATGGTCACATTACGATTACAAACAAGTTATTCTCATCACTATGATAATAATAATAGTTTCAACATTTATAAAGGATTAGAATACTAAAATATATCCAAAGTTTAATAATGAAATGATGCTATAGTTTAAGTCATTTTGGTTATTGCATGTTCTTTATGAAGATCGGGGTCCTAGATGCTTGATCTAGAGACTTTGCAAAACCATGCCTCTTGGGCAGAATGACTAAAACTCCGCATTCTGGTAAAACGGTGATATGCGAAGAAATGTTGAATCTTATACATAGTGATGTATCGTATTCAACAAATAGTGGAAATCATTAGTTAAATTGTGGACTTAAGTGAATAAGCGTATTTACTTAATGAAACATAACTTTGAAATGATTTGAATTGTTCAAATGAGTTCACAACAATAGGAGGATATTGAAATTATAAAGAATACGAAGTCTCTTCGATTTGTCCGACATGACTGAAGTATTCAAGTTAAGTTTTGCATAAAAGGGACTTGTGAAATATGTTTCACAAATTATGATAATTGGAAGAATTCAAACTATAAATGTCTAAACATCATAATCATTATATATTAAGATACATATGGTATAATATCATCTCTTATAGGGGTTATAGTTATCGTTTAGAGTTAAAGATCAAAATAAGCAAACACTCATTTGAAATACAAAGGAACATCTGAAAAATTTGTGGAAACAACACCATAAGTGTTATAGCAAGTTCGAGTTTCTGGAGATTTCGATAAGTCGAAGTCGTGGAGAATAAACAAGTCTTTGTAGAGCATTCTTAGGAAGCTATGAATGCATCATCCACAAGGGGTAAACCTGCTGTTGTCCTAAGTTGATGTGTCATGAAGATACAGGTGGAAGAAAGTAAAATATCAAACAAGGTATTTGACCTTACCTCCGGATTGTTGAGTGGCACAGTGAAATTTGTTTTGTGAAACCGAACTCTACAAATAGAGGAGAAACCAATGATAATGATCATAAAGTTTCAGTGAATACTTTTACTAAAGAAAGTAGGATTCAACTATATATTCTAACAAGTTTGTGGAATTATATTGTTGATTCATTTGTCATGTTTTGAACAAGACATACCTGCGAAATACAAAGAAGCGTGATGGACCTAAGTACGAGAAATGAATGGTCATTAAAATCTTGTTAGTGGAATTCTCGATTTGATGGTGATCAAAGAATTTTGGAATGTCTTAGATTGTCGAGAGGACCTAGTTTTGAGTGGGAGAAAATTAGCTTGGCTAATTCATAATATGTAGCTGACATATTTTAAGTGGGAGCTAAGTTAAATCCCTGGATCTCAAACACGAATGTCATATTTGAGTGGGAGCGTGAAATCATTCTGGGATATGTGGACGACATATGTGAAGGATGTGATTGGTGTTAATAATATTTAAGTTAGATAAATAAGGATGAAGTTGAAGTTATTAAACAATAAGATCTATCGAGATAGATTGGTGAGTTTAATATACACTGAATGTCGAATGCTTCCTAGACTTGATTCTGAAAGATGTTCAGAATGTCCTAAGACAAGATTCTGAAGAAGCTCAGAATGGAACAAGGTAAGAAAGTAATTCTTGCTGTATGAAGCATTGAGTTTGTATTGCAACTATGGTTGAAAGAAAGAGATGTGTTGCATCTCCTATGCCTCAGTCGTAGGTTCTTCCATATAACCATGATGTATACTTGACGTAATGTGATCCGAGGTTCTGGTTGGTAGGATAAAGTCTTAACTATAAGAACGTGTCTTTGAGTGATTCCTGAGTTGATCACAAAACCAGAATTAAGTTTGTACATAAATGGTAAGAAGCAATGTAAGTGGCATAGATGCATATCGTGCACTAGGATCTACATAGATATAGAAGTATAAAGGCTCCATCTGATGTGATGTGTAATGTTATGGCGGGGCTAGTTCGCTTTTAACATAGAATGATGTGTCCCAGGGCCCAGTGCCCATGAGAAAGCCCTCGAGGTTGATCTAAAGTCATTGTAAGCTCCTGGAATCCGGCCTCGTTCTGCTGCCATGACTACAGTATATACACAAAGGATAGCAAAGTGTGTTTCGAAGTTTAGATGACAACGGTGAAAACAACCGTCATCATAAACACTAGAAACAAAGTCTCACTTTTTCGCCAAACAAATACTTCGACCCATTATAGGATAATGGTGTGAATGTCAAAATTAGGAAGACATTAACGATTTGCAAAAGACATAATGATCTGATAAAACAGAACATGGACATGATATTTCCCATGAGCATGCATGATCTGTAAACACATATGGTATATGGTTTATATGAGTAAAATGCGAGCTGGATTATTTGTACTCAAGTGCAAGTGGGAGACTAAAGGAGATATGCCCTAGAGGCAAATAATAAATAGGTTTTTATTGTCATATCTCAATTAGTTTATAATAGTTTCATATTGTGTTATAACTGTGCCAAGTAGAAACATTGGTACAGGTGTGGTATGAAACAACCAAGTCTCTAGTAGCCTCTATTCATACTAGTTCGTTGGTCATGAGGATGATCTAGGTTTCAAGATTATGGGCATTTATGCCAATTGACAACGGGATCATATCATTGGAGAATGATGTGATGGACATTCCTCGAAGGATTGCAACACGATCAAGTCATATAGTTCATTGTTGCAACAGCTAAATCTAGACTCATAATTCCTTAGACCGTGACTCTATATCAATCACAGTCTCCCGAGAGTGCTTTGATAGCATCAAGCGCCACTTTCTAATACAGTGGTTATAAAGGTGTGTTCAGGTACTCGGAGGAACCGTTGAGGCAATATATGTCAAGAGTGGGATTTGTTCGCCCACATGATGGGTAAAGATACATACGGCTGGCTTGGTGAGATTACATCCATAAATGTTGCAACATGTGACTCGGTCATGGGGATGTAATATCACGGTAACAAGAAAACAAAACTTGTTGTGAACGAGATTGAACAAGGTATGTGATACCAATGATCAGATCTCGGACAAGTCGTATCAAGAAACAAAAGGAATATGGATGCTACATTTACCGGTTCAAACGACATTGTCATCAGGAATGCATAGGGGTCACATGGATATCCCTGGTCCCTCTATTGATCATTGATACAGATCATGTCTAGAGCATTCCCGAGCCGTGAGAGGATACACTTAAGGGTACTATGAGAGCGATCATTCGTAAGACGGAATCACAGTAGAGAAAGAGAAAGTCGGAATTGTTCCGCGGAGAGATCTGAAGTTGTTCAGAGAAAGTATAAAGGAAAAGACCGGAAAAGTGTTTTTGAGTACATGGGAATTTGAATATATATTTATTATATGTTAATTATGAATTAATATATTCTAAATAATATTTAAATTAAGATTTATAAAAGCAACTTTTATATTAGGCCAAATCTCCGGAGGGAATTAGCCTAGAAGAAAAGCTGCAGAAAAAGAAAAATGGAAAATAGCTAAAGCCCACGTGGGTGGCAGATAATAGCCGCCGCACGGCGCGGCACGCAGCTGGGCTGTGCTAGTAGACGAGCGGCGGATAGCAGCTGCCACCCGGGGCGAGCCACAACCGCCGGCCGCCGTCGCGGGCCTGCTCAATCCCGGCCCATGCGGGGCTCGCGGGGGAGCGGACCGGGCTAGCGTGCTGGGCCGCTGGGAGGCAGAGCCGGCCCACCCGGGGTCGCCTCGCCACCCGCGCGAGAGGTAAGGGGCGGGATGGGCCACCCTGGGCCCACCCGACCGAGGCCTGTGCTGCTGGCTACTGCTGAAATCAGCCCATTCGTCTGGGACGAAAATCCTGGTATTTTTCCTTTGACTATTAGTCCCACATGGCTAACCTAATGGGGATGGCACACCCCCTTCGCCTATATAAAGGGGTGCCTATGGGTGGGATTAAACACACAATTTGAGAAGTCTTGTAGTTGACTTTCTCCCTCCCTCTTTCTATACCTTGTGACCATGGCCCCATGTCTGGGTTGTGTGATCGAGGCACACCTGCAGTACACCGTTGTGCTACAAGGATTCCTAGCTGGATATCAACTTCCGCACTCTCGGCGGGATCGGGGAGCCGGAGGTCTCATCGTGCACCGAATGTGTACGAAGACACGAGGCGCAACACTTGGGGCGCTTAAATGTCGTGAGCCGGAGCTGCTGCATGATGAAGAAGGAGCAAGGGGTGACCTGCGAGGAGCTTCGCGACCTTGAGGTCGGCTACGAGTACGACTACATCAACCACGTTCCCCACGGAACGTTAACCGCGTACGGTTTATAAGGGTATGTATTCTCTACGCATTGGCCGTTACTACATTACTACATAGATAGATCCTAGGTAGTTTTGGGGTTCCAACGTAGGAATTTTTTGTTTTCTGCTGCGTATCCCCTTCACTCGCACCCTTCTAATTCAAGCTAGCATGCCACCTCGCTTCTAGGCCGAGGCTCTCCATACAGCCGTGTTGTTGCACAATTGGCTGCCTTCCAAGTCCATCACGGATCGCGTGCCTTTTCGAGCCCTTCATGGTGTGGACTCTGCATATGTCGGTCTTAGGGTCTTCGGATGCTTATGCTACCCCAACACCACCGTCATTGCCCCGCATAAACTTGCACCTCGCTCCGTGCCGTGTTTATTCCTTGGGTATCCATCTCAACATCATAGCTATCGCTGCCTTAATCGTTCCACCCATAAGATCATCATCTCTCGCCATGTTGTGTTTGATGAGTCTGTCTTTCCCTTTCCCTCTAACGCATCACCACCATCCTCTGCTCCTACTTTGCAAAGTTATGACTTTCTACAGGTTGAGCAGCCGATTTTGCCGATGACATTCACCGCGCCGACCGCGGGAACTTCTGCTGCGGGCTCTGCCGTGGCCACTCGGCTTCCTGCCATGGGCGTTCGGCAGCCTGTCGCAGCTTCCCGGCAGCCTGCCGCGGGCACTTCTCTTGCTGCGGTAGGATCTCTCGCCCCACGCCCACCGCCTCGGGCCACCTCGCCTAGCCCGTCCTCGGCCAGATCGTCGCCGGTAGGAGCACCCTCGCCCGTCGCATCTACTGATGATGGTGCCCCAGAGCCTTCTACGAGCTCGCCATCCACGACTTCTACCCTGCCTCCCGCCATGGATGCTCCTCGGGCTCGTCGTCCTTGAACACCACCGCCGCCACCGTCTCACACCATGCTCACGCGTGCCAAGCACGGCATTGTGCAGCCCAAGACGATTTTTGATCTTCATGTTGAAGGATTGTCTCCAATACTGAAGACTTATCATGGTGCTCTCAAAGACCCCAACTGGCATGCTACAATGGTTGAAGAGTACAATGCACTCCTCTCTAACAACACTTGGGACTTGGTTGATCCTCCTCGCCGTGCCAACATTGTCACCAGCAAGTGGATCTTTCGTCACAAGATGAAGTCTGATGGTTCGTTGGAACGATACAAAGCTCGTTGGGTCCTCCGGGGTATTACTCAGCGCAAAGGTATTGATTTTGATGAGACGTTCAACCCTGTGGTCAAGCCAGCCACTATACGCACGGTGTTATCACTTGCGCTCTCTAGTAACTAGCCGATTCATCAGCTTGATGTCAAGAACGCCTTCGTCAATGGCACACTCATCGAGACCGTGTATGCTCGACATCCTTCCGGGTTTACCGATCCCATATTTCCTGACAAGGTGTGTCACCTTGATACATTGCAAATGTATCAATAATTTTTGATGTTCCATGCTTGGTTTATCCACTTTCTTATATTTTGTTCCAACTTTGGAGTACTTTTCATATGATTTATTGGACTAACCTATTAACAAGAGCCACAGTGCCAGCTGCCTGTTTTTGCTGTTTTTGGTTCCAGGAAAGTCAGAAAATGAATATTCTCGGAATTGGACGGGACAAAAGCCAAAGTGCCTATTTTTCCGGAAGTGATCGAGTGCCAGAATACGGGACGGAGAGGGACCAGGGTGCCACCACACCACCTGGCCGCGCGGCCCAGCCTGGCCCGCGCCAGGGGGTGGTGAGGCTAGCCTTGGCACCCCTCGGCCTCTCCTTTCGCCTATATATTGCCCTCGGGACGAAAACCCTAGGTACCCGATCAAAAATCCACGAAAGAGTCTGTAGCCGCCGTCATCTCCATCCCTAGATCAGGAGGGATCTGAAGCTCTTCCCGACACCTTGCCGGAGAAGGGAATTCACCCTGGAGGCCTTGTTCATTACCATGCAAGCCTCCGGTGTGATGCGTGAGTAGTTCATCCTTGGACTACGGATCCATGTAGTAGCTAGATGGCTGGTTCTCCTCCTTTGTGCTTTCATGTTTAGATCTTGTGAGCTCCGTTCATGATCAAGATCATCTATTTGTAATTCTACATGTTGTGTTTGCGGGGATCTGATGGATATTGAGATGCTATTTCAGATTCATTATTGATTCTATCATGTCTTTGTTATTTGAGATCTTGCATGCTTTCCGTTGTTAGTAGCTATCTTGTCCAAGTAGATGCTAGCAACTCCAAGAGTTAGTATTTATGCTTGATAGTGGGTTCATGCCTCTAGTAATCTGGGGAAGTGACAAAATCTCTAAGGTACTAGATGTGTGATGACCCACAAGTATAGGGGGTGTATCGCAGTATTTTCGAGGGAAGTGAAACCCAATTGATTGATTCGACACAAGGGGAGCCAAAGAATATTTATAAGCCTTAACAACTGAGTTGTCAATTCAGCTACACCTGGAAACAAACTTGCTCACAGCAGTTTATCAGTAGCAACAGTTTTGTAGTAGGAATAGTAAAGTAACAGCAGTAGCAAAACAAAGACAGTAGTAACAAAAGGAGTAAACAGTGGGATTCGAGTGCGGTAGGCATATGGATGGATGGACGGGCGTTGCATGGACAAGACAATTCACATAGCAATCAGAACATAGGGCAATTGCAGATAAATAAGATAAAGCACCCAAGTACTAGACAATCCTAGGCATGTGTTCCATATATAGTCATGCGTGCTTGCAATGAGAACTTGCACAACATCTTTTGTCCTGCCAGCCTGTTTGCAGCGGGGCCTCTAGGGAACTACTGGCAATTAAGGTGCTCCTTTTAATAGAGCACCGGAGCAAAGCATTAACACTCCGTGAACACATGTGATCCTCAAATGAAAGCCTTTCCCTTCCGGTTATCCTGATTTCTGTCACTTCGGGGCCATAGGTTCCGGACAACAACGTGTGTATACAACTTGTAGATAAGACCAAGAACAATACTATCATAATGAATCAATAACATGTTCAGATCTGAAATCATGGCACTCAGGCCCTAGTGACAAGCATTAAGCACAACAAGTCGTAACAAAGTCATAAAGCACTAATAAAAGATACTAGGCACCATGCCCTAACAATCTGATGCCATTACATGAACGATCTCATCCAATCCCTACCATCCCCATAGCCTACAATGGGGGATTACTCACTCATAGATGGGGGAAACATGGATGGTCGATGGAGAAGCGATGGTGATGATGATGGCGATGATCTCCTCCAATTGCCCGTCCCGGCAAGGTGCCAGAACGGAGTTTCTGGTACTGTTTCGTGGAATCTGGTGGTGGCGGCGAAGCGGAACTCCTTCTGGAAAAACTTCGAAACCCCCCGAAGTTTTTAGGTCAGAAGGCTCCTTATAGGCGAAGAAAGAGGCTGAGGGGGTGCCTGGGGGGCCCACACCACCCCCTGGTGTGGCCTGGCCTGACCCGCGCTACCAGGTGATGTGGCCACCCAGGGCTCTTCTCTGTCTCGTATTCTAGCTCCTGGAGTCTTCGGGTGAAATAGGATTTTTGGCATATTTTCCGGGATTTTTTCTGATAGTTGGTTTTCTGCATAAAAACTAGACACCAAGGCAATTCTGCTGAAAACAGCGTCAGTCCGCATTAGTTGCATCCAAATCACACAATTTTAGAGGATAAACAATTAAAAAAAGTGTTCGGGAATGTAGATACGTTTTGGACGTATCAACTCCCCCAAGCTTAGCTTATTGCTTGTCCTCAAGCAATTCAGTTGAAAACTGAGTGCGATAAAAGAACTTTCACGAACACATTTGCTTCATATGATGTAAATTTTCTCAGCAATGTGATCAACTACCTAGGCAATTCATAATAAAGAGTATGCAACTGAGTCTACTTAATAGTCTTGGCAAGCTATGAGGAGATTCCAACTCAAGAATAATAAGTAGCATGAGGCACAAACATAAGCAACATTACAATGCTCATAGAAAGGTATGATAGAGTGGTATCTCACTTGCCTTTGATTATGAATGCCAATGCACCTCTGAAGTTCAAGTGGTGACTAGAAGTAAATATATCAAGAATACAAGTATCAAAGTCATAACACAAATAATCAAGTAATGGAACAAACACAAAGAATGACAACCATTGTCTCAAGAAGGTGCTCAAAGAATATGTGGAGACTCAATAAGTAGAATAAAAAGATTTTGAATAATTTGAAAGGCTTCCAAATGCTGAAAGTACGGTACTCGTTAGCTTTGAGCTCTCATTACCCCTATCATAAGCATCTTTAATGTGATTAAGGTGAAAGGAACACAACTAAGAGGATATGCTTGACAAGTTATAAATTGAAGTCTCATGCCCCTTACTTATGAAGACCGATCCTCATGCTACTCAACTTTAGTCACAAGTAATCTCTTATCATTGTAAGTATATACGTATCATAGAGAACCGCCAACGGGGCACCCCTTGCATATGACACAGGAGCTATCCCATAATCAAAATACAAGGCAAGCAGACAATGAGCATCTCGGCGATCTTTTTATTTACTATGTGCGATTTTTATTGAGGATGCTTCATAGAATGCTCATTATGGTTATGCTGCAAGTTTCCACCATGATTAGGCATGGCTTAGGCTAGCAGCCCAGGCGTTTCTCTAACATACATACAAACTCCATGATCTTACAAGTTCAACTTTTATTTCACACCGCCGGGATCCATAAGCAAAAGAACATGATATCAACTAGGTACAAAGTACCTATGAATTGTTGAAAGCGGTCCCCATGATACATGGTTCTGCTAACTTCAACTCATAAAGCGCAAGAATATGCGCAACAAAGAAGGATGCAATGGTTCAGGTTTATTAAGTAAAAGAAAATAAAGTGTGCCATCAAGTTCGTGAGAGCTTTACTAACTAACTTTCCCATAACAAGCAATCATTTTATTCGGAAGAAAACAAGGCATATTGAATATGCACGGAAGTAGAAAATGATGCTAATGGGTAGGTATGGTGGACACTTTGGAAATATTTGGTTTAGGGAGTTGGAATACATGAGTAAAACATACTAAGAAAAAGTGAAGGCTAGCAATAGTAAGGGAGCAACAAACGAGAGAGCAATAGTTGTCATTATCATGCTTGCAACAAAACAGGACTACTCATGGCATGAAAGTGATTCAAGATCCTCAAAGCAAAATAATTCATCGAGGCTTGACTAATTATTACAGTCATCTGCATGCGTGAGCATGTGCCAAGTCAATCAAATGAAACATTCAGAGGAGGATACCACGATGTCATACTAATTTATGAATAGAGCAATGCAAGCAAACATTCATGAGACATGCTACAGACTATTAGCGAGCTGGAGCTAATCATAAGAGAGCAAGAACTACTAAACATCCAAAGAAAACATACACTCTACATGAACGGACTAAGCATGCCCACAGTGATGAGTATATGTACAAAAATGAAAACAAATAGAGTTCATTACCAGCCTCTTACCATGCCTCAAGTTGTCATTGATCCTCATTATTGCGCTTCACTTGTGTGGCTTGAATAATAATATGAAACCAATATCCACTGAGGATTGCCGAACCCTGAAGCAAACTCGCAAAAACCAAAGAGGGACGACAAATATTTTTGGTGTTTTCGATTTTTAAACAAGAACCAAAAGAGAAAAACAAGCAACGCAAAATCTTTTTGGGTTTTTCAAATAGTTCAAACAAAGCAAAAAGGGAAAAGCAAACCAAGGCAAAAAGAAGAAGCAAACCAAAGAGAAACAACAAAAATATTTTTGGTCTTTTTGTATTTTTAGAAAGCAAAAGCAAAGAATAACGAAAACTAAAAAGAGAACAAAAACATGAATATACAAAGTACCGACGCAACATGATATGGAGATGAGTGCGGTGTCGGCGTACCTCCCCCCAAGCTTAGGCTTTTGGCCTAAGTGGGAATCAATCCCAAGCCGGCCAGGATGAAGTGTCACCGTTGTATGACGAGGAGGTACCCTCGTCCTGGTGCGAGCTCGAGTACGTCCCTCCGTAGTGCACAGAGTAATCGTAGGAGGGCACATCCTCCTGGTGCTGCTCGTGGAACCCCAGCAAGCGAAGCTGCTCGTCCACCTCCTCCTTGGAGTGCGACCACGGTCTCCTGTCAACACTAAACAAAGCAGGTTGTGGCAAAAGGATCTCCCTTTCATTCCCGTCAGTGAAAAGCATCCTATATACTAGATTGTTCAAATCAGAGGTAGCAGTGACAAAGTGATGAGTTTTCATGGCAACAAGGTCGAGCCTCTGTGGTGCTAGCATAGCATCATCGGGATCCACTGAAAGACCTAATGCATTGACTACACGCGAGGCAATGATGCCCCCATAGATAGCCCCCCTAGCAGCTAGGCGGCGAGAAATAAGCGAGCCAAGATTGTACCGGGTATCATTGTTAAGCGCAGTAGCAAGGAATGCTAAATGATAGTTGAAGATATTATTAGTGTTCTCCCTACCCAACACACTAGTAACAAGATAATATGCAAAGTATCTAAGAGCAGGGAGTTGGATATTTCTTATCTTTCCGCGCTGCGCCACACGGTCATCATCATTGGTCACCCCTCGGTATAGCTCCAACAAATCAGCGGGTCGCCCTTGAATTTTCTTCACGGCCCCTGTCATACGCACACCTACAATACTGCAAAATCTCTCCAAAGGCATGGTGAAGGGCATATCATAGATTTTAAAGGAGACAGTAGATTGATAGGGTGTGTTAGTAAATGAGAAGCTCTCAACAAAAGTTTTGGTGAGCACAGCGTATTGTGCACTCTCATCTTGCATATAAGAGGTCAAACCAACCCTCTCAATCAGTAGCAAGAAATCATCAAGAATACCTGCAGCTTGCAAGAAAGTAAAATAAGGAAAAGAAGATGGGTGAGCGTCTCCATCATCCCTTTCACTGCCAATGCTTGTTGCAATGAGGTCTTCATTGTATGATGGCCTAGCTTGAGAGGCTGTTCTTGAGGGCCTCGACCTCCTGGGTGCATCACTCTCAAATATCTCTCCAAAAGTACGGTTGTTCATGCTTGGTAATCTGAAATTTAAACACCTATTAAACAAGTGATTGCAAAGTAAATATAATGAAGGATTCTACTCTTAGGGACTTGCAAGAGGCCTAAACATGCATTAAAACTATATCTCTAAGCATCAAACAAGCTTACAAGCCCTCATAACCAGTCACCTACTGCAGCAAAATACTCAACATATAATCCACTAAACACAAATCTACTTGGACAAGGGGAGTAGTCACATACCAGGGAACAAATGCTCCAAATTTCAGCAAGAAAGATGGGCTGAGCAAGGAGATCGAAGAAATCGAGAGCAAGCACAGAAAGAACGTGATTTTGAGGTATGAATTGGAGCTTACTCGGGAGAGAGAAGAAAGTGGCAGGGAGAGAGTTAGTGGAGGGTCAGGGGTGGCCCACACCAGGGCATGGCGCCACCTAGGGCTGGCCGCGCCACCACATGGTGTGCCTGCCTAGTGGGCCCCCCTGGTACCTACCAGGTACTCCTCTGCCCCTTTTTTCACGTAAAAATTTAATATGAATTTTCTAGAATTTTTTGAGACACTTTAATTTTGGGCAATTTTCAGAAATAGAAGAATGATTTTTCTGATAGACAGATTTTTTTTCTTTTTGAAACATGATGCAAGGACAAAACAAGGCTAGAACTACAGAAGTTCTAACATGCAAGCAACTAACAACACAAAGAAAACTAAACGAAAGCAAAAACTAAAATGCAAAGGATAGAAATAAACGGAGATAACCATAGTGAAAACATTGTTTTGTTCAATGAAATCCTTTTGTTAGCAAGGTTGATCAAGTCTTGCTACCAAAAAAATTGCATATGAGACAAAAATTTGTACTCCACTAATGATTATGTTACCTCAACCTTGATAGCAATGGTCCCAATCATAATAGTTTCAAATTTTTCTCTTGGTATGGGACAATATATTTCTCAAACTTGAATGCCTTCAACATGTTCAATTGAATTCAAGCCATAAGTCCTTTCAATCTTCTTGGGGAAATAGACAGTATGTTCCTTGTCATTAACATTGAAGGTCACCTTTCCTTGATTACAATTAATAACAGCTCCTACAGTATTAAGAAAAGGTCTCCCAAGAATAATAGACATATTATCATCTTTAGGCATTTCAAGCACAACAAAATCAGTTAATATCAAGCAATTGTGAGCCACCTGAACAGGTACATCCTCACATATACCCACATGAATAGTGGTAGATTTATCAGCCATTTGCAACGATATATCAGTTGGTATCAATTTTTCTAGTTGAAGCCTCTTATAGAGAGAGAAAGGCATAACACTAACTCCAGCTCCCAAATCACACAAAGCAGTTCTAACATAACTGTTCTTAATAGAGCAAGGGATAGTTGGAATCCCTGGGTCTCCAAGTGTCTTAGGAACCTTACCATTGAAGGAATAGTTAGCAAGCAAAGTAGAAATTTCTTCATTAGGGATCTTCCTTTTATTCGAGACAATGTCCTTCATATACTTTGAGTAAGGAGGCAATTTAATAGCATCAGTCAAAGGAATTTGCAAGAATAAAGGCTTCATCCACTCGCAAAACTTATTGTAGTGTTCATCTTCCTTTGACTTGTGTTTCTTATCAGGGAAAGGCATAGGTTTTTGGACCCAAGGTTCTCTTTCACTACCATGTTTCTTAGCAATAAAATCTTCTTTAGTGTATTTAGTATTCTTAGTGTGGTTTTCAAGTTCTTCTTCAACTTTTTCTTCACTAGGAACTTCATTTTCTTCATTACCACTTTCAGTTTCAGCATCAGAGATAGATATACTATTAGGATCTATAGCAGGTTCAGAGGGTTCTGCGACAGTTTTATGTTTCTTTTTCCTTTTCTTACGAGTAGAACCACTATTTTCAGCTTGTTGAGAATCCTGCTCAATTCTTTTGGGATGCCCCTCAGGATATAGAGGATCCTGGGTAGCAGCTCCACTTCTAGTTCTAATTTCATAAGCATGTTTTTCTTTAGCAGCATTAACTAGCAGGTCGTTTTGTACTTAAACGAGTTGATCTATTTGAGTTTGAACCATTTGAAAGTGTTTAACAATCATGTTAACATCATTAGAGGTTCTTTCCACAATATCTTTCAACTCAACAATAGCTCTAGTGTTTTCCATTAGATGATTTTGCACCCTTTTATTAAAGTTATCTTGCTTAACAATAAAGATATCAAATTCTTCTAAGCATTGATCAGGAGGTTTCAAGTAAGGGATATCACCTTCATCAAAGTGTTGGAGAGAGTGTACCTCAATAGTGGGTGAGTAGGGAATAGGCTTACATAATTCTTCTATAGGAGGTAAATTCTTGACATCCACAGCTTTAATTCCCTTCTCCTTAAGACATTTCTTAGCTTCCTTCATCACTTCATCATTTAATTCAATAACTCCCCTCTTCTTTGGTGTTGGAATAGGCACAGGAATAGATGGTTCAGATACAATTACTTCAGGTGTAACTTGTTTAGGAGGAGTCCAATCTCCAAGTTTTAGCTTCTCCTTTCAGTGAAAAGGGAAAAGTCTTAGCGACAAAGTAAGTACGCATCTTAATATCATCAGAAAACAAGCCACTCATGGTAGAAAGTTCATTCATATGTGCTACCGCACTTTCATTCTTAGTCCCACAAAAAGGTTCTTTCTCGACAATAGCTATGTAAGATAGATCGAGAGAGGAATCATAATCTTCATCTATGATGTTTATGGGAGAAGCAGCAAACTTAGCATCAAGAGATAATTTGGGTCTAATAGTACGCCTCTCAAGGAGACTCTTAGCAGCGCTCCTATCATGAGTGTTCTTACATTCTTCAATAAACTCATCGGTCATCTCAACATAATCTTCTTCAGTATCATAACTCTCACTAGACTCAGGTGAGCTAACAGGTGTGGTGGTGTTTTCATTAGGAGTTTTGGTATTTCCAGCTATAGTTCTAGCAATCGTAGCATCTAGGAAAGGACCTAATGAACCACTCTTATCAAGCACAGCAGAAGCAGCATCATAAGCATCAGAAGTTTCAGATTCAGCAGTAGTAGCAGTGTGTGTAGCATGTGTATGTGGTGGTGTAACGAGCTTACTTATAACAGATGGTGAATCAAGAGCAGCAGAGGTGTTCAGAACCGTACCTCTTCTTGTAGTGGATGGTAAAATAGGAACCTTGCCATCACGAGACTTACCCACGATGGATGGATAGCAGCGAACAATAGAGAATCCAAGTGAACTTGATAAATAAAGCTATGCTCCCCGGCAACGGCGCCAGAAAATAGTCTTGATGACCCACAAGTATAGGGGGTGTATCGCAGTATTTTCGAGGGAAGTGAAACCCAATTTATTGATTCGACACAAGGGGAGCCAAATAATATTTATAAGCCTTAACAACTGAGTTATCAATTCAGCTGCACCTGGAAACAATCTTGCTCACAACAGTTTATCAGTAGTAACAGTTTTGTAGTAGGAATAGTAAAGTAACAGCAGTAGCAAAACAAAGACAATAGTAACAAAAGGAGTAAACAGTGGGATTCGATGCGGTAGGCATAGGGATGGATGGACGGGCGTTGCATGGACAAGACAATTCACATAACAATCAGAACATAGGGCAATTGCAGATAAATAAGATAAAGCACCCAAGTACTAGACAATCCTAGGCATGTGTTCCATATATAGTCATACGTGCTTGCAATGAGAACTTGCACAACATCTTTTATCCTGCCAGCCCGTTTGCAGCAGGGCCTCTAGGGAGCTACTGGAAATTAAGGTGCTCCTTTTAATAGAGCACCGGAGCAAAGCATTAACACTCCGTGAACACATGTGATCCTCAAATGAAAGCCTTTCCCTTCCGGTTATCCTGATTTCTGTCACTTCGGGGCCATAGGTTCCGGACAACAATGTGTGTATACAACTTGTAGATAAGACCAAGAACAATACTATCATAATGAATCAATAACATGTTCAGATCTGAAATCATGGCACTCGGGCCCTAGTGACAAGCATTAAGCACAACAAGTCGCAACAAAGTCATAAAGCACTAATAAAAGATACTAGGCACCATGTCCTAACAATCTGATGCCATTACATGAACGATATCATCCAATCCCTACCATCCCCATAGCCTACAATGGGGGATTACTCACTCATAGATGGGGGAAACATGGATGGTCGATGGAGAAGCGATGGTGATGATGATGGCGATGATCTCCTCCAATTGCCCGTCCCGGCAAGGTGCCAGAACAGAGTTTCTGGTACTGTTTCGTGGAATCTGGTGGTGGCGGCGAAGCGGAACTCCTTCTGGAAAAACTTCGAAACCCCCCGAAGTTTTTAGGTCAGAAGGCTCCTTATAGGCGAAGAAAGAGGCTGAGGGGGTGCCTGGGGGGCCCACACCACCCCCTGGTGTGGCCTGGCCTGACCCGCGCTACCAGGTGATGTGGCCACCCAGGGCTCTTCTCTGTCTCGTATTCTAGCTCCTGGAGTCTTCGGGTGAAATAGGATTTTTGGCATATTTTCCGGGATTTTTCCTGATAGTTGGTTTTCTGCACAAAAACTAGACACCAAGGCAATTCTGCTGAAAACAACGTCAGTCCGCATTAGTTGCATCCAAATCACACAAGTTAGAGGAGAAACAATAGCAAAAGTGTCCGGGAAAGTAGATACGTTTTGGACGTATCAATGTGCTGTTGCTACTAGGGAGAAAACAACAATCCTTTGTTCATAGAACAATCGTATTGTTTACTTTACAGGCAGTTCGTAAATCAATAATCTGTTGCTTGCAACTTAATACTAGAGGGGGGTCGGATGATAACCTGAAGGTGGATTATTAGTCATAGATGCAGTTGGATGGCGGTCTATGTATTATGTTTTAATGCCCAATCAAGTCTCAAAGGAGTCAAGACGATTAGTATATTCATGTATAGCTTTCTCGGTGTTTGTCAATTGCCCCACTGTAATTTGTTCACCCAGCATGTTATCTATCTTAAGGAGAGCCACCTCTAGTGAACTATGGATCTCGGTCCTTTTACTTTACATACAATCTATAAACTTTTACTGCTTTGTGTTTACTTTCTGCAAACTTTTACTTCTTTCCATTCGATACGTTTAATCCTTTGTTTTCCACAAAACACGGTGAGATTGACAACCTCATCGCAAGTTGGGGACAAAGTTCTGTGGTTGTGTTGTGCAGGTCTCCATGTTGCTACTAGCACCGGTAGTGCGCCCTGCCAAAGCTCAGCTAGTAACACTTTTGGGGTGTTTCCTTGCTCCTACTGGTTCGATTAAACCTTGGTTTCATAACTAAGGGAAACTTGCTGTTGTGCTCATCATACCTTCCTCTTGGGGTTCCCAACGAGCTCTACGTCAACACCGCCATCAAGAAATTTTCTGGGCGCCGTGCATTGAGCCATCAAGCATTTATCTGGCGCCGTTGCTGGGGAGTCAAGGACATCTTCACAAGGGGAGTCCTTCATAACCAATCTCTTTACTTTGTTGTTTTTGTTTTCCTTAGTTTTCTTTTTGCTTTGTTTGCTTGTTTTCTTATTCAAAAACACACAAAAATTTAGTTTTACAAGTTTGCTTTCTTATTTGAAAACCCAAAAAAATGACTACTCTTGAAAACACTAAGTTGTGTGACTTCACTAGCACCAACAACAATGATTTTATGAGCACACCTATTGCTCCACCTGTGGCTGAAAATAATTTCTTTGAGATAAAACCTGCTTTACTCAATCTTGTTATGAGAGAGCAATTTTCTGGTATTGGTAATCAAGATGCTGCTTCCCATCTAAATAACTTTGTTGAACTTTGTGAGATGCAAAAGCATAGGGATATAGATGGTGATATTATTAAGCTGAAATTGTTTCCTTTCTCTTTGAGAGGAAAAGCTAAAGAATGGTTGAATTCCTTAACTAGAAATAGTATTGATTCTTGGACTAAGTGCAAAGATGCTTTTATTGGAAAATACTATCCTACTGCTAAGATTATATCCATGAGAAGTGAAATAATGAAGTTTAAACAACTTGATAATGAGTATGTTGCTCAAGCTTGGGAAAAAATGAAATCTTTGGTTAAGAATTTTCCCACTCATGGACTGACTACTTGGATGATCATCCAAACTTTTTATGTAGGATTGAACTATTCTTCAAGGAACCTATTGGATTCTGCTACTGGAGGTACTTTTATGACCATCACTTTGGGTGCTGCAACAAAACTTCTAGACAATATGATGGTTAATTATTCTGAATGGCATACTGAGAGAGCTCCACAAGGTAAGAAGGTAAATTCTGTTGAGGAAACCTCCTCCTTGAGTGATAAGATTGATATTATTATGTCTATGCTTGTTAATGGGAAAGCCCATATTGATCCAAATAATGTTCCTTTTGCCTCTTTGGTTGCTCAAGAAGAGCAAGTTGATGTGAACTTCATAAGAAATAACAACTTTGGCAACAATGCTTTTGGTAATAATGCTTATAGGAACAATTTTGGTAACAAAAATTATAAGCCATATCCTCCCAACAATGGTAATGCTTATGGAAATTCTTACAACAATAATAAGTGTGCTCCCTCTGAACTTGAAGTTATGCTTAAAGAGTTTATTAGTAAAAAACTACTTTCAATAAAACTATTGAGGAAAAACTCTCTAATGCTGAAAGAAATATAGCATCTTTCGCTGAAGCTCAATCTACTTTGAATAAAATGGTTGCTAAACCTGAAACTAATGAGAATCCCTTTGCAGCTACTAATGTTATACAAGTAAGAATTGATGAAAATGTTAGACTATTAGCTGAATTACATGCTAAGTGGGAAAGAGAAAATGAAATTGCTAGAAATATTAGTGTTTCTACTATCACCACCACTAGTGTTGAGGCTAGTAATAGTTCTACTACTTTAGATGATAAAGTTGATTTTGATCTTGATGGTTGCGATATCTCTGAAGTTATTAAGTTCCTACAAAAGCTTGCTAAAAGTCCTAATGCTAGTGATGTGAACATGGCTTTTACAAAACACATTACTGATGCTCTCATAAAGATTAAAGAAGAAAAGATGAAACATAAAGCTTATATTCCTATAAAGCAAGAAGATGGTTGGGAACCCATCATTAATATGAAAGTGAATGACTTTGATTTAAAAGCTTTGTGTGATCTTGATAGTAGTGTTTCTATTATGCCTAGAAGGATTTATGATATGCTTGATTTGCCTCCTCTTGAAGATTGTTATTTGAATGTCCCACTTGATGCTAATGCTAAAAAGAAACTCATGGGGAGTCTTAATGATGTTCTTATTATGCTTAACGATTCCTATGTCCCCATTGATTTCTATGTTTTGGATGTTGAATACAATGCTTCTTGTCCTATTACTTTGGGAAGACCTTTGCTTAGAACTGTTGGTGCCATCATTGATGTGAAAGAAGGCACCATTAAACATCAACTCCCACTCAAGAAAGGCATAGAACACTTCCCTAAAAAGAGAGAATTTTTTTTTGCTTCTCCTATGAAAACAAAATTTGGTCTTAATGCTTCTTCATTTGAGAACACTTGATTCTTTCTTTGCTTCTTATGCCTAACTTAAAGGCGTTAAAGAAAAGTACTTATTGGGAGATAACCCAAAAGTTTTAGATGAGTCTTGGAAGTTATTACCTCTGTAATAACCGCTCATTATCCTTTTTATTTGCTTTTTGTGCCAAGAGTAACCTCTAATGAGAGAGAAGTAATGATTGGGAAAGTTGCTGTCCCGAAATAGATTTCTGTGCTTCACCATAAAAATTCATGAGAGATCTCTGTATGTCGCATTGAGCTGTAAATTTGTGTTCTTCTGACCCAGGTTGTTATCTAACTTTCGTTAGTTCAACACTTGTTTATTTGAGCATCATAAGGTCTTCGAAAAAATTCCTCTTTACCTGCTGGTCTGTTTTGACAGATTTCTGCCATTTTCTGCATTTGCTTCTTGTTGGTTCCTTCTTGAGTTCTTTTGGGGAATTGAGCTTTCTGAGGGAAGTGCTACAGTAGCTAGTGTTCTAATGGAAGTTTATTTGGTGTTAGAACTGAACCTTAAGACTTATTTATCTTAAGTGCACTAATGTTGCTAATGAGATTGTGTGAAGTTTTGTATGAAGGAAAATTTTGACGTGTATGGAAGGAATGAGTAATGAGATGAAGGATGGAATAAACTTCAAGATTGGGGATGCCACGCGTGTCACCCAAAGAAACATCCAAGAAGTACAAGCGTCAAAGCTTGGGGATGCCCAAGGCATCCCCTTCTTCATCAATAAAAATCCCAGGTTTCTTCCAAACGCTTCATTGTTTCATGCACAATTGTGTTTTTCTTGGAGTGTCTTCTTTTTCATTTTCGTTTTGGTTTTTAGTTTGCTTGGTTTGCTTAGTTTTCTGAATAAATTGGTTGTACCCCCTCTTTCATACATTTGGTTTGTAAATAGTTTGGTTTGGTTTGGAAAAGAGTAGAAAAGTTCATACTTATGTGGTAAAAAGAGCTCGTTTTTTGACTGTGGCCTATGCTTTGTCATGCCGTGCTTGATATTGTTTTGGCTTTATGCTTAGTATTCTTTGCTGTAGCATGACTTTTTATAAGCAATTGAGATTGCTTAATGTGCCTTGGATGAATCGTGCGTTGTTTTAGCATATTAAAGCATAGTATAGTGGTATTCTCCTTTGATGCTTTATTTGGGTTGACTTGGCGCATGCTCACAACATGTTATGACTATCTCAAGTCACCATAGCCTGCATGATCCTTTAGTTTTCAACTTGTAGTATCACTTTATGCTTTTATCAATGATGTTTTGTCGCTCTGCATGATTATGGCCATTATTGCTCTCTTAGTTTGTCGCTGCCAGTCTTTTGCTAGCCTCCACAACAAAGTATGAGTTTCACTCATGCATCCAACTCCCTAAACCAAGTCATTCCAAAGAGTCCACCATACCTACCTACTAGATTATGCTATTCCAAGGACATTCATGCTTTTGTTTACCTTCCACTTGTTATGAGAAAACTAGTGATTAAAGCTCTCACGAACTTGATGGCACACTTTACTTTACTTGCCCTTAATAAACTTGAACCATTGTGTCTTCTATGTTGTATATGCTTGCACTTATTTGTCGGGAATTAGCAGAACCATGCTTTCATGGGGAACACTTTCAACATTGCACTTGGTACTTGTACATAGTTGATATCACGCTCTTTTGTATATGGATGTCGTCGGTGTGAAATGAAAGGGGAGCTTGTAAGTCCATGGAGTTATGTATATGTGTTAGAGAAACGCCTGGGCCGCTGGTCTAATCCATGCTGACATGGTGGAAACCTGCAGCGTAACCATAATGAGCTGTCTATGAAGCATTCTTCTTATAAAAAAAGAGTCTTATATTGAGAAAAAAGAGAAAAGAAAAAAAGAGATACTATGAAAAGAGGAAAGAGAGAAAAAAGCACCATATTCCCATGGTAAATAAGAAGAATGCTGAGATGCTCGTTGTCTGCTTGCCTTGTCATTTTGATATGGGGATTCTTCCGTATCATCGGGCAAGGGGTACCCCGTTGGCGGTTCTCTATGATACACATATACTTACGATAACAAGAACATACCAGTGACTAAACTTGAGTAGGATGAGGAGCGGCCCTCGTATACAAGGGACATGAGATTTCTGACTTATACTTTGTTAAGCATGTACACCATAGTTTGTTCACTTTAACCTTAGTCACTTCAAGATGCTTATGATAGGGGCAATGAGAGCTGAAAACTACAAGTACCATAATTTTTGGAAGCTCTTTATGAGACTTGAATCCCTACTTCCTTTTACAAAAGGCTTTTCTTCCACCATTATATTGAGTCTCCACCTTCTATCTTTATGCACCTACTTTGAGAGCATAGTGGCCATTCTTAGTTCTATGTGCATTGTCCCAAGACTAGCTGATTGATGCATAACTTGTTATTGCTTGTTTTAAACAATTGTATCTAGTCACTCTTATGAACTTTGAAGGTGTCCTATGCATTTATATTTGCTACTCTGTTGAGGGACAAGCTGAATACTATTATGCTATGTTTCCTTTATGTGAAACAAACAAACGTTTTGCAAAGCATTGTTATTCATGAATCTTTTGTTTGTGCCTTTTCATGTTGCATCATAGTTTCTTTGCTTATTGCTAGAACTTTGTCTTTCATGTTATGATTGAAGTACTATGATCCCAGCTTTGAATGTTTTACAAATACTTTGATCAAGTCTTTGATGGTGCATGTCACTTCAAAAATTATTCTTTCTTTTTATCACTTACCTACTCGAGGACGAGCAGGAGTTAAGCTTGGGGATGTTGATACATTGCAAATGTATCTATAGTTTTTGATGTTCCATGCTTGGTTTTATCCACTTTCTTGTGTTTTGTTCCATCTTTGGAGTACTTTTCATATGATTTCTTGGACTAACCTATTAACAAGAGCCACAGTGACAGTTGCCTATTTTTTTTTGCTGTTTTTGGTTCCAGGAAAGTCAGAAAATGAATATTCTCGGAATTGGACGGGACAAAATCCAAAGTGCCTATTTTTCTGGAAGTGGTCAAGTGCCAGAATACGGGGCGGAGAGGGACCAGGGGGCCACCACACCACCTGGCCGCGCGGCCCAGCCTGGCCCGCGCCAGGGGGTGGTGAGGCCAGCCCTGGCACCCCCTCGGCCTCTCCTTTCGCCTATATATTGCCCTCGGGACGAAAACCCTAGGTACCCGATCAAAAATCCATGAAAGAGTCTGTAGCCGCCGTCATCTCTATCCCTAGATCGGGAGGGATCTGAAGCTCTTCTCGGCACCCTGCCAGAGAGGGGAATTCACCCTGGAGGCCTTCTTCATTACCATGAAAGCCTCCGGTGTGATGCGTGAGTAGTTCATCCTTGGACTACGGATCCATGTAGTAGCTAGATGGCTGGTTCTCCTCCTATGTGCTTTCATGTTTAGATCTTGTGAGCTCCGCTCATGATCAAGATCATCTATTTTTAATTATGCATGTTGTGTTTGCGGGGATATGATGGATATTGAGATGCTATTTCAGATTGATTATTGATTCTATCATGTCTTTGTTATTTGAGATCTTGCATGCTTTCTGTTGTTAGTTGCTATCTTGGCAAAGTAGATGCTAGCAACTCCAAGAGTTAGTATTTATGCTCGATAGTGGGTTCATGCCTCTAGTAATCTGGGGAAGTGACAGAAATCTCTAAGGTACTAGATGTGCTGTTGCTACTAGGGAGAAAACAACAATCCTTTGTTCATAGAACAATCGTATTGTTTACTTTACACGCAGTTCGTAAAGCAATAATCTGTTGCTTGCAACTTAATACTAGAGGGGGGTCGGATGATAACCTGAAGGTGGATTATTAGTCATAGATGCAGTTGGATGGCGGTCTATGTATGATGTTTTAATGCCCAATCAAGTCTCAAAGGAGTCAAGATGATTAGTATATGCATGTATTACTTTCTCGGTGTTTGTCAATTGCCCCGCTTTAATTTGTTCACCCAGCGTGTTATCTATCTTAAGGAGAGCCACCTCTAGTGAACTATGGATCTCGGTCCTTTTACTTTAGATACAATCTATAAACTTTTACTGCTTTGTGTTTACTTTCTGCAAACTTTTACTTCTTTCCATTCGATACGTTTAATCCTTTGTTTTCCGCAAAACACGGTGAGATTGACAACCTCATCGCAAGTTGGGGACAAAGTTCTGTGGTTGTGTTGTGCAGGTCTTTACGTTGCTACTAGCACCGGTAGTGCGCCCTGCCAAAGCTCAGCTAGTAACACTTTTGGGGTGTTTCCTTGCTCCTACTGGTTCGATTAAACCTTGGTTTCATAACTGAGGGAAACTTGCTGCTGTGCTCATCATACCTTCCTCTTGGGGTTCCCAACGAGGTCTACATCAACACCGCCATCAAGAAATTTTCTGGGCACCGTGCATTGAGCCATCACACCTCAACAAATCTCTCTACGGTTGGAAGCAGGTGCCTCGAACATGGTTTCAGCGGTTTGCTTTGTTCATTGCTACTATTGGTTTTGTTGGCTCCAAGTCTGATAGCTCCTTGTTTGTCTACCGGCGTGGCACTGACATGGCCTATCTCCTGCTCTATGTGGATGACATTATCCTGACAGCGTCTTCTCCGACTTTGTTGCACAGGTTAATTGCCTCTCTTCGTAAAGAGTTCAATATGACAGATATGGGTGAGCTTCACTATTTTCTAGGCATCTCAGTCAGACGCACTAAGGACAGTTTGTTCCTCTCACAAGAGAAGTATGCATTGGAGCTTCTTGACAAAGCTGGTATGTTAAAGTGTAAATCTATCTCCACTCCAGTTGATACAGATTCTAAGCTTGCAGCTCAGTCTAGTGATCCCGTGGCTGTTCCGACAGAATATCGCAGTATTGCATGAGGTCTCCAATACCTAACTTTCACTCGGCCAGATATCTCCTATGCAGTATGATACATTGCAAATGTATCTATAATTTTTGATGTTCCATGCTTGGTTTTATCCACTTTCTTGTGATTTGTTCCAACTTTGGAGTACTTTTCATATGATTTCTTGGACTAACCTATTAACAAGAGCCACAGTGCCAGCTGCCTGTTTTTTGCTGTTTTTGGGTCCAGGAAAGTCAGAAAATGAATATTCTCGGAATTGGACGGGACAAAAGCCAAAGTGCCTATTTTTCCGGATGGCATCAAGTGCCAGAATACGAGACAGAGAGGGGCCAGAGGGCCGCCAAACCACCAGGCCGCGCGGCCAGGCCTGGCCCGCGCCAGGGGGTGGTGTGGCCAGCCCAGGCACCCCCTTGGCCTCCCCTTCCGACTATAAGATGCCCTCAGGACAAAAACCCTAAGGACCCGATCAAAAATCCACAAAAGAGTCTGTAGCCGCCGTCATCTCCATCCCTAGATCGGGAGGGATCTGAATCTCTTCCCGGCACCCTGCCGGAGAGGGGAATTCACCCTGGAGGCCTTCTTCATCACCATGCAAGCCTCCAGTGTGATGCGTGAGTAGTTCATCCGTGGACTACGGATCCATGTAGTAGCTAGATGGATGGTTCTCCTCCTTTGTGCTTTCATGTCAATATCTTGTGAGCTCCGTTCATGATCAAGATCATCTATTTGTAATTCTGCATGTTGTGTTTGCGGGGATCCGATGGATATTGAGATGCTATTTCAGATTGATTATTGATTCTATCATGTCTTTGTTATTTGTGATCTTGCATGCTTTCCGTTGTTAGTAGCTATCTTGGCCTAGTAGATGCTAGTAACTCCAAGAGTTAGTATTTATGCTCGATAGTGGGTTCATGCCTCTAGTAATCTGGGGAAGTGACAGAAATCTCTAAGGTACTAGATGTGCTGTTGCTACTAGGGAGAAAACAACAATCCTTTGTTCATAGAACAATCGTATTGTTTACTTTACACGCAGTTCGTAAAGCAATAATCTGTTGCTTGCAACTTAATACTAGAGGGGGTTCAGATGATAACCTGAAGGTGGATTATTAGTCATAGATGCAGTTGGATGGCGGTCTATGTATAATGTTGTAATGCCCAGTAAAGTCTCAAAGGTGTCAAGATGATTAGTATATGCATGTATTGCTTTCTCGATGTTTTTCAATTGCCCTGCTTTAATTTGTTCACCCAGCATGCTATCTATCTTAAGGAGAGCCACCTCTAGTGAACTATGGATCCCGGTTCTTGTCTTTTACATTCAATCTACAAACTGTTTATTGTTTTGTGTTTACTTTCTGCAAAATTTTACTTCTTTCCATTCGATACGTTTAATCCTTTGTTTTCCGCAAAACACGGTGAGATTGACAACCTCATCACAAGTTGGGGACAAAGTTCTGTGGTTGTGTTGTGCAGGTCTCCACGTTGCTAGTAGCACCGGTAGTGTGCCCTGCCAAAGCTCAGCTAGTAACACCTTTGGGGTGTTTCCTTGCTTCTACTGGTTCGATTAAACCTTGGTTTCATAACTGAGGGCAACTTGCTGCTCTGCTCATCATACCTTCCTCTTGGGGTTCCCAACGAGCTCTACATAAACCACGCACCAGCACTTTTCTGGGCGCCGTGCATTGAGCCATCAAGCATTTTTTTGGAGCCGTTGCCGAGGAGTCAAGGACATCTTCACAAAGGGAGTCCCTCATAACCAATCTCTTTACTTTGTTGTTTTTGTTTTGCTTAGTTTCTTTTTGCTTTGTTTGCTTGTTTCTTTATCAAAAACACAAAAAAATTAGTTTTACTTATTTGCTTTCTTTCAAAAACACAAAAAATTAAGTCTCCTTTTAGTTGTCACCCCTACCTTAGCTCACCATGTTGATCCCCAAATTCACCCTGAAAGACGTTTCAATTGGTAGTGGTTCTATAATTGGGAAAGATAATATTGAAGAATTCTTTAATCATGTTAGTGAACATGAAGATACTTAGGATAGATCCCTTGCAGAACTTGCTCCAAATTATGAGATTGCTGCAGCTTCTTTAATTCACATGTTAGAAGCTAGGTTTGTTAATCTCAACCCCTTAATGCAAGTAATGTTTCTTAAGCTTAAAGAAATTGAAGACCCTGAAAAGAGGGATTTTATTCTAGAAACTTTGTATAAGGAATTCTATGATGTTGCCAAGGAAACTAGGAAAGTCTTTGAACGTTTCAATATGCTAGGCTCATGTGTAAATGTTGTTGGTACACGAGAAAAGATGAACAAAACCGAACCTAATGGGAAGGAACCTAAGATACCAATACCCTGTAAACTAGTAGCAATACATAATGCCATAGAAAAGAATCTTGATTGGATCGTTCCTGCAAACCCTTTTGATGAGAATAGTGAACCTAAGAGCATTGAGAGAGGATCCACTAGAACTTATTTGGATGATATACCTTGCCTTGTTGAAGATATTTCTTGTATTAATCTTAATGCTTCTTCATTTGAGAACACTTGATTCTTTCTTGCTTCTTATGCCTAACTTAAAGGCGTTAAAGAAAAATACTTATTGGGAGATAACCCAAAAGTTATAGATGAGTCTTGGAAGTTATTACCTTTGTAATAACCTCTTCTTATCCTTTTTATTTGCTTTTTGTGCCAAGAGTAACCTCTAATGAGAGAGAAGTAATGATTGGGAAAGTTGCTGTCCCGAAACAGATTTCTGTGCTTCACCGTAAACATTCGTGTAAAATATCTGAATGTCTTTTTGAGGCGTGAATTTTTGTGCTTCTGCCCCACATTGTTATCTAACTTTTGTTAGTTCAACACTTTGTGATTTGAGCAACAGAAGGTCTTCGAAAAAATTCGTCTTTACCTGCTGGTCTGTTTTGACAGATTTCTGCAACTTTCTGCATTTGCTTCTTGTTGGTTCCTTCTTGAGTTCTTTTGGGGAATTGAGCTTTTTGAGGGAAGTGCTACAGTAGATGTGTTCTAATGGAAGTTTATTTGGTGTTTTAACTGAAGCTTAAGACTTATTTATGTTGAGTACACTAATGTTGCTAATAAAGATTGTGTGAAGTTTTGTATGAAGGAAAATTTTCAGGTGTATGGAAGGAATGAGTAATGAGATGAAGGATGGACTAAACCTCAAGATTGGGGATGCCACGCGTGTCACCCCAAGAAATATCCAAGAACTACAAGCGTCAAAGCTTGGGGATGCCCAAGGCATCCCCTTCTTCATCAATAAAAATCCCAGGTTTCTTCCAAACGCTTCATTTTTATTGTTTCATGCACAATTGTGTTGTTCTTGGAGCGTCTTCTTTTTCGGTTTTGTTTTGGTTTTTAGTTTGCTTGGTTTGCTTAGTTTGCTGAATAAATTGGTTAGACCCCCTCTTTCATACATTGTTTTGCAAATAGTTTGGTTTGGTTTGGAAAAGAGTACGAAAGTTCATACTTATGTGGTAAAAAGAGTTTGTTTTGACTGTGGCCTATGCTTTGTCATGCCATACTTGATATTGTTTTGGCTTTATGCTTAGTGTTATTTGCTGTAGCATGACGTGTTGTTAACAATTGATATTGCTTAATGTGCCTTGGATGAATCATGCGTTGTTTTAGCATATTAAAGCATAGTATAGTGGTATTCTCCTTTGATGCTTTGTTTGGGTTGACTTGGCACATGCTCACACCATGTTATGACTATCTCAAGTCACCATAGCCTTTATGATCCTTTAGTTTTCAACTTGTAGTATCACTTTATGCTTTGATCAATGATGTTTTGTCGCTCTGTATGATTATGGCCATTATTGCTCTCTTAGTTTGTCGCTCCCAGTCTTTTGCTAGCCTCCACCACCAAGTATGAGTTCCACTCATGCATCTAACTCCCTAAACCAAGTTATTCCAAAGAGTCCACCATACCTACCTACTAGCTTATGCTATTCCAAGTATATTCATGCTTTTGTTTACCTTCCAAATTAAACTTGTTATGAGAAAACTAGTGATTAAAGCTCTCACGAACTTGATGGCACACTTTACTTTACTTGCGCTTAATAAACTTGAACCATTGTGTCTTCTATGTTGGATATGCTTGCACTTATTTGTTGGGAATTAGCAGAACCATGCTTTCATGGGGAACGCTTTCGACATTGCACTTGGTACTTGTACATAGTTGATATCACGCTCTTTTGTATATGGATGTCGTCGGTGTGAAATGAAAGGGGAGCTTGTAAGTCCATGGAGTTATGTATATGTGTTAGAGAAACGCCTGGGCCGCTGGTCTAATCCATGCTGACATGGTGGAAACCTGCAGCGTAACCATAATGAGCTGTCTATGAAGCATTCTTCTTATAAAAAAAGTCCTATATTGAGAAAAAAGAGAAAAGAAAAAAAGAGATACTATGAAAAGAGGAAAGAGGGAAAAAAGCACCATATTCCCATGGTAAATAAGAAGAATGCTGAGATGCTCGTTGTCTGCTTGCCTTGTCATTTTGATATGGGGATTCTTCCGTATCATCGGGCAAGGGGTACCACGTTGGCGATTCTCTATGATACACATGTACTTACGATGACAAGAACTTACCGATGACTAAACTTTAGTAGCATGAGGAGCGGCCCTCATATACAAGTGACATGAGATTTCTGACTTATACTTCGTCAAGCATGTACACCATAGTTTGTTCACTTTAACCTTAATCACTTCAAGATGCTTATGATAGGGGCAATGAGAGATGAAAGCTATAAGTACCATAATTTTTGGAAGCTATTTATGAGACTTGAATCCCTGCTTCCTTTTATAAAGGCCTTTCTTCCACCATTATATTGAGTCTCCACCTTCTATCTTTATGCACCTACTTTGAGAGCATAGTGGCCATTCTTAGTTCTATGTGCATTGTCCCAAGACTAGTTGATTGATGCATACTTTGATATTGCTTGTTTTAAACTATTGTATCTAGTCACTCTTATGAACTTGGAAGGTGTCCTATGCATTTATATTTGCTACTCTATTGAGGGACAAGCTGAATACTTTATGCTATGTTTTCTTTATGTGAAACAAACAAACCTCTTGCAAAGCATTGTTATTCATGAATCTTTTGTTTGTGCCTTTTCATGTTGCATCATAGTTTCTTTGCTTATTGCTAGAACTTTGTATTTCATGTTATGATTGAAGTACTAGGATCCCAGCTATGAATGTTTTACAAATACTTAGATCAAGTCTTTGATGGTGCATGTCACCTCAAAAATTATTCTTTCTTTTTATCACTTACCTACTCGAGGACGAGCAGGAGTTAAGCTTGGGGATGTTGATACATTGCAAATGTATCTATAATTTTTTATGTTCCATGCTTGGTTTTATCCACTTTCTTGTGTTTTGTTCCAACTTTTCATATGATTTCTTGGACTAACCGATTAACAAGAGCCACAGGGCCAGCTGCCTGTTTTCTGCTGTTTTTGGTTCCAGGAAAGTTAGAAAATGAATATTCTCGGAATTGGACTGGACAAAAGCCAAGGTGCCTATTTTCCTGGATGTCATCAAGTGCCAGAATACGAGACGGAGAATGGCCAGAGGGGGGCCACACCACCTGGCCGCGCGGCAGGCCTGGCCCATGCCAGGGGGTGGTGTGGCCATCCCAGGCACCCCCTCGGCCTCCCCTTCCAACTATAAGATGCCATCGGGACAAAAACCCTAACGATCCGATCAAACATCCACGAAAGAGTCTGTAGCCACCGTCATCTCCATCCCTAGATCGGGAGGGATCTGAAGCTCTTCTCGGCACCCTGCCGGAGAGGGGAATTCACCCTGGAGGCCTTCTTCATCACCATGCAAGCCTCCGGTGTGATGCGTGAGTAGTTCATCCTTGGACAACAGATCCATGTAGTAGCTAGATGGCTGGTTCTCCTCCTTTATGCTTTCATGTCTAGATCTTGTGAGCTCCGTTCATGATCAAGATCATCTATTTGTAATTCTGCATGTTGTGTTTGCGGGGATCCGATGGATATTGAGATGTTATTTCAGATTGATTAATGATTCTATCATGTCTTTGTTATTTGTGATCTTCCATGCTTTCCGTTGTTAGTAGCTATCTTGGCCAAGTAGATGCTAGCAACTCGAAGAGTTAGTATGTATGCTTGATAGTGGGTTCATGCCTCTAGTAATCGGGGGAAGTGATAGAAATCTCTAAGGTACTAGATGTGTTGTTGCTACTAGGGAGAAAACAACAATCCTTTGTTCATAGAACAATCGTATTATTTACTTTACACGCAGTTCGGAAAGCAATAATCTGTTGGTTGCAACTTAATACTGGAGGGGGTTCAGATGATAACCTGAAGGTGGATTATTAGTCATAGATGCAGTTGGATGGAGGTCTATGTATAATGTTGTAATGCCCAATCAAGTCTCAAAGGAGTCAAGATGATTAGTATATGCATGTATTGCTTTCTCGATGTTTGTCAATTGCCCCGCTGTAATTTGTTCACCCAGCATGTTATCTATCTTAAGGAGAGCCACCTCTAGTGAACTATGGATCCCGGTCCTTGCCTTTTACATTCAATCTATAAACTCTTTTACTGTTTTGTGTTTACTTTCTACAAACTTTTACTTCTTTCCATTCGATACGTTTAATCCTTTGTTTTCCGCAAAACACGATGAGATTGACAACCTCATCGCAAGTTGGGGACAAAGTTTTGTGGTTGTGTTGTGCAGGTCTCCACATTGCTACTAGCACCGGTAGTGCGCCCTGCCAAAGCTCAGCTAGTAACACCTTTGGGGTGTTTCCTTGCTCCTACTGGTTCGATTAAACTTTGGTTTCATAACCGAAGGAAACTTGCTGCTGTGCTCATCATACCTTCCTCCTTGGGTTCCCAACGAGCTCTACATCAACCACGCACCAACACTTTTCTGGGCGCCGTGCATTGAGCCATCACAGTACAGCAGATATGTCTTCATATGCATAATCCACAGGTTAATCACTTGCTCCTTGTGAAGCGTGTTCTACGCTACATCCGCGGCACCACTGACTATGGTCTCACTTTGTATCGACGCACATCGAACAAATTGCTGGCCTACTCTGACGCTGACTGGGCAGGTTGTCTAGACACTGGACGGTCTAGTTCAGGCTATTGTGTGTTCCTTGATGCGAATTTGGTATCTTGGTCGGCTAAGCGGCAGCACACTGTTTCCTGATCGAGTGCGGTGGCTGAGTATCGAGCGGTAGCAAATGTGGTGGCTGAATCTTGTTGGCTTCGACAACTACTTTTGGAGCTTCGTTGACCGGTGCATGATGCTTCAGTGGTCTTCTGTGACAATGTGAGCTCTTTAGATGACATAGAATCCAGTGCATCACCAGCGTACCAAGCATGTGGAGATTGATTTACACTTCGTCAAATATCTAGTGACCACTGGCGAGGTTAAGGTGCTACAGGTTCCTAGTTCATCACAGTTCACGGATATCTTCACCAAAGGATTACCGTCGCCTCTCTTCTTGGACTTTTGGGACAGTCTCAACATTCATCGGCTGCCTAGTTTTGACTGAGGGAGGGTGTTAGAATACATATCCTACACGTGCTTGTATAGATGTAGGATACGTATGCGTGTGTATTCTTTGTATATATGTCCGTGTTGTATGCAACCGGGAGTCCTTGTAATTTTCTTATATAATGAGCAATACAAGGCCACCTAACATGTGGTTTCCCCTATCTTATAGTAAGGCATGCTAGCACACTCACATGTACCGTAGATCTAATGCTACATGTTCTCTACTGGAGTAGAGAATGACATGCACCGTATATCTACTAGGATTTCGATTCGAATAGACTAGTAGCTCTGGTTTTTGTTCGTCTCATGTCTATGCTTCAGGGATTTTTGGGTTCACAATCGTAGATGCTCGATTGCAGTGCCATAGTTTGCATTCGCATCTGATTTTTGTAGGACATTATTGTACAAGCTCTAGATTCATTCCCCGTTTTCTGTTTGTTCTAGTGCATATGATTAAAATCTTGTACTTGACCTATCTCTCTGATCACTACAAGAAATCTGGCTGTATATGACCCTCCATTTTCGTCACAAAATTGTCACAATAGTCTGTTTATGACGATTCTATGACGATTTTGAGATCGTCGGAAGCTGAGCGTCGCAAATGAACTATAGCGACGATTTTGGTAAAATCGTCATAACTAACTATGACGATATTGGATCGTCATAACCTCCATGACGATCAAATATCGTCATCGACCATCTAGACAGGCCAGGTCAGATCCTACGTGGCTGATCCTACGTGGCAAAATTATGACAAAATGAGATCGTCGTAGTCTGAATTCAGCCCAGTCCATTCGGTCATTTATGTGGGCCGAGCCCAATAATTCAGACAAACTTTTCTAATTTATTCCGTTCAGCTACATGGGTCAAGCCCAGCATATTGGCCTTTTTATTTCTAGGCCCTAGCCTTTTTCTACAACAATTTTATTCTGTATTTTTTGAATTGATCACTGCTCCAATCTAATTTTGTTTGGGCCACGACTATTTTAAAGCCCAAACATTATTTGGATCATTTCTTACGATCGAGCAGTCAAGAACCCAAATCAAATAAATTTTCACAAATGACATCGGAAATTATAATATATATTTCAATCAATCCATATTACATAAGCTGGAATACAAACAGTTGGGGGTATGTAGTATATTACAAACATTCATAGATCAGACCACCCAAGATCATGTATAACTACCTAGAAAATAGTACTGTCTACTCTACACTTTGTTGAGTATGCAATAAAATCTCCCCTTCTTGTAACTTTATCCTTGAGCTCCTGTATACAGTATAAGAGAGAAAATGATGGCCATTGAGTCAGAATGAAATCATATCTTCTAACGATAACATAGAAAATTGGAAACACAATAAATAATAGATTTACAAGAACCCAGCTCCAAATCAACAGATTACAGTACCATGGGACTAGAAGATCACAAACTAATCGCTACTAGCACACAAATATACACACGTAGTTCATCAAATGCACGACTTGGACACTACAAGTACTAGATAGAACAAATGTATTGGCACATATTAAGCTCCAGGAAATACTCCATGTACAAGAAAAGAGTAGCACAGGAAATACTCCATACGTTTACTCCACAGGTTAAGTGGGCAACAAAAACAGGATCCTACTAAATGCTTATCAGAGAAGTAATAAATGAAGAGGATGGGAGAGACCAGAGACTTATCTAATCAATAGAAGGGAACACCCATGCGGTTGTAGCGTGCTTATCTTGACGCTGCAAATATGGTAAAATGGCAAAGGATGATGCGCTTCAGCACACAAGCAGCAGGGCTAGCTCCATTGGGTCTGCGAGAACAATGGTTTGGGTCAGTAAGGATCAAGAATGCTACTGCTGCAAGTCAAAATAATGCATTACAGGGTTATTAAATGATTTTGAATCATAGTAGCAGCAGGTGAACTCATACTGACTAGCAAAAGGCCAACATATTCAAAAATTATAGTGACTCAACCAGATCTTAATACAAAGCTAGTCAGGAACCTAGCATTCCGCTTCTGCCATGCCTACATTAGTGCATCAGCTTCCATTCTATTAACGAACTTGGCAGCCCCACAAATCAGTAAATCCTAGTCTATATCAAGTAACATGAGGAAATAAGAGTGCATCAGGTGTAATAAAATTTTCAAGTGCAACAGCAGCATTGGTATGGTCATTTGTCATGTGACCTTATTAGTGGGTAGTAGAAGAGCTGCAGCCTGCATGGCTAGCTAGATAGTTGCCGCCAGGATAGGAAAAGCATGATTTTGGCTAAAGCTACCGATCCAGTGCTTGTGCTACACTGATCTTCACATCACTATTCACTCAATTGTCCTACTCCAGATCAGGAACTAGCAGGGCAGCAAAACATGCACAACAAGCACTAACATAGTTAATCAAACATCCAATTTGCTTCAAAAGTACAACTAGTAGCTCTACATAATTGCACAACACATATACTAGTTGAAGGTGTTTTGGCATATCTTTTAGCTGATATTTTTATGCACAGAATCAAAATTTTCATAGAAAATAATGTATAGAGCTAATCACAGACTAGTTCAAACATGATGGATACTAGGGAATTTTTTCATTAAAGAGCACAAGTTGTAGTACAGTGTTGCATACATAATGAACCAGACATTCAGTTTGGAAGAAATGCTGACGCAAAGCTGAAACACAGTTGGTATTTGTTCTTCCACACAAGAAATACTGACATTGAGTCAAATGCACCCATGTTCAGAACACAAGAATTTCATCAATAATATTAAATCCCCGTAGATATAGCAAGGATACACACACATGTATCAATTGTGCTTGTATCAAAAACCTTGTCACATCTCTTCCATGCTAAGCATACACACACATGTATCACTTGCTTGTATCAAATAAAGCAACAACATTATAACAATAGTAATGCTACCAGAAAGCTCATGTTATAACAACATTATAACATTGTATCACACCAACGAAAATAGTACACCTATTAGATGCATGCCTAGAGATAAGGCTTGATGACATGAACTAAGCAACCTAAGAATCCTAATATGACCAGGCTTCAATCGACTTGTTATGGTTGATGAAATCCCACTAAAATCCAAACCCTACCCTCACAGAATATGTGCATCGACGGAGCAGACTCACATGGAGATGGATCCATGTCATGGGAACCAGCAAATTACCTTGCTATGCGAGCGGATGGAGCACCCAGGCTCCAGCAGACAATTGGGTGGCTCTCGTCGATGATCTCCTCAAGGCATCTGACGCTCATGGGGCAGAGTCGCTCCTTGATGGATTCGACCAGAGCCCCCATCGTCGGGGCCGCCACTGCCAGAGCGCCCATCGTCAGGGCCACCACCGCCAGAGCCCCCATCGTCAGGGCCGCCACCGCCAGAGCCCCCATCGTCGGGGCCGCCACCGCTAGAGCCCCCATCGTCGGGGACGCCACCGCTAGAGCCCCCATCGTCGGGGCTGCCAGCACCAGAGCCCCCATCATCAGGGCCGCCACCGCCAGAGCCCCCATCATCGGGGCCGCCACTGCCAGAGCCCCCATCGCCGGGGCCGCCACCGCCAGAGCCCCCATCGTTGGGGCCGCCAGCACAAGAGCCCCCGTCGTCGGGGACGCCGTGGCCGGAGCCCCCCTGCACAGGGCTGCCATCGATGGCGTAGACGAGAAGCGGGACCCGGCTCACCTTGATGCCGTCAGATTCCTCCAACGAGGTTGTGCCGGGGGTAGGCGGAGCTGGGCTCAGCTGGGGAGAGAGGAGGGAGATGGTGGATCGGCTGGAGGGGAGAGGGTGGTGGCCGTGTTGTGAATCGGCGAGAGGAGAGAATCGGCGGTGTAGAGATAGGGCAAGGAAAGGGGCAGCGCGAGAGGGGCGATCTAGTTTTCTTGACAGATGACGATCTAGGTTTTCTTGACAGCGGCGCGAGGAGGGAGAGGGTTGGTGAGGTCGTGGGCACGGTGGGGTGATGTGCTACTTCAGGTGAGCTACCAGCCATTGGATCCACTCTGAACGGTCCAGATAAGGCACATAAGGCTGATCCATGGGAGGCGTTTTCCTGTGTTTTGATTGGTTGGTTCACAAAACACCTCAATTTTTGCACTTGCAAAATAGAAAATGGCTTTTTTGTCTAACGAAAATGAAAAGTTCCCTGATGACATTGTTCGTCATTCCAAAATACATATGTGTGCATAATTTTTTCATGTAATCTTGAAAATGTATTCTCAAAAAAGCCATTTTCTATTTTCCGAGTGCCAAAATCGGAGCGTTTTGTGAAGCAACACCAAACGGTAAATACAAAAATGGTACCACCCCATTTTTCAAAAATACTAGACCACCTTACATGAACAATGTCTCAGCCAGGGATTTTAAAACCTTTTCGTCTACCCCTGGTGAAAAAGACAAATGAGTGCAGAATCGGTAGGAAGTGGGTCTGATTTGAACTACATGTACATTATCTAATGCCCATGATTTTTTGCAAAAATCATTTTTAGACTCGCAATATGTTGTTTCTTCAGAGATCCAATGCAATTTTAGCGAGGCTCGTCCCCTAGCTAAGAACATGCATGCCCGCCGTTTTGACCATTATTTGAAACGGGCATAAAAATGCAAAAACGGTCCCAACTATTTGAATCCTTCGCGTGGCGTCATGTTATGTGACATAGTTGTAAGGAAAAATATCAAACTTGGTAAATTGATTGCGTCACGAAAAAACCTTCTCAGAAATGACCTATCATGTTTGAGGTTTCATGACTTTCGGGCCAAACGACGAGTGTTATGGCTAGAATCAGGGTATAGTTTGTCATAGTATGCTCGTATTGTGCACGCAGGTGCATATTGGGACGACGAACAATGTTGCAGGAGGAAGTTTTCCTTTTCGTAGCACGGAAAAGCCATTTTCTATTTTTCGAGTGCCAAAATCGGGGAGTTTTGTGAAGCAACATCAAATGTTCAATTCAAAAATGCTACCATCCCATTTTTCAAAAATACTAGACCATCTTATATGAACAATGTTCTAATCGGGTATTTTAAAACCTTTTCGTCCACCCCTGGCAAAAAAGACAAATTCCTGCTGAATCGGTAGGAAGTGGGTCATATTTGAACTACGTGTACATGACCTGATGCTTGTGATTTTTTGTAAAAATCATTTTTAGACTCACAATATGATGTTTCTTCAGAGATCCAATGCAATTTTAGCAAGGCTCGGACCTGAGCTAAGAACCTTCGTGCCCACCGGTTTGACCATAGTTTGAAACAGGCATAAAAATTTAAAAATGATCCGAACAATGTAAAACCTTCGCGTGGCGTCATATTATGTGACATAGTTGAAAGGAAAAATACGAAACTTGGTATATTGATTGCATATCAAAAAACCTTCATAGAAATGACCTATCATGTTCGAGATTTCATGGCTTTCAAGCCAAACGACCAATGTTATGACCAGAATCACGGTATAGTTTGTGATAAGGTTCCCATATTGTGCACAGATGTGCATCTTGGGATGGATAACAATGTTGAAGGAGGAAGTTTTCCTTTTTATCGTATGGAAAAGCCATTTTGTATTTTTTGAGTGCCACAATCAGGGCGTTTTGTGTAGCAACACCAAATGTTCAATTCACAAATGCTACCACCCTATTTTTCAAAAATACTAGACCATCTTACATGAACAATGTCCTAATCGTGGATTTTAAAACCTTTTCGTCCACCCCTGGCAAAAAAACAACTTCTTGCTGAATCGGCAGGAAGTGGGTCATATTTGAACTACAGGTACATGATCTGATGCTTGTGATTTTTTATAAAAATCATTTTTACACTCACAATATGATGTTTCTTCAGAGATCCAATACAAGTTTAGCAAGGCTCGGACCTGAGCTAAGATCCTTCGTGCCCGCTGGTTTAACCATAGTTTGAAACAGGCTTAAACAATTTAAAAATGATCCGAACAATGTAAAACCTTCGCGTGGCATCATATTATGTGACATAGTTGAAAGGAAAAATACCAAACTTGGTATATTGATTGCATCTTGAAAAAACCTTCACAGAAATGACCTATCATGTTCGAGGTTTCATGGCTTTCAAGCCAAACGACCAATGTTATGACCAGAATCACGGCATAGTTTGTGATAAGATGCCCATATTATGCACACATATGCATCTTGGGATGGATAACAATGTTGCAGGAGGAACTTTTCCTTTTCATCACACGGAAAAGCCATTTTCTATTTTTCGAGTGCCAAAATCGGGGCGTTTTGTGAAGCAACACCAAATGTTCAATTCAAAAATGGTACCACCCTATTTTTCAAAAATACTAGACCACCTTACATGAACAATGTCCTAATCGGGGATTTTAAAACCTTTTCGTCCACCCCTGGCGAAAAAGACAAATTTCTGCTGAATCGGTAGGAAGTGGGTCAGATTTGAACTACGGGTACATGATATGATGCTTGTGATTTTTTATAAAAATCATTTTTAGACTCATAATATGATGTTTCTTCAGAGATCCAATGCAAGTTTAGTAAGGCTCATCCCCTATCTTTGTATGCTGATTGCATCTCAAAAAATCCTAGTTTCAAATCATATTTTGAAATATAATATTGTCCCTACTATGGACTAATATGAGATTAGTAAATCGACTATTTTTAAATAGTCAAAGTATTTATAATTAACACTTTAAATGTTCCACTGAATTTTATAAAATTTAGAGACAAATTTCAATTATTTTGCACTTTTTATGAAAAAGATACAAAAAAGTTAAGAAAACAGAAAAAAACAAAAGAAGAAAAAAATACCCTAAATGGACCAGCCGAGCTGGCCCAGAGTAGTCTACTGCATACAAGGCCTGCCCGTAAATAATTCTGCAGCCCGTATTCCTTTCCACTAAGGCCCATTCGAGAGACAATTCAACGCAGCCCAACAGACTTGAACTGGTTATTAGGTCGCGTTCTAGTATTTGGACAACAAAGCTTGGCTAGCCTGGTGGTAAGGCTCGTTGCCTCGCTTCGAGAGGTCGCGAGTTTGAATCCCCGTCTGCCTTATTTTTGCCACAAATAGAGCTACGTAAACGGATATTGTCAAATAGAGGCACCTAAGCAGATATTGTCAAATAGAGCCACGTAAGCAGATATTGACACATGGATATGACACGCAGTCAATAACTGACACATAGACATGACACATATGCACAATTGGTGATGTGGCCGACAACTCATTAAAAGCTATCCTAATCTGGATGTAAAATCGTCATGGTGAGCTGCAAATTATGTTGTAGGGTGCATCCATCAGATTATGACGATTTCAGCTGGTGAAACTACGACGATTTTGAGCAAAATCGTCGTATTTTTTCTATGGTTTGAACCTCACGGAGGACTTACCACCATCTAGTATAAAATCTTCATAACTCTATGACGATATTGTCCACGGTCACTATCAAAAGGTCATAGAATAACACATTTCTTGTAGTGGATGATCTCCATTTAACATGTGTCCTGCTCAACCATGTTTACTGTTCATGATATGTGTTTAACTGACGGATCATTTCTGTGATGTGTTCTTCTAGTGCTATGTCTATGAGGCATTGCGATGTACTTATTTGCTTTTTTGTTCTTTCCAATGATTAAACTGTGCATTTTAGGGACGAGGCTACCGAATCTAGTGTCATGTCCGCACCAAAATATTGTGCATATACCTTGACGCTGAATCCGTCCCTAAAATTTGCTCTATGTTACCTATATGTGGCCCCAATGTCTTGTTTGTTTCGTTTAATGCCAATGATTATAATCCATTCCGGACGAGGTGATCTGTACCGACCTGGTGCGTTGTACAACAACATGACCTGTACATGCAACTTGGTCGATACTGATTCATCTCTCTCACAATTGTGTGTTATGTACATGTGAAACATTTGATTTAACTTCAACAATTGTTGATTACATTGCAAGCCAATGATTAAAATAAACCACCATTTAGGTGCAAGGAATGGTCCTATCATACCCTATGCTTTGTACAAGAGCATTTGCTTAACCATTTTTTTGAACTAGGTGTGATTACTCTACGAGGCACAATGTTTATTCTTCTCCCTACTCTTCAAATGTGTGCTTTGGTTTGTATGCATTGCCTTTGTATGGAAACGGGTAGGCTACACTTGCGAAAAATCAATGAAGCACGATGCGGAACTCGATGAAGCATATCGGGGCAGTGTACATGTTCTACGCCTCCTCCTCGTCCTCGTCCCACGAGCAGCTCCCCTTTGCGTGGCTCATCCAAGTGCTATACCTGTAGCACCTCCGAGGTATGCACACGTCCAGAGTGGAAGTTCACATGGCAGACTGCTAGGTCTGCACGTGCAAGACATGCGTGAGAGGAGTGACGGCTAGGTGGAATGCTCAGCCCTATTGAGCTTGCCTCACTCTCTTTTATATAGGCATCCGTGGTGGACTTCTACATTAGCAGCCCATTAGCAGCCTAAGCCTGGCCTAATTCGGATCCAATCCTCATTAGGCTTCCAGCCCCTAAAGTGTGTGACCCTATAGGTTCATATACGTATAGACATGACACAAGTACACTTACTCCGTCAATAGTGTTGTAAATATGCCCTAGAGACAAATAGTAGTAAGGACTATTACCATATTTTATATAGTTTATGATTAAGTTTTATATAATGCTATAACTGTGTTGAGTGGAAACATCAATACACGTGTGATATACAAACAACGAGGGGTGCCCAGTGAAACTCTAGTCACAGGTTCATTGGTCAACAGATGATCATGTTTCCTGATCATGTGGCATCTATGCCAGTTGGAAATGAGGTCATCTCATTCAGAGAATGATATGATGAACCAATACCCAACCTAAACATCATGACCCGATCATGTCACGAAGTTCAAGTTACCATGATTGGAAATGGATCCTCGTAGACTATTCCTTAGACCGTGAGGCAATATCAATCACTGTCTCCCAAGAGTGCTTAGATAGCATCAAACGCCATCTAGTAATATGGTGGTAATAAAGGTGTGTTCAGGTACTCGGAGGAAACCGTTGAGGCAATATATGTCAAGAGCGGGATTTTTCCGTCCATGTGACGGGAAGATACTCAAGGGCCCACTCGGAGAAGTTATATCCAATAGCTGCGTAGCGTGTGATTTGATCACGGGGATATCACTTGTCGGAACGAGTTAAGTAGTGTTGTTCAGTAACGAGATTGAACACGACATGGTGATGTCATTGATCAGATCTCAGGCAATGCAAGTATCGAGTGACAAAGGGAATAAGACACGACTGTCCCTGTTCAAACGACGAAAGATCTTCGTGGAACGCACAGGGGTCACATGGCCATCCAGGTCCCTCTATCGATCATTGGTGCGGGAGTGTCCCGACCATGTCTGGAGTGTTCCCGAACCGTGGGGTATCATGCTTAAGGGCTTGCTGATGCTTAGAGAGTGTTTATAGGATCGGTAGAATCACCGAAGAAAATAAGGGAGAAAACCGGAAGGGTTTCGGTAAGTCCGGAGGATGTCCAGAGTGGAGGTGGAAGGTGTTCCATAGCCATGGAGGTTGAATAATATGTGAATGAATGTTAAATATTGATTTAATCATTTATTCATAATTATTTAATAAAGAGAAAATCAATTTTAATGGTTAAAGGCTTAATGGGCCAATTCCGGAGGGAGAGGGCCCATTGGGGGAAGGGAGAGAAGGAGAGGGGGACAAGGGGGAGGCCGGCTGGGCCTAGCCCCCCGCGCGGGGCCCACTAGGTGTCCGGTGGCCACCTCCTCCCCCTCCTCTCCTTTAGTCCCACCCCGGGACTTTGAGGGAGGTAGTACCTCCCCTCCCCCTATATATAGTGGGGTATTTGGCCTAGAAAAATACACCAATAATCAATAAAGGTCTCCCCACTTTTGGGAGGACCTCCAATTGATATTTTCTCTCTCCCCCTCTCTCTCTTGTGACCGTGGTCCCAAGTCTGGACTGCGCCAGCGAGGGACATCTTCACCGCGGAGCGCCGTCGCTCTGCGGGATTCGGATCCTGGAGCTCTACTTTCGCAACTGCTGCTGGATCGGGGAAGCGGGAGTCATCGTCAGTCACCGGACATGTGTAACTCCCTGCGAGGTGTCCTACTTGAGGCACTCAAGTCGTTGGAGCCAGAAGGAGCGTAAGAACTTCATCACGACCTTGAGGTCGACTTCGGCTCATCTACATCAACCACGCTCTCCTGAGCGTTGACAACACTTTTCGGTCTTTAAGGGTAAGTTCGCGAAAAGCCCCTCCCGTTACGGTATTACTAATAGATAGGTCCTGGCAGCTTCTGGGGTTCAGGGGCGTAGAGTAAAATTTTATTGGTTTCATACACGGAACCCCAACACTGGTATCAGAGCTAGATCTATGCGTAGTAATGCTAGTATGGGTAGAACACACGAGATGTAGCGTGTGGACGTTGATCTTTTAGTTGTTACCCTCCCACGTGTACTTTTGTATACCGCAGTAATGCTTGATGAAGCGCACCCCAACCGACTTTACGCGTTCATTGGCGAGACTGGTCCACGCTTGACATACTGCTTGTACCCTATAAAGTGGCTTAGGGGGGTGTCTGTCTCTCTCGCGTTAGTTGGTATACCATTTGCAACGGAGGGCCCCGAAAGGGGTGTAGTAGAGACAACTACTTGATCAACGTTGTGCTGAAAGTTCGTAGGTAAGAACGGTTCTTGTGTGAAAGCCCATTCAGCCACGTAAAACATGCAAAGATAAAGTAGAGGCGTCTAACTTTGTTTTGTAGGGGGGAGTTGCTTTGTGATATGGTTGTGGCAAAGTTAAAGTGATTACCTTTTGTTACGTAGTAGTAGATAGTCACGGAGGTGACAAACTACCACGCCGGAATGATACCGGTACCCTGGTGTCTACGGTGCCGGAACCGTGGCACCGGAACCCGGTGACGGCGGATGGAGATCATGGTGTGAAGTACCATATCACATAGCATTACATTCAATGTTATTTTTTGTATGTCTTATTGTGTGCTAGTATTAAATACTCGACGGTAGCCTAATAAGATGATCCCTGTTAAAATTACCAACGATTGTGTTCCCCCTTAGTGTGCACCACCAAGAAAGTTCTTCGGTATGAGGCGATCCAGGGTTATAGGCCTGGGTGTCAGACATATCTGCGTTCGCATACAGTGGGTGTAATCCATGTTGCACAGCGAATACACTAAGGTTGAGTTGGCAAGCCTAGCACGCCACAGAAGCGTGGCCTCGGAACACGGATGGTCGAAAGATCAAGCACGAGTCACATGAATGATGTGACCGACGTTTAGCGTCCACCTTTGAACCCACATCGATGGCCGTGATCATTCAGGGGAGATGTGGCTGATAGGGGTCGTGTTATCACTAGAAACCCTTTTGGGGATAGGTGTTTCTGAGTGGAGTTATTATTAACTCATCTAATTATAAACTTAGTCTAAATTCCTTTTGAAAATTATAAATGTAGATGGGACCTTTCGTGTTGACAGTTGAATGGTTAGAAGGAGAGAAGCTCAGATTAGATGGATCGAACTTCTCCATTTGGGTTGCCAGTCTCCATGTTCTCCTTAGCGAGAACGACGTGGTCGACTACATACTCGACGGGATGGATTTGGATCTGCCCACGAACCTTGAGACCCCAGAGGAGCGGAAAGACCACTATCTCCATTGTGAGATGGCCTCCTATATTTCAGTTGTGATGCGTTTCGGAATGGTGGACGAGCTGTGGCCTTTCGTGGGTGATGTCAACCCTCGTTCGGTAATGCTGCAGCTTAGGACACATTTCGTAGAGCAGACACGCATTTGGGAGCATGAGCTGATGGGAGACTTCCTCTCCATTAAGATGGAGGAGAACCCATCACTGGAGGACCACTTGGAGCGCATGCATGATGTGTACATGAGGCCTGCATACTTCCAGGACGTCTGGATTGCGGGCTCTTTTGCAAACGCCGCTGTGCTACGGTCGCTGCCACCAAGCTACCAAGAACAAGTCAGGACTTGCGTAATGAGGAGCGACACGGAAACAATGGAGTTCCACCGATTCATGACACATCTCAGGAATGTGTTGGTTGAACCAGATGTCGCTCAGGTCATCGATGACAAAGGTATATATTTGATATACAGTTTTATAAATGTTATAATCTTGCAAACACATTGCAGTGTTAAGTATATCTGATACTTGTTTTGTTTTACTGAAAACAGGTCCTTCTGCATGAGAGGTGTGATACATTGCAAATGTATCTATAATTTTTGATGTTCCATGCTTGGTTTTATCCACTTTCTTGTGTTTTGTTCCAACTTTGGAGTACTTTTCATATGATTTCTTTGACTAACCTATTAACAAGAGCCACAGTTCCAGCTACCTGTTTTCTGCTGTTTTTGGTTCCAGGAAAGTCAGAAAATTAATATTCTCGGAATTGGACGGGACAAAAGCCAAAGTGCCTATTTTTTTGGAAGTGATCAAGTGCCAGAATACGAGACGGAGAGGGGCCAGAGGGCGGCCACACCGAGAAGCTATTGAGATGCTATTTCAGATTGATTATTGATTCTATCATGTCTTTGTTATTTGAGATATTGCATGCTTTCCGTTGTTAGTAGCTATCTTGGCCAAGTAGATGCTAGCAACTCCAAGAGTTAGTATTTATGCTCGATAGTGGGTTCACGCCTCTTGTAATCTGGGGAAGTGACAGAAATCTCTAAGGTACTAGATTTGATGTTGCTACTAGGGAGAAAACAACAATCCTTTGTTCATAGAACAATCGTATTGTTTACTTTACACACAGTTCGTAAAGCAATAATCTGTTACGTGCAACTTAATACTGGAGGGGGTTCGCATGATAACCTGAACGTGGATTATTAGTCATAGATGCAGTTGGATGGCGATCTATGTATTATGTTGTAATGCCAAATCAAGTCTCAGAGGAGTCAAGATGATTTGAGCAACATAAGGTCTTCGAAAAAATTCGTCTTTACCTGCTGGTCTGTTTTGACAGATTTCTGCCATTTTCTGCATTTGCTTCTTGTTAGTTCCTTCTTGAGTTCCTAATGAGATTCAGTAGCTAGTGCTACAGTAGCTAGTGTTCTAATGGAAGTTTATTTGGTGTTAAAACTGAAGCTTAAGACTTATTTATTCTTAAGTTCACTAATGTTCCTAATGAGATTGTGTGAAGTTTTGTATGAATGAAAATTTTCAGGTGTATGGAAGGAATGAGTAATGGAATGAAGGATGGACTAAAGCTCAAGCTTGGGGATGCCACGCGTGTCACCCCAAGAAATATCCAAGACGTACAAGCGTCAAAGCTTGGGAATGCCCAAGGCATCCCCTTCTTCATCAATAAAAATTCTAGGTTTCTTCCAAACGCTTCATTTTTATTGTTTCATGCACAGTTGTGTTTTTCTTGGAGCATCTTCTTTTTGTTTTCGTTTTGTTTTTTAGTTTTCTTGGTTTGCTTAGTTTTCTGAATAAGTTGGTTGGACCCCGTCTTTCATGCATTGGTTTGCAAATAGTTTGGTTTGGTTTGGAAAAGAGTAGGAAAGCTCATGCTTATGTGGTAAAAAGAGCTCGTTTTTGACTGTGGCTATGCTTTGTCATGCCATGCTTGGTATTGTTTTGGCTTTATGCTTAGTACTCTTTGCTGTAGCATGACTTTTTATAAACAATTGAGATTGCTTAATGTGCCTTGGATGAATCATGCGTTGTTTTAGCATATTAAAGCATAGTATAGTGGTATTCTCCTTTGATGCTTTATTTGGGTTGACTTGGCGCATGCTCACACCATGTTATGACTATCTCAAGTCACCATAGCCTATATGATCCTTTAGTTTTCAACTTGTAGTATCACTTTATGCTTTGATCAATGATGTTTTGTCGCTCTGCATGATTATGGCCATTATTGCTCTCTTCGTTTGTCCCTCCCAGTCTTTTGCTAGCCTCCACCACCAAGTATGTGTTCCACTCATGCATCCAACTCCCTAAACCAAGTTATTCCAAAGAGTCCACCATACCTACCTACTACCTTATGCTATTCCAAGTACATTCATGCTTTTGTTTACCTTTCACTTGTTATGAGAAAACTAGTGATTAAAGCTGTCACGAACTTGATGGCACACTTTACTTTTTGCCTCTAATAAACTTGAACCATTGGGTCCTTCTTTGTTGCGTATATGCTTGCGCTTTATAAGTTGAAATTAGCAGAACCATGTTTCATGGGGAACGATTTCAACATTGCACTTGTACTTTGTACCCCGTTGATATCATATTCTTTTGCTTACGGATCCCGGCGTTGTGAAATAAAAGTGGAACTTGTAAGATCATGGAGTTTGTATGTGTGTTAGAGAAACCCCTGGGCCGCTAGCCTAAGCCATGCCTAATCATGGTGGAAACTTGCAGCATCACCATAATGAGCACTCTATGAAGCATCCTCAATAAAAACCTATGCAAATAGCAAATAAAAAGATCGCTGAGATGCTTATTGTCTGCTTGCCTTGTCATTTTGATTATGGGAAAGCTCTCGTATCATGTGCAAGGGGTACCCCGTTGGTGGTTCTTAATGATACACATATACTTACAATGACAAGAGCTTACTCGTGACTAAAGTTGAGTAGCATGAGGATCGGTCTTCGTAAGTAAGGGGCATAAGATTTCTGTTTATAACTTGTCAAGCATATCCTCTTAGTTGTGTCACTTTAACCTTAATCACTTTCAATATGCTTATGATAGGGGCAATGAGAGCTGAAAACTACAAGTACCATAATTTTTGGAAGCTCTTTATGAGACTTGAATCCCAATTTCCTTTTACAAAAAGGCCTTTCTTCCACCATTATATTGAGTCTCCATCTTCTATCTTTATGCACCTACTTTGAGAGCATAGTGACCATTCTTAGTTCTATGTGCATTGTCCCAAGACTAGTTGATTGATGCATAACTTGTTATTGCTTGTTTGAAACTGTTGTATCTAGTCACTCTTATGAACTTTGAAGGTGTCCTATGCATTTATATTTGCTACTCTATTGAGGGACAAGCTGAATACTATTATGCTATGTTTTCTTTATGTGAAACAAACAAACGTCTTGCAAAGCATGTTATTCATGAATCTTTTGTTTGTGCCTTTTCATGTTGCATCATAGTTTCTTTGCTTATTGCTAGAACTTTGTCTTTCATGTTATGATTGAAGTACTATGATCCCAGCTTTGAGTTTTGCAAAAACTTTGATCAAGTCCTTGATGGTTCATGTCACCTCAAAAATTATTTCTTTTTATCACTTACCTACTCGAGGACGAGTAGGAGTTAAGCTTGGGGATGTTGATACATTGCAAATGTATCTATAGTTTTTGATGTTCCATGATTGGTTTTATCCACTTTCTTGTGTTTTGTTCCAACTTTGGAGTACTTTTGATATGATTTCTTAGACTAACCTATTAACAAGAGCCACAGTGCCAGCTGCCTGTTTTCTGCTGTTTTTGGTTCCAGGAAAGTCAGAAAATGAATATTCTCGGATATGGACGGGACAAAAGCCAAAGTGCCTATTTTCCCGAAGTGATCAAGTGCCAGAATACGAGACGAAGAGGGGCCAGAGGGCGGCCACACCACCTGGCCGCGCGGCCAGGCCTGGCCCATGCCAGGGGGTGGTCTGGCCAGCCCAGGCACCCCCTCGGCCTCCCCTTCCGACTATAAGATGCCCTCGGGACGAAAACCCTAAGTACCCGATTAAAAATCCACGAAAGAGTCTGTAGCCGCCGTTATCTCCATCCCTAGATCGGGAGGGATCTGAAGCTCTTCCCGGCACCCTGCCGGAGAGGGGAATTCACCCTGGAGGCCTTCTTCATCACCAAGCAAGCCTCCGATGTGCTGCGTGAGTAGTTCATCCTTGGACTACGGATCCATGTAGTAGCTAAATGGCTGGTTTCTCCTCCTTTGTGCTTTCATGTTTAGAACTTGTGAGCTCCATTCATGATCAAGATCATCTTTTGTAATTCATACATGTTGTGTTTGCAGGGATCCGATGGATATTGAGATGCTATTTCAGATTGATTATTGATTCTATCATGTCTTTGTTATTTGAGATCTTGCATGCTTTTCGTTGTTAGTAGCTATCTTGGCCAAGTAGATGCTAGCAACTCCAAGAGTTAGTATTTATGCTCGATAGTGGGTTCATGCCTCTGGTAATCTGGGGAAGTGACAGAACTCTCTAAGGTACTAGATGTGTTGTTGCTACTAGGGAGAAAACAACAATCCTTTTGTTCATAGAACAATCGTATTGTTTACTTTACATGCAGTTCGTAAAGCAATAATCTGTTACTTGCAACTTAATACTAGAGGGGGTTCGTATGATAACCTGAAGGTGGATTATTAGTCATAGATGCAGTTGGATGGCGGTCTATGTATTGTGTTGTAATGCCCAATCAAGTCTCAGAGGAGTCAAGATGATTAGTATATGCATGTATTGCTTTCTCGGTGTTTGTCAATTGCCCTGCTGTAATTTGTTCACCCAGCATGTTATCTATCTAAGGAGAGCCACCTCTAGTGAACTATGGTCCCGGTCCTTTTTCTTTGCATACAATCTACAATCTTTTACTGTTTTGTGTATAGTTTCTGCAAACTTTTACTTCTTTCCATTCGATTCGTTTAATCCTTTGTTTTCCGCTAAACACGGTGAGATTGACAACCTCATCGCAAGTTGGGGACAAAGTTCTGTGGTTGTGTTGTGCAGGTCTCCACGTTGCTACTAGCACCGGTAGTGCGCCGTGCCAAAGCTCAGCTAGTAACACCTTTGGGGTGTTTCCTTGCTCCTACTAGTTCGATTAAACCTTGGTTTCATAACTGAGGGAAACTTGCTGCTATGCTCATCATACCTTCCTCTTGGGGTTCCCAACGAGCTCTACATCAACCACGCAGCAGCACTTTTCTGGGCGCCATACACAGAGCCATCAAGGTGCTTGCTGGAGAGGAGGTGACGTTGCGTGTTGATGGCGAGCATGATGATGGTGGCCAACGACACTCTCCCTCGACATTTATCATTTAGTTTATGTTTAGGATGATTATTGTAATCAAGAGATTGTGAACTTCTTTAGTGTGTCTCACACTTCGTGAGACGGTTATTCATATGAGTTTGTAACAAACAGTTGTTCTGCTTTTATGAATGATTTCTATTCATGTTCATATCTTGTTTGATTATGTGTGAATTATCCTTGTTGTTTGAAACTAATTGATAATGCATGAACATTTTTAAAACATTAAAATGCCTTGTTTAAAATACCCAACTTAATGATATTTCATTAATGAATGAAACCATTGTTAGAATTCAAAGTTATGTGATAATATGTGAAAGTCATTCGATTTCTTGTCACATATAGATCATGCCTAAGTTCGGCAAAATAACTTGAACACCGTGTATTACTTGAATACAAAGTGTTTAAAGAATTGTTAAAAGTAAATACATATTCGATGTATTGTGTTTTAATGAAAATGGTAATTATCATTAAATGATTTTTTTAATGTGTAAAGTAGTTTACCAGAGGAAACATCAATATGAAACTATTTGATTTGATCAAAATGTTTCTTTAACAAAGGGTATAAATATAAAAGAAAATCAAATTACTCTGATTTGATCAATAGTAATGAAATTCAACTTTATAAGAATGGCATAAAAGAAAATTGTGGAATGCAAAGTGTTTTGAAACGTCAAAATACAAGGCATCACAATGTGATATTAGATATCAAAGGGGTTGAATAGAAGGCACCAAATAAATCGTTGTAGTGTAGATGTAGAGACCATTAGTTAGAAATAGTTAGCACTCAATTAGAATGTAGCGAACCATTTGGATTCGTGAAAGTTTTGGGGTTATTTGATATAACCAAAACGATAGCGAATAAGTTCTTGTAGAGTATTCATTGGAAACTTTGAATACGAAATCCATAGCTAAACCAAAAGGAAATCAAAACTTGTATTGCTTGGATTTTGGTACATTCTTGAGAAAGCTCACTTTTGGTGATGTTTCTCAATTATGAAGCGAATGGAAAATAGTGTAAAACACGATGAGGATTCAAAACCCTGCATCAGAGTGTTGAAGCGCAACGGATAACGTTCCTCAATGATTCTCTTCACAGAAGGAAAGAATCAATGATTTTTGATCATTGTGTTTTCCCCATTGATGTTTTCACTACATGAAGTAGGATTCAAAATGTAATCCATAACTAGTATGGAGACATTTGTGAATCATTTGTCATGATTCTTGGAATATGACATACCTATGAACTACTAAGGAAATAATGGTAAACTAAGAATTATGAGAAATCCTACAAGTAGAATTCTCTTGAGATTAGAAAGCAATTCGTTGCTGAATCTCACAAGTAAAAGGGGTTACTTGGATTTTCCCAAATGACTGCAAAGCCATAGTGGAAAAAGGGGTTGAATGAAAAAAGCACAATTTGTCAAGTATTGGACAAATTCAAATGAATTTGATTCATGTGTGCTAAATGTCTAGTGGATTTAAAACTAGTAAAGTACTAGTATCTCATAGTAAATCTCCAAGTTTGATATTTGATCAAAGGATTTTGAAGTTGTTCAAAATAGTAAGGAGATATGCAATTTGCATAAAATTGAGTGGGAGCTATGAAAATCTTCCTGAAACAATATGTGATTGACATATTTTTAGTGGGAGCAATATAAGACTCAAATTCAAATATGTAGGAACATATTTTGAGTGGGAGCTTATAGGAGTAATTGTTAAGTATGTTAAGAATGAAAAGCGCAAATACTTATGAATAATGATTCATAAGATGTAGAAGTTGATAATAGATGTATTATTATATTATGTAGTATTCCTTAAGGGATTCTGAAAAGGGTTTCAGAATAGAAGTTAATTAAGGAACTAGTCCTTAATGACTCAAATTAGGAATAGTTTTAAGTTGAACATCAATGGTTGAAAGAAAGAAAAGGATGATCGTCATCCACTATGTTGAGACATAGGTTCTATCTTAGTAAACCATGATGATAACTTAGCATAATATGTGATCCAAATTAAGGAACGTTTAAAAATGATTAAGTTCGAATCATAGAATGTTGAGCTAAGTTTGTCCGCACTGTCTAATAGAGAACTACAGACATGTTCTCCAAATCAATAAAGGATAACATATCTTAAAGCATAAAGGGTTATGTTATAAGGGAATATGTTGGAAACTCCTGTAGATACCAATTAAAGTCAAGTAGGAAGCGAGGTGAACAAAACATCGAAAGTTGCACAGAGTGCTCTAGTATTTCGATGAATACATTTATAATAATAAGGGTGCCATCTAAAGTGTTGTATAATGTTATGGCGGGGCTAGTCCGCTTTTAACATAGAATGATGTGTCCCAGGGCACAATGCCCATGAGAAAGCCCTCGAGGTTGATCTAATGTCACTGTAGGCTCCTGGAATCAGGCCTCGTTCTGCTGCCATGGCGACGATGCGTACACATAGATGCTATCATGTGATGATAAAGTATTAATGTCAATCCATGTAACATTAGTAAGTTGCAAAGGATTTGGGACTGTAAAATATAGACCCAAGACTCAACCTCTTCCATGAGCAAGCATGTTCAGGGTATCGGGTATATGGTGCCAATGATTGAGATTAAATGCAGCTAGTGTATTTGTACTCTAGTGCAAGTGGGAGACTGTTGGAAATATGCCCTAGAGACAAATAGTAGTAAGGACTATTATCATATTTCATATAGTTTATGATTAAGTTTTATATCATGCTATAACTGTGTTGAGTGGAAACATCAATACACGTGTGATATACAAACAACCAGGGGTTCCTAGTGAAACTCTAGTCACTGGTTCATTGGTCAATAGATGATCATGTTTCCTGATCATGTGGCATTTATGCCAGTTGGAAATGAGGTCATCTCATTCAGAGAATGAGATGATGAACCAATACCCAACCTAAACATCGTGACCCGATCATGTCACGAAGTTCAAGTTACGATGATTAGAAATGGATCCTCGTAGACTATTCCTTAGACCGTGAGGCGATATCAATCACTGTCTCCCGAGAGTGCTTAGATAGCATCAAACACCATCTGGTAATACGGTGGTTATAAAGGTGTGTTCAGGTACTCGGAGGAAACCGTAGAGGCAATATATGTCAAGAGAGGGATTTGTCCATCCATGTGACGGGAAGATACTCAAGGGCCCACTCGGAGAAGTTATATCCCATAGCTGCGCAGCGTGTGATTTGATCACAGGGATATCACTTTTCGGAACGAGTTAAGTAGCGTTGTTCAGTAACAAGATTGAACACGACATGGTGATGTCATTGATCAGATCTCGGGCAATGCAAGTATACAGTGACAAAGGGAATAAGACACGATTGTCCCGGTTCAAACGAAGAAAGATCTTCGTGGAACGCACATGGGTCACATGGCCATCCAGGTCCCTTTGTCGATCAACTGTGCGGGAGTGTCCCGACCATGTCTGGAGTGTTCCCGAACTGTGGGGTATCACTCTTAAGGGCTTGTTGATGCTTAGAGAGTGTTTATAGGATCGGTAGAATCACCAAAGAAAAGAAGGGAGAAAACCGAAAGGGTTTCGGTAAGTCCGGAGGATGTCCGGAGTGGAGGTGGAAGGTGTTCCATAGCCACGGAGGTTGAATAATACATGAATGAATGTTAAATATTGATTTAATCATTTATTCATAATTATTTAATAAATAGAAAATCAATTTTAATGGTTAAAGGCTTAATGGGCCAATTCCGGAGGGAGAGGGCCCATTAGGGGAAAGGAGAGAGGGAGAGCGGGCCAAGGGGGAGGCCGGCTGGGCCTAGCCCCCCCCCCCCCCCCCCCCCCCGTGCGGGGCCCACTAGGTGGCTGGCGGCCACCTCCTCCCCCCTCCTCTCCTTTAGTCCCACCTCAGGACTTTGAGGGAGGTAGTACCTCCCCTCCCCCTATATAGTGGGGTATTTGGCCTAGAAAAATACACCAATAATCAATAAAGGTCTCCCCACTTTTGGGAGGACCTCCAATTGATATTTTCTCTCTCCCTCTCTCTCTCTTGTGACCGTGGTCCCAAGTCTGGACTGCGCAAGCGAGAGACATTTTCACCGCGGACCGCCGTTGTGCTACGGGATTCTGATCTGGGAGCTCTACTTCCGCAACTGATGCTGGATCAGGGAAGCGGGAGTCATCGTCAGGCACCGGACATGTGTAACTCCCCGCGAGGTGTTGCACTTGAGGCACTCAAGTCGTTGGAGCCATAAGGAGCGCAAGAACTTCATCACGACCTTGAGGTCGGCTTCGGCTCGTCTACATCAACCACGCTCTCCTGACTGTTGACAACGCTTTTCGGTCTTCAAGAGTAAGTTTGCAAAAGCCCCTCCCGTTACTGTATTACTAATAGATAGGTCCTGGTAGCTTCTAGGGTTTAGGGGCGTAGAGTAAAAATTTATTGTTTTCATACGCGGAACCCCAACAAATAGTTGGTAGCGGCATCTAGCAAGACGTGCCAACTCCTAAACGTATATAAAAAATCATTCGGACGAACCATCACAAGATTGAGTGCATGTCTTTCCATTTGCCCTATGATATTTGGTCTAGCTCCAAGCCAACCTCTCTTTCTCGATACTGTGATTCGGAATCCCTTTACTAGGTTAACTCTTAACCATATGTAGCACGACCATGCATTTCTGGATCCGATCAATCGAGGGCCCTAGAGATATCTCTATCAAGTAGAGAGGGGCAAATCCCATCTTGATTGACCAATGCCTTGCAGCATGTATCAGGACAAACCCAAAAGATACCTTTATAACTACCCAGTTACGGAGTAGTGTTTGATAGCCCCAAAGTAGGTCGATCCACATCTCAAGTACATGCGACAATCTCAGGTCTAAGGACAAAACATACACGATGTGTAGAGAGAGCTGCAAGTATTATTTCTAGTCTCAAGTTGGGTCAGTCCAACCCCATGTTCATAACATGTGTCCACATCATTGGTTTGACATCTTTATGTCTATGACTTGCGAAACATAGTCATCAACCAATCGATGTGCTAGTCTAATATTCACGTGTGCCCTCACATGAACTCCCACTAGGGACAACAATTAGATAACCATACAAGTAAAGAATTCCACAAACAATTCACATAATTGCAAATCAATACAAGTTGCCTGATATATGGATATTAAAGGAACATTATAAAAACTCATGGATACATATGAAATACAATCATTTCTATGATTTCCTCTAGGGCATATTTCCTTCAGTCTCCCACTTACACTAGAGTCAATCTAGACGGTATCTAATACATATTGCTCTTGTGTGCACTTCATGCGTAGGCTGTGGGAGTGGCTTTGTCAAGGGATCAGCAACATTTGAGTCCGTATGTATTTTTCATAACATGACACTACCATCATCAATGAACTCACGAATTAGATGGTAACGCATGCGAATATGTTTGTTCTTATGGTGATGTCTAGGTTCCTTGGCTTGTGCAATAACACCATTGTTGTCACAATAAACGTCCATGGGATTGGACGCGCCCTAAACCACACCAAGAGCGATCAAGAAATTCCTAATCCAAACAGCTTCCTTTGCAGCCTTCGAGGCGGCAATATATTCAGCTTCTGTTGAAGATGTGGCCAATGTATCTTGCTTGGAACTTTTCCAGCTCACAACACCACCATTCATGACAATGACATAACCTGATTGCGATTTGGAGTCATCTCAGTCATTAAGGTAACTCGCATCTGTGTAACCCTTTACACTGATTTCAACCTCACCTCCATAAACTAGGAACATATCCTTAGTCCTTCTCAAGTACTTAAAGGATATTTTTTACCGTTGTCCAGTGGCTTTCACCTGGATCAGCCTAGTATTTGCTCGTAACACTTAGAGCATAGGAAACATCTGGGCGAGTACATGTAATTTCATACATGATGGATCCAATAGCCCAAGCATATGGAACCCTACTCGTGCGCTCTCGCTCATCAGTGGTCGAAGGACACCGGGTCTTGCTAAGTTTAATGTCGTGAGACATGGGCAAGAACCCCTTCTTAGGCTCTTACATGCCGAACCGTTTCAACACTTTGTCAATGTATGTACTCTGGCTTAATCCAATTAGCCTCCTTGATCTATCTCTATAGATCTTGATACCCATAATATATGCCGCTTCTCCTAAGTCCTTCATAGAAAAACTATTTTTTAATGAGGTCTTAATAGACTCGAGCATAGGAATGTCATTTCCAATCTGTAATATGTCATCTACATACAAGATTAGAAATACAAGCAATTTCCCACTTTCTTTCTTATACACACAAGGTTCTTGCTCGTTTTTTATGAAGCCAAACTCCTTTACAACTTCATCAAATCGATTGTTCCAACTCTAAGATGCTTGCTTCAGCTCATAAATACACTTTTGAAGTTTGCATACTTTTCCAGCATTGTTTGGATCGACAAAACCTTCGGGCTACATCATATAAACGTCCTCAGTAAGGATTCCATTTAAGAAAGCTGTCTTGACGTCCATCTGCCATATCTCATAGTCAAAATATGCAGCAATGGCTAGAATGATCCGTATAGATTTAAGCATTGCTACGAGCGAGAAAGTCTCGTCGTAGTCAACTCCTTGAACTTGTCGAAAACCTTTTGCAACCAGTCGAGCTTTATGGATGTGAACATTTCCATCCATATCAATCTTCTTCTTATAGATCCATTTGCACTCGATGGCTTTAAAACCATCAGGCAGGTCAACCAAGTTCCAAACTTGATTGTCTCTCATGGACTCTATCTCGGATCTCATGGAATCAACCATTTATTAGAGTCTGGGTCCACCATCGCTTTTGCATAGGTCGTAGGCTCATCATTGTCTAACAATAATAATTCCCGCGCTTCACGGATGCTCGCCGACCTTCGTGGTTGTGGTGCTTCTATTGCCACGGGTTCCTCAACTTGTTCTGGTACAATAGCATCACTCGTAGAAGCATCCCGGATTGGCTCATCTTGAACTTCTTAAAGTCACACCGACCTTACAACCGTTCCCTTTGTGAGCAACTCTTTCTCTAGGAAAACACCGATATGAGCAACAAACATGTTGCCCTCTTCTCGGTTGTAGAAGTAATACCCTAAGGTTTCTCTTGGGTACCACAAAAATGCATTTATCCGATTTGGGTGTTAGCTTGTCCGACTGAAGTCACTTGACAAATGCATCACAACCCCAAGTCTTTAGAAAAGACAAGCTGGGATTCTTTCCAGTCCACATCTCATATGGTGTCTTAACTACGGATTTAGACGGTACCCTGTTTAGTATGAAAGATGCTGTTTCTAGAGCGTAACCCCAAAATGATAATGGTAAATCCGACTGGCTCATCATCGAACAAACCATGTCCAAGAAAGTTCGATTGCGGCGTTGGGAGACCCCGTTTCTTTGAGGCATTCTGGGCGGCATGAGCCGTGGAACAATTCCACAACTCTTAAGATGATTGCTAAATTCGTGACTCAAATATTCACCTCCACGATCAGATCGGAAGGCCTTTAATTTCTTGCCACGTTGATTCTCTACCTCACTCTGAAACTCTTTGAACTTTTCAAAAGTTTCAGATTTATGCTTCATCAAGTAGACATAGCCATATCTACTGAAATCATCAGTGAAAGTAATGAAGTAGTGATATCCTCCTCTGGATGTCGTGCTCATTCCACATACATCAGTATGTATGAGTTCCAACAAGTCTGTCGCTCTCTTAGGAAAACCCGTAAAAGGCGTCTTGGTCATCTTTCCAAGTAAACAAGATTGACATGTCTCATATGATTCAAAATCAAATGAATTTAGAAGACCATCACCATGGAGCTTCTTCATGCGCTTTTCACTTATATGCCCCAAATGACAATGCCATAAATAGGTAGGACTCAAATCATTAGGCCGAAGCCTTTTAGCACTAACATTGTAAACAGATGCATCATCAAGATTTAAAATAAATAACCCATTCACAATGGGAGCATTAGCCATAAACATAGCATTCTTATAGACTACACAACCATTGTATGTACTCGCGAATGAATATCCATCCCTCATCAAACATGAAGGTGATGAAATGTTTCGACCCATATTAGGAATATAATAACAATTATTTAACTCCATAATAAATCCCGACGGAAGGTGAAGCTCCATGATGCCAACGAATAATGCATCAACCCTTGCTTTGTTTCCGACGCGAAAGTCCACTTCGCCTTTCTGCACTTCTGTAGTCCTTTTTAGCCCCTGCATTGAATTGCAAATCTGAGCAACCGATCCGGTATCAAATACCCAAGAGCTAACATAAGAATCTGCGAGAAAAATGTCCACAACATTTACGACAAGCATACATGAGTGGGAAGTACTCTTACTTCCACTCTTCTTCAAAGAAGCTTGGTACTTGCTGAAGTTTCTCTTCCAGTGGCCATATTCATGACAAAAGAAACACTCAATATCTCCGATAGGTCCAGCCTTTTGCTTGGGTGCATGGTTTGGCTGAGGGATCGTATCCTTAGCCTTGCACTTCTTCTTCTGCCAAGAAGTGTCATTTTTCTTGAAGCTAGGATTGTTCTGCATAGCCATCACATGGCTATGCCCTGCACTCTTCTTAATGTCACATTCTGCTGTTTTCCGCATCCCACATAACTCATTAAGGCCCTTCTCCACCCCATGCATATGGTAGTTCAAAATGAAATGACCATATCTAGATGGAAGAGACGCCAAAATGAAATCAGTAGCCAACTCTTGGCCTAATGGAAAACCAAGCTTTTCCAAAGCCTGACTGTAACCAACTGATACATTGCAAATGTATCTATAATTTTTGATGTTCCGTGCTTGGGTTTATCCACTTTCTTGTGTTTTGTTCCAACTTTAGAGTACTTTTCATATGATTTCTTGGACTAACCTATTAACAAGAGCCACAGTGCCAGCTGCCTGTTTTCTGCTGTTTTTGGTTCCAGGAAAGTCAGAAAATGAATATTCTCGGAATTGGACGAGACAAAAGCTAAAGTGCCTATTTTTCCAGATGTCATCAAGTCCTAGAATACGAGACGGAGAGGGGCCAGAGGGCCGCCACACCACCTGGCCCGGCCAGGCCTGGCCCGCGCCAGGGGGTGGTGTGGCTAGCCCAGGCACCCCCTCGGCCTCCCCTTCCGATTATAAGATGCCCTCGGGACGTAAACCCTAAGACCCCGATCAACAAATCCACGAAAGAGTCTGTAGCCGCCGTCATCTCCATCCCTAGATCGGGAGGGATCTGAAGCTCTTCCCGGCACCCTGCCGGAGAGGGGAATTCACCCTGGAGGCCTTCTTCATCACCATGCAAGCCTCCGGTGTGATGCGTGAGTAGTTCATCCTTGGACTACGGATCCATGTAGTAGCTAGATGGCTGGTTCTCCTCCTTTGTGCTTTCATGTTTAGATCTTATGAGCTCCGTTCATGATCAAGATCATCTATTTGTAATTCTGCATGTTGTGTTTGCGGGGATCCGATGGATATTGAGATGCTATTTCAGATTGATTATTGATTCTATCATGTCTTTGTTATTTGAGATCTTGCATGCTTTCCGTTGTTAGTAGATATCTTGGCCAAGTAGATGCTAGCAACTCCAAGAGTTAGTATTTATGCTCGATAGTGGGTTCATGCCTCTGGTAATCTAGGGAAGTGACAGAAATCTCTAAGGTACTAGATGTGCTGTTGCTACTAGAGAGAAAACAACAATCTTTTGTTCATAGAACAATCGTATTGTTTACTTTACACGCAATTCGTAAAGCAATAATCTGTTGCTTGCAACTTAAGACTAGAGGGGGTTCGGATGATAACCTGAAGGTGGATTATTAGTCATAGATGCAGTTGGATGGCGGTCTATGTATAATGTTGTAATGCCCAATCAAGTCTCAAAGGAGTCAAGATGATTAGTATATGCATGTATTGCTTTATCGTTGTTTGTCAATTGCCCCGTTGTAATTTCTTCACCCAGCATGTTATCTATCTAAGGAGAGCCACCTCTAGTGAACTATGGATCCCGGTCCTTTTTCTTTACATACAATCTAAACTGTTTACTGCTTTGTGTTTACTTTCTGCAAACTTTTACTTCTTTCCATTCGATACGTTTAATCCTTTGTTTTTCGCAAAACACGGTGAGATTGACAACCTCATTGCAAGTTGGGGACAAAGTTCTGTGGTTGTGTTGTGTAGGTCTCCACGTTGCTATTAGCACCGGTAGTGCGCCCTGCCAAAGCTCAGCTAGTAACACCTTTGGGGTGTTTCCTTGCTCCTACTGGTTCGATTAAACCTTGGTTACTTAACTGAGGGAAACTTGTTGTTGTGCTCATCATACCTTCCTCTTGGGGTTCCCAACGAGCTCTACATCAACACCGCACCAACACTTTTCTAGGCGCCGTGCATTGAGCCATCACCAACCATTTTGATCACATGGGGCCCTACAACTGCTCCCTCTGCCAACTTGCATTCCACAAAGGACTTAGCAACATTGTACCTCTTAGTCCTAGCTTGAGTCTGGAACATGTCCTTAAGCGCGACGATCATATCGTATGCTTCCTGATCCTCAAACTGCTTTTGTAGATCAAGTTCCATGCATGCAAGCATAAGACAACTAACCTCAAGAGATTCATCACATACTTTCTTGTAGGCATTCTTAAGGGCAGCAGTTGCATTATAAGAAGGTTCATCCGGGATTGGGGTATCTAGAATAGTTTCCTTTTTATCAGACCTGAGAACAATTCTCAGGTTACGGACCCATTACGAAAAGTTTGTTCTATTTAGTTTTTCTTTTTCAAGAATCGAACGCCAAGCAAAAGGTGATGAAGTGTTCAGTGCTATTGATCTACAACATAAAAACATGCAAAATACTAAGCCATGTAACCATGAAAGAGTAAAACATATTAAACAATTTAATAACATATACTCCCACTTAAAACATCCCTCTATTGATACTAAGTGATTCAAGATCCACAATTAACAAGTCGACTAGTGAGCTTTAGCATCACTACTAGAAGACAAGGTAAATCGGTAAGCAACTCTTTGCTAATCATATCATATATGACTCTTGTTGTTGGGTGACATATCTATGTCAAAACTAGGCACCCAACCTTTATGCCCAAAGGTCCTTAACTGTTAAGATGACCTTGTTAAGCTCACCAACCCTTATGCATCTAGGTATCCGATACAAACCCATCCAGCCAAGGAAAACTGCGGCACCCTAATTTCATAGACCCACCAACAATTGTACAGGGCATATGATGGTGCAAGGTTTGGTTGGGAGGGCATGGTTTAACTTAAACTTTTTGAGGGATCGTTCTACTTCTATCATCTAAGCATGCATAGTAGTAAAACATATAAGAACAACATTCACATAGATGTGATACAGTATGATCCATTTTCTCATGATGATCTCCATCGCCATAGAACATGTCCACCATGATGATCTCCATCTTCATGCTCTATGCGAGCCATCCTCCAAGTGATGAGTTCTCCAAGAACTAATACAAGTTATTACTCCTGACAGCTAGTAATCAAAATTACATGGTAGTGGGATCATCACAAGTCGGCACGCGGGCCATTATAATAATTAACAACACATATGGCTCCAGCTGTGTTTCCCTACTCATGACACGCAGGTCATGAAAAATACATACATGCATCACATACATTTTGAGCCATACTGATCACATACATCCTGCAAAAACAAGTTGTGCATAGAATCGCATTCTACCGGATCATGTGAAATTGAAGCACCTATGAACCTTAACGAGATACACAAGGGGCTACGATTAAGGGGGTCTAGGGGGTCTCCCCATGCGGCGTTCGAAGGGGCAGCGCCCCTCGCGGTATCTCCGAGCGTCCGGAAATTTGTGAAAAATGAGAGATCGAATCTATACAATTATCTTTAAGGATTTTGATCGGCAAATCAAATTTACCATAAACCGACTCTTGTCCTTATTCGGCCAATTTCTTTTGATCACCGTACATCGATTCAGATCTAGTTCCTGATTCGATCAATCATATTGATCTTCACATGATTCAACTAGATTTATGTGTCACTGTCTACCCCGATGGTAGAAACCAACCGGTAGGAGTAAGTCATTCAACGACCTTAGAATCACGATCATGGAAAGCAAGATCATAGATCAATCTAGAACCACCGCCATACAAATGATCACATCATTCATATCAATCCGCATATCACCATATGCAAACTTCCCAAACCTATGAATGAACATCATCGGCTCTGATACCACTGTAGGGAAACGGCTAGGCTACACTGGCGAAAAATAAAAAATTCTACCGCATCAACCAGGAATACTATTGTCATAGATCACGGGATTACCACTAGATGCATAGTTGCGGAACTCGATGAAGCATGTCGGGGCAGTGTAGATGTTCTACGCCTCCTCCTCGTCCTCGTCCCATGAGCCGCTCCCCTTTACGCGGCTCGTCCAAGTGCTACAGCTGTAGCACCTCCGAGGTATCTACACGTCCGGAGTGGAAGGTCACACGACAGACTGCTAGGTCGGCACGTGCAAGACAGGTGTGAAAGGAGTGGTGGCTGGGTGGAATGCTCAACCCTATTCAGCTCGCCTCACTCTCTATTATATAGGCATCCCTGGTGGGCTTCTACATTAGCAGCCCATTAGTAGCCTAAGTCTGGCCTAATTCGGATCCAATCCTCGTTAGGCTTCTAGACCCTAAAGTGTGTCACCCTATAGGTTCATATACATATAGACATGACACGAGTACACTTACTCCATCAATAGTTGGTAGCGGCCTCTAGCAAGACGTGCCAACTCCTAAACGCATATAAAAAATCATTCGGATGAACCATCACAAGGTTGAGTACATGTCTTTCCCTTTGCCATATGATATTTGGTCTACCTCCAAGCCGACCTCTCTTTCTCGATACTGTGATTCAGAATCCCTTTACTAGGTTAACTCTTAACCATATGTAGCACAGCCATGCATTTTTAGATCCGATCACTCGAGGGTCCCAGAGATATCTCTTTCAAGTAGAGAGAGGCAAATCTCATCTTGATTGACCAATGCCTTGCAGCATGTATCAAGAAAAACCTAAAAGCTACCTTTATAATTACCCAGTTACGGAGTAGTGTTTGATAGCCCTAAAGTAGGTCGATTCACATCTCAAGTACATGCGACAATCTCAAGTCTAAGGACAAAACATATACGATGTGTAGAGAGAGCTGCAAGTATTATTGCCAGTGTCAAGTTGGGTCAGTCCAACCCCATGTTCATAACATGTGTCCACATCATTAGTTTGACATCTCCATGTCTATGACTCGCGAAACATAGTCATCAACCAATCGATGTGCTAGTCTAATATTCACATGTGTTCTCACATGAACTCCGACTAGGGACATCAGTTAGATAACCATACAAGTAAAGAGTTTCACAAACAATTCATATAATTGCCAATCAATACAAGTTTCCTGATATATGGATATTCAAGAAACATTATAAAAGCTCATGGATACATATGAAATACAATCATCTCTATGATTGCCTCTAGGGCATATTTCCTTCAGCCTCACCATCAGACTAACCACCTGGGTACCAAACAAACTTCAGAATATGGTCCAGAGTGCGTTTCTGCGTGGCCATGCCCCCTGGAGCATGGCCCCGTGGAGCTTCAAAATAGGCCCAGCCTACCAATGACGCCCATACACTACAACAAGATCCCCTATATAGCAATGCATATTTTGCAACCTTTGAAAAATGCGTTGCAAATTATCTAAGTAGCTACGCATATTTGTGTTGGTAAGTCAATCCGTTCTCGGCCATACGGACGACAACGGATACCATGTGTTGCAGCCTATGTGTTGGAACACACTTATAGTCATGACGCATGCGTAATAGGATGACCTTACCAACTGGTTTGCTGACCTGTGGGACTGAACAGAATAAAGCATCGAAAAATGTTTGTGTTGTTTTCCAACTCCATTAATCCAAGGAAGTACCTTTCCGATCCGTGGGCTGCATCTCAAAAGGAACACATGGACTGCATGTTGAGAAAAAAAGAGTTTTTTTCTTTTTTGCATCACCAAAAAAAAAGTTAATCAATTTTATTCCCCAAAGTATCAAGTTTAGGCCGTTATCCACCTGAATGCCCCTATTGGAGGTCGGGCTACACCATCCATTTCCACACTTAGTGATTTTCATCTTTTTAAAAAGCTTAAAAAATGAGAAAAAAATATCTACGTGTAGTCAAGGACTGGCATCACACATCTAAAAAAATTCAAATTCAAATTCCTTATATTCCGGACACAGTAAATAAGACAAATTTTGATGCATTTCGTACGTTGTTCATGCCCCAGATCTCAAATTTTCTCTTTTTTCTGAGCCTAAAATACAATGTATTTTCACACGATGTTTGGCACGTGTGTAGTGTATACGATGATCTACATGCCCATATTTGTTTCGTATTTTTTCGAATCTTCAAATTCGAATTTTTCAAAATTTCAAAGAAAAAAACTAAAGGGCTCAGTGTAGCCCGGGAGCCATTACGCCGCGCTCGTTATCCGCCCTGTTTTTTCCGGTATGTCCAATCCCCAAGCTAATTAAACCGAAAAATTGTTAAGGTGGAGCCGTGGAGAATTATTTTCATATCTATCCATTTTTTCGTGCATTTCCCCTTTCCCTCTATTTCTCCCTCCTTTTTTCATTTCCCTCCAATTATTTTAGGATTTTACTGGTTATACCCGCGTGTTTTTCTCTCATATTAACTCAAAGAAGTTTCAAATGACATAGTATTAGCTAGGTGACCCACCTCCCAAACAAATTAAACTGGGCTTACTTAAAATGCGAAGAAAAAAGATCAAGGTAACTGCCTCTAAATCTCCGCACCTCCCTATCTCAAATGCACAAGTCGTGCCTTCTCTTCTCCAACAGAATCTCCAGGGAACATCTACTGGCTGGTGGCGACGGGCGATTCAGAGCCATTCTCTTCGATTGCACGTTAGTGCTTCCTCTCCCCTGGTTCTACTTTCCCTTTATCTGGTTCATCTGGCTACCCCGCCCGTTCGTCTCACCCACCACGCATCACGCGGCCGGTCGGATCTCACTCTGACCTGCGAGGCCATGATTACATCGCCGCTTGGCTTCGTTGTCTCTGATTGTTAATAAAGTCAGCACATGCAAATTTTTGTTGTTACATCGCCGGTCGGATTGTTAATAAAGTCATCGATGTACAGAAATTTGCAATATCATATAGCAGTGAGCTCTTTTACGATGCAAATTTCTGTACAACAAAAACTTCGTGTCTCTAATTGTTAATAAAGTCATCGATGTACAGAAATTTGCAACATCATATAGCAGTGAGCTCTTTTACGATGCAAATTTCTGTACAACAAAAACTTGGTGTCTCTGATTGTTAATAAAGTCAGTTGTAATCATGCCATCGATGTTGTTTTTTGCAGTATTTCGGTATATGCATGATATTCAACCAGTTGTACTAAGTTACGAAAAATTGCTTGGATGCCAACTCGATAGATGTGTGTGCATTATGTTTGTTTTATTCATGATTCTTCACAAGTTTCAAATTGCATTGGAAATTTTTTACATGTTTACTTTTGTTTATGTAAAAGGTTCGCACTATCATATTTTTTAAGATTTTGTAAAAATCCAAACAAGAATGTTGTTTTTGCTACAATACAAAGTAGAAACCCAGAATATACAATTGAAGGAGTTAAAATTAGAAATAAAATCTGGAAAGTGCGTGTTAATGCTTTGCAGAATCTGATGAGTTGATACACCCACTGAAAAAGGTCAAGATTATTGGTCATGTAGTCAGATTCATTATCGTCTGGTCATAAACCTTTGTATGTTACCCTCTTGTAAATTTTACCCCTGTCTTAATTTTACTACTTCATAACCTGATGAGTTTTCTTTACTATTATGAACATTTGTTCTTGTAGATTTCCAAGATAAATTGATGATGCTTGGTTGAGGTGTTGATTTCAAGATGGAGACTGGAGCTACTATGAAGGAAATATGCCCTGAGAGGCAATAATAAAGTTGTTATTATGCATTTCTTGTATACGATAGATGTTTATTTTGCATGCTATAATTGTATTGATAGGAAACGTCAATACATGTGTGTTAGATAAACAAAAAGGGTTCCTAGTTATGCCTCTCTTATAGACTAACTCGTTGATTAACAAGATGATCAAAGTTTCCTGATCATGGACATTGGATGTTGTTAATAACGAGGTCACAACATTTGTGAAATGATGTGATGAACATTCATCCGAAGAATAGCATTACGATCAAAGTCATTAAGTTTATATTGCTATAACATCATACGAAGTAATCTTAGTCCTTAGACCATGAGATCATGTTAATTGCTAACACTGGAAGAGTATTTGGATAACATCAAACGTCACACCGTAACAGGGTGACTATAAAGGTCAGTGCTACGAAGGTGTTATGTTGAGGCTCATGGATCAAGAGTGGAATTTGTCAATCCCGATGATGGATAGATATACTCTAGGCCCTCTCAGTGATATCACATTAAGGTATCTTGCAAGCAAGTGATATGATCACTAGAATGTTATATCAAGGGAACGAGAAAAGAGTGCATGTCAGTAATGAGATCAAACTAGGTATTTGGATACCGATGATCGAATCTCGGACATGTATTATATCGTGAGACAAAGAGATTAAGTTACTAGCCTTAAAGGTTCTCATGATCACAAAAGTCATCGTTGAATGTGCAGGAGTCAATATGGATCTCTAGGTCCGGTTCTGATTATTGATCTAAGAGGAGTCTCAATCATGTCTGCATTATTCACGAACCATAGGGTGACACACTTAAGGGTTGCCGGACACCATTTAGGAGCACATATGTTTTAGACGAAAGGATTGCAAAGCGCAGGAATTGTTTCAATAGAAATAGGAATTGTTTCGATAGAAACCGGAATTGTTTTGTGTGAAATTGCAGAAAGTGGTTCTGCATGTGATATTGAAATGTTGCAAGGGGTTTTATGTGAATGTTTGTTAATTAAAGTAATTAACAAAATTCTGAATAAAATAAATAAAATAGTTTTATTAATTGAGAGTTGCATTAAATTTGGTGGAAATTTAATGCATGTGAGTGGAATTTTGGGTGGAGTCAAAATTGATGTGAGTGGAGCTTCCACCACATGAATGAGGAAGAGGTGGGGGCACCCTCCTTGGCCGCCAGCCATGGTAGGGTAGGAGCCCCCCTCTCCTATAAAAGGCCCCCTCTCCTCCCTCACAAAGGACACCTCCTTGTGAAGGATCTCTCTCCCCCTCTAGATATTTAGCGAGATACATGTTCCTGGTGGCCATGTGTCTGGAAGGAGTTGCTGCTTCCGCTGATTCGCTGGAGCGAGGAGGTGGAAGTTGTCCGGTGGCTTGAACGTGTGTGCGAGGATGGATGCGCTGCTGATTTGCGGTGCTCGGACTTCCACACGATCTTGAGATCGGCAAGCGTACGACTACATCATCCACGAGTTCCAACTCGTTAACAAAACTCTGTTGTCTTCGAGGGTAAGATCTCCATGGATGTATATCCACCCGTTGCTCTGTATCTAGTAGATAGATCTTGGCGTATAGTTCTCATCGTAGGAATTTTTTTGTTTTCTATGCTGCGGACCCAACATACTATACGATAGCTTAGATTATGTTTTATACTCTCATTTTCATGGTCAATGTTTGGAATAAAACATATACATTTGTAACAATGCAAGTCCTAGATAATTTGTATTGTCCGGATCTTGTTCTTTGTTATGCAACATAGTCGATATACTATATAGAAATATTTCCGTTCCATATATGTGGCTCATGTGTGCACTATTTCCATTGACCTAGTGATTGTTGCTAGCAATATATAAAATATTATTACCTAGTTTCAAAATCATTTCTATAGGGTATTATCAGTGCATATAAAGTGTGGTTAGCCTCTGCTTATATATGTTGCTATCTAACAACGCTTATAGACATTGATTACCAACGCATGTTTTTGCATTGTTGTAGACCCTTGCAACGCCACCAACGGCAACGCATAATAATACGTTGGTATAGACCTTACCAACACTTATATAGGCATATGGCAACGCGTCGATGCGTTGCTGAAGGGGGGTCAAGTCTTAGTGATAGTGAATCAGGTTCTCACGGGATATGTTTGTACACATGTGAAATTTTGCTTCCTCCATGAGGTCCTTTGGTGTGACCTTATTATTCTAAAAAAAGTAAGACCTAGTAACTCATAACAAAAGAGAGAGTTCAGGAATATCATCTTGTTAAATAGGCTGATATGTGTCTGCCAAGAGATCAAGGGTGTGTGAGTTACTAACTTAGATATTAAAAACATTAGTATGATTTGTAAATGATTATGGGCGTTTATAAAATGAGGAGGGAGACTAGCAGAATATTTTGAAGTAGAAATCTTCCGAAAATGGAACTCTTACTCAAGATATAAAATATATAGGGTGCTCACAATTATGGTATGGATTGATGGAAGTGATGGAAATTTTCCATTGGTGATGTAAAAATAATTTAGGAGATGGGTGTAAGACTCATTTTTCGAATGTTTGGGTTGGTGATAAACCTTTTTATGGTTCTTTTCCCTAGAATCTATAATCTGACCTTTCTCTGGTATGTTACTGTAGCTAAAGTTTTTGCTCAGGGTTTTGTTTTTTTAGATTTAGAAGATGCTTATGTGGGGAATCACTAGAGATGTGGAACAAGTTGCTGGTTTTGTGTAGTAATACAGTTCTCATTGAGGAAGTGATATAGTAAGTTGGTGTCTGGCCGAATCTGGTATTTTTTCGGTTAAATCATTGTAAACATACTTGATTGTTAGGAGAGTGTTGTCTCCTTATAAAAATGATTTGGAGGATAAAGACTCCTCTCATAATAAAAGCTTTTATTTGGCTAGTTATTAAGGATAAAATCTTAACTGAATAACTTTGCTAATTAAGAAAGGTTGGAAATGGAGTACTTTTCTAAATTTTGTGGATGTGAGGAGAATATCAATCATCTTTTTTTCTAGATCCCTTTGGAGAAATATAACTAGAATGTTGCTAGACGTGCACTAGGAGTAGATACTAAGACTGAGAGTTTTTTATCTCTGCCAAAATTGGATAACTAAATTTAATGGTATAGATAGATTGGTTATTTTGCTTGGTTCTGCTGCTTTGCTCTGAGATATATGGAAAACAAGAATTTCTACTTGTTTTCATAGAAGGTTGCTAAACTACTAATGTGATTTTTATCTATGTGTCATCTACTGGATGATTGGAACTTGCGATAGAAAGAAAAGGTATAAAGAACCGTGCGATAGATGTCTCAGTGTTTGAGGAATGATGTCTTGGGAAGGAGGCATGAATGGGAGCCGGTGACAAGAAGAATCTAGGACGGTTGAGACCATCAATTATGATATTGCAAAAAGAAATCTTGTAGTTCAAGGAAGAAGCCCTAAAAACTATAAAAAACTACTTTGTGTTTGGAGGATGGTTCCTCTAATAAGTGCCGATGGTCACTAGAGTTTAGTGTTACTTCTCACTTCGAGCAACAGTACTTTGCACAGTCCTTTTTCTTTTTAGTTTAGTGTCTTTCGGCCATGTATGTTGGAGTGGTGCTTGGATAGACACTTAGAAATAAAAATGCATAGAGTCTATACTTTTTTTGAATGGTAATATGCCCGAAGACCCCAGAAGCTCGTGGATAAATTTACAAATAGGACCATAGCTATTACAAGAGATACAAGATTGGCCTCTACTTTTACACGAAGGACCCCGGAAGAGAAAAAAAGGAAAGCGATCTCACGACACGGCCGCTGGCGGCAGCGCCATGGACTATGCCACTTGTTCCACCATCAAGATGAGTCATTGTGCTGAGATCGAAAGGCCTCCGTGTTAGCATCACTACATGGAGGAGAAAAATCCTCGGAGCCACATCTCTTGAGGTGCGGAGTGTCCCCCTTGGCCAAAGATAGCGGCAATGCTCTTCACCGTCGCTTGGGAAATGCCATAGCTTGAACTTCTCTGAGTCCCACTGGCGTTGAGACCACTGCACCAGCACCACCTCCCGACCCCTTCTCCACTTTCCACCACGGCCGTCCAGTGGAGGAAGAAGGGAAGGGTACTGCTTGTAGTTGCCGGTGCTAGAGAAGACCGACGCTGTCGATGCGGAGGATGACACGCCACGATACCCCTCCTCCTCGCCAGCACAGCTGACCAGGAGAGGCTCCAATGCCCCACGCCGAGTCTTTGTCTCCAACATGTAGACGCTAAAGTTTTTCCTAGTGCCTGAATAGCTCCTACGGCTGACTATAACTGCAGCTGACTACAACTGCTTCTATCATGAAGAAAATGGGCTAAGCGCCCGACGCTTAGTTTTGCAGGGACGCTAAGCCTAATCCTAGGTTCGGAAAGGATTAGGCCAAGAATTTCCTCCTAGCATCTATGTTGGATTGGTAGCATAGAAAACAAAAAAATCCTACGATGGGAACTACTAAGCGCCAAGATCTACCAACCTAGATACAAACAACGGGTGGATATACATCCATAGAGAACATACCCCAGAAGACCGACAAAATATTACGAGATTAAACTCGTGGATAATATAGTCGTACGCTTGTCGATCTCAAACTCGAGAGGAAGTCCAACGCCGCAAATCAGCAACGCCACACACGTCTGGTACAAACAACCTCCGCCTTCTCGCTCCAGCGATGAAGCAGAAGCACCAACTCTATTCATACAAACGCCACCGGGAACATGTATCTCGCTAATCCGAGACCATGGGGAAATAATTCTAGAGGGGAGAGAGATCCTTCATGAGAAGGTGTGAGATGAAAGAAGGGAGTGGGCGGGATTTTATAGGCAGCCCCTCTCCATGGCCGGCTGCCAAGGGAGGTGCCCCACTTCTTCCTCATTCATGTGGGTGGAGCTCCCACTCATATAAATTTGCCTACACTCAAAATTCCATTCATCCCTATTAAATTTCCACCAAATTTATTGCAAACTCTCATTTAATAAAACTCTTTTATATATTTTATTCAGAATTTTATTAATTATTTTAATTACCAAACATTCACATAAAAACCCCTGCAACATTTCAATATCACACGCAAAACCAATTTTAGTAATTTCACCCGAAATAATTTTAGTGTCCATTGACATAATTCCAGCACTTTCTAATTCTTTTCTCCGAAACATATTTGATCCAAATGGTGTAGGTATCGCTTAAGTGTGTCACCTTACGGTTTGCGAATAATGCAGACATGATCGAGACCCCTCTCGGATCAATAATCAGTAGCGGGACTTGAAGATCTGTACTGACTCCTACACATTCAACGATGACTTATGTGATCGTGAGAACCTTTAACATTAGTAACTAAATCCTTTTGTCTCGCGATATATTATATGCCTCAATTCGATCATCCGTATCCCCATACCTCGTTTGGTCTCATTACCGACATGTACTCGTTTCTCGTTCCCGTGATATAACATTCTAGTCTCGTCACTTGCTTGCAAGCTATCTCAATGTGATACCACCGATAGGGCCTAGAGTATATCTATTCGTCATCGGGATGGACGAATTCCACTCTTGATCCATGAGCCTTTACATAACACCTTTGGAGTATTGAAACCCACCTTTATTGTCACCATGTTACGGTGTGACGTTTGATGTTATCAAGTTATTCTTCCAGTGTTAGTGATTGACAAGATCTTATTGTCTAAGGACTAGAATTATTTCGTATGATATTATAGCAATTTAAATACAATGACTTTGATCGTATAGCTATACTTCGGATAAATATTCATCACATCATTCCACCAATGTTGTGATCTTGTTATTAACAACATCCAATATCCATAATCACGAAACCTTGATCATCTTGTTAATCAACGAGCTAGTTTATATGAGAGGCATTACTAGAAACTTTGTATTTTGTTTATTAAACTCACATGTATTTGCGTTTTCAATTAATACAATTATAGCATGCAAAATAAACATCTATCATATACTTAAAATAATATAATAACAACTTTATTATTATCTCTCAGGTATATTCCCTTCAGTCTACTCTTAGCGTCTTCATTGTATGAAACGGTACGACCTGGTAGGGTTGCACCTCTATGTATCACGCCAATCTCTGGATCGGTTCATTAGCATACATAACATCGATAGACATCAAAGAATTAACAGTGGATCATTATTACAACGGTATGATCCATAATATTGTATTTATTACAATGTTTGCAAAGCATAGCGCTTGCTCAAATAAACAAGTATCAAATAGATAGCATAAATAAAGTAGCTCCAGTCTCCATTATACGCCACAGGCGAACAAAATGTTGAGTGGAGGGTCGCAACCAACACTAGTACTCAGAGTAACCGGAAGAGTAACCTGCAACATGAAATGTAACAGCCCCGAAGGGTCAATACTTGGAACAATGAGAGAAACGACAAGACTAAAATCTATATGCATATCTGGCTTGTGGGGTTCAGGCTTAGTTGCAACAGCAAAATACTTTGTCCTATCATTTGTAAAGCATTTAATCTTCATCACACAACCCAATTATGTTTCAACCACAAGTTTTAGCAATTACAAGTTAGAATGAATGAGAACATGTCATAGCACACATAATTTAGCAACTCAATCGTCCATTACCAGGGACACGGCTAAGTACTTAGTTTTACACCCTACAGGGGTTGTACACTTTACCCATATGACCTGGTCGACCCGCTCGTACCATGACACGCATTTTGAGTCATGATAGGGAGAAGCCCAAGAAGAGACAATTCGGGAAGTAGCTCCCCAAGCCCATCCACGCACCATACCAACCTATCACATTCACTACATCTCTGGATACGAAGAGCTCGGGTCACCACGACCTGCTAAGTCCATCCAGCCACCCATAACTCACTGGCATATGGTTGTACACGTAAGCTATTAAATCAAGACACTAATCATTTCTCTGAAACCTGGGTGGCCAACCACAAGTGAGATACTCGGGTAAACCATAGACATGGGCCTGGCATTCACGAACCAAGCAATTACCAATTCCACCCAGAGAGTTTATTAATTAAGTTGTTTTTCAAGTTTTCTAGACACAAACTTTCAAAACAGCCTTTATCATGGTGTATCCCACCTTCATCTACATAAGCACAACTACTTACAGCGGCCCACCTAACAAGGATGGCTACGACATAATAGGATATAACATAGCAATAGATATAAACTTGCAAAAACGAAAACAAGCTATAAATGCATATAGAAAGTAAATAGAACTTTTATGAAGCTCCACTTGCCATGGTAGTTGTCGGAGTCAAACGCACAATCCGGACAATCACACGGGTTAAAATGCTCACAATCTACACCAAAGCAAATCAACCAAATAAACAATCCACACATAGAGATCAATAAATGCAACACAATGCACGTATGGCACTTTAACAAAAGCTTGAGTAGTTTAGTTATCTTCTCTGATTGGCACTACTACTGAATGATGCATGGAAAAACCTTTAATGCAAAGAAAACAATTTATGCAAATTAGAGAACTAGTTAATAGACCTTTAATCAAAACATTGAACCATTGTTGTAAATAGTGTTTTTCAAGTTTGACAAAAAATACTACTAGACTGGTAGTTCAAAATAGAGCCTAGCCCAAAAGGAATCACTCCAAACGGATTTATAGAACTTTTTCTATGATTTTTATACTACTTTAAGACTTTTTATAATCTCAGGAAATTATATACAGTAAACCTGAAATATTATTACGGAATAACATTCTATGCATTTTTGTGATTTCAACAATATCTTATTTGTAATTTTTGGCCGAGTAGATCTTTCTCTACGAATTTTTGAAGTTATACATATTTTCTGTAAAAATTTAATTCCTGGAATTTTCGAGGGAATATTCTGGGAATATTCCCGTGGACTCGTCAACCCGACGTGGCGCTGACTGGCCCGGTCAGCGGTCCACTGGGCAGTCAAGGGCGAATCCTGGCCGTTCGTCCAGGATCCAACGGCGGGGGAGCGTGAGCTCGTGCTCACCTTGACAGACAACGGCGACGGCTCAGGCGATGGTGGCCGACGGTGCTCCGGTGGGTGTCGGCGGCGGCGGGGTGGTCCACGAGGTGCGGTGAGGGGCGGCGGTCTCGGGGACGGTGTCGGCTCGGACAGGGGCGTACTCGGGCGGTGGCGCTTGGCGGCTGGAGCGGCGCGACGGCGAGGTCTCCGGCGAGCTCGTGGGGGCGGACCTGCGCGTGGTAGAGGAAACAGGGAAGGGTCAAAAAGGGCCGGCGGTGTGCTGCGGTACTCCCGCGAAAAGAAGGGGGCATGGGGTCTGCTGCAAGCTTCTTACCAGTGGTAATGGCGGTGGCGGTTGCTCCGGTGAGGAATTGCCACGAGGTGGCAGCGCTTTAGATGGTTTCGAAAGAGGGAAAAAGATCGGGGTGGCGGCGGCTTTATAGGTGGCCGAGAAGCATGTGAGGCGAAACCGATTTGTGAGGAAATCGGAGAGGAACAGAACGCGAGGGTGGCGGTCGCTCTCCGTGTCGAGCACGAACAGGTGGGAGCGGCTGACAGGCAGGGCCCGCCTGTCGGGCGAAAAAAAACTAAAAGAAAAAGAAAAGGGGAAGGGGTAGAGGGAAAAGGGGCTGCGCGGGCAGGTGGCCGCTGGCGGGACGACTGCTTCGCGACTGCGGCTGGGCCCCGAGTGGCTTGCTGGGCTGCTGAGGCTGGCTGCCTGCTTCACTTTTTTTTCTTTTTTTCTTTTTTTCTTTTTTGCTGTTAACTGAACTTTTGATTGTCTGCTGAATCTGAAACTGACAGAAAACAATCCTAATACTAAAACATGCCTAACTTTTGATCTATAGCTCTGAATCAAGCGAAACAAAATTCTACGGGTTTGTAATTGGATAATATATGTAACTAAGCATCTGGAATTACTATATAGTGCCAAACAAACATATGCTAGGTAAAACCATACTAGGCTTGCAAATAAGAAGAACTAGCAACACTAGTGGTGTTTTGGCAAAAACTTTAAAACTGAAACTTTTGGCAAAGATGCTCGTGATGCAATGACATGTATGCTATGTAGTACTAATTCTAGAAATTTGGGATGTGACAAGACTAACCCCCTTAAGATGAATCTCGTCCTCGAGATTCGACATGGCTAGCAAATAGGTGCGGGTGGTCCTCTCGGAGATCGTCTTCTTGCTCCCAAGTGGCTTCCTCTTCGGTGTGATGGATGATGGCTCAGTGTCGGCGCCAGGAAAATGCTGGTGCGATGTTGCTGTAGAGCTTGTTGGGAACCCCAAGAGGAAGGTATGATGAGCACAGCAGCAAGTTTCCCTCAGTTATGAAACCAAGGTTTAATCGAACCAGTAGGAGCAAGGAAACACCCCAAAGGTGTTGCTAGCTGAGCCTTGGCAGGGTGCACTACCGGTGCTAGTAGCAACATGGAGACCTGCACAACACAACCACAGAACTTTGTCCCCAACTTGCGATGAGGTTGTCAATCTCACCATGTTTTGCGGAAAACAAAGGATTAAACGTATCGAATGGAAAGAAGTAAAAGTTTGCAGAAAGTAAACACAAAGAAGTAAACAGTTTGTAGATTGTATGTAAAAGACAAGGACCGGGACCCATAGTTCACTAGAGGTGGCTCTCCTTAGATAAATAACATGCTGGGTGAACAAATTACAGCGGGGCAATTGACAAACACCGAGAAAGCAATACATGCATATACTAATCATCTTGACTCCTCTAAGACTTGATTGGTCATTACAACATTATACATAGACCGCCATCCAACTGCATCTATGACTAATAATCCACCTTCAGGTTATCATCCGAACCCCCTCCAGTATTAAGTTGCAAGCAACAGATTATTGCTTTATGAACTGCGTGTAAAGTAAACAATACGATTGTTCTATGAACAAAGGATTGTTGTTTTCTCCCTAGTAGCAACAACACATCTAGTACCTTAGAGATTTCTGTCACTTCCCCAGATTACTAGAGGCATGAACCCACTATCGAGCATAAATACTAACTCTTGGAGTTGCTAGCATCTACTTGGCCAAGATAGCTACTAACAACGGAAAACATGCAAGATCTCAAATAACAAAGACATGATAGAATCAATAATCAATCTTAAATAGCATCTCAATATCCATCGGATCCCCGCAAACACAACATGTATGAATTACAAATAGATGGTCTTGATCATGAACGGAGCTCACAAGATCTAGACATGAAAGCACAAAGGAGGAGAACCAGCCATCTAGCTACTACATGGATCCATAGTCCAAGGATGAACAACTCACGCATCACACCAGAGGCTTGCATGGTGATGAAGAAGGCCTCCAGAGTGAATTCCCCTCTCCGACAGGGTGCCGGGAAGAGCTTCAGATCCCTCCCAATCTAGGGATGGATATGACGGCGGCTACAGACTCTTTCGTGGATTTTTGATTGGCCCCTGATGACCCACAAGTATAGGGGGTGTATCGCAGTATTTTCGAGGGAAGTGAAACCCAATTTATTGATTTGACACAGGGGGAGCCAAAGAATATTTATAAGCCTTAACAACTGAGTTGTCAATTCAGCTGCACCTGGAAACAATCTTGCTCACAGCAGTTTATCAGTAGCAACAGTTTTGTAATAGGAATAGCAAAGTAACAGCAGTAGTAAAGCAAAGACAGTAGTAACAAAAGCAGTAAACAGTGGGATTCGAGTGCGGTAGGCATAGGGATGGATGGACGGGCGTTGCATGAAAAGAACAATTCACATAGCAATCAGAACATAGGGCAATTGCAGATAAATAAGATAAAGCACCCAAGTACTAGACAATCCTAGGCATCTGTTCCATATATAGTCATACGTGCTCGCAATGAGAACTTGCACAACATCTTTTGTCCTGCCAGCTCGTTTGCAGCGGGGCCTCTAGGGAACTACTGGCAATTAAGGTGCTCCTTTTAATAGAGCACCGGAGCAAAGCATTAACACTCCGTAAACACATGTGATCCTCACATCAAAGCCTTTCCCTTTCGGTTATCCCGATTTCTGTCACTTCGGGGCCATAGGTTCCGGACGACAACGTGTGTATACAACTTGCAGATAAGACCAAGAACAATACTATCATAATGAATCAATAATAAGTTTAGATCTGAAATCATGGCACTCGGGCCCTAGTGACAAGCATTAAGCACAACAAGTCGCAACAAAGTCATAAAGCACTAATAAAAGATACTAGGCACCATGCCCTAACAATCTGATGCCATTACATGAACGATCTCATCCAATCCCTACCATCCCCATAGCCTACAATGGGGGATTACTCACTCATAGATGGAGGAAACATGGATGGTCGATGGAGATGATAGTGGAGATTGATGGAGATGGCTCCGGGGGCAGTTCCCCGTCCTGGCAGGGTGCCGGGACAGAGACTTTTTGTCCCCCGAATCTCCCCTTCGGTGGTGGCGGCGCTGCGGAACTTCGTCTAGAAAAACGTGGAACCCCCCAAAGTTTTTAGGTCAGAAGGCTTCTTATAGGCGAAGAGGGAGACCGAGGGGGTGCCTGGGGCCACCACACCATGCCCTGGCGCGGCCAAGCCCAGCCCGTGCTTGGGGGTGGTGTGGCCAGGCCCTGGCCCTCCTCCGTCTCGTATTCTAGCTCCGTGAGTCTTCTGGAAAAATAGGCACTTTGGCTTTTGTCCCGTCCAATTCCGAGATTATTCATTTTCTGACTTTCCTGGAACCAAAAACAGCAGAAAACAGGCAACTGGCACTATGGCTCTTGTTAATAGGTTAGTCCAAGAAATCATATGAAAAGTACACCAAAGTGTGGACAAAACACAAGAAAGTGGATAAAACAAAGCATGGAGCATCAAAAATTATAGATACATTTGCAATGTATCAACATCCCCAAGCTTAACTCCTGCTCGTCCTCGAGTAGGTAAGTGATCAAAAGAAAGAATAATTTTTGACGTGACATGCACCATCAAAGACTTTATCAAAGTATTTGTAAAACACTCAAAGCTGGGATCATAGTACTTCAATCATAACATGAAAGACAAAGTTCTAGCAATAAGACAAAGAAACTATGATGCAACATGAAAAGGCACAAACAAAAGATTCATGAATAACAATGCTTTGCAAGACGTTTGTTTGTTTCACATAAAGAAAACATAGCAAAGTGGCACTCAGCTTGTCCCTCAAAAAGTAGCAAACATAAATGCATAGGACACCTTCAAAGTTTACAAGAGTGACTAGATACAAATAGTTTAAAACAAGCAATATCAAGGTATGCATCAATCAACAAGTCTTGGGACAATGCACATAGAACTAAGAATGGCCACTATGCTCTCAAGAAAGTGCTCATAGAATGTGTGGAGACTCAACAAGGAAATGAAAAGGTTTTGAATAGTTTGAAAGGCTTCCAAATGCTGAAAGTATGGTACTCATTAGCTTTGAGCTCTCATTGCCCCTATCATAAGAATCTTTAATGTGGTTAAGGTGAAAGTGACACAACTAAGAGGATATGCTTGACAAGTTATAAATCGAAGTCTCATGCCCCTTACTTACGAAGACCGATCCTCATGCTACTCAACTTCAGTCACGAGCATGATCTTGTCATTGTAAATACATGCATATCATTGAGAACCGCCAACGGGGTACCCCTTGCACATGACATAGGAGCTATCCCATAATCAAAATGACAAGGCAAGCAGATAGTGAGCATCTCAGCGATCTTTTTATTTGCTATTTGCATAGGTTTTTATTGAGGATGCTTCATAGAATGCTCACTATAGTTATGCTGCAAGTTTCCACCATGATTAGGCATGGCTTAGGCTAGCGGCCCAGGCGTTTCTCTAACACACATATAAACTCCATGATCTTAAAAGTTCCACTTTTATTTCACACTGCCCGGATCCATAAGCAAAAGAACATGATATCAATGAGGTACAAGGTAGCAGTGCAATGTTGAAAGCATTCCCCATGATACATGGTTCTGCTAACTTCAACTTATAAAGCGCAAGCATATACGCAACAAAGAAGGACGCAATGGTTTAGGTTTATTAAGTGCAAGAAAATAAAGTGTGCCATCAAGTTCGTGAGAGCTTTACTAACTAACTTTCTCATAACAAGCAAACATTTTATTCGGAAGAAAACAAAGCATAATGAATATGCACGGAAATAGCAAATGATGCTAATAGGTAGGTATGGTGGACACTTTGAAATATTTGGTTTAGGGAGTTGGAAACTTGAGTAAAACACTCAGTGGAAGTGAAGGCTAGCAATAGTAAGGGAGCGACAAACGAGAGAGCAATAATGGCCATAATCATGCAGAGCGACAAAACATCATTGATCAAAGCATAAAGTGATACTACAAGTTGAAAACTAAAGGATCATAAAGGCTTATGGTGACTTGGGATGGTCATAACATGGTGTGAACATGTGCCAAGTCAACCCAAATAAAGCATCAAAGGAGAATACCACTATACTATGCTTTAATATGCTAAAACAACGCATGATTCATCCAAGGCACATTAAGCAATCTCAATTGTTTATAATAAGTCATGCTACAACAAAGAATACTAAGCATAAAGCCAAAACAATATCAAGCATAGCATGACAAAGCATAGGCCACAGTCAAAAACGAGCTCTTTTTACCACATAAGCATGAACTTTCCTACTCTTTTCCAGACCAAACCAAACTATTTGCAAACCGATGTATGAAAGAGGGGTCCAACCAATTTATTCAGAAAACTAAGAAAACCAAAGAAAACTGGAAACCAAAACGAAAACGAAAACAAAAAAGAAGACGCTCCAAGAAAAACACAACTGTGCATGAAACAATAAAAATGAAGTGTTTGGAAGAAACCTGGAATTTTTATTGATGAAGAAGGGGATGCCTTGGGCATCCCCAAGATTTGACGCTTGTACTTCTTGGATATTTATTGGGGTGACACGCGTGACATCCGCAAGCTTGATCTTTAGTCCATCCTTCATCTCATTACTCATTCCTTCCATACACCTAAAATTTTTCCTTCATACAAAACTTCACACAATCTTTATTAGTAACATTAGTGCACTCAAGATAAATAAGTCTTAAGGTTCAGTTCTAACACCAAATAAACTCCCATTAGAACACTAGATACTGTAGCACTTCCCTCAAAAAGCTCAGTTCCCCAAAAGAACTCAAAAAGGAACCCACAAGAAGCAAATGCAGAAAATGGCAGAAATCTGTCAAAACGGACCAGCAGGTAAAGACAATTTTTTTCGAAGACCTTCTGCTGCTCAAATCAAAAAGTGTTGAACTAACGAAAGTTAGATAACAACCTGGGGCAGAAGCACAAAATATTACAGCTCAATCCTACATACAGAGCTCTCTCACTAAAAGTTTTACGGTGAAGCACAAAAATCTGTTTCGGGACAGCAACTTTCCCAATCATCACTTCACTCTCATTAGAGGTTACTCTTGGCACAAAAAGCAAATAAAAAGGATAGGGAGAGGTTATTATAGAGGTAATAACTTCCTAGACTCATCTAAAACTTTTGGGTTATCTCCCAATAAGTACTTTTCTTTAATGCCTTTAAGTTAGGCATAAGCAAAAACTAGAATGGATAGAATAGAAGTAAACAGAAATAATCATAGTGAAAACATTGTTTTGTTCAATGAAATCCTTTTTTTAACAAGGTTGATCAGGTATTTCTACCAAAACAATTTCATATGAGACAAAACTTTGTATTCCACTAATGATTATGTTACCTCAACCTTGATAGCAATGGTCCCAATCATAATAGTTTCAAATTTTTCTCTTGGTATGGGACAATATATTTCTCCAACTTGAATGCCCTCAACTTGTTCAATTGAATTCAAACCATAAGTCATTTCAATATTCTTGAGGAAATAGACAATGTGTTCCTTGTCATTAACATTGAAGGTCACCTTCCCTTGATTATAATTAATAACAGCTACTGCAGTATTTAAGAAAAGGTCTCCCAAGAATAATAGACATATTATCATCTTCAGGCATAAAAGTTTGAGAGGATGCTCTCATAAGAAATATGAGTTGAAGTAAAAGAGAGCCTCAAGAAGCAAATTCAAAACACATTTAAGTCTAACCCACTTCCTATGCATAGGAATCATGTAAGCAAATAACAAAGTGACAGGCATAGGAAGATAAAACAAGAGTAACTTCAAAACTTTCAGCACATAGAGAGGTGTTTCAATACCATGAAAACTTCCACAACCATATTTTCCTCTCTCATAATAATTTTCAGTAGCCTCATGAATAAACTCAACAATATAACTATCATATAAAGCATGTTTTCCATGATCTACAAGCACTAGAGCTTTATCATAAACATCTTCAAAAGAATCCTCAGGAACATAACATTCATCCTTATTTAGTAAGCATGGGGGACAATCAAATAATGTAAGGGATAAAGAGTTACTCTCATTAGAAGGTAGGCATGGGTAGTTAATCCATTATTCCTCCTTTTGTTCATCACTCTCCTTCTCTTTTTCATCTAATGAGATTTTAGGTTCATCAATTTCTTCTTCCATGGGATCCTCCAAGGCATTAGTCTCTTCCATTTGTGGAAAGCATCTATTAAAATATTCAAGAATGTAGCCATTTTCATCCCTGTAATTATCAAAGCAAAATTTAAGTATACCATAAACCTCATACTTATAAGGTGAATCATCAATATTTTCAAGCAAACTAGCAAGTTCAAAAGCACCCTTCCAAGCAAAAAATTCTTCAATTTGTTCCGCATCATAAAAGTCATAAATTCCTTTAGCATAGGAAGATATGGTATCATTATCATTATACTCACAATGAAAAGGGAGGTGTTTATACCTGTTTCTGCAATGAGATTCATCACATCAATAAGTAACATTATAAGTAGAGCACGCATTCCCAGCAATGGTATACAATCTATCAATTTGTTCCCATAAGTGTTTCCCTTTTTGTGACAAGCGGTTTTCCTTATAATAATATTTTTGATCTTCCATGAACCCACCTTGCCAATAAGCTTCAGTTTCAAAGAAACCAACCATTGCCAACAAGCATGATAAAGCAAGATAATAACAGACCAACGAAAATAACTAGAGTAGGAACTAATTTTTTGTATTTTTGATCAAGAAACAAGCAAACAAGGAGAAAGATAAACTTAGCTTGAACAATAGTGATTCCAAGTGAACTTGATAAATAAAGCTATGCTCCCCGGCAATGGCGCCAGAAAATAGTCTTGATGACCCACAAGTATATGGGGTGTATCGCAGTATTTTCAAGGAAAGTGAAACCCAATTTATTGATTCGACACAAGGGGAGCCAAATAATATTTATAAGCCCTAACAACTGAGTTGTCAATTCAGCTGCACCTGGAAACAATCTTGCTCACAAGAGTTTATCAGTAGCAACCGTTTTGTAGTAGGAATAGCAAAGTAACAGTAGTAGTAAAGCAAAGACAGTAGTAACAAAAGCAGTAAACAGTGGGATTCGAGTGCGGTAGGCATAGGGATGGATGGACGGGCGTTGCATGAACAAGACAATTCACATAGCAATCAGAACATAGGGCAATTGCAGATAAATAAGATAAAGCACCCAAGTACTAGACAATCCTAGGCATGTGGTCCATATATAGTCATACGTGCTCGCAATTAGAACTTGCACAACATCTTTTGTCCTGCCAGCCGTTTGCAGCGGGGCCTCTAGGGAACTACTGGCAATTAAGGTGCTCCTTTTAATAGAGCACCGGAGCAAAGCATTAACACTCCGTGAACACATGTGATCCTAACATCAAAGCCTTTCCCTTCCGGTTATCCCGATTTCTGTCACTTCGGGGCCATAGGTTCCGGACAACAACGTGTGTATACAACTTGCAGATAAGACCAAGAACACTACTATCATAATGAATCAATAATAAGTTTAGATCTGAAATCATGGCACTCGGGCCCTAGTGACAAGCATTAAGCACAACAAGTCACAACAAAGTCATAAAGCACTAATAAAAGATACTAGGCACCATGCCCTAACAATCTGATGCCATTACATGAACGATCTCATCCAATCCCTACCATCCCCATAGCCTACAGTGGGGGATTACTCACTCATAGATGGAGGAAATATGGATGGTCGATGGAGATGATGGTGGAGATCGATGGAGATGGCTCCGGGGGCACTTCCCCGTCCCGGCAGGGTGCCGGAATAGAGACTTTTGGTCCCCCGAATCTCCCCTTCGGTGGTGGCGGCGCTGCGGAACTTCTTCTAGAAAAACGTCGAACCCCCCGAAGTTTTTAGGTCAGAAGGCTTCTTATAGGCAAAGAGGGAGACCGAGGGGGTGCCTGGGGCCACCACACCATGCCCTGGCGCGGCCAAGCCCAGCCCGCGCCTAGGGGTGGTGTGGCCAGGCCCTGGCCCTCCTCTGTCTCGTATTCTGGCTCCATGAGTCTTCTAAAAAAATAGGCACTTTGGCTTTTGTCCCGTCCAATTCTGAGATTATTCATTTTCTGACTTTCCTAGAACCAAAAACAGCAGAAAACAGGCAGCTGGCACTGTGGCTCTTGTTAATAGGTTAGTCCAAGAAAACATATGAAAAGTACTCCAAAGTGTGGACAAAACACAAGAAAGTGGATAAAATCAAGCATGGAGCATCAAAAATTATAGATACATTTGCAATGTATCAGGCCCTTAGGGTATTCGTCCCGAGGGCAATATATAGGCGGAAGGAGAGGCTGAGAGGGTGCTGGGGTCGGCCAGACCACCCCTAGCGTGGGCCAGGCCTGGCTGCGCGGCCAGGTGGTGTGGCCGGCCCCCAGCCCTTCTCTTTCTCGTATTCTGGCATCTGATGACTTCCAGAAAAATAGGCACTTTGGCTTTTGTCCTGTCCAATTCCGAGAATATTCATTTTCTGACTTTCCTGGAACCAAAAACAGCAGAAAACAGGCAGCTGACACTGTGGCTCTTGTTAATTGGTTAGTCCAAGAAATCATATGAAAAGTACTCCAAAGTGTGGACAAAACACAAGAAAGTGGATAAAACCAAGCATGGAACATCAAAAATTATAGATACATTTGCAAAGTATCAGCATCCTCAAGCTTAACTCCTTCTCGTCCTCGAGTAAGTAGGTGATAAAAAAAGAATAATTTTTGAGGTGACATGCACCATCAAAGACTTGATCGAAGTATTTGTATAACATTCAAAGCTGGGATCATAGTACTTCAATCATAACATGAAAGACAAAGTTCTAGCAATAAGACAAAGAAACTATGATGCAACATGAAAAGGCACAAACAAAAGATTCATGAATAACAATTCTTTGCAAGACGTTTGTTTGTTTCACATAAAGAAAACATAGCATAATAGTATTCAGCTTGTCTCTCAATAGAGTAGCAAATATAAATGCATAGGACACCTTCATAGTTCATAAGAGTGACTAGATACAAATAGTTTAAACCAAGCAAAATCAAAGTATGCATCAATCAACTAGTCTTGGGACAATGCACATAGAACTAGAATGGACACTATGCTCTCAAAGTAGGTGCATAAAGATAGAAGGTGGAGACTCAATATAATGTTGGAAGAAAGGCCTTCATAGAAGGAAGTAGGGATTTAAGTCTCATAAAGAGCTTCCAAAATTATGCTACTTATAGCTTTCAGCTCTCATTGCCCCTATCATAAGCATCTTGAAGTGATTAAGGTTAAAGTGATCAAACTATGGTGTACATGCTTGATGAAGTATAAGTTGGAAATCTCATGTCCCTTGTATACGAGGGCTGCTCCTCATGCTACTCAAGTTTAGTCACCGGTAAGTTCTTATCATCGTAAGTACATGTGTATCATAGAGAACCGCCAACAGGGTACCCCTTGGCCGATGATGCGGAAGAATCCCCATATCAAAATGACAAGGCAAGCAGACAACGAGCATCTCAGCAATCTTCTTATTTACCATGGGAATATGGTGCTTTTTTCTCTCTTTCCTCTTTTCATAATCTCTTTTTTTCTTTTTCTCTTTTTTCTCAATATAGGACTCTTTTTTATAAAAAGAATGCTTCATAGACAGCTCATTATGGTTACGCTGCAGGTTTCCACCATGTCAGCATGGATTAGACCAGCGACCCAGGCGTTTCTCTAACACATATACATAACTCCATGGACTTACAAGCTCCCCTTTCATTTCACACCGACGACATCCATATACAAAAGAGCATGATATCAACTAGGTACAAAGTACCAAGTGCAATCTTGAAAGCGTTCTCCATGAAAGCATGGTTCTGCTAATTCCCAACAAATAAGTGCAAGCATATACAACATAGACAACACAATGGTTCAAGTCTATTAAGGGCAAGAAAAGTAAAGTGTGCCATCAAGTTCGTGAGAGCTTTAATCACTAGTTTTCTCATAACAAGTTTAATTTGGAAGGTAAACAAAAGCATGAATATACTTTGAATAGCATAAGCTAGTAGGTAGGTATGGTGGACTCTTTGGAGTAACTTGGTTTAGGGAGTTGGATGCATGAGTGGAACTCATACTTGGTTGTGGAGGCTAGTAAAAGACTGGGAGCGACAAACTAAGAGAGCAATAATGGCCATAATCATGCAGAGCGACAAAAGAACATTGATCAAAGCATAAAGTGATACTACAAGTTGAAAACTAAAGGATCATAAAGGCTATGGTTACTTTAGATAGTCATAACATCGTGTGAGCATGCGGCAAGTCAACCCAAATAAAGCATCAAAGGAGAATACCACTATACTATGCTTTAATATGCTAAAACAACGCATGATTCATCCAAGTCATGCTACAGCAAAGAATGCTAAGCATAAAGCCATAAAAATATCAAGCATGGCATGACAAAGCATAGGCCACAGTCAAAAACGAGCTCTTTTTACCACATAAGCATGAACTTTCCTACTCTTTTCCAAACCAAACCAAACTATTTGCAAACGAATGTATGAAAGAGGGGGTCTAACCAATTTATTCAGAAAACTAACCAAACCAAGGAAACTAAAAACTAAAACAAAAACGAAAAAGAAGATGCTCCAAGAACAACACAAGTGTGCATGAAACAATAAAAATGAAGCGTTTGGAAGAAACCTAGGATTTTTATAGATGAAGAAGGGGATGCCTTGGGCATCCCCAAGCTTTGACGCTTGTACTTCTTGAATATTTCATGGGGTGACATGCGTGGCATCCCCAAGCCTGAGCTTTAGTCCATCCTTCATCTCATTACGCATTCCTTCCATACACCTGAAATTTTTCCTTCATACAAAACTTCACACAATCATTATTAGCAACATTAGTGCACTCAAGATAAATAAGTCTTAAGGTTCAGTTCTAACACCAAATAAACTTCCATTAGAAAATTAGCTACTGTAGCACTTCCATCAAAAATCTCACTTCCCCAAAATAACTCAAAAAGGAACCAACAAGAAGCAAATGCAGAAAATGGCAGAAATCTGTCAAAACAGACCAGCAGGTAAATACGAATTTTTTCGAAGACCTTATGTTGCCCAAATCAAAAAGTGTTGAACTAACAAAAGTTAGATAACGACCTGGAGCACAAGCACAAAAATGCACGCCACAAAAAGGCGTTCAGAGATTTTACACGAATTTTTACGGTGAAGCACAGAAATCTGTTTCGGGACAGCAACTTTCCCAATCATTACTTCTCTCTCATTAGAGGTTACTCTTGGCACAAAAAGCAAATAAAAAGGATAAGGAGCGGTTATTACAGAGTTAATAAATTCCAAGACTCATCTAAAACTTTTGGGTTATCTCCCAATAAGTACTTTTCTTTAACGCCTTTAAGTTAGTCATAAGAAGCAAGAAAAAGAATCAAGTATTCTCAAATAAAGAAGCATTAAGACCAAATTTTGTTTTCATAGGATAAGCAAAAGAAATCTTCTCTCTCTTCTTAGGGAAGTGTTCTATACCTTTCTTGAATGGGAGTTGATATTTAATGGTGCCTTCTTTCATATCAATAATGGCACCAACAGTTCTAAGAAAAGGTCTTACCAAAGTAATAGGACAAAAAGCATTGTGTTCACATACAAAACATAGAAATCAACGGGGACATAGGGATTGTTAACCATAATAAGAACATCATTAAGACTTCCCATGAGTTTCTTTTTAGCATTATCATCAAGTGGGACATTCAAGTAACAATCTTCAAGTGCAGGCAAATCAAGCATATCATAAATCCTTCTAGGCATAATAGAAACACTACTATCAAGATCACATAAAGCTTTGAAATCAAAGTCAGTCACTTTCATATTAATGATGGGTTCCCAACCATCTTCTTATTTAATAGGAATAGAAGCTTTATGTTTCATCTTTTCTTCTTTAATCTTTATGAGAGCATCAGTAATGTGTTTTGTAAAGGCCATGTTCATAGCACTAGCATTGGGACTTTTAGCAAGCTTTTATAGGAACTTAATAACTTTAGAGATATTGCAACCATCAAGATCAAAATCAAATTTATCATCTAAAGTAGTAGAACTATTAATAGCCTCAACACTAGTGGTGGTGATAGTAGAAACACTAATGTTTCTAGCAATTTCATCTTCTCTTTCCATCTTAGCATGTAATTTAGCTAATAGTCTAACATTTTCATCTATTCTTACTTGTATGGCATTAGTAGCTGCAAAGGGAGTATCATTAGTTTCAGGTTTAGCAGCCATTTTATTTAAAGAAGATTGAGCTTCAGCCAAAGAAGCTATATTTCTTTCAGCATTAGAGAGTTTTTCCTCAATAGTTTTATTGAAAGCAGTTTGTTTACTAATAAAGTCTTTAAGCATAACTTCAAGTTCAGAGGGTGCACTCCTATTATTGTTATAAGAATTTCCACAAGCATTACCATTGTTGGGAGGATATGGCTTATAATTGTTGTTACCAAAATTATTCCTATGAAGCATTATTGCCAAAGTTGTTATTTCTTATGAAGTTCACATCAACTTGCTCTTCTTGAGCAACCAAAGAGGCTAAAAGAACATTATTTGGATCAATATGGGCTTTCCCATTCACAAGCATAGACATAATAATATCAATCTTATCACTCAAGGAGGAGGTTTCCTCAACAGAATTTACCTTCCTACCTTGTGGAGCTCTCTCAGTATGCCATTCAGAATAATTAACCATCATATTGTCCAGAAGTTTTGTTGCGGCACCTAGAGTAATGGTCATAAAGGTACCTCCAGCAGCAGAATCCAATAGGTTCCTTGAAGAATAGTTCAATCCTGCATAAAAAGTTTGGATGATCATCCAAACAGTTAGTCCATGAGTGGGACAATTCTTTACCAAAGATTTCATTCTTTCCCAAGCTTGAGCAACATGTTCATTATCAGATTGTTTAAACTTCATAATTTCACTTCTCATAGATATAATCTTAGCAGGAGGATAGTATTTTCCAATGAAAGCATCTTTGCACTTAGTCCAAGAATCAATACTATTCCTAGTTAAGGAATTCAACCATTCTTTAGTCTTTCCTCTCAAAGAGAAAGGAAACAATTTCAGCTTAATAATATCACCATCTACATCCCTATGCTTTTGCATCTCACAAAGTTCAACAAAGTTATTTAGATGGGCAGCAGCATCTTCATTACCAATACCAGAAAATTGTTCTCTCATAACAAGATTGAGTAAAGTGGGTTTTATCTCAAAGAAAGAAGCTTCAGGAACATGTGGAGCAATAGGTGTGCTCATAAAATCATTGTTGTTGGTGCTAGTGAAGTCACACAACTTAGTGTTTTCAAGAGTAGTCATTTTTTTTGTGTTTTCAAATCAGAAAGCAAACTAGTAAAACTATTTTTTTTGTGTTTTTGAGAAAGAAACAAGCAAACAAAACAAAAAGAAACTAAGCAAATCAAAAATAACAAAGTAAAAGATAGGTTATGAGGGACTCCCCTTTTGAAGATGTCCTTGACTCCCCGGCAACGGCGCCAGAAAAATGCTTGATGGCTCAGTGTCGGCGCCAGGAAAATGCTGGTGTGATGTTGATGTAGAGCTTGTTGGAAACCCCAAGAGGAAGGTATACAGCAGCAAGTTTCCCTCAGTTATGAAACCAAGGTTTAATCGAACCAGTAGGAGCAAGGAAACAACCCAAAGGTGTTGCTAGCTGAGCCTTGGCAGGGCGCACTACCAGTGCTAGTAGCAACGTGGAGACCTGCACAACACAACCACAGAACTTTGTCCCCAACTTGCGATGAGGTTGTCAATCTCACCGTGTTTTGCGGAAAACAAAGGATTAAACGTATCAAATAGAAAGAAGTAAAAGTTTGCAGAAAGTAAACACAAAGGAGTAAATAGTTTGTAGATTGTATGTAAAAGACAAGGACCGGGATCCATAGTTCACTAGAGGTGGCTCTCCTTAGATAGATAACATGCTGGGTGAACAAATTACAGCGGGGCAATTGACAAACATAAAGCAATACATGCATATACTAATCATCTTGAATCCTTTGAGATTCGATTGGGCATTACAACATTATACATAGACCGTCATCCAACTGCAACTATGACTAATAATCCACCTTCAGGTTATCATCCGAACCCCCTCCTGTATTAAGTTGCAAGCAACAGATTATTGCTTTATGATTTGCGTGTAAAGTAAACAATACGATTGTTCTATGAACAAAGGATTGTTGTTTTCTCCCTAGTAGCGACAGCACATCTAGTACCTTAGAGATTTCTATCACTTCCCTAGATTACTAGAGGCATGAACCCACTATCAAGCATAAATACTAACTCTTGGAGTTGCTAGCATCTACTTGGCCAAGATAGCTACTAACAACGGAAAGCATGCAATGCAAGATCACAAATAACAAAGACATGATAGAATCAATAATCAATCTGAAATAGCATCTCAATATCCATCGGATCCCTGCAAACACAACATGTAGAATTACAAATAGATGATCTTGATCATGAACGCAACTCACAAGATCTAGACATGAAAGCACAAAGGAGGAGAACAGCCATCTAGCTACTACATGGATCCGTAGTCCAAGGATGAACTACTCACGCATCACACCGGAGGCTTGCATGGTGATGAAGAAGGCCTCCAGGGTGAATTCCCCTCTCTGGCAGGGTGCCGGGAAGAGCTTCAGATCCCTCCCGATCTAGGGATGGAGATGGCGGCGGATACAGACTCTTTCGGTGATTTTTGATCAGGCCCTTAGGGTTTTCATCCCGAGGGCAATATATAGGCGGAAGGAGAGGCCGAGGGGGTGCTGGGGTCGGCCAGACCACCCCCTGGCGCGGGCTAGGCCTGGCCGCGCGGCCAAGTGGTGTGGTCGGCCCCCAACCCTTCTCCGTCTCGTATTCTGGTATCTGATGACTTCCGGAAAAATAGGCACTTTGGCTTTTGTCCCGTCCAATTCCGAGAATATTCATTTTCTGACTAACCTGGAACCAAAAACAGCAGAAAACAGGCAGCTGGCACTATGGCTCTTGTTAATAGGTTAGTCCAAGAAATCATATGAAAAGTACTCCAAAGTGTGGACAAAACACAAGAAAGTGGATAAAACCAAGCATGGAACATCAAAAATTATAGATACATTTGGAATGTATCAATGGATCCATTGCCCCTTGCAAAACCTGATCGTCTTGCTGCAGGTAAACCTCTCCGCTGTCTCCAAAATCTTGACCGGCTTCTCCTCATAAGTCAGGTCACTCTCTATCTGAACCTCATCTAGTGGAACGGTGTCCCTCAGCGATGTATCCACCATCTCCGGATGGCATTTCTTCAGTTGAGACACATGGAATACATCATGAATAGCGGACAGAGCTTCTGGCAATTCTAACTGATATGCAACCTCTCCCCTGCGTGCTAGGATCTGGTATGGTCCTATAAACCGAGGTGCCAGCTTACCCTTAATTCCAAACCTCTTAATTCCATGTAGTGGCTAAACTCTGAGGTATGCTCGATCTCCAATCTCATACACCACTTCCTTGCGCTTAGAATCATCATAGCTCTTCTGTCTCGATTGTGCCACCTTCAACCTATCCTGAATCAAACTAACCTTTTCTTCAGCATCCTTGATCAAATCAAGTCCAAATAGTTGACGTTCACCTACACCATCCCATAACAATGGTGTTCTGCACCTCTTACCATATAGTACATCGAACGACGACGTCTTGATGTTGGATTGGTAGCTGTTGTTGTAGGAAAACTCAGCATAAGGCAAATTTTCATCCCAACCAGCGCCATGAGCTAAGGCACAAGATCTCAACATATCGTCCAAAATCTGATTCACCCTCTCTGTCTGACCATCCGTCTGGGGGTGGAAAGCTGTACTAAACTCCAATCTCGTTCCCAATGACTCATGTAGCTGGCGCCAAAAGTGAGAGGTGAATTGGGTGCCTCTATCTGACACAATGCTCTTAGGAACTCCATGCAGAAACACACAATTCTGTTCATGTAGATCATGGCTAACTTAGCACTAGTGTAAGTGGTCTTCATAGGTACAAAGTGAGCTACCTTGGTTAAGTGATCAACCACTACCCAAATAGAATCATATCCTGATCTCATCCTAGGCAGTCCTATGAGAAAATCCATTCCAACTCTATCCCACTTCCAATCAGGTATCGGCAATGGCTGTAGCAATCCTGCTGGCTTTTGGTGCTCAACATTCACTCTACTACAAACATCACATAAAGCAATATATTCTGCAATCTCTTGCTTCATGTTAACCCACCAAAACCTTTCCTTCAAATCCATATACATCTTTGTGTTACCTGGATGTATAGAGTATGGCGAGTCATGAGCTTCCTGAAATATCAACTTCCTAATCTCTGGATCATTGGGCAACACATAAGCGATCCTTGTACCAAAGTGTTCCTTGTTCATCCTCGTGAAATCCTTCAACTTTACCCTTGGGTATGTTTCCTCTTATTTCCTCCAGGTTACTATCCTTCTTTTGAGCTTCTCTAATCTCATCCAGAAGCGTTGGCTTGACTTCCATTGTTGCCAAATATCCCTCGGATACTACTTCCAACCTGAGGTCCTTGAACTGTTGACACAAATCCTTAGGTAATTCTCCCACTGTCAGGCCATTAGCATAAACCTTGCGACTCAGCGCATCCGCTACAACATTGTCCTTTCTTGGGTGATATTGCAAACTCATGTCTTAATCCTTTATGAGCTCCAACCATCTCCTCTGCCTCATATTAAGCTCCTTCTGTGTGAATATGTATTTCAGGCTCTTGTGATCCGTGAACACGTCACAATGCTTACCCATCAGATAGTGTCTCCACACCTTGAGCGCATGCACAACTGATGCCAATTCCAAGTGATGTGTGTGGTAATTCCTCTCATGGTGTTTAAGTTGACGTGAGGCATAGGATACCACTCTTCCATCCTGCATCAATACACTACCCAGTCCTTGACGAGACGCATCGCAATACACTTGGAAATCCTTCTGAATATCCGGCAAACACAAGATAGGTGCGGTCACTAGGCGTTGCTTCAGTTCCTGGAAACTATCTTCGCACTCCTTGGTCCACTCAAATTTCTTCTCTTTCTTCAATAGTTTAGTCATTGGCTTTGCAATCTTGGAGAAATTCTCTATGAACCTTCTATAATATCCAGCAAGTCCCAAGAAACTCTGAATATCTCCCATGTTCTTAGGTGACTCCCATTCTGTAACTGACGCCACCTTGCTTGGATCAACTGCAACTCCTTCACCTGACACCACGTGTCCAAGAAATCCAACAGTGTTCAACCAGAATTCATATTTACTAAACTTGGCATATAATTTATGCTCCCTCAGCTTTTCCATAATTAGTCGCAGGTGTTTCTCATGTTCAGCATCATCCTTGGAATATATCAGTATGTCATCAATGAATACCACCACGAACTTATCCAAGTACTCCATGAATACCTTGTTCATCATGGTCATAAAATATGCCGGAGCATTTTTTAGTCCAAAAGACATAACTGTATACTCATATAACCCATACCTAGTGGTGAAGGCGGTCTTTGGTACGTCGTCCTCACAGATCTTCAATTGGAAATAACCCGATCTTAGATCAATCTTGGAAAACACCTTTGCTTCTTCCAACTGATCAACCAAATCATTTATATTGGGCAACGTGTATTTATTCTTGATGGTCACTTCATTAAGTGAGCGATAGTTAACCACTAATCTCTTACTACTGTCCTTCTTCTCCATGAATAGAACAGGCGCGCCCCAAGACGATGAACTGGGCTGAATAAATCCCTTGTCTAATTGCTCTCTAAGTTTCTTCTTTAATTCCTTCAGTTCATCCACATAGATCTTGTATGGCCTCCTGGCTATCGGTGCTGTTCCTGGCATCAAGTCGATGAGAAACTCCACATCCTTGTCAGGTGGCATCCCTGGCAGCTCATCCGGAAACACATCAGGGTATTCCTTTACTACGACCACATCTTCTAGGCTAACCCCCTTAAGAGCTTTCAACTGGGCCACTCCCACATTGGTAGGCGACTTATACCTGATCCGTACTCCCTCTGGTGTGGTGAGTGAAATTGCTCATTGAGCACAATCTATCTGACCTTGATGTTTTGACATCCAATCCATGCCCAAAATGACATCTAGACCTTGGGATTCTAGTATAACCGGGTGTGCAGGAAATGCATAAGCACCAATTTCTAGTGTCAACCCTCGACATGTTGTGCTAGCTATCATCTCTCCCCCAGGGGAACTTACTCTCATAGATCCTCTAAGGTCCTCGGTAGGTAGCTTATACTTATCCACAAATGCCCTTGAAATGAATGTATGCGATGCACCAGTATCGAAAAGAACAAATGCAATGTGGGTATTGATTGGAAACTTACCAACCACTAGCTCTGGTTCATTTTGAATCTCCTCAATGTTCACATGGTTGATTGTTGCCTTCTGGTTTGCATTAGGCTTGCTTCCTGCTTCAACCCTCTTCTCTGGGCAATTATCAGCATAGTGCACCATCTTCTTGCACTTGAAGCATTCCACTTCACTGAGATCCCTTCTGCCAGAGCGGTTGTGTCCATTGTTCCTCCCAGAGTTGCTCTTGTAGCTCTTGTGGCCATTGTGGTGGTGTCCATTATGGTGGTGGCCATTTCCTCCATGGTGATGGTTCCCATTACCTCCACGTGACTGTTCCCATTACCTCCATTGTAATGGTTACCATTACCTCCACTGTGATGTCCAGAGTTCCCATTACCATGGTGGAAAGTACGGGCCGTATGGTGCGACCATGAGTTGTGATTGCCATTATACTTCCTCTTGCGCCTTTCAGCTTGTCCCTGTTTTCCCTCCATAATTCTAGCCTTGGCCATCAGGGTCTGGAAATCAGGAGCATGCACAATAGAAAGCTGGACTGAGAGCTCATCATTCATACCATCAAGGAACCTCTTTCTCCTCTTGGCATCTGAGTCCACATCCTCTGGCGCATAGCGAGATAGGTAAGTGAATTCCTCTATGTATTCAGACACATTGCGGTGACTCTGGCGCAGGCTGCGGAACTCCCTCCGCTTCAGGCTCACAGTTCTAGTAGAGACATGGTGAGTCTTGAACCCTTCTTCAAACATCTCCCAGGTCATAGTAGCAATGGGGTGAGTGATCTGAAAAGTATCCCACCAAGAAGCAGCTGGTCCTTCCAACAGATGAGCAGCGAACCTCACTTTCTCAGCATCGGTGCACGCAACTGTCACCAAGTCCTTGGTCACCGAGCGTAGCCAATCCAGTGCAACCATTGGCTTAGGTGGAGTAGAGAACTTGACTGGCCTCAACCTCAGAAATCGAGCAAGAGCATCCACTTGTGGGGGCGGATTGTTGTTGTTGTTGTTCATCTGCTGGGCCAGAGTTTGCATTAGCTGGGTCTGTGCCTCCATCATCTACTGCATGCCAGGTGGCAGGTCATTGGCGCGTCTCGGCGACATCTGTGGTTCAACATAGAAAAGTTTTAGATGGAACAACTAAAGATATGCAATAGCCCTCTACCCATGCAACATGCTCAATGCAACAACAATTCATCCACAACAACCATAAGCAATCTCCACATAAGCAATCACACAAACAAGCATTGTTCCAGGTTTTCCTTAACAGTATATAGCTATAAAATAATTTAGAAATGCTGGTAACAACATTAGGCATAACAAAACAGCAAATAAGCAAAAACCAGAAATCTGGCAGAGCAGTACTGTCCTCTTCACGAATTTTTTTGCCTGACTTAAACTCGTCAGGAATGTTTTCTGATTTTTTGCAGATACTACAGGTACTTACGCACCAGATCCCAATTTCTCATATCTTTCGCAGTTACCAGTAAAATATGAAAAATCGTACAGTACAGTAGATTCAGAAGAAAACTACAGCAATAACCACACGAATTTTACCCAAACTTGTCCAAATATCATTTAATAAATCTCGTGAAAATTCCTGAAACTTCAAGGTACTTAACTGAGCATTCTAAACATAATAATCTAATAGTGCAGAAGTTTACATTTATCGATATCTAAGACTAACGAATTTCCCTAACGAAGACTAGTTTTTGGAGGACCATCTCTAACTATTTGATGAACAAATTGCAATAGGTTCTGTAGTCTATGCGCTAACGCTTCGATCCTCGTGCACGCCATGGTGGTGGCGTGTATACCTCTCCTGAGTCTTCTTCACTTGAACCATTGCTATAAGTAGTGTTGTTCAAGTTTGACAAAAAATACTACTAGATTGATAGTTCAAAATAGAGCCTAGACCAAAAGGAATTACTCCAAAAGGATTTACAGAACTTTTTCTATGATTTTTATACTACTTTAAGCCTTTTTATAATCTCAGGAAATTACATACAGTAAACCTGAAATATTATTACAGAATAAAATTCTACGCATTTATGATATCTTATTTGTAATTTTTGTCCTAGTAGATCTTTTTCTACGAATTTTTTAAGTTATACATATTTTGTGTAAAAATTTAATTCATGAAATTTCCGAGAGAATATTCCGGGAATATTCCCGTGGAATGGTCAACCCGACGTGGCGTTGACTGGACCGGTCAGCGGTCCATTGAGCGGTCAAGGGCGAATCCTGGCCGTTCGTCCAGGATCCAACGGCGGGGGAGCGTGAGCTCGTGCTCACCTTGATAGACGGCGGCAGCGGCTCAGGCGATGGTGGCCGGTGGTGCTCCGGTGGGTGTCGGCGGCGGCGGGGTGGTCCACGAGGCGCGGTGAGGGGCGGCGGTCTCGGGGACGGTATCGGCTTGGGCAGGGGTGTACTCGGGCGGCGGCGCTTGGCGGCTGGAGCGGCGCTGAGGTCTCTGGCGAGCTCGTGGGGGCGGTCCTGCGCGCGGTAGAGGAAACGGGGAGGGGTCAGAAAGGGTCGGCGGTGCGCTGCGGTACTCCCGTGAAAAGAAGGGGGCGCGGGGTCGGCTGCAAGCTTCTTACCGGTGGTAATGGTGGTCGCGGCGGCGGTTGCTCCGGTGAGGAATTGCCGTGAGGTGGCGGCACTTTAGATGGTTTCGAAAGAGGGAAAAAGATCGGGGTGGCGGCGGCTTTATATGTGGCGGAGAAGCACGCGAGGCGAAACTGATTCGCGAGGAAATCGGAGAGGAACAGAACACGACGGTGGCGGTCGCTCTCTGTGTCGATCACGAACAGGTGCGAGCGGCTGATAGGCAGGGCCCGTCTGTCGAGCGAAAAAAAACTAAAAGAAAAAGGAAAGGGGAAGGGGTAGAAGGAAAAGGGGCTGCGCGGGCAGGTGGCCGCTGGCGGGCCGGCTGCTTCGCGGTTGCGGTTATACCTGGGCATGTTCCGGGCCGGGCCGGACAAAGCTTGCCCGTGCAAAACCCATGCCCAAGCCCGGCCCGGCCCGACTAGCGGGCCTGAAAACTGAGCCCGGGACCGGCCCGTGGCACACTTATTTCTTCGGGCCGCCGGGCCACGGGCCGGGTTTCTCCCTATTTTTAGCTTTTCTCAGGCCCGAGCCCGGCCCGTGCATCCTTCGGGCCGCAAACGTGAAGCCTAGGCCCGTCCCGCGGGCCTTAAAAGCCCGGCCCGTCGGGCTTTTTTCGGGCCGGGCCGGGCTGCCCATGCCCAGGGCTGGCTGTGGCTGGGCCCCGAGTGGCTTGCTGGGCCGCTGCGGCTGGCTACCTGCTTCACACTTTTTACTTTTTTTTATTCTTTTCTGCTGTTAACTTAACTTTTGAGTGTGTGCTGAATCTGAAACTGACAGAAAACAGTCCTAATACTAAAATAGGCCTAACTTTTGATCTACAACTCCGAATCGAGCGAAACAAAATTCTACGGGTTCGTAATTGGATACTCTATGTAACTAAGCATCTGGAATGACTATATAGTATCAACCAAGCAGATGCTAGGTAAAACCATACTAGGCTTGTAAATAAGAAGAACTAGCAACACTAGTGGTGTTTTGGCAAAAAAAAAATTTAAAACTAAAACTTTTGGCAAAGATGCTCATGATGCAATGACATGTATGCTATGCCGTACCAATTCTAGAAATTGGGATGTGAATAGGTGCTTTTGAAGATTATGTTTGGCTCTTACTGATTATTGCGCAACTTGCCACAAAAAAAGACTACAGTTTCTAATGAAATTGTGAGCCGTGTGGCTCTTTTGATAAAAAAAAAATCAAAACAAATGGCCATATGTGGGCCAGAAACATGAGCCTGGAAATGGCCGGAAGTTACAGCCTAAGAAATCCAGGTGAGAAATGGGCCAGAAACTTGATCATGGAAATGTTCGAAAGCCTAGATTGCTGTCGAATCCTACAAGCAGCTGTAGCCCAAGAAGTCATCCAGGTGAGAAATAAAAAGAACTCGAATTTTTATTCGAGGTTTTGCGGCCCAAAAACTTAGGCATTGAAATGGGCCTAGATTGCTGTCGAATCCGACAAGCAGCGGCAGCCAAAGAAGTGTAGTTGCGAAATAAAAAGTATCCGGAATCTTTTCAGGGATATTGAACCCTACGTGAATCGAACACGCAACCTTCTGATCTGGAGTCAGACGCGCTACCATTGCGCCAAGGATCCGGTGATGCTACGTACATAATTTAGCGGTACAAGGTGGTTGCGCGCTCTTGTTATGCGCGATATATCTTATACTAGTTGTACGAAAATTCAAATTATTTTGTTTAAATTTAAATATCGGCCATCTAGAACCAGGCAAAGCTAGACGGTGCAGTCAACTACGATGTTTAGAAGCAAATGAATAATGTTTTTTTACTGGCTCGTGTACCTACCATAACAGTTTCGTAACCTTTCAAAAACAAAAACATTTCATAAGAAATTTATACATGTTAGTGTAAGTTTCATATAGTACAAGTTTACATCAGTTTACCACTATATGGGTAAGGGAGACGATAAATTTTCAAGGTTTTTTGTTTTTGTTTTATTTTGTTTTTGCGAATTAGAGCTTCATAGATTAACCAACGTTGGAGAAGTCATGCTGAATACAGTGGGATATAAAAACGCCGGCACGGCACCTAGGAGGACCAGGCACACTCCGGCTGTAAACTAGAAGCATGCTTAGCAGTTTCATTGATGGTCGGAATTATAGCACCTCTATTTTTCTTCCTCGTCTTACACAGCTCGATAAGCACCTGGCAATCAGTTTTTGAAAGATAATACCCTAAGCAGATCTCCCTCTACATAGTAGCACACCATCACCGGCGCCATCACGGTAATTAGTACACTACTACAACATCGAGGCGACCCCAGCGTAACCTTGTTCATGCATGCATGTATGGTGCATGGTAGATCATATCGTAACCAACAGCTAGTGGTGCATTAAGATACGCCAGGAAGCGATACCACGAATCATGGATCCGACCCCGAACGATCAGGTCGGCCGGCGACGAGTCAATTCGAAACCGGAGAAACCAAGGAGACAATCCACGACTACTTGGCGCTGATCGGAACTCAGCATCCGATGCAGCAGCGAGATCGGCTGGCCATCGCGCGCGCGGAGAGCCGCCACGTACGCGCCCCTAGCTACTGATGCCATTAACCCTGGCTGGCTATAGCTCTAGCTCGAGCTCTAGCTCGGCCAAAATAGCCGGTCCTTCCGCCGCAGTAACCACCGCTCACGTGCTGCTGTCTTTCCGATCGATCCGATCCGATTTCATTCTTCCGAGGCGAGGCGAGTGGCGAGACGATCGAGATCGCCGGTTATTGGTTGCGCGGTCTCCTATCGTTTCAATCGCGCGCACGTACGCCGTACGTGTCTCGCATCTCGCTAGTCGCTACGTACACGTACATTTATCGTGTATGTACACTGTATCCTGATTCGCCGATCCGAATGGACCAAGCTCGTACCGGCCTTTGCGGCGTCCTTGTATTGACCGGTCGGCGAGAGCGAATATACCATATGTCTCTTCTTTTCATCTTGCTATACATGAGGGACCTAATAAAATTAACGAAAATACTTCTAAGCATCCATTATAACAACATTTCACAGATAATCTCTGACAAAACTAAGCACAACGAATGCCAAAAGGAGATGCCGATTTTCGGGTACGTGAACTCGCTTGAACGCGACCATGCATGCGTACGTCGAGGAAACAGAGTCACGGAAAATAATCTTACACTCAGATCGGTTATGTTCGTTCGTCTCGTCATAATAGCAAATCCGCGACCGCTAGGGCAGGTACAATGTTTTTACCTTCGCAATGCCACATAGGATGGTTGTTCAGTTGGAGGAGAGATGAACAAAAGATCTATGTTTTATCTTAGGTAAGAGATGATCTCTTAGCATGATATGTCTCACCAAATATTTAGGTATATTTGTCGCCAAAGATAAGACTAAAAAATAATCAATTGTACATAATGTTTTGTTATTATATTAAGATTATGTGTCCTGTATAGGATGAGATTGTCTTATCAACCATTGTGCATGCGCTAACCAATGGGTATGACAGAGCTGTTACTGAAATTATAGCGATAACTAACCCGTACGCCTGCAAACAAACATATAAGATCGACTACACGAGTACGGAGATACAGTACCCTGCAATTACGCTCAAGACCAGACCTGTCGCTAGCTAGCTACGATCTTGACACACCCACACGGCCGCACAGCATCTCTAGGTATTACGTACGTGCTCGTACGTACTACCAGTAGACTAGTAGCCCAGTTGGTACGCCGTTCTCGGACTCAACTGCCTCATCCATTGGAGGTTGGAACTAGTACGTGTGTACGGTGGTAGAATTGGTTCCTTCCCCTAGAAATGACGTAGGCATGCCGGTACTAGCTCCAACTACTCAGGTAGAAATATACATATACAAGGGGGCTTTGGTGTGAAAGACTCGAGGAAACAAAAAACATTGCTTTATTATGTAAATGGTACTACCCAAAAAAATGGTGGTGGGAATTAGATACTACCCAAGAATAAAGATGGTATGTGGCAACAAATTGTTAAAGCAAAGTATTTGAGAATCTGATTTTCCCAGTTGGAAAGCATTATTGCAAGTTAAGGAAACTTATCTGCAAGATAGGTCCATTGTGCTGAATAGAGGTAATCTTGTGATATTCTGGCTTGATTCTTGGTTGTCCGATGTAGTATTCCCCTTTGTTAGAAATATCCCTTATTGTTTGATACTACTATTTGTCAGTCACAAGGTTGGACTTTTGAAAGAGGTCAAATTATACGATATGAATATTCCTTTTCGTAGAAGAATGACTCCTGACTTGTTGAGCCAGTGGGAAATATCAAAATTGCAGTACATCAGATTGCTAGTTCCAATGTCCCCTGATGGAGTGATATGGTAACTTACTGCTAATAAATGCTTGTCTACTAAGTCTGTTTATGGGTTTCTTGAGAAAAAATTAGCAAGGTCTAATAACAAATGGATATGGAAGGCAAATTCCCTTAAAAATCAAGATCTTTTTGTGGCTGGTGTTTCAAGATGCAATTTTAATTAGAGACGATTTGAGAAAGAAAATGGTCGGGGTCTCCTGTATGCTCCTTCTGTGATAATAATAAGTCTGCTAGCCATTTGTTTTTTTGCTTGTTCCCATGGTAGAGTAGTGTTTCTCTGTGTGTGTGGTGGGGGGGGGGGGGGGGGGGGGGGGGTCTGAGTTCTTATTGGTAGAGCATGTCTTGGATGTGTGCTTATTTTCCTCATGGCAGAAAGTTTCATGTGTTGGTTCTGGATGCAATTTGTTGGGCCATTTGGACTACTATAGGAATCAAATCACATTTGAAAAAAGTGGTGAGGTCCCCTATGATAACCATTGCTATAGCTTGTCCTTTTCTTACTTATTGGGCATGACTATGTACGGACCTAACAAAGGAAGCAAGATCAGACGAGGAGTTGATCAACTGCTTCATAAGGCAATGGAGTTGGCCTCCAACCTGGGGAGTACTTCAAACACGGCTACGTCACCTGCGATTCCGGTGAATTTCTTGATGATCACTGATGGTTGATGATCACTGATGGTTGATGGTCCAAGAAGGGTTTCTGCAATATGTGAGGAAGCTCTGTGTTTCTGGATAGTTTGTTTCTAGCCTAACTTCTTGTATTCCTGTACGCCTATATATACTCGTCCATGAGGCTCAATAATACAACCACATATTCCGCCAATCTCTCTCCCTCTCTATCCTTCTACATAGTATCAGAGCGGCAAGATCCTTGACCTAGTCGTCACACGCGCTTCCCCACAGTGCCGCCCCCGGGGAGGTCGATCTCCATGATCTCCGCCGGGAGCCGCAAAACCCGTCCGCAGGGTTCGTCCGCCGATCCGTGATCGGCTGCCCTGTAAATCGTTTTTTCCGATCTCTTGATCGGTTTTCTTTTTTGTTTACCGATCTTATATCGGATTGAGTCGCCCACCGCCGTCATCATAGCCGTGCCTCTACTCCGACCATCGGCATCGAGGATCTACACCGCGCCCGTGCGCCTGCCTCGGCAGGCTATCGCGGCCTCGGGTCAGACTGCTGCGCACCGCGGACGGCTGCTACGCCTTCCTTGGAAGGCTGTTGCGTCCGCCCCCCTCGGATCGTCTTCGTCATCATCGTCCAGGACATCACCGACAACGCCGTCATCGAATCCGATCTACGCGTCGTCCACACCATGGCGCATACGGTGCACCGTCAGTCTGATCAACCGATCCCGCACCTATCTACGCCAAGCACGTCCCCGAGCACGCGCCTACCACCGATCGAGCTACGAGCTGCCGATGTGTCGCCCCGTTGGGCCGCAACGCCATCGCTTTTGGTCCACGCTACCAGCTTCCTACGCGCCTTCCTTGGCGTGTACGTCGCTGGTGGTCTCCCAACCACTGCACCGACTTGCGCCCTGCAGCTATGCCGCTCCCTGGGTCGCAGCGTGGCTACACGCAGTCTACTTCGCCGTCCTCGTGCATCGACGGCCTCGACTTTCACCGCGCCATCTCCTACGGCGTGGATCGCTGCCGTCTGCACCACAATGATTGGGGTAACGTACACCTTCTTCTATAATGTCATACCTAGTCTCCACATGAGGTAGATTTTTCCTACCTCGGTCTCTGCATCAAATTATGCACACAACCTTTTTATTATATTATTCTACAAAACCTTGACAAAACAAATATATTGATGAACCTCAGCCACCTTAGGCGACCACTGGCGCTACCTCGTGCAACACAGAGGTAGATATGCCTCCTAATTCCAGCAGTAATCCACATGCTTAAGCATTGGTACACGCTATTACCTCCTCCACATGACGAGGATATTGTCTAGTCTACTATGGTCAAACATAATATTGTACTCCCTCCTCAAAAATTGTCTTTGGCTCCCGAGTTATAGTGATTCCTTTGTTTTTACAAAATTAAAATCATATTTATATGTATTTTTACAGCTCCTCACGCCCCCGCGTCGCCTCCGTGGCGGCGGCGGGCGGAACCCCAATCCCCACCGCCGCGACCCCATCCACCACTGTCTCCCCTCCTCGCCGTCGCCGGTTGAAGGGGTTGGGCAAAGCCCAGCCTCGGACGGTGGCGGCGGGGCCTCTGCTCTTCTCCCGTGCGGACCCCTTGGCCCTCTTGATGCGTAGTATCGCCCGGCGGCGTAGCGTCGCACTCCCGCGGGCTCGGCGTCCTTGCTGGTGGCGGTGCTCGCGGCGGGAGGCTGCGGGTTGCCGGAGCGGCGACTCCAAGCTTGCTTGCGGTCTGCCGGGGGTGAAGGGCTCAGATGGTCTCGTGCGGGCCTAGATGGGTTTCGTGCGGGCCTTCCCCTAGCCGCGTCCTGCGGAGGGCTTCCTCGGTGGCCCTGTCCCGGTGGCGGCAATGCCCGAAGTTCCTGCTCTGGTGGCGGCAGCGACCCAGTTCCTTTGATCAGACTACCTCGGTCTTGTTCATGGAGTTTTGGGTGGCTGATGCGCTCGACTTTCGACGTAGAGCTCGTTGGGAACCCCAAGAGGAAGGTATGATGAGCACATCAGTAAGTTTTCCCTCAGTTATGAAACCAAGGTTTAATCGAACCAGTAGGAGAAATGAAACACTCCAAAGGTGTTGCTAGCTGAGCTTTGGCAGGGCGCACTACCGGTGCTAGTAGCAACGTGGAGACCTGCACAACACAACCACATAACTTTGTCCCCAACTTGCGATGAGGTTGTCAATCTCACCGTGTTTTGCGGAAAACAAAGGATTAAACGTATCGAATGGAAAGAAGTAAAAGTTTGCAGCAAGTAAACACAAAGAAGAAACAGTTTATAGATTGTATGTAAAGAAAAAGGACCGGCATCCATAGTTCACTAGAGGTGGCTCTCCTTAGATAGATAACATGTTGGGTGAACAAATTACAGCGGGGCAATTGACAAACACCGAGAAAGCAATACATGTATATACTAATCATCTTGACTCCTCTGAGACTTGATTGGGCATTACAACATTATACATAGACCGCCATCCAACTGCATCTATGACTAATAATCCACCTTCAGGTTATCATCCGAACCCCCTCCAGTATTAAGTTGCAAGCAACAGATTATTGCTTTACGAACTGCGTGTAAAGTAAACAATACGATTGTTCTATGAACAAAGGATTGTTGTTTTCTCCCTAGTAGCAACAGCACATCTAGTACCTTAGAGATTTCTGTCACTTCCCCAGATTACCAGAGGCATGAACCCACTATCGAGCATAAATACTAACTCTTGGAGTTGCTAGCATCTACTTGGCCAAGATAGCTACTAACAACGGAAAGCATGCAAGATCAAATAACAAAGACATGATAGAATCAATAATCAATCTGAAATAGCATCTCAATATCCATCGGATCCCCGCAAACACAACATGTATGAATTACAAATAGATGATCTTGATCATGAATGGTGCTCACAAGATTTAAACATGAAAGCACAAAGGAGGAGAAACCAGCCATCTAGCTACTACATGGATCCGTAGTCCAAGGATGAACTACTCACGCATCACACAGGAGACTTGCATGGTGATGAAGAAGGCCTCCAGGGTGAATTCCCCTCTCCGGCAGGGTGCCGGAAAGAGCTTCAGATCCCTCCCGATCTAGGGATGGAGATGACGGTGGCTACAGACTCTTTCGTGGATTTTTGATCGGGTCCTTAGGGTTTTCGTCCCGAGGGCAATATATAGGCGGAAGGAGAGGCCGAGGGGGTGCCGGGAGCGGCCACACCACCCCCTGGCGTGGGCCAGGCCTGGCCGCGCGGCCAGGTGGTGTGGTGGCTCCCTGGCCCTTCTCCGTCTCGTATTCTGGCACTTGATCACTTCCGGAAAAATAGGCACTTTGGCTTTTGTCCCGCCCAATTCCGAGAATATTCATTTTCTGACTTTCCTCGAACCAAAAACAGCAGAAAACAGGCAGCTGGCACTGTGGCTCTTGTTAATAGGTTAGTCCAAGAAATCATATGAAAAGTACTCCAAAGTTGGAACAAAACACAAGAAAGTGGATAAAACCAAGCATGGAACATCAAAAATTATAGATACATTTGCAATGTATCAACATCCCCAAGCTTAACTCCTGCTCGTCCTCGAGTAGGTAAGTGATCAAAAGAAAGAATAATTTTTGAGGTGACATGCACCATCAAAAACTTGATCAAAGTATTTGCAAAACATTCAAAGCTGGGATCATAGTACTTCAATCATAACATGAAAGACAAAGTTCTAGCAATAAGCAAAGAAACTATGATGCAACATGAAAAGGCACAAACAAAAGATTCATGAATAACAATGCTTTGCAAGACGTTTGTTTATTTCACATAAAGAAAACATAGCATATGGTATTCAACTTGTCCCTCAATAGAGTAGCAAATATAAATGCATAGGACACCTTCAAAGTTCATAAGAGTGACTAGATACAATAGTTTAAAACAATCAATAACAAGTTATGCATCAATCAATTAGTCTTGGGACAATGCACATAGAACTAAGAATGGCCACTATGCTCTCAAAGTAGGTGCATAAAGACAGAAGGTGGAGAGTCAATATAATGGTGGAAGAAAAGCCTTTTGTAAAAGGAAGTAGGGATTCAAGTCTCATAAAGAGCTTCCAAAAATTATGGTACTTGTAGCTTTTAGCCTCATTGCCCCTAACATAAGCATCTTGAAGTGATTAAGGTTAAAGTGAACAAACCATGGTGTACATGCTTGACGAAGTATAAGTCAGAAATCTCATGTCCCTTGTATACGAGGGCCGCTCCTCATGCTACTCAAGTTTAGTCACCGGTAAGTTCTTGTAATCGTAAGTACATGTGTATCATAGAGAACCGCCAACGGGTACCCCTTGCCCGATGATACGGAAGAATCCCCATATCAAAATGACAAGGCAAGCAGACAACGAGCATCTCAGCATTCTTCTTATTTACCATGGGAATATGGTGCTTTTTTCTCTCTTTCCTCTTTTCATAGTATCTCTTTTTTTCTTTTCTCTTTTTTTCTCAATATAGGACTCTTTTTTTTATAAGAAGAATGCTTCATAGACATCTCATTATGGTTACGCTGCAGGTTTCCACCATGTCAGCATGGATTAGACCAGTGGCCCAGGCGTTTCTCTAACACATATACATAACTCCATGGCCTTACAAGCTCCCCTTTAATTTCACACCGACGACATCCATATACAAAAGAGCATGATATGAACTAAGTTCAAGTACCAAGTGCAATGTTGAAAGCGTTCCCCATGAAAGCATGGTTCTACTAATTCCCGACAAATAAGTGCAAGCATATACAACATAGAAGACACAATGGTTCAAGTTTATTAAGGGCAAGTAAAGTAAAGTGTGCCATCAAGTTCGTGAGAGCTTTAATCACTAGTTTTCTCATAACAAGTGGAAGGTAAACAAAAGCATGAATGTACTTGGAATAGCATAAGCTAGTAGGTAGGTATGGTGGACTCTTTGAAATAACTTGGTTTAGCGAGTTGGATGCATGAGTAGAACTCATACTTTGTTGTGGAGGCTAGCAAAAGACTGGGAGCGACAAACTAAGAGAGCAATAATGGCCATAATCATGCAGAGCGACAAAACATCATTGATCAAAGCATAAAGTGATACTACAAGTTGAAAACTAAAGGATCATACAGGCTATGGTGACTTTGGATAGTCATAACATGGTGTGAGCATGTGCCAAGTCAACCCAAATAAAGCATCAAAGGAGAATACCACTATACTATGCTTTAATATGCTAAAACAACGCATGATTCATCCAAGGCACATTAAGCAATCTCAATTGTTTATAACAAGTCATGCTACAGCAAAGAATGCTAAGCATAAAGCCATAAAAATATCAAGCATGGCATGACAAAGCATAGGCCACAGTCAAAAACAAGCTCTTTTTTTCCTACTCTTTTCCAAACCAAACCAAACTATTTGCAAACCAATGTATGAAAGAGGGGGTCCAACCAATTTATTCAGAAAACTAAGCAAACCAAAGCAAACGAAAAACCAAAAAAGAAAAAGAAAACAAAGACACTCCAAGAAAAACACAACTATGCATGAAACAATAAAAATGAAGCGTTTGGAAGAAACCTGGGATTTTTATTGATGAAGAAGGGGGATGCCTTGGGCATCCCTAAGATTTAACACTTGTACTTCTTGGATATTTCTTGGGGTGACACGCGTGGCATCCCCAAGCTTGAGATTTAGTCCATCCTTCATCTCACTACTCATTCCTTCCATACACCTGAAATTTTTCCTTCATACCAAACTTCACACAATCTCAGTAGCAACATTAGTGCACTTAAGATAAATAAGTCTTAAGGTTCAGTTCTAACACCAAATAAACTTCCATTAGAACACTAGATACTGTAGCACTTTCCTCAAAAAGCTCAATTCCCCAAAAGAACTCAAGAAGGAACTAATAAGAAGCAAATGCAGAAAATGGCAGAAATGTGTCAAAACAGACCAGCAGGTAAAGACGAATTTTTTCGAAGACCTTCTGTTGCTCAAATAAAAACATGTTGAACTAACTAAAGTTAGCTAACAACCTGGTGCAGAAGCACAAAAAATTACAGCTCAATCCGACATACAGAGCTCTCTCACGAATTTTACGGTGAAGCACATAAATCTGTTTCGGGACAGCAACTTTCCCAATCATTACTTCTCTTTCATTAGAGGTTACTCTTGGCACAAAAAGCAAATAAAAAGGATAAGGAGAGGTTATTACAGAGGTAATAACTTCCAAGACTCATCTAAAACTTTTGGGTTATCTCCCAATAAGTACTTTTCTTTAACGCCTTTAAGTTAGGCATAAGAAGCAAAGAAAGAATCAAGTGTTCTCAAATTAAGAAGCATTAAGACCAAATTTTTTTTTCATAGGAGAAGCAAAAGAAATCTTTTATCTCTTTTTAGGGAAGTGTTATATACCTTTCTTGAGTGGGAGTTGATATTTAATAGTGCCTTCTTTCTTATCAATGATGGCACCAACAGTTCTAAGAAAAGGTCTTCCCAAAGTAATAGGACAAGAAGCATTGTATTCAACATCCAAAACATAGAAATCAACGGGGACATAGGAATCGTTAACCAAAATAAGAACATAATTAAGACTCCCCATGAGTTTCTTTTTAGCATTAGCATCAAGTGGGACATTCAAATAACAATCTTCAAGATGAGGCAAATCAAGCATATCATAAATCCTTGTAGGCATAATAGAAACACTACTATCAAGATCACACAAAGCTTTGAAATCAAAGTCATTCACTTTCATATTAATGATGGGTTCCCAACCATCTTCTTGTTTTATAGGAATAGAAGCTTTATGTTTCATATTTTCTTCTTTAATCTTTATGAGAGCATTAGTAATGTGTTTTGTAAAAGCCATGTTCATAGCACTGGCATTGGGACTTTTAGCAAGCTTTTGTAGGAACTTAATAACTTCAGAGATATTGCAACCATCAAGATCAAAATCAACTTTATCATCTAAAGTAGTAGAGCTATTACTAGCCTCAACACTAGTGGTGGTAATAGTAAAAACACTAATGTTCCTAGAAATTTCATCTTCTCTTTCCCACTTAGCATGTAATTCAGCTAATAGTCTAACATTTTCATCAATTCTTACTTGTATAGCATTGGTAGCTGTAAAGGGATTATCATTAGTTTCAGGTTTAGCAGCCATTTTATTCAAAGTAGATTGAGCTTTAGCCAAAGATGCTATATTTCTTTCAGCATTAGAGAGTTTTTCCTTAATAGTTTTATTGAAAGCAATTTGTTTACTAATAAACTCTTTAAGCATAACTTCAAGTTCAGAGGGAGCACTCTTATTATTGTTGTAAGAATTTTCATAAGCATTACAATTGTTGGGAGGATATGGCTTATAATTTTTGTTACCAAAATTGTTCCTATAAGCATTATTACCATAAGCATTGTTGCCAAAGTTGTTATTTCTTATGAAGTTCACATCAACTTGCTCTTCTTGAGCAACCAAAGAGGCTAAAGGAACATTATTTGGATCAATATGGGCTTTCCCATTAACAAGCATAGACATAATAATATCAATTTTATCACTCAAGGAGGAGGTTTCCTCAACAGAATTTACCATTCAGAATAATTAACCATCATATTGTCCAAAAGTTTTGTTGCAGCACCCAAAGTGATGGTCATAAAGGTACCTCCAGCGGCTGAATCCAATAGGTTCCTTGAAGAATAGTTCAATCCTGCATAAAAAGTTTGGATGATCATCCAAGCAATGAGTCCATGAGTGGGACAATTCTTTACCAAAGATTTCAGTCTTTCCCAAGCTTGAGCAACAAGCTCATTATCAAGTTGTTTAAACTTCATTATTTCACTTCTCATGGATATAATCTTAGAAGGAGGATAATATTTTCCAATAAAAGCATCTTTGCACTTAGTCCAAGAATCAATACTATTCCTAGTTAAGGAATTCAACCATTCTTTAGCTTTTCCTCTCAAAGAGAAAGGAAACAATTTCAGTTTAATAATATCACCATCTATATCCCTATTTTTTTGCATCTCACAAAGTTCAACAAAGTTATTTAGATGGGAAGCAGCATCTTCATTACCAATAACAGAAAATTGCTCTCTCATAACAAGATTGAGTAAAGCAGGTTTTATCTCAAAGAAAGTATTTTTAGCCACAGGTGGAGCAATAGGTGTGCTCATAAAATCATTGTTGTTGGTGCTAGTGAAATCACACAACTTAGTGTTTTCAAGAGTAGTCATTTTTTGGGTTTTCAAATAAGGAAGCAAACTTGTAAAACTAAATTTTTTGGATTTTTGAATAACAAAAGAAGCAAACAAAGCAAAAAGAAACTAAGCAAAACAAAAAAAACAAAGTAAAGAGATTGGTTATGAGGGACTCTCCTTGTGAAGATGTCCTTGACTCCCCTGCAACGGCGCCAGAAAAGATCTTGATGCGCTCGACTTTCGACGTAGAGCTCGTTGGGAACCCCAAGATGAAGGTATGGTGAGCATAGCAGTAAGTTTTCCCTCAGTTATGAAACCAAGGTTTAATCGAACCAGTAGGAGCAAGGAAACACCCCAAAGGTGTTGCTAGCGGAGCTTTGGCAGGGCGCACTACCGGTGCTAGTAGCAACGTGGAGACCTGCACAACACAACCACATAACTTTGTCCCCAACTTGCGATGAGGTTGTCAATCTCACCGTGTTTTGTGGAAAACAAAGGATTAAACGTATCGAATGGAAAGAAGTAAAAGTTTGCAGAAAGTAAACACAAAGCAGAAACAGTTTATAGATTGTATGTAAAGAAAAAGGACCGGCATCCATAGTTCACTAGAGGTGGCTCTCCTTAGATAGATAACATGCTAGGTGAACAAATTACAGCGGGGCAATTGACAAACACCGAGAAAGCAATACATGCATATACTAATCATCTTGACTCCTCTGAGACTTGATTGGGCATTACAACATTAGACATAGACCGCCATCCAACTGCATCTATGACTAATAATCCACCTTCAGGTTATCATCCGAACCCCCTCCAGTATTAAGTTGCAAGCAACAGATTATTGCTTTACGAACTGCGTGTAAAGTAAACAATACGATTGTTCTATGAACAAAGGATTGTTGTTTTCCCCCTAGTAGCAACAACACATCTAGTACCTTAGAGATTTCTGTCACTTCCCCAGATTACCAGAGGCATGAACCCACTATCGAGCATAAATACTAACTCTTGGAGTTGGTAGCATCTACTTGGCCAAGATAGCTACTAACAACGGAAAGCATGCAAGATCTCAAATAACAAAGACATGATAGAATCAATAATCAATCTGAAATAGCATCTCAATATCCATCGGATCCCCGCAAACACAACATGTATAAATTACAAAAAGATGATCTTGATCATGAGTGGAGCTCACAAGATCTAAACATGAAAGCACAAAGGAGGAGAAACCAGCCATCTAGGTACTACATGGATCTGTAGTCCTACTCACGCATCACACCGGAGGCTTGCATGGTGATGAAGAAGGCCTCCAGGGTGAATTCCCCTATCCGGCAGGGTGCCGGGAAGAGATTTAGAGCTCTCCCGATCTAGGGATGGAGATAACGGCGGCTACAGACTCTTTCGTGGATTTTTGATCGGGTCCTTAGGGTTTTCGTCCCGAGGGCAATATATAGGCGGAAGGAAAGCCGAGGGGGTGCCGGGAGCGGCCACACCACCCCCTGGCACGGGCCAGGCCTGGCCGCGCGGCCAGGTGGTGTGGTGGCTCCCTGGCCCTTCTCCATCTCGTATTCTGGCACTTGATCACTTCCGGAAAATAGGCACTTTGGCTTTTGTCCCATCCAATTCCAAGAATATTCCTTTTCTGACTTTCCTGGAACCAAAAACAGCAGAAAACAGACAGCTGGCACTGTGGCTCTTGTTAATAGGTTAGTCCAAGAAATCATATGAAAAGTACTCCAAAGTTGGAACAAAACACAAGAAAGTGGATAAAACCAAGCATGGAACATCAAAAATTATAGATACATTTGCAATGTATCAGTGGCTGCTGTGGTGGTTCTGTGGACATCATTCTCCTCCATCGGCAACCAGTTTTGCCTCCTGCGGTGGTGGTTCAAGTAGGCAACTTTCTCCGTCTCGCGGGGGCAGCCACTAGCCTGGGTGAAAACCCTGCTCAGTTCTTCCGATGATGACCACGGTGACGCCTGCGGGTGCCATTTTCCTCCTTGGAGGCGTGTTCTTTGGGCCTGGCCATTCCTCCCCTCGATGCTAGGGGAATCCCTAGGTCTGCCTTGTCGGACCGGGCAGCGGCGGCGCATCCACGTCGCTTCCTTCTTGAAGGCGTTGTTTAGGCTGCGAGGGGTGTCCCTCCCATGGCACTCGAGACGGTGACCTCGCCGGTGTTGGCTACTACTCAAGGTGTGAATCCCCGGGGCACTATGTACGCCATCACCAACACTCTCTTGTTGACTCATCCCGAGTTTGGCTAGACCCTGCCATTCGCACGCTTCATCTTCTAGATGCATGTAGTGGTACGTTGGTCTTGGCAACCTCGGTGTATGGTCGTGTGTGGTAGTGTTTGGTGTCGGCTGTGACGCGGTCCGAAGCCTCAATGTTCGCCCCCTTGCCATTCTTGGCTTGTGGTTGGACTAGGTGGGCTTATCGTCCCTGATGTAGGAGTGTGTTGTAAGCCGAAAGGCAAGTGTGGTGCTGTAGCCATTCTATGGCTTTCTTGTCAACTTAATACAATGACGCGCACTCCGTTGCTGGTTCTCGAAAAAAATATTTATATGTTTTAAAAAATGAAAAAATATTTTAGACATAGTCAATGATGTATTCTAGAAGGATGTAAAATCTCCGGAATTCTTTGTTTTGTGGGCTACACAGAAATGACAAAATATGAAAGGAAATCGAAGTTTTGAGAATATCCATACTCATACCTACACTTTTGTTATTTAGACGTAGCTCAGAACATAAAGTATTTGGATATGTTTTTTGTTTGCATGTTTGTGGGATATATCATTGGCTACATCAAAAAAAAAATTACACTTGTAAATATCATTTTTGATTTTTTGAACATAAAAGAAACACTCGAGCTCAACTGCAAGAAATTTCCACTCACTCCCTCGGTCCTTTCTTGTAAGGTGTATTAGTTTTTTACCCGCAAAAAAAGGTGTACTAGTTTTTTGAAAAGGTTAATTTGACTATTTTTTTAGCAAGTTTTTTTTTGGAAAAATACCAACATTTGGAAGACCAAATATCTAAAATACGAAAAATAATTCATTACAAATCTAATGAAAATGATTTTGTATTACAAATATTAACTTTCTTAAAACTTGGTTAAATCGAGTCTCTTTTTTCTTTTAGAAAAATTACAGTAATACACTAAGTACTCCCTCTGACGAGGGTTAAACTCACCAATGCCCATTGTTATGGACTTGGGTTTTGGAGAAGGAGGGAGCGCTGGAGGCATCAATTGGCTAGCAAACAAGCACACAGGGACGCAAGGTTTACCCAAGTTCAGGCCTCGTAGAGGACCCTACTCCTGCTTGTCTATTCTTGGAATTATCGAGGGAATCGAAAGTTATAGGGGATGCGTAGACGCAATCTGGCGATGGTGTGGAAACTAAAGTTGTGATTGTCCTCCTCGCCGCCCCCTCCTAGCCTTTATATAGATAGGCTAGGTCTCGAGTAGCAGGTCGAGTCGGCTACAAGTTAGGGTTTGTCCCTTTGAACTTTCTATCTTGAGCTCGACGTGTGCCGCAAGTAGTCAGAGTCTCCTTAGGTCACCCGAATCCCTAATTCGACCCTGGTAACATCATGGACTTCTGTCAGACTGGACCGTATATGTCAAACTCGAGTACCTGTGAGATATCCCCATGTCAGTAGCCCCCGAGTGTCCGGTTGAATCGCAGATTCGAGTGGAGACTAATTGAAGTCTTTCGAGTACACAGTCGAGCATGTTTTTGAGTACTCTAGTTTGTGTCATAGGAATTGTTGATATACACGCCTGATTTATCCGATGTATCGGGATCAGTTAACTGCCTTGGGGAAAACAACACAATCTACTCAAACTCGAGTCCCCGGACTCGAACTCGGAAAAGTGCTGGCGTAATTCGACTCGGGCCGCGGAGGTCTTATAGAGTTGAATCCCAGTGTATAAGTGTAAGCACTCGACGCGTCCGTCAAGGCATATTTCATCGTGCCTGTAGGCATGGGTTATTTCTGGTAGAGCGCAGCAGGTGCGTTGTCAGGCCTTCTTCAGTTCTTATCTTCACGCTGCAAGCATGGCATCCGAACTTTGTCATTGCGAAGATGATTCGGGTGGCCCAGGAGATGTAGTCTCTTTGTAGGGAAAATATGAGGCGGAGTCGCCAAGCTTTCGAGTGTGGACGTAGTCAGCACATAGTTACATATAAGAAAAATCATAGGGTGCGCGGCCAGCGAACCCTATGGGAGTAGCCCCTGAGTGCCTATTTGAGTCGTAGACTCGAGTGGAGGCTATAATTATTTTGCGACTGCTGTCTTCTTTTGCTCGTTTCAGCCGAGTGTGCTTTCAGCGCTCCCTATGGGAGTAACCTAGAGTCCACAATCAAATCATTGATTCGAGTCAAGGGTTGTCGAGGAAATATGTTCTCATAATGCTTGGATTTCTTACAAAGTTTCTCGGGTGCGCGGCCAGCGCTCCCGTTAGGAGTAGCCCCCGAGTGCTTGGTTGAGCCAAAGACTCGAGTAAGGACTAGAGTAGTCAAAGAGTTCTCCTGCTAGAGTTGATGACGTTAGTGTTGACGATGAGATGATCTCAGTTGCCCGCGTGAGCGGTTTTGACGGGACATGACGAAAAGTGGGTCCCATTTTCTGACTTGGATTTGACCAGACGTGCGTAATCTCTGTTTTAACTGTGTCTCCTCGATTCTCGTGCGTAATGGGGGGAGTGGAGCGACAGTTGACGGAGAGCACTACGGATTCCGCCCTTTGATCCAATGGTAGCTTGCAAATGGAGGAGGTCGTGGAAAAATATTATGATGCCCGGCGAAGCCAAGGAAACATAGGCTCTTTACCAACGTGTCTGTGACCTCGAATGCCACATAAGCAAGGAAGTAGGAGGCGCAGACCTTATCCGTACTTGGATGCGTCACCGAGTGCATCCGTTGTAGGCCAGCGCGCATCCAATGTGTTGCTGGATTGGTACTGGTGATGTGACTCGCATCTCCTCAGAGGGCATTTCCTCGGGCGAAGTAGACAAGAGGTTTCGACTGCTGGCCAAGTACACCACAAGGAGGATCTCCCGGGTGACTCAGTCGTGCATCCCTTCTATGCAAGCCATCCTCCGCCTAAGGTGGATTTTTTTTAAAAGTTCTTATTTTTCGATTGCTTGCTGGGTATCTTTTTGTACTAATGCTTGGCTTTAGTTTCAGGACTGGAAGGTGACCACCAACTTGCCTCCTCAGCCCAAGGGAATAATCCCGCGTGAAGCGAAAGAGGAAGATGAGTCGGGCTCCACCGTCCCTGTTGGGGAGGAGCAGGAAGCCCCCGAGTCCAGTGGGCACGGGACTCGCAAGCGCTCCCGAAGCGAGGACTCGGATGCCTCTTCGCCGACGATGTCGGAGGGTCCTCCCGCTGTAGCAGAGGAGCCAATCCCTGCCGTGCCTGTGCGCGCCATGGATCCTCCATCGCGGAAGAAGTTGAGGTTGCCGAAGGAGTCATCTAGGGATTCCTTCGACCTCGAAAATTTTGACGGGTATCTACTCGTATTCTTGCGAGTTCGTCTTGTCTTCCCAAAATATGTTCTTCTGAAGTAGTATTGGATACTTTTGTAGTCAAACGGCGTCGTCATCTTCCAACGATTGTCGATTTTTCAAGGAGACTAGAGTCGCAAACTCCAAAGACAAGGAGGTGGCGGTACCATCTCCTTCTCCTCCGGTGGCGGCCCCTCTCCGATGCCAATTCTTTGAGTTCCCCCCACACTGGGAGGCACCAAATTGTTGCCCGGACATCGATTCAGAAAGAATCTTCGGAGTCCCTAGAGGAACACGTAAGTTTTCTCTTGTTGCTGCCAATCAAATTTGTGTTGATGCTCACACTTTTTTCCTTTTTTTGTAGCCTATCTTGAAGAATTATGCTCGCCTCGCTGAGGAAATCATTTCCTTGGGTCGACAACATGCTTTGCTGGATAACCGCCATCATGCCTTTGAAGGTTAGTTTTATACCTTTTCTCCGTTCTGCTTGTGTAGAGGTTGGCGAGCTTAGACTTTGCCATTTTTATCCTTGCAGGTGAGCATAATGAGCTTCTTCATCGCGTCCTCGAGAAGGGTCTTGCCGCGGTGGAGAAGAAACGCGATGAGGCAGTCGAGGCTCTCGAGGAGTCGAAGAAGCATGAAGAGGATTTGCGTTCTTCCACCACTGATAGTGAAAAGGTGTTCGTAGAACAACTCTTCTCTGTCGCGAAAGTGCTCTCAGGTATGATACTGTCTCACCTGCATTTGCCATGCCCTTTACCTACAGGCTATTGTGCTCATATTTGTATTCTGCAGATGCTACCGGCGTGGATTTTGATGCCCAGGCTTTGACTCACCCGGATGCTTTAGCCGGCATCGTGGCTATAGTCGAAGACCGCAACATCTTTGCCAAGGACTCACTCAGGAGAGCCAAGGGCGTGCTAGGCCTTCTTCGAGAGGAAATGGTCCCCAAGGCCAAGCTTATTGAAAATCTTGATGGCTTGGTGGAATCCTTCCCAGAAGGTGTGCCTATGGACTACAAGAATGCACAACGGGCAGTTGGAGCAACCATGGGACTCGCGATGGCGCAGGCTCATGGCATGGAACCGGACCCCAGCGAAGTCTCCTCGGCGATGCCGGTCACTATGGATGGCCAGCAGGTAGTGCTTGCTCCCTTCACCACTAGTTGCAGTAAATATGGGCCTCGTCTCATTGATACACTCGCCACTTATTCGACGGAGCTACGACGGTTGAAGACGGCGAAGGCTGAGGTGTCCGGGGCTATAGCTGGGAGGTCTGTGGCATCAAAGACTACTACGGATTCGAGGAAGCCCCCGAGTGGGAAAATGAAGCAAATGAGCGTTGCCTGGCTGCCTTTTGTAATAGTCTAGCTTTCCTTGTTGAATTGTGCTATTTGGGAGTATCCCTTTCGAAACTTGTTGAACTTGGAATCGTTCTTCTTATTTATTGATGAATGTTTGGTCTTATTTGCATCTTTTCTTTGGCTGTAATAGGGTCCTTCGAGTGGTTCGCCTGACTCTCCTCCCACCAATGAAACTGTGGCGCGACCACATTCAAAAGTGGAGGAGTTGTCGGTGCTCGTGTGACTGTGCGGCCGCATAAAGAAGTTGGAGCGAGATATGCCCATGATCAGTAGTAACACGGATGTGTGTAAGTCAAAGGCTGAAAAGGCCAGTGCGTGCGAGAAGTACCTCCGGGACGAAGTTGCCTAGTTGAATGAGAAATTTAAGTGTTAGCTCTCTATCTTCTTATCCTTTCTTTAGTCATTCACGACGACGCTTTGTCTGTATGCTTTGCCCTTCTTCTTGTAGTTGTTAGCGCCCGTCACCCGCAAGATGAGCGGGATCGAGTTGCCATTCGACTGAACGACTTGACCCAGGAGCAGCTAGAAGCTAGTGGATATTTCTAGGTGCATCACGATCATGCAGTCACGTTGGCGATGCTGCAAGATCGTGTGTCGCGGGTGCTGTAGTGCTTGAAGAAGGCGCAGTCGTGCCTTAAGCATATTTTTCAAGCGATGTTTCCCCTGGATGTGGTGCCTTCAAGCTTGCTAGCTTTGCTGTCGAAATTTCAGGATATCAGTGCGGTCCGCGAGTGCGTCCGCCAGCAGTTGGTCGTGGGTGCCAAGGCTGCATTGGCGCTTGTTTGCCTGCATCGGCCAGATATGGATTTTGCAGGTATTGCCGCTGGACCATCGCGCCTGCCAAAAGAGGAAGTCTTTGAGTGCGAGGGTTGATTCTGCCTCGCTGTATGCTACTACCCGTGGGGCTTTGTAGCGCACCTCTGTGGGTAGTACCGCCTCGGTGCCGTGCACCATGAAGAATGGAGTGTATCCTGTAGCGCTGTTTGTAGTTGTGCACAGGCTCCATAGTATCGATTGCAGTTCGTCGGGCCAGCACCCGACAGCTCTTTCGAGTGGTCGGAGGAGTCTTTTCTTTATCCCGCTGCAGACGAGGCCATTGGCCTTTTTGACTTGACCGTTGGTCTGAGGGTGCGCCACTAAGGCGTAGCTGATGTTGATTCCTAGGTTTTGCAAAAGCCCTAGAACTCACTCGAGGTGAAGTTTGTTCTATGATCCGTGATGATGTTGTGTGGCACCCTGAACCACAAGACGATGGACTCGAAGAATTTGACAGCGCTGGCTCCTGATTGATTTTTCACCGGCATGGCCTCGATCCACTTGGTGAATTTGTCGACTTCGACTAGGAGGTAAATGTATCCTCCACGTGAAGATTTTTGAGTTTGCCGACCATGTCGAGTCCCCATTGCACGAAGGGCCAGGCCACAAGTATTGGTCCGAGCTCTGCGCTAGGTACGTGCGACTTGTCCGCGAATCGCTGGTAAGTGTTGCATCATTGGACGGTGTCCTTAGCATCATGCATTTCCGTTGGCCAGTAGAATCTAGCTCGTAGAGCTTTGGTGACGAGGGTGCGACTACTGGGCCTGTTTTTCTGCGGTACCAAAGTTCGCAGGCCAGCGCATGGCGGTACCTAAGTTGCCTGAAATTACCGCGTTTCAAAAAGTTGGGCCGCCAACTACTGAGAGGGGCCATTTCGAGGCAAACTCATCTCACCCCTGCCAAATTCAAACATTCTGTTAAACCGCCACGTGAAGTAGACGGTCGGGACCCTCATGTCGGTCATCTGTCCGTGACGCGAGCGCCAACGCGGCAACCTCTTAGGAAAATTGAGCAGCTAAGTGGATTGGATGCGTTGACCAATTTCACAAATCCATTCCTAGCTTTCCCCCAGCACCGGCGGTGTCGGAATCTAGCCTCCAGGCAGGACGATCCCTTTAGACATTTGACTTCCAGGGCCAAGTTGCTGCGCCCAGTCGCTGATCCCGAGCTCCAATGGCGCATGCCGTAGCCGCCGTTGCGAGGCTCTAGCCCGCCTCCGCTGCCGACGAGCTGAGCAGTTCGGAGGATGGCAGGTCCTACGATCAAGGAAGAAGAAGTTCTGGCTACAAGCGGGTGAGCTACCCTTCTCTTTGCTATTCGCACTAATTATAACTGCTAGCTGGCTACTGAACCTCAAATTGTTTGTTAGCCCAACGCTGACAAACATATTTTGTCCACATTTTTCTGTCAAGTGGGATCTGCGCGGACCCGCTTACGTGGTTACAGTAGTCCTCTATAGGTATGACTCTAAGGGCAAGTGGTATGGATACCATTGTTTCACGATGGAAGAAGCGCATGCGCAGATCTACACTATATCTGGTATAGTTGCTGCTCTGCGTAATCATGTTGAATTATGGCCAAAGCAGACTGCAAAGTTCAGCTTCATGGATGAATGTGGCATCATGGTTCCTATAACGTGTGACAGTCAGCTAATTGGGTTGATGAAAAGGTATGCTTCGGCTGCCATGTTTGAGCTGAAATGTGATGTACTGGATGTGGAAGCTGCTGCAACTAGGAGTGGCCCTTCTATTCTTGGATACGGTGGATGCTCGAACCCAATTAGCTCCTGGTAAGCAAAGGTCGCTTGGGGTTCGCATGTTTGTGCTGAATTGTAATTTTTGTTTTATTAACTCTATAGATATTGGGCAGTTATACAACAATCTTGTTTCTTTGACAGGAAGCGCCGGAAGGGTAGAAACATGACTGCCGGGTCAGTCATTTTGCTGCCCAAAGAAATTAAAAACGAGTAGAAAGATGATGCTGGACATGATTCTCGTACCCATTGTCCCGGCAATGCAGAGTACGTGAAGCTAAGAAAATTGGCACCGAGGAAGAGGAAGAAGGCATGAAATGAAGAAGCCAGTGGACGTGAAGGCTTGGCACCCAGGTTGCGAAAGAAGGCTACTGGCAATGAAGATGCATAGTAATATGTTGAACTTAAACCTATATATGTAATTCTGTTAAATTTTGGAGCTGTGGCACGTTGCTGTGCGAAACAATCTACCCACATTCTCTGAGTAAAAGGTACCACGACTTAGGGTTTGGAAATGCCCTAGTCAATAGTTGAATCCAAAATTGTGATTGTGCCACTGCTATCTGAAAACAAGGATCCACCGGTTCCACGATTGCTGAGGGGCAGGAGGTTTCCAAATACGACGGAATGTCAGTGGCACAGAAATAAATTATTTAAGCTTCCACACTCCACGAAGCAACAAATTATTTCAGATGCTGCACAACGACGTGGCAACATAAACAACAATGTTCTCACCGATAATGCCCAGATGAGGAGGAAATCGTTACCACTTTCTGGCCTAATCTTGAGCCCGTCTATCTCACCACCTCTCTGCTCCTGCATCTCCTGCATCTGGCGAGGCTCCTGGATCTCCAGTAACCGGGTGTACGTGCTTCCACTTTATAAATTGTGCTTGTTCCATTTGCATGCGGCCAAATCCACGTAGAATTCGTTTAAACAAACCACCAATGTCAGAATACACTAGTAGAAAAGGGGTCTTTGGTCCACGGTCACGTTCCCAATCCAGGACAGAGATCTAAATCGAGGCAGAAATTGATCTAAATCACAAATTCGTCCACAAATTAATTGAGACAGAGATCTAAATCAAGCCATTTCATTAATTCAACCACAAATTCTTCTAAACAAAGGTGTGATTTCACATCCTACATTAATTCAACCACTAGTCAACAATTTCACTTCCGCTGCCGCTGTCCTCCGAGCCGTTGGCTTCCTCGTCGTCATCGGACGGAACCTCCACGATTTCCGCATTGTTCGTGAGACAGAGCACCTCTTCGCGGCGAGTGGCGGCGATGACAGTGTACTTGGTCCATCCAGGGATGGACCAGAACCTCTCCCGCCCTTCTCGGTTGCGGAGATCCCGGTGCACCACGCACCCGTAAATGATGCGGTTGCAATTCTTGGCCTTCCGCTCCTTCTTGAACAACGCCGGCCAGTACGGGCGGGCCACCGCGTCCTGGGGCAGCGCCCTCTTCCACGTGGGCATCTGGCGGCGGCGCGCCGCGATTTCGCTCTCCATCATGGCTCCGCCGGGAACGAGGAGCGAAGCCACCGGCACCCCCGCATAGCTGATGCGCCATCCGTGGGGCAGCGTCACAGCCGGTGGCATGAGGATATCGAAGTGAACGAACATCACCGCCTCGTAGAAGTTTAGTGAGGGCATCTCCATGGCGACGCGCTGGAGATTGGAGAGGGAGCGAGGGGGTGGACGACGAAGCGATGTCGCAATGGAGATTGGAGAGGGCGAGGGGATGGACGACGAAGCGACGCACTGTGGCGCCTCCTATTTGTACACGAGGACGACGAAGCGACGGGCGGAATATCCAAGGGGCATTGGTCAGACAAAAGGAAGTAATGCAGGGGTTAAGACAGATTAACGGGCGACCAATTTTTTTACTCCCAGGACTCCGGGGCCAACAGTTGAGACCGCTAGGTCAACAAGTACAACTATTACAACTTAAAAAAGGCACGGAGCTCAAGCTAAATAGAACTAGTTATCACACATCTCCTTGATCTTCCTAATCTTAGCCCGATGCGCATCTTCCTGCGAGATCAAGGATCGAATCGTCTGCTCCTTCCTTTTATCATCTTCCTTGCACAACTTCCATTGTTTCTCTGCATTTTTCCTCATGCACTTGTCAATACTCGTAGTTTTGAACTGCAGGACTTTGGCCTGGTGAAGATCCTTCCTTGCTTGAGTCAGTTCTTGCTCTGCTTTAGCCTTCAGGGCCAACGCCGCGTCCCTCTCCTTCTCGACTTTGCTAACCTTGTCTTCCACCCACCTGAGATCTCGCTTATGCTTGGTCGTGTCAACTGGTTCCCATAACTTCATCTCAACACTGTCAATAAGTGAGCTGAATGCAGATTCTTTCAACTCAATAGTCATTTCCCATAGTTTGTCCAGCGTTTTCTGCATCGATTTGGGCCACTCTAGATCTACCCATTTGACAACACCGCAACTTCCGCCTCGCATCATTGCACGATGTCCTTGACACCGTAGAAACCTCCTACCTATGTTTCGTCCTTCGAACGCTACAAATTTAGCGGGTACATATCCATGTTTACATACTAGAGGATTGTCTTGATCCGCTAAACCGTGATAGTCGGCGTCATACATCGTCTGGTTGGCCTAACACATCATACATGCATGAGTAAACGGAGTAGATCTGGCTCAAAAAATAGATAACTGGCCATGGATCATAGAGATAGAGATGATACGACTCACATTGAAATCACTATCCCTGTCGTCACGACGCGTTTCCTCGCCGTCTCCCCTTGAACCCATGGCGAGAGGGGAGGGGGGTGGCTGCCGGAGAGGGGATTGGGATGGAGGCGCCATCGGCTTGGGGTTACAGCAGGATGGGAGTGAAGTGGGGAAAGTGGCTTCGAGGGGAAGGAAGAGAAGTACGGGGAGTAAGAGAAGTACTGGGGACGTGACACTGGGATATGGCCCACTCAACTCGTGAGTCATGACACTCGCAACAGGGGAGCCCCCAGTGTTGCCAGTTTGTCCAGAGCAAGCGTGGCCAATCATGCCACAGAACAGACTACTCGCGGATCTATCTCACGAAAACCATCCCAATCGTCCAAGCGTCCAGATCGAACGGTATGTAACAATCGTCAAGTAGAACAACTGTGTTAGGGCGTGCCTTCTAGAAGACTCGGTCTAATGCTAAGGTTAGGGATCTCCTAAGGTTAATTAGGATCCATATGTGGTTTATGAAAAGAACACGCATCCAATGACACTGGTGTATCCATGTGTAGTTTGTGAGAAGGACACACATGCAATGACACTGGTGGATCCATGTGTGGTTCATGGGAAGAACGCACATGCAATGACACTGGTGATATGTGGTTTGTGAAAACAACAGACATGCAATGACTCTAACTATGGTTCATGAAAAGAGCAGACATGCAATGACACTGGTGGATCCATGTGTGGTTAATGAAAAGAACACACATGCAAGGACTCTAGCTGTGGTTCATGGAAAGAACACACATCCAATGACTCTAGCTATGGTTCATGAGAAGAACACACATCCAATGACACTGGTGGATCCATGTGTGGTCTTTGAGAGGATCACACATGCAATGACTCTAACTATGGTTCATGAAAAGATAGCAGACATGCAATAACACTGGTGGATCCATGTGCGGTCTGTGGGAGGAACACACATCCAATGACACTGCTGGATCCATACGTGGTTTGTGAGAAGAACACACATGCAATGATACTGGTGGATCCATGTGTGGTCTGTGGGAAAAACACACATGCAATGACTCTAGATGTGGTTCATGAAAAGAGCTGACATGCAATGACACCAGTGGATCCATGTGTGGTCTGTGAGAGGAACACACATCCAATGACACCGGTGCATCCTTACGTGGTTTGTGAGAAGAACACACATGTAAAGACACTGGTGATATGTGGTCAGTGAAAAGAACACACATGCAATGACACTGGTGGATCCATGTGTGGTTTGTGAGAAGGACACACATGCAATAACATTGATGGATCCATGTGTGGTCTGTGGGAAGAACACACATGCAATGACACTGGTGATATGTGGTTTGTGAAAATAACATACATGCAATGACTCTAACTGTGGTTAATGAAAAGAGCATACATGCAATGACACTGGTGGATCCATGTGTGGTTAATGAGAAGAACACAGATGCAATGACATTGGGTGTGGTTCATGATATGGTTTGTGAGAAGAACACACATGCAATGACTCTAGCTATGGTTCATGAGAAGAACACACATGCAATGACACTGGTGTATCCTTATGTGGTTTGTGAGAAGAACACACATGCAAGGACTCTAGCTGTGGTTCATGGAAAGAACACACATCCAATGACTCTAGATGTGGTTCATGAGAAGAACACACATCCAATGTCACTGGTGGATCCATGTGTGGTCTGTGAGAGGATCACACATGCAATGACTCTAACTGTGGTTCATGAAAAGAGTAGACATGCAATGACACCGGTGGATCCATGTGTGGTCTATGGGAGGAACACACATCCAATGACACTGCTGGATCCATATGTGGTCTGTCAAAAGAACACACATGCAATGACACGGGTGGATCCATGTGTGGTCTGTGGGAAGAACACACATGCAATGACTCTAGATGTGGTTCGTGAAAAGAGCAGGCATGCAATGACACCGGTGGATCCATGTGCGGTCTATGAGAGGAACACACATCCAATGACACCGGTGGATCCTTACGTGGTTTGTGAGAAGAACACACATGCAATGCCACTGGTGATATGTCGTTTGTGAAAACAATACACATGCAATGGCACTAGTGGATCCATGTGTGGTTTGTGAGAAGGACACACATGCAATAACACTGGTGGATCCATGTGTGGTTCATGGGGGAAGAACACACATGCAATGACACTGGTGATATGTGGTTTGTGAAAAGAATAGACATGCAATGACTCTAACTATCGTTAATGAAAAGAGCAGACATGCAATGACACTGGTGGATCCATGTGTGGTTAATGAGAAGAACACACATGCAATGACACTGGGTGTGGTTCATGATATGGTTTGTGAGAAGAACACACATGCAATGACTCTAGCTGTGGTTCATGAGAAGAACACACATGCAATGACATTGGGGTATCCTTATGTGGTTTGTGAGAAGAACACAGATGCAAGGACTCTAGCTGTGGTTCATGGAAAGAAGACACATCCAATGACTCAAGCTATGGTTCATGAGAAGAACACACATCCAATGACACTGGTGGATCCTTGTGTGGTCTGTGAGAGGATCACACATGCAATGACCCTAACTGTGGTTAATGAAAAGAGCAGACATGCAATGACACCGGTGGATCCATGTGTGGTCTATGGGAGGAACACACATCGAATGACACTGTTGGATCCATATGTGGTTTGTGAGAAGAACACACATGCAATGACACTGGTGGATCCATGTGTGGTCTGTGGAAAGAACACACATGCAATGACTCTAGATGTGGTTAATGAAAAGACCAGACATGCAATGACACCGGTGGATCCATGTGTGGTCTATGAGAGGAACACACATCCAATGACACCGGTGCATCCTTACGTGGTTTGTGAGAAGAACACACATGTAAAGACACTGGTGATATGTGGTCAGTGAAAAGAACACACATGCAATGACACTGGTGGATCCATGTGTGGTTTGTGAGAAGGACACACATGCAATGACATTGATGGATCCATGTGTGGTCTGTGGGAAGAACACACATGCAATGACACTGGTGATATGTGGTTTGTGAAAATAACATACATGCAATGAATCTAACTATGGTTAATGAAAAGAGCAGACATGCAATGACACTGGTGGATCCATGTGTGGTTAATGAGAAGAACACACATGCAATGACACTGGGTGTAGTTCATGATATGGTTTGTGAGAAGAACACACATGCAATGACTCTAGCTATGGTTCATGAGAAGAGCACACATGGAATGACACTGGTGTATCCTTATGTGTTTGTGAGAAGAACACACATGCAAGGACTCTAGCTGTGGTTCACGGAAAGAACACACATCCATAATGACTCTAGCTATGGTTCATGAGAAGAACACACATCTAATGTCACTGGTGGATCCATGTGTGGTCTGTGTGAGGATCACACATGCAATGACTCTAACTGTGGTTCATGAAAAGAGCAGACATGCAATGACACCGGTGGATCCATGTGTGGTCTGTGGGAGGAACACACATCCAATGACACCGCTGGATCCATATATGGTTTGTGAGAAGAACACACATGCAATGACACTGGTGGATCCATGTGTAGTCTGTGGGAAGAACACACATGCAATGACTCTAGATGTGGTTCATGAAAAGAGCAGACATGCAATGACACCGGTGGATCCATGTGTGGTCTATGAGAGGAACACACATCCAATGACAACGGTGGATACTTACGTGGTTTGTGAGAATAACACACATGCAAAGACACTGTTGATATGTGGTCTAAGAAAACAACACACATGCAATGACACTGGTGGATCAATGTGTGGTTTGTGAGAAGGACACACATGCAATGACACTTGTGGATCAATGTGTGGTCTGTGGGAAGAACACACATGCAATGACACTGGTGATATGTGGTTCGTGAAAAGAACAGACATGCAATGACTCTAACTGTGGTTAAGGAAAAGAGAAGACATGCAATGACACTAGTGGATCCATGTGTGGTTAATGAGAAGAACACACATGCAATGCCACTGGGTGTGGTTCATGATGTGGTTTGTGAGAAGAACACACATGCAATGACTCTAGTTGTGGTTCATTAGAAGAACACACATGCAATGACACTGGTGTATCCTTATGTGGTTTGTGAGAAGAACACACATTCAAGGACTCTAGCTGTGGTTCATGGAAAGAACACACATCCAATGACTCTAGCTGTGGTTCATGAGAAGAACACACATGCAATGAAACTGGTGGATCCATGTGTGGTCTGTGAGAGGATCACACATGCAATGAATCTAGATGTGGTTCGTAAAAAGAGCAGACATGCAATGACACTGGTGGATCCATGTGCGGTCTATGAGAGGAACACACATCCAATGACACCGGTGGATCCTTGCATGGTTTGTGAGAAGAACACACATGCAATGACACTTGTGGATCCATGTGTGGTTTGTGAGAAGGACACACATGCAATGACACCGGTGGATCCATGTGTGGTCTGTGGGAAGAACACAGATGCAATGATACTGGTGATATTTGGTTCGCATAAAGAACAGACATGGAATGACTCTAACTGTGGTTAATGAAAAGAGAAGACATGCAATGAAACTGGTGGATCCATGTGTGGTTAATGAGAAGAACACACATGCAATGACACTGGGCGTGGTTCATGATGTGGTTTGTGAGAAGAACACACATGCAATGACTCTAGCTGTGGTTCATGAGAGGAACACACATGCAATGACACTGGTGTATCCTGATGTGGTTTGTGAGAAGAACACACATGCAAGGACTCTAGCTGTGGTTCATGGAAAGAACATACATCCTATGACTAGTTGTGGTTCATGAGAAGAACACACATCCAATGTCACGGGTGGATCCATGTGTTGTCTATGAGAGGATCACACATGCAATGACTCTAACTGTGGTTCATGAAAAGAGCAGACATGCAATGACACCGGTGGATCTGTGGGCTGTGGGAGGAACACACATCCAATGACACTGTTGGATCCATATGTGGTCTGTGAGAAGAACACACATGCTATGACACTGGTGGATCCATGTGTGGTATGTGGGAAGAACACGCATGTAATGACTCTAGATGTGGTTCATGCAAAAAATCAGACATGTAATGACACCGGTGGATCCATGAGTGGTCTATGAGAGGAAGACACATCCAATGACACTGGTGGATCCTTATGTGGTTTGTGAGAAGAACACACATGCAATGACACTAGTGATATGTGGTCTGTGAAAAGAACACACATGCAATGACACTGGTGGATCCATGTGTGGTTTGTGAGAAGGACACACATGCAATGACACTGGTGGATCCATGTGTGGTTCATGGGGTAAGAACACACATGCAATGACACTGGTGATATGTGGTTTGTGAAAAGACCAGACATGCAATGACTCTAATTGTGGTTAATGAAAAGAGCAGACATACAATGACACTGGTGGATCCATGTGTGGTTAATGAGAAGAACACACATGCAATGAGACTGGGTGTGGTTCATGATATGGTTTGTGAGAAGAACACACATCCAATGACTCTAGCTGTGGTTCATGAAAAGAACACACATCCAATGACACTGGTGTATCCTTATGTGGTTTGTGAGAAGAAGACACATGCAAGGACTCTAGATGTGGTTCATGGAAAGAACACACATCCGATGACTCTAGTTGTGGTTCGTGAGACGAACACACATCCAATGACACTGGTGGATCCATGTGTGGTCTGTGAGAGGATCACACATGCAATGACTCTAACTGTGGTTCGTGAAAAGAGCAGACATGCAATGACATCGGTGAATCCATGTGTGGTCTATGGGAGGAATACACATCCAATGACACCGCTGGATCCATATGTGCTTTGTGAGAAGAACACACATGCAATGACACTGGTGGATCCATGTGTGGTCTGTGGGAAGAACACACATGCAATAAATCTAGATGTGGTTCATGAAAAGAGCAGACATGCAATGACACCGGTGGATACATGTGTGGTCTATGAGAGGAACACACATCCAATGACACTGGTGGATCCTTACGTGGTTTATAAGAAGAATACACATGCAATGACACTGGTGATATGTGGTCTGTGAAAAGAACACACATGCAATGACACTGGTGGATCCATGTGTGGTTTGTGAAAAGGACACACATGCAATGACACTGGTGGATCCATGTGTGGTTCATGGGGTAAGAACACACATGCAATGACACTGGTGATATGTGGTTTGTGAAAAGAACAGACATGCAATAACTCTAACACATGCTAATGAAAGAGGAGACATGCAATGCCACTGGTGGATCCAAGTGTGGTTAATGAGAAGAACATACATGCAATGACACTAGGTGTGGTTCATGATATGGTTTGTGAGAAGAACACACATGCAATGACTCTAACTGTGGTTCATGAGAAGAACACACATGCAATGACACTGGGGTATCCTTATGTGGTTTATGAGAAGAACACATGCAAGGACTCTAGCTGTGGTTCATGGAAAGAACACACATCCAATGACTCTACCTGTGGTTCATGAGAAGAACACACATCCAATGACACTGGTGGATCCATGTGTGGTCTGTGAGAGGATCACACATGCAATGACTCTAACTGTGGTTCGTGAAAAGAGCAGACATGCAATGACACCGGTGAATCCATGTGTGGTCTATGGGAGGAATACACATCCAGTGACACCGCTGGATCCATATGTGCTTTGTGAGAAGAACACACATGCAATGACACTGGTGGATCCATGTGTGGTCTGTGGAAAGAACACACATGCAATAAATCTAGATGTGGTTCATGAAAAGAGCAGACATGCAATGACACCGGTGGATACATGTGTGGTCTATGAGAGGAACACACATCCAAAGACACTGGTGGATCCTTACGTGGTTTATAAGAAGAACACACATGCAATGAAACTGGTGATATGTGGTCTATGAAAAGAACACACATGCAATGACACTGGAGGATCCATGTGTGGTTTGTGAGAAGGACACACATGCAATGACACCGGTGGATCCATGTGTGGTTCATGGGGGAAGAACACCCATGCAATGACACTGGTGATATGTGGTTTATGAAAAGAATAGACATGCAATGACTCTAACTATCGTTAATGAAAAGAGCAGACATGCAATGACACTGGTGGATCCATGTGTGGTTGATGAGAAGAACACACATGCAATGACACTGGGTGTGGTTCATGATATGGTTTGTGAGAAGAACACACATGCAATGACTCTAGCTGTGGTTCATGAGAAGAACACACATGCAATGACACTGGGGTATCCTTATGTGGTTTGTGAGAAGAACACAGATGCAAGGACTCTAGCTGTGGTTCATGGAAAGAAGACACATCCAATGACTCTAGCTATGGTTCATGAGAAGAACACACATCCAATGACACTGGTGGATCCTTGTGTGGTCTGTGAGAGGATCACACATGCAATGACTCTAACTGTGGTTCATGAAAAGAGCAGACATGCAAAGACACCGGTGGATCCATGTGTGGTCTATGGGAGGAACACACATCGGATGACACTGTTGGATCCATATGTGGTTTGTGAGAAGAACACACATGCAATGACACTGGTGGATCCATGTGTGGTCTGTGGAAAGAACACACATGCAACGACTCTAGATGTGGTTCATGAAAAGAGCAGACATGCAATGACACCGGTGGATCCATGTGTGGTCTATGAGAGGAACACACATCCAATGACACTAGTGGATCCTTACGTGGTTTGTGAGAAGAACACACATGCAATGACACTAGTGATATGTGGTCTGTGAAAAGAACACACATGCAATGACACTGTTGGATCCGTGTGTGGTTTGTGAGAAGGACACACATGCAATGACACTGATGGATCCATGTGTGGTCTGTGGAAAGAACACACATGCAATAACACTGGTGATATGTGGTTTGTGAAAATAACGGACATGCAATGACTCTAACTGTGGTTAATGAAAAGAGCAGACATGCAATGACACTAGTGGATCCATGTCTGGTTAATGAGAAGAACACACATGCAATGACACTGGGTGTGGTTCATGATATGGTTTGTGAGAAGAACACACATGCAATGACTCTCGCTATGGTTCATGAGAAGAGCACACATGGAATGACACTGGTGTATCCTTATGTGTTTGTGACAAGAACACACATGCAAGGACTCTAGCTGTGGTTCATGGAAAGAACACACATCCATAATGACTCTAGCTGTGGTTCATGAGAAGAACACACATCTAATGTCATTGGTGGATCCATGTGTGGTCTGTGAGAGGATCACACATGCAATGACTCTAACTGTGGTTCATGAAAAGAGCAGACATGCAATGACACCGGTGGATCCATGTGTGGTCTGTGGGAGGACCACACATCCAATGACACCGCTGGATCCATATATGGTTTGTGAGAAGAACACACATGCAATGACACTGGTGGATCCATGTGTAGTCTGTGGGAAGAACACACATGCCATGACTCTAGATGTGGTTCATGAAAAGAGCAGACATGCAATGACACCGGTGGATCCATGTGTGGTCTATGAGAGGAACACACATCCAATGACACCGGTGGATACTTACGTGGTTTGTGAGAATAACACACATGAAAAGACATTGGTGATATGTGGTCTGAGAAAACAACACACATGCAATGACACTGGTGGATCAATGTGTGGTTTGTGAGAAGGACACACATGCAATGACACTTTTGGATCCATGTGTGGTCTGTGGGAAGAACACACATGCAATGACACTGGTGATATGTGGTTCGTGAAAAGAACAGACATGCAATGACTCTAACTATGGTTAATGAAAAGAGCAGACATGCAATGACACTGGTGGATCCATGTGTGGTTAATGAGAAGAACACACATGCAATTACACTGTGTGTGGTTCATGATATGGTTTGTGAGAAGAACACATGCAATGACTCTAACTGTGCTTCATGAGAAGAACATACATGCAATGACACTGGTGTATCCTTATGTGGTTTGTGAGAAGAACACATGCAAGGACTCTAGCTGTGGTTCATGGAAAGAACACACATCCAATGACTCTACCTGTGGTTCATGAGATGAACACACATCCAATGACACTGGTGGATCCATGTGTGGTCTGTGAGAGGATCACACATGCAATGACTCTAACTGTGGTTCGTGAAAAGAGCAGACATGCAATGACACCGGTGAATCCATGTGTGGTCTATGGGAGGAATACACATCCAGTGACACCGCTGGATCCATATGTGCTTTGTGAGAAGAACACACATGCAATGACACTGGTGGATCCATGTGTGGTCTGTGGAAAGAACACACATGCAATAAATCTAGATGTGGTTCATGAAAAGAGCAGACATGCAATGACACCGGTGGATACATGTGTGGTCTATGAGAGGAACACACATCCAATGACACTGGTGGATCCTTACGTGGTTTATAAGAAGAACACACATGCAATGACACTGGTGATATGTGGTCTGTGAAAAGAACACACATGCAATGACACTGGTGGATCCATGTGTGGTTTGTGAGAAGGACACACATGCAATGACACTGGTGGATCCATGTGTGGTTCATGGGGTAAGAACACACATGCAATGACACTGGTGATATGTGGTTTGTGAAAAGAACAGACATGCAATGACTCTAACTGTGGTTAATGAAAAGAGCAGACATGCAATGGCACTGGTGGATCCATGTGTGGTTAATGAGAAGAACACACATGCAATGAACTCTAGTGGGTCCATGTGGTTTATGAGAAGAACACACATCCAATGAACTCTAGTGGATCTATCTTGGCATAATTTGATGTATGCCATGATGTATTTCATTGTACAAGACACTTACTTTCAATTTTTATACTACTCAGTTTTGCCCTTGGTTTTATGTGGTACTACTCAGTTTTGCCCCCCTCTCTCTATCTTTTGTAGAAGCCCAAACCTGTGCTCACCCTGTCTGCTACTCCATGATTGGTTGTCACAGTTGTCACGTGGATCATGCGCACCAAACATTGATTCTGTGCGATGCAACGATGATCGTTGCACACGTCGTGTCCTTTACAGTACAGCGTGAGACAGCACGGACGTCTCCCTCAGCGAGACTTTTGGAAGAAGGAACATGACACCGTCCATGGAAAAAGTCGTCGAGCGGTCATGTCATGTTTAATCAAGTCTGAAAAGCCTACTACTGCTACTACGACGCCACAATGCATGCGTCATCGAGTGCACGGTCGTCGGTGGGCAGTTGCAATTTATTGCCACTTGATTTTAATAAGACATATCCCATTTTTTATGCAGCGGCTCTCAATCGCTAATTTTAGGGCCGTGTCAAACTTCATACATATAAATTGTGTATGCGCCCTTTGCATGTGGCTCAATACAGAACTGCCATGCATGGCCTGGGAAAAAAACGTGACGTACCGTGCGCGTGTCGCGGTGCACGGTGTAGTAGACTGCACGGCGTGTTGCACGGTGGTGCAACGAAACGTGCCTTGCTTCCATCCACCTTAACTATAGAGCCCCTCCATGCACACCCACTCTCACTCTCGCTCACTGTCCCCACGCAACCCTCTCCACTGTCCCACCAGCATCCGCAAACTCCCGAGAATACCTCGTTCGCGCCGGCGATGTCCGATGAGGATAAGGTGGCCATCATCGCCTCTGTGGCCACCGGCGAGGAGGCCCCCGTCTCCTCGCCGGTCCCTCTCGACGCGTTGAAAGCAGCCGCCGTCCCTGTCCAAGCCCCAGTCTAGGCATCGATGGCAGCCACCGTTCCCGTCCAGGCCCCCATCCCCGCTATCGACGGAGCAGCCGAAGAGGAGCCCCCGCCGGTGTGGAGGCCCCCGCCGGTCACAAGCAGATCAAGCACTCCTTGGACACCTACGATCCAGATAAGTACATCGCTCCGTTGAACCCCTACGACACGGGCATCGATGACCCATGGTTGGAGGTAACTAGGGTTTGCTCCCCTCCCCTGGTTCTTCTACCGTTCCCATCGTTGGATGCTAGATCTTGGTTTATTAGGATTCGCTTGTTCGCATTTCGATTGCTCGATCTTCTTACATCATCTACTCCCCCATTTTCCTATTCTTCCAATAGGTTTCCGGCAGCGACGTCTGCAGCGATGAAGAGTCCATTCACACCAAGGCTCGTCAGGTGCTGAGGAGGCTACGGGTCGGCCAGTACGACGCCTTCCTCAGGCGCGGCGACTACAGCTGCCCCTTCCGCAAGGGGATCACCTACTGCTTGACGAGTCACGCCGGCGGCACCGACTTGAACACCTTACTGAAGCATGCAGAGGCCGTGGGCTCCGACATCCACAAAGGCGGCAATCGCGAGACCGTGAACATCAACACCTACATCGCTGAACACCGGGCTCTTGGCATTCACCTCCGAAACCTCCAGTGGGTGGCCATCAAAGAGGGTCGCATGCCTCCAATCAGGCCCAAGGCCCCCAAGATCAAGGGACTGGGCAGCAAGAAGTGGAGGAAGTGCCGGAGGGAGGAGGCGGAGGCACGGGCGCTTGTAGGATGTGCATGCAGCTGCGGCGACTGCTGCTGCTGCTAAGCAGCTTCTTTCTAGCTATATCCTATTTCTGGCTGAATGCATCGAACCTCGTTAAGCAACCTACTTTCTATCGCTATATCCTCTTTAGCTCCACACAGCTATATCTACATTTGTTTTGTTTTCTGAATGAATGTATTCTGCCTGGTGTGATTTGCTGCTCTAGATTTGCTACCTGATCGGAGGCAAAAAGAGGTCCAAAAGGGAACGAATTATCGAAGTGAGAATCTTCTCTAGATTTGCTACCAATTTGGGCAAAATGAAACATATCTGTTTAGCGAGAGAGGAAAAGGGCACTCTTTCAAACTGCCAGTTAACAAGCTATCATCTTGACAAGCTAGAAGACACATACATAAACATAACACAACGAGGGTTAAATTTATTTTACTAGTATCACTTGAGGCGATAGACATCTTGACAAGCTAACTGAGTTTGACAAAACAGAAACATAACACTGACAAGTAAAATTTAATTCACTTCTCATCAGACCACTTGAGGCGCTTGCCATCGTTCCTAGGCGACAAACTGCGACCATTCTAGGTACTCTGTTTGCACGGCAATTGTCCCAGAAATCGTGCCTATCCGTAGGGAAATCTTCCTTCATTTTGTCGTACGACTCATCGAGGATTCTAGTTGCGAGTGATACCATTCCATCCTTCCTCGAGCCCCCTAGGATCTTTACAAGACTCTGAATATCGATCCAGTTGTGCGCAGGAATTATAATTCCCTCTTGATAAAGTTTAGAAAAATCAGTTGTTTTGTCAACTATGCAGAAAACAATTCCCTTTTCTACAAGGAACTGGCGCAACGACGGACAATTCCCGTCAGTCCTGAAAGTATGTAGTTTATCATCACCAAAATTTGTAAATATAAATATTTTGTCAATGCAAGATCATCATATGAATATAATTCTGAAAAGTTTAGTAAATGCAAGATCAAGACTCTCAACATTGTCTTGTCATAATTTATTCGGTTTTGCTATTTCTCAGTCGACTGAATGAGTTGCACATTTCTTTTAACTACGGTTACACTTTTATTAGGTGATTGAGACTAAAGAAAATCTCAGTCGATTGAGACATAGGCAAACCCTAATTTATTTGGTCCTAAATAAAATCCAGTAGTTGCAAGATGAGCAAGTAGATTAAGAACAAGAGGAGAAAACCCTAAAAGCGATTAGCTACAAAGAGCAGATCTACAAACCGGGAGAGGTGGTAGATGAGGACGTGTTTCTGCATGGCCAGTTGAATGACGGCGACATCACTCCCTTCATATGGGTGCTCCGGGGTGTACTCGAGGTCCAGTCCCACAAACTTGTCCTCGTCTATCCCAAGCCAGCCCTCATACATCCTCAGGACACGCACCACTGTCTCCTCCTCGTTGGTGTAGACAACGTCTATCTTCTAATTGTCATGGGTAGTGAAGCTTGTCTCTAGAGTGCGATGACCTTCCATGGCGGCAAGGAGAAGACGGGAAGAAGACATATGACAGGAAGAAGAAGAGTGGTTTCTGCGAGGCAGGGGAACGGTGGAACCGTCAATGCGCTTTTAAGGTAGTGGTTAACGACAGGGACAGAAGTTCAAGGAGAGACGTGTGGCGGTGGCCGTTCCAGCTTCTGAGTAAACAAAAAATAATTATAACGGCGATACATGTGCCCTGTTTTGTCATGTCAATACACTGGGCAGGGGTGGGCAGGGGGTGTTGTCCTATCCACTATGCCAACGCTGCAAGCCTACGTGACAGCCACCCCGCCTAAGCGACGGGAGCGACATAACAGCGAGAACTGATAGGGGGCCCAACTTGGCAGCCATTAGCCTGATTTTTTGTATTGAAACGTAAAGTTGAATTCATGCCAAAAAAGACCCTCTGAGTATTTGGCACACCAAGTGTAGTCATCCCGGCTGATTTCAGGGAACTTGGGTACCGCGTTGTCTGTACACCCCAACTTTCGGGCCGCAAAATGATATTCTCGTGACTGCTAGCATGATGGTCACACGTGCCTTCATGTATGTCGAGGAGGATGGCTCTTCCGTCCCCGTTGGAGACACACAGTTGAAGGACTCCTGTGATGCTGCGCTTGTATAGTTCACCATCGACGAGGGCGAATGCCTTGGATCGTCGCGCTATATGATGCGCATCCGTCGGGTCATCTAACAACCTTTTTGTTGAGCAAGTATGTGATGTATGGTTGCGTCCAGGATGGCTCGATCATCATGACCTCAATGGAGCCTTCGAGTCCTATATCTGGCTCCATGTTGTCTAGTGTTGTTGGCTCGTTGGGTGGCGTAGCCCCCGAGTCCTTTGCCTTGTTGGTTTTATGCTCTAGAGCCTTAGGCTTGATGCAGCGCTCGCAGATGCGCTCTAAAAATACTCCGGGTGGCACCTGGGGACAAGTGGAGCCAATGTTAGTGAGTATGTATGCTTCCTCGTTGCTCTCGCGGTCGACGTGCCACAGCTCGCAGCCATCGGAGTCCCCCTCGAGTGCGTCGTAGAGGTCGCGATACGCGATCATGTTGTCGCTCAGAGCATCACACTCATTCGTTGTTTGGTTGACCACCAGCTTAGAGTCGCCATAAATTACGAGTCATTTTGCGCCACAGGCTTTGCCATACGCATCCCGTGAAGTAGGGCTTCGTATTCAACTTCATTGTTGGAGGCGGTGAACTGCATTCGCAGAACATACCTCATCTTGTCACCTAGCAGCAACGTTAGGATGATGCCCGCGCCACCTCCCTCCTTGCGCTTGGACCCATCGAAGTACATTGTCCATAGATAGGACATGTCTAGCTTGTCAGGGAGCTGGTTTTGCATACAATGCATGAGGAAGTCCGGGAGAACTTGCGACTTGATCGCGTCTGGCTTCTCGTATGTGATGTCTCGTGGAGACATTTCTATCCCCCAGAGCGTGACTCGTCCAGTGGCGTCGGGGTTGTTGAGTTTGTGCCCTAGCAAGGCGTCATTCACAACAATAATTGGATGCTCCTGGAAGTAGTGGCGCAGTTGCCTGGCTGTCAGGAAGACGCTGTACGCCAACTTCTGATAATTTGCGTACCGCCGATTTGTTGGCGTGAGCACCTCACTAAGGTAGTAGAGTGGGCATTGCACCCCCGTGGACTTTATTTTGTTTGGCTCACTACGAGCACAGTGCTAACCACCTGGTTGGTGGCAGAGATGTATACCAACAACGACTCCTTTTCACAAGGTGTCACCAACAGCGGCGAGGTGGACATTAGATGCTTGAAGTCTTCGAATGCTTCTTCTACTTTGTCTGTCCACTCGAATTTGTCAGCCTTGCGGAGGAGTTGGTAGAAAGGCAGTGCCTTTTTGCCCATCCGACTGATGAATCGACTGAGCGCCGTGATTCACCCCGCCAACTGCTGGACGCCTTTTACGTTCTTCGGCCTCTCCATAGCCAGTATGGCTTTTATTTTCTACGGGTTAGCCTCGATCCCTCTCACAGAGATGAGGTACCTGAGCAATTTCTAGATGGTACGCCAAAGGCGCATTTGTCTAGATTCAGCTTGATTCGGTAGCGGTCGAGGTTATCGAAGGTCTCGCGGAGATCGTCGAGTAACGAGGCTTCCTCCTTGGTTTTGACGACGATGTTGTCGACGTAGACTTGGATGTTGCGACCAAGCTGGCTCTTGAGGCAGACCTGCATACACCGCTGGTAGGTGGCTCCTGCGTTTTTCATCCCGAAGGGCATCATTGTATGGCAGAAGACACCAAAGGGCGTGATGAACGTTGTTTTCTCATGGTCCTCCTTCATTTGAATCTGGTGATAGCCTGAGTAGGCATCGAGGAATCAGAGGCGCCCGCATCTCACGGTGGAGTCGATTATCTGATTGATCCATGGCAACGGGAAGTGGTCCTTCAGGCAATGCTTGTTCAGGGAGGTGAAGTCCACACACATCCGCAGGATATCCGTGTCTTTTTAGGAACAAGCACGGGGTTTGCTACCCAGGTGCTTTCCTTGATCTCGTGTATGAAATTAGCATCGAGGAGTCTGTTGACTTCCATACCGACCGCTTTTGCCCTTGGTTCAAACAGTTGCCGTATTGTTTGTTTGACTGGCCTTGCTTCAGGATTCACGTTGAGTGAGTGTCGTTGTATTGGGAACGACAGTACCTAAGTAGGTTAGATAGAGGTGTGGGGACTAACAGGGAAGCTATCGACGACGTCCACATGCGGGATTGGATACAAGCAAGTGTAGCTTGACACGGGGAGTACCCAGGTTTGGAGCCCTCATGATGAGGTAAAGCTCGCACTCCTGCCGATCTGACTATGAATGGTATACGGGCTACAATCGCTCCTGGAGCTGTATTCTCTAGCTACTACCTTAAATGCACTGAGACCAACCCTTTCTACTGGAGCCTTGCCTCTCCTTATATAGGCAGAGAGGCAACAGTCTCACTAGCCAGTCCGGCTGGCGGGCCCCATAGGCGGGTCCCATCCGGCTGGTCATCTACAGTACTCGGTACTCTTTAGTCTCATCAGAGTACAAGCGGTATGGTCGTCATGGGTACAGTGAACGCTGTGCGAACCTGTCATCAGCATCTGGCCATTGTTCCTTCCTGCGTCACCTCGCAAAGTCTTCGGTATGGCCAAGTAGTTGCGAGTCTTGTCATCGTTCCAGGGCGTACCGTGCAGTGTGCTGCATGTCGCTCTGTCCTCCTGATTGGTTCTGGGTACGCTGATGTAGCCGGTCTCGTGCCTTGTTGTTCCTTGCCGCTCCGGTTAGCGTGAGGTAGCTGGTATGATTTGCTCCTATCCGGCTGCGCCCAGCCAGCCGAACGCTATCCGACTGCCGTGATTCTTGTCTGACTGGGGTATCTGGAGGTCACCCCCCAACACTAGCCCCCGAGCGCGTGTGGATTTCGCCATTAGGTGAAATGTGCACGCGCTCCTTCTTCATTTTGAATTTTCTGGCCGGCTATGCTTGGCGGTTGGGCTACCATGACGTCAGTGCTAACACCGGCCACGCACGCACGCGCCATCATTACTCTGCGGCAGGCAGCGTAACGTCCTGTCGCACGTCGCCTCGGGAACTGTCGTCTGCCTCTTTGGTTTCTGCTCCGGGATCGTCTGCGTGTCTTGCGCCTGTGCAAAGGATCCTCCAAAGTGCGGGGAGCGGGGAGCGTCTGGGTGGGCGCCACGTGGCACCGCGGACGGTTCCACTTCCAGGTCTTTAAAGGGGTGCCCGGGGGGAGCGGTTTGTCCCTCCGTTCTCTGCTTCCCCAATCTTGTATGCGCCCTTGCCTTCCTCGCGTTGCCTTGCTCGCCGTTGCTGCTGTAGTCCGTCGCGCCGCTCGTTTAGCGTCGTCGGTGGTACGGGCCACCGCCACTCCTCCACCAGAACACTCTCCCACGAACCGACAATGGCAGCCGAACATGGAGCCTGGTGTGGCTCCTCCGTGACGGAGGAGCACATCGAGAAGTACCGTGCGACCCGCGTTCTGCCGCCCGAGGAGGAGGTGGGGGTGCAGCTTGCGCCGGTGGGGGGAAGAGTCACCGCACATGGCGGAGGGGGAGTAGGTGATCTTCTTGTCGCATCTTGCCTGCGGCTTCGCACTGTCGGTGCACACTTTCTTCCTCACTTTTCTTGCGTTCTTCGATCTCCACCTCCACCACCTAGGCGCCAACACCATCGGGATGCTGGCGCACTTCGTGGCTTTTTGCGAGAGCTACCTCGGGATCCAGCCGAATCTCGAGCTCTTCTGCCGGCTCTTCCGAGTCTGGCCGTAGGTGACGTGCGGCTGCGCCTCCATCTACTCCCGCACGCAGACCGGCTACCCCAAATTCCGGCTGCAGGACCGTGTACGACTGTGGCAACAGTCGTACTTCTACGTACGCAACCTCACCGCCAAGGACCTGATCAACCTGCCAGCTTTCTAGGACATGGAATCTAGCCGACAGCAGTGGGATCTGAAGATCTACAGCGAGAAGACGGATTCGGATGCGATGTTGCAGCGCATGCACGCCCTCGTCACCGCCGGTCTGACCAGCCTGGACATCACCCTCAGCTGGATGTCTAGGCTGATGATGCCACTGCAGCAGCGGGCACACAAGATGTGCTTCTACTCCGGCCGGCTGGACCCGACCCGGCTGTCCCGCCATGATCCCCGCTACCACAACCTGAAGGAGTAGGTGTGGACCATCATGAAGGAGTGGCTGCCGGAAGGCTAGAAGTTCGGCCTGGTCCCTTATAGCCACGACAACCGCGCGCCTCGGGTAAGTTTCGCTAACCGGATTTTCTCTTGCGTTTCTTGCCATTTTTTGCCGTCCGACTAATCTCTTTGCTTCTTTTTCCTGACAGATCTTCCCTTGCATTCTCCGGGAGGAGGGCGAGACCCCCCTCCAGAACTTCATGCCCGACTTGCCCGAGCCACGCGCTCGTCGGTCCAGCGAGGAGTTTGATGGGGACGGCGACGTCTTCCCCAGCCGGAATGATGAGACGACCGCCAACCCTCATGCGGAGGTCGACGAAGAGGAGGAGGCCGCACCGGCTCCCGAGCCGACTTGGCGTCGCGTGACGGATGGCGATTCCAGCCGGTCTGGCGCCGGCAGGAGCGGCTCCAGCCAGTCTGGTGCCGGCGGAGGTGGCTCCAGCCGGTCCAGCGGGGGAGGGGGGGGCCAGCCGGCCCGCTCTAGAGGTGTTAGCCCCCAAGCGGAGCCAGACCAGCGCCCTTCCACCGAGCCACCTCTATCGCAACAAGGGGCCGCCCCCGGTGGTGTAGGGGTAAGCTTATTCGCAGAATATATTTGCTTTTCTTTTGCTCTTCATGCTCTCCTTGTCTGTCTTTGGCTTACTTGCGTTTTGCTTCTTTTCTGCCTTCTGTCGTTTAGTACGCTGGTTTCCTTCGGTGCTGCGAGCCCAGCGCGGACGCCGATTGGCTCGCGCGCCGGACACCGCGCCGCCTGCATCTGCCTCTGCTCCTTCTTCTTCTCGCGAACCACCTTCGCCACCACCTCGAGCTGATCCGGCTTCCGCAGCCGGAGCGGGGGACGTTCCGCTGACCACGATAGTGCGGCCGGAAATGGTTGTGACCGCCTCGCAAAGTGGAGGTAGTTCCCCCACGGCGGCACAGAGGGCCACCACTGACAAGGAACTCGTGGTTGTCGGCGACGACAACTCCGACGACAAGCCGGGGGAGGAGTGGCGGACGGCAATGGTCACGGCGAAGGAATCACTGGTTGCCAACACCGTCGATGACGACGCCTCCTCCGCCGCCTCGCTGACGGACCTTGCCGCCACCCTCGAGCTGGCGGTGAAGGAGATCCGGCTGCTCGAGGCCGCAGCCGGCGGTAACCGGACCATAGAGCAGAAGCTTGCGGCTGCTAACGGGACCTCGCAGAGTAAGTTCCCTCAGCCGAATACTTTGTTTTTTACTGATAGTCGGTTTTTTGCAGCCATCATGGTGTGTGCTCAGTGGGAGATCGATCGCCTGAAGAAGGCGAACGACCGGCTGAACAAGTCCAATTCTACGCTTCGGCTGCAGAATAAGGACTGGCACGCCAAGGTGGACGTTCTGGAGGCGACTGTCAAGGAGCACGACGCCACCCTCGCCAGCCAGGCCCAAGCCTTCGACCTTCTTGAGGCCCAGAACAAGGACCAAGAGAAGGAAGTCAAGTGGCTGACGGTCTGGGAGAAGGCCCTGGTGGAGGATCTGATGCAAGTTGGGCACACGGCTAAGGGTAAGTTTCTTCTCCGACTCCCCTCTTCTTTCCGGATCTGGTAGCCGGATCTGACGTTCTTTTTTCTGATAGCTTTTAATCCCCACGTAGACCTGCTGGCATACAACCGGCTGCAAGAGAATTGGCCGGGGGAGCAGCCGACGGCCCCGGAGCTAGTCATCCTTCTTGGCAAGGAGGCTGCCAAAGTTCGCCAGGCGGCGCAGGACATCTTCATGTTCCTGTGGCCGGATGCTCTGGTTCCGGAGATGATGGCGCAGCTGGCGGCCAAGGTGGCAGAGGTGCCGTCTACCGTCGACTGCCTGAGGGATCTAGCGACGCGAGCAGGGACGGAGATGGCCCTGGCCCTTATGCTTTCCTGGTACAAGGACGCCTGCATCGAGAAGATCGACGGGGGTTTCCATGCTGGTGCCGACCTCGCCGCCATCCACCAAGCCCATCCGGAGCTCCAGGCCTCCGCCATCAAGATCACCGATTATGCGGACATCGACGAGGTCCTCACCGACTCGAAGTCCGCTGGCACTCCCGATGCGGAAGCCTCGTCGCAGCCGACCGGTGGGGATGCCAAAACCGAATCAGCCAACGTGCCTCCTCCTCCTGAGACTGCCACCAGCCAGGATCCTCCGCACGGCAAGGGCCTGCCGCCTAGTTATGCTCCCCGGGATGCCGGGTGTATTTGTCACTTTGTTTTGTTCGAACCTTACTATCTATGCCAGTTTTTTCTGACACCGAGTGAACTCATGGGAGCTTCGTCTCCCTCTCTTTTTTATATCAGTCTGAATGGTTCTGGCTTGCTTCCAACTTGCGATTTTTGTGCGCTTCGAAGCTTCGATATTTCGCCAATTGAATTTATTTGGCTAACCTCACTCGGCTGAACACCTTTAGCCGGGGGAACTCCAACTCCAGTGGGGGCGCACCAGCGCACTCACTGGGTGTAGCCCCCGAGATTCGAAGTGGCTGGCGTAGCCAGGTGCTTCAAATCTTCTCTCTTTCCTCAAGTCTTTAGTTTTGTCCGACTAGACACCTCTTAGCCAGTTACTTTTGTTGGCTGGATATCTGCAGCCGGAGAAGCTTTCATTCCAGTGGGGTGCGCCAGCGCACCCACTGGGTGTAGCCCCCGAGATTCGAAGTAGCTGGCGTAGCCAGGTGCTTCGAATCTTCTTCTTTATTTTCTTCCTGCCCTTTCCCTCACCTGGGCTCCAAATATCTGGCTAACTCCTGTAGCCGACCGGGTACTACGAGATTCCACTAGGGGCGCGCGAGCGCACCCAGTGGGTGTAGCCCCCGAGATTCGGAGTGTTTGATGAAGGCAAGGACTTCGAATATTATTTCTTCCTGAATTCCGACTCGACGTAGTCGGATAAGAAACCAACATACATACATACATACATTCTCACCGGTCAATAGGTTAGTCGGTTAAACTTTAGCCGGAAGGCGGATTTGTTTTTTGAAAACCAGCTTGTGCTTCTCTGGACACTTAGTCATTTTCCCGTGTGCTCTGTTGTTTTCGCTCCGTCCTTGCCAGGCAGCCGGGTTGTGGTCTGCAGCCGGAACCAAACGGAGCTGACAGTGCATTGCGCACGGTACTAACGGCTTAGTAGCCGGATCGTCTCAAACTAGTTGCAAGGCCGGGATGCCCGCACTGTCGCATCTCCTCCCTGTTTTTCATGTGGGATGCCACGGGCTTTTGCTCTTGCTAGCCGGACAGCCGGGTTGTGGTCTGTAGCTGAGAAAAAGAGTGGGCCTCTGACATCATCGCACACTACTCATCCGTTTTGTTGATTTAGTAGGCCGGGCCATCCGGCAAGCCCCAGGGTAGGGGTTGCCAGAGCCAGAAACACTGAATCGGAAACAAATACACACGAATTTCTAGCAAGGACCCCCGAATATCTCGTAGGGGTCTGCATTTTCATTCATAAGGTTTGAGGGATACATACACTGTCTGGTGACTAGGTGTAAAACGGGTGGAGCAAGGCCGCATTCCAGGGGCGCTCTGTCTCCTCATCCGACTTGTCCATCTTGTTCTCGCGCGGCTACTGCGCGTCGATGAGGTAGTAGGAGTTGTTGGGCAGCGCCCGGCTAATGATGAAGGGAGACTCCTAGGGTGGCGATAGCTTGTGCATGCCCTTCGTGTCTTACACCAACTGGAGAACTGGGTCGCCCTCGCGGAATGCGACAGGGCGGATCCGGCTCGAATGGTAGTGGCGTAAGCGTTGCTGGTACAAGGCCGATCTGGACAATGCCAGCTCGCGGTCCTCCTCGAGGAGGTCCACGCCATCCTCCCGCGCCTCCTGATTAGCCTTTTCATCATATAGGAGCTTGCACGGAGAGTCGAACTCGATGTCCGCAGAGAGGACGGCTTCCAAGCCGTAGACAAGGAAGAACGGGGTGTAGCCGGTTGACCTATTCGGCGTGGTGCGGAGGCTCCACAACACCACCGGAAGTTCTTTGATCCAGCATCCGGGCGACCGCTCTAAGGGATCGATGAGGCGCGGCTTGATGCCGGCTAACACTAGGCCGTTTACCCTTTCGACTTGCCCGTTGGACTGCGGGTGCACGACGGAAGCAAGGTCCAGCCGGATGCCCTTTTTGCTGCAGAACCGGGTGAAGGCCCCCTTGGTGAAGTTCGTGCCGTTGTCGGTGATGATACTATTGGGGTAGCCGAACCGGTTGATGATGTCGGTGAAGAAGGTGACCATTGTTGCCCTGTCTACCTTCTGGATAGGTTTAACCTCTATCCACTTTGTAAACTATTGGGGCACGTAGAGATAAACAAAACTTTTTTCCTACGTGGTGATCCCAAGATCCAGCTCAGGTAGAAGGCCACGAGGATTACCACTAGACGCGCAGTTGCGGAATTGATGAAGCACGTCTCTTGATGCAGTGCAGTCCTCGCGATCTATTCTGGTTCCACGATCCACGATCCGTTCTTTCTTCACGATCGTTGAAGTGCTAAACGTACAATACCTCCGCCGGTATCCACACGTACGAGGAGGAGCACTGGTGATGGACTGCTAGGTCCGGTACAGCGGCGACAGGACAGACTAGGGCTAGGGTTTCCAACACATGGAGTGAACTAACCTCTTTCTCTAAGCACCTGTGCCCCAGCTTATATAGGGAGTGAAAGTGGGCTCCACTCACTTGTGGCCCATTCACTAAAAGGCCTATATTAGCCACTGCAAGTCTCACTTGCTGACTAAGTCCATGTCTCTATTTGGGTCCAACCCAAATAGATTTCCTGTTTGGGTCTAACCCAAACTGCTCCCGCTCTTAAGTGTGTGACCCGACAGGATCATGGTAACCCGGACACGATTCCGAGTCTCACTCGTGATGGATCAGTCGGTAGCGGCCCCTAGCAGAACATGCTGACTCCCAAGTACCAATAAGTCATGACGACATACCTTTCCAATGCGACTTTCGTCTAAGTCCCTTTTGCCTTACGATATACCTTGTCGGACTATAGGCGAATGATCGTCATCCCTTAAATAGTCCGACTCTCTTTCTCGATCCGAGATAAGTGATTCCTCCAACTAACTCTTAGTCGGTTGCCTCGGTTAACACTTAACTGAGACGAGCATGGCCATGCTTTCCGAATCATATCTTTCGAGAGGGCCCAGAGAATATCTCTTTAGATGGAGGGGCAAAATCCCATCTTGGTCATTCACATCACACAGCTTGATTCACAGTCGACCCGAACTCCGCCTTTATAACTGCCCATTGACGGAATAGCGTTTGACAGAACCTAAGTCGGTGATCCTCAACTCGGATTGTGCAATAACCTCAGGTCTAAGGATTACATTGATTGAGACATGCAAATGACGACTTGTTCATTGCATCTCAATATGGGTCAGTCCGACTCGCTAAACTCTTTAGCCGAATCCATGTAAGTCGAAATAGCATCTCCATGCCCATGACAAGTGGAACCTAGTCATCTGCCGACTTTCACATTGGTCTAAGTTGTGTGTCCGACACAACCTCAATGACCAAGGACAATTAGTATGAACAACATGAATATGCAGTTCCACAATCGAATCACATATTTAATGATACATATCAGTAGTTCATACATGGACCATAACCTTATGAATACACAGGAATAACATCCTACATGATTGCCTCTAGGGCATATTCCCAACATAAACTTGTCTACCACCACCAGCAGATGGGTCATGCCTGCGCGCGCCCACTTGAAGGGACCAACCATGTCAAGGCCCCAAACAACGAAGGGCCAGGTGATCGGTATTTTCTTGAGCACCGAAGCCGGCATGTGCCTGAGCTGCCCGAATCGTTGGCACCCGTTGCACGCGCGGACTAACTGTTCGGCATCCTCGAGGGCGGTGGGCCAATAGAAACCGTGGCAGAACACCTTGGCGACTATTGCCCTTGCTGAAGTATGATGCCCGTACTCGCCCTGGTGGATGTCCTTGAGCAGCCGGTAGCATGTGTCCACGTCGACGCACCTTTGGAAGATGTCGGATACGCTGCGCTTGTACAGTTCTTTGTTTATGATGGTGTACGTGTGCGCGTGGTGCCGGATTTGCCTGGCCTCCACCTCATCATCCAGAAGCTCTCCGTTGGCGATGTAGTCCATGAAGGGCTGCGCCCAGGACGGTATCTCCCGGATGGTGAAGATGCTTCCGCTCTCCGGCTGATGGTCGTCGGGGGGCCGTTTGGATGAGGTACTCGGAACGGCAGCCCCCGAGCCACTTGACGAGTCGGTAGCCCCCAGGTCCTGCGAGCCAGAGGGTATAGACTTGCTAGAGTTGGTGCGAGCCTTCTTCTTTGGAGGTTCTGCCGGCTCCACGTCCGCCATGCCCTCAACCGGAACACTCCCTACCCAGATAATGAAATCCGATTCGGGGGATGGGTTGATGGAGGGCTTGCATGGGTGCTCCAAGGAGACCCCGAGTGGGATCGCCTGCCTGGTGGATCCGATTCACGCGAGCAAATCGGCTGCTTCGTTGTTGATGCGAGGGACATGGTGGAATTCACATCCATCAAAGCAGGCGCTGAGCTTCTGTATGTGGAACCGCTAGAGAGCCATGTTTGCATCGCGGGCGCCCCATTCTCCGGATACCTGTTGCACCACCAGATCCAAATCGCCGAAGCAAAGGATCCGGTTGACACTGATCTCTCTAGCTAGCCGGAGGCCGAGCACCAGCGCCTCGTATTCGGCCATATTGTTGGAGGCCTTGAAGTGGATTTGGAGGACGTACTCCAGCAGGTCTCCTTTGGGCGAGGTGAGCACGATGCTGGCTCCCAAGCCCTCGAGCATCTTTGACCCGTCGAAGTGCATCCTCCAATGGTCCGAATCCAGAACCAGTGGGAGGTACTGGGTCTTGGCCCAGTCGATGAGGAAGTCTGCTAGAGCTTGTGACTTGATTGTGAGCCGGGCCTCGTACTAGATGGAGTAGGAGGTGAGCTCGATGGCCCATTTGGCGACTCGGCCGGTGGTGTCCTTGTTGCCGATGATTTCTGAAAGGGGTGTGGTGCACACGACATTAATCGGATGCTCCTGGAAGTAGTGCTTGAGCTTCTTGCATGCCAGGTACACACCATAACACATCTTCTGGTAGTGGGGGTAGTTCTGTGGGAGAGGGAGAGAACCTCGATGAGGTAGTAGACGGGTCGCTGAACCGGCTGAGCCTTGCCTTCCTCAGGGTGCTCCACCACCGGGACGATGCTGACGACCCGGCTGATGGCTGCTATATAGAGCAACATCGTCTCCTTGCTAGCCAGCGTGGCTAGAACCGGTGCTGTGGATAGCATGCGCTTGAGGTCATGAAAAGTGGCGTCAGCCTGCGAGGTCCAGGAGAACTTGTCCGTCTTCTTCATCAGCTGGTACAACGGAAGTGCCTTCTCCCCCAACCGGTTGACGAAACGTCTGAGGGAGGCTAGGCATCCGATGAACTTCTAGACTCCAAGTAGGCTCCTGGGCGGCTACATCCTCTCGATGGCCGCAATCTTTTCCAGATTCGCCTCGATCCCTCGTTCTGAAACGAGGAAACCGAGTAGCTGGCTGGATGGGACTCCGAAGACGCATTTCTCCGGTTTCAGCTTCATCTGGTACTGCTGGAGGTTGCCGAATGTCTCCCCCAGGTCCTCGAGGAGGGTGTGCTTCTCCTTGGTCTTGATGACTACATCGTCGACATAGGCATGCATGTTTCAGGCGATCTGCGAGTGCAAGCACTTCTGCATGTAGCGCTGATAGGTAGCGCCTGCATTCTTCAGACCGAAAGGCATGGTTACATAGCAGAAGGCCTCGTATGGGGTGGTAAACGATGTTTTAATCTAGTCAGCCGGGTTTAGCCGGATCTGATTGTAACCGGAGTAACAATCCAAGAAAGACAACAAATCGCAGCCGGCCATGGAATCGATGACTTGATCGATACGGGGCAAGGCGAAGGGGTCCTTCGGGCACGCCTTGTTCAGGCTGGTGTAGTCGATACACAAGAGCCAGGTCTTGTTCTTCTTCAACACCAGGACTGGGTTGGCCAGCCAGTCCGGGAGGTACACCTCCATGATGAACCTGGCTGCAAGGAGTCGGGTGATCTCGTCACGAATAATCTTCCTTTTCTCCTATTAGAACCGGCGCAGAGGCTTCTTGACCAGCTTGGCATCCGGCCGCACATGAAGTGAGTGCTCGACGAACTCCCTCGACACACCTGGCATGTCCTTGGGTGACCATGCAAAGATCTCCCGATTCTCACGGAGGAAGTCGATGAGCGCGCCTTCCTATTTGCTGTCCAAGTTGGCACCAATGGTGACGAACTTGGTCGAGTCAGAGGGGTCGAGTAGGATCCTCTTCGTTTCCTTTGCCAGCTGGAAAGCTCCTTCCTAGTCGGCTTGCTGCTAGCCGGCATTTCTTGCTGGGCCATGGCCACGTTGCTCATGATCACGTGCTTTTCTTCGGCTATGATGAAGGCCTCTGCCAGCTTGGAGCTGGCTGAGGCACACTCCATCGACCGCCTGGAGTAGCCGGCAACGGTGATCACGCCATTTGGTCCCTCCATCTTTGTCTTGAGATACGCGTAGTGGGTGACGGCCATGAATTTAGCGAGGGCAGGGTGCCCGAGGAGAGCATGGTAGGATCTCATCAGGTTTACCACCTCGAACCAAATCGTCTCACGGCGAAAGTTCTCCTCGTCCCCGAAGATGACGTCCAACTGGATTTTACCCAGCGGAGCGCAAGCCGGTCCTAGCAGTACGCCGTGGAACGTTGTGGTAGTCGGACGTAGGTCGCACTCGCGGATGCCCAACTTCTCTAGCGAAGACCGGTAGAGGAGGTTGAGGCTGCTGCCTCCGTCGATGAGGACGCGTGAGAAGCGGCAGGTGCGCTCGTTGGAGACGATGACGGGGTCAAGCACCATAGCGTAGCCCCCAGGAGTTGGAAGCTGCTCAGGCTGATCTTCTCGGCTCCAGGTGATGGGGGTTTCCAACCAGTTTAGGTATTGGCAGACTGGAGAGACGATGGCGTTGACCTCCTTGGAGTGTCGCCTGCGGCTGTGCTTGTCATCCAGCTCCGTCTCGTAGATGGGGTAGGTGGCGTGCGGCTGGGGTAGCCGTTGGTGTTGTTGTCGCCGTTACCATCATTACCGGCTCCCCTAGCCGATGGTGGTGGTACACCAGGAGGGGGCGGGAGAAGACGTTGCTGGTTGCCCTGGTCCTTTAGCTGGCGGGTCCAGCTGCAGTTCCGGGAGGTGTGCGTAGCTGGCTTGAAGGGACCGCTATACCACTTGCACGGGCCGTCAAACATCTGTTCGAAGGTGAGCCGCGGCTTCTGCCTTCTTGCATCGTTAGCCGGCGCGTCGGGCGTGCCCTCCACCACATTGACCTACCGCGCGTGGTAGCGGGGCTTCTGCTATTCGGCTTGGCAGTCCCCATGGAACCGTTTGTCGTTGCCGTGGCGCCTGGAGGATCCGGCTTCGCCAGCCGGATTGCTTGGACGGTCGCGAGCTGGCACTATTGGAGTCGGACGCCCGTCAGCACTTACTCAAGGTGGCTTCTTCATGGCGGCATCCGCCGTGGCGTACTGGTCCACAACCGTCATGAGCTCCGCCATCGTTTTCGGCTCGTCACATAGTAGCTGATGGCGAAGCATGGTGCCCTCTTGGCATCCCTCGATGAAGAAACTAATGGCCTGGCTTTCCAGGATGCCCTCGCAAGTGTTGCCCAACTCCATCCACTTGGCGAGGTATTCGCGGTCTGTCTCGCGGTAGCCCTAGACGCATAGGGCCAGGTCGTGCGGGCGGCCTGGACGCTTCTACGTGTCGTTGAAGTTGTGGACGAACACCTTTTCAAAGTCTGGCCAGGCATTGATGCAGTTGGGCGCGAGGCTGTTGAGCCATGTCCTCGCTGACCCGGTTAGCATAAGGGGGACGTAGCGCATAGCTGTGCGCTTGTTCCCATGGGCGATGCCGACTGCCGTGGCGTAGCCGGTCAGCCAATCTTCCGGCTTCATGCTGCTATCGTATTTGGGGGTGTACCTAGGCAGCGTGAACTTATCCAGAAACGGCTCGTTCCGGATGCAGGGTCCGAAACAAACTGGTCTGATGGAGTGTTCTTCCTCCGTAACGCGCGCTTGAGCGAGTAGCTCGATGCGGTCACGGGCATCCAGACGGTCCGGGTTGGGCGCTCCCACCTAGGCCAAGAGACGGCAGGTCTTGGTGCTCCGGTTGGGGGAGGGGGAGGCGGTGGGTTACTGTTCACCGTTTGCTCCTGGTGCGGCTGGCCCTTGCTGCCAGAACCGCGACGCTTGTTGCGGGCCTTAGCCGGAGGAGAGGACGCCTGCTGGGTGTCACGGGGTGCACCCTTGTTGTTGGCAGGCGGCTTACTCCCCTTGGAGCAGCTGGGGTCCTCCTGCATCTGTCAGTTGGCATCAGCCTGCTCGTCCGTGATCCGGAGGAGCTCCTGCACCCTCGCGTGTTGGCGGGCTCGCTCCTCGCCCTCCAGGTTGGGCAGCTCGTCTGCCGCGGCTCGCGCTGCGCGCAGGTTCTTGATGGGCGTGCTATAGGTGGGCCGGATGAGAGCGGGTGCGGGATCCGGCTCGCCGTCCTTCTCCATTCTGCCGCCTAGCTCGCCGCCCCGGTGTCGTACTTGCCCGCCCCGGCTCGGCTCCGCGGTAGCCGAAGTGAAGCCATGCACGTGGTTGTACTCGCGCTGGGTGCTCTCGATCTGTTTGCGGGTTGCGGCTAGCTCCATGGCCTCCTGGAGGAGAAGCTGTCTCTCCATGGCGAAGTTGGCCTCTGCCTCCTCCGGGTTATCCCCGAGGTTAACCGGTGTGAAGAGCCGGTCGATGGCCTCCTCCACCGGGTTTCGGGGCTGCGGCGGCCCAGAAGTTCCGCCCTCGTCCGTGCCCCACTCCCGCGGCTGGCGGGGGTGGGAGCTGGAGCCGACCATCATTACCTCGACGCCGCGAGGGGCGACGGAGGCGTGGCCGCCCAAGTGCGGCAGCTCCGCGACAGAAACGATCTCCTTAGGGAAACGCTCCGTCACGGTGGCGACGTAGACGGGGAGGTCGCCAAAAAGCAGGATGGAGCCGTTTGCCGGAAACGAGGTTCCGGCGAAGCCGGAAGCATTGTCGATGACGCAATCGGATTTGTGGAGCATGAGCACTAGGCCCGAGGCCACGCGCTCACCGGCTGAAGTGCAGGGTCCCGTGTGGTACGTGACTCCGGTCAAAGAGATCTAGCCCCACGGTGGGAGCCAACTGTCGTTGTATTGGGAACGACAGTACCTAAGTAGGTTAGATAGAGGTGTGGGGACTAGTAGGGAAGCTATCGACGGCGTCCACATGCGGGATTGGATACAAGCAAGTGTAGCTGGACACAGGGAGTACCCAGGTTCGGAGCCCGCGTGATGAGGTAAAGTTGCTACTCCTGTCGATCTGACTATGAATGGTATACGGGCTACAATCGCTCCTGGAGCTGTATTCACTAGCTACTGCCTTAAATGCACTTAGACCAACCATTTCTACTGGAGCCTTGCCTCTCCTTATATAGGCAGAGAGGCAACGGTCTCACTGGCCAGTCTGGCTGGCGGGCCCCACAGGCGGGTCCTAGCCGGTTGGTCATCTATAGTTCTTGGTACTCTTTAGTCTCATCAGAGTACAAGCGGTATGGTCGTTGCTGACTCATGTAATAACAAGCTCGTTGGGGAATGATGGCTCGGTGTTGATGTAGAGCTCGTTGGGAACCCCAAGAGGAAGGTATGATGAGCACAACAGCAAGTTTCCCTCAGTTATGAAACCAAGGTTTAATCAAACCAGTAGGAGCAAGGAAACACCCCAAAGGTGTTGCTAGATGAGCCTTGGTAGGGCACACTACCGGTGCTAGTAGCAACGTGGAGACCTGCATAACATAACCACAGAACTCTGTCCCCAACTTGCGATGAGGTTGTTAATCTCACCGTGTTTTGCTGAAAACAAAGGATTAAACGTATCGAATGGAAAGAAGTAATAGTTTGCAGAAAGTAAACACAAAGCAGTAAACAGTTTATAGATTGTATGTAAAAGAAAAGGACCGGGATCCATAGTTCACTAGAGGTGGCTCTCCTTAAGATAGATAACCTGCTAGGTGAACAAATTACAGCGGGCAGTTGACAAACATCGAGAAAGCAATACATGCATATACTAATCATATTGACTCCTTTGAGACTTGATTGGGCATTACAACATTATACATAGACCGCCATCCAACTACATCTATGACTAATAATCCACCTTCAAGTTATCATCCGAACCGCCTCCAGTATTAAGTTGCAAGCAACAGATTATTGCTTTACGAATTGTGTGTAAAGTAAACAATACGATTGTTCTATGAACAAGGGATTGTTGTTTTCTCTCTAGTAGCAATAGCACATCTAGTACCTTAGAGATTTCTGTCACTTCCCCAGATTACTAGAACCATGAACCCACTATCGAGCATAAATACTAACTCTTGGAGTTGCTAGCATCTACTTGGCCAAGATAGCTACTAACAGCGGAAAGCATGCAAGATCACAAATAAAAAAGACATGATAGAATCAATAATCAATCTGAAATAGCATCTCAATATCCATCGGATCCCCGCAAACACAACATGCAGAATTACAAATAGATGATCTTGATCATGAACGGAGCTCACAAGATCTAGACATGAAAGCACAAAGGAGGAGAACCAGCCATCTAGCTACTACATGGATCTGTAGTCCAAGGATGAACTACTCACGCATCACACCGGAGGCTTGCATGATGATGAAGAAGGCCTCCAGGGTGAATTCCCCTCTCCGACAGGGTGCCGGGAAGAGCTTCAGATCCCTCCCGATCTAGGGATGGAGATGACGGTGGCTATAGACTCTTTCGTGGATTTTTGATCGAGTACTTAGGGTTTTTGTCCCAAGGGTATCTTATAGGCGGAAGGGGAGGCCGAGGGTGTGCCAGAGGCAGCCAGACCACCCCCTAGCGTGGGCCAGGCTGGGCCGCGCAGCCACGTGGTGTGGTGGCCCCCTGGCCCCGCTCCGTCTCGTACTCTGGCATCTGATGACTTCCGAAAAAATAGGCACTTTGGCTTTTGTCCCGTCCAATTCCGAGAATATTCATTTTCTGACTTTCCTGGAACCAAAAACAGCAGAAAACAGGCAGCTGGCACAGTGGCTCTTGTTAATAGGTTAGTCCAAGAAATCATATGAAAAGTACTCCAAAGTGTGGACAAAACACAAGAAAGTGGATAAAACCAAGCATGGAACATCAAAAATTATAGATACATTTGCAATGTATTAGGGAACCCCAAGAGGAAGGTACGATGAGCACAATAGTAAGTTTCCTTTAGTTATGAAACCAAGGTTATCAATCAGTAGGAGCAAGGAAACACCTCAAAGGTGTTGCTAGCTGGACTTTGGCAGGGCGCACTACCAGCGTTAGCAGCAACGTGGAGACCTGCACAACAGAACCACAGAACTTTTCCCCACACTTGCGATGAGGTTGTCAATCACACCGGTTTTGCTGAAAACAAAGGATTAAACGTATCGAGTGGAAGAAAGTAATAGTTTGCAGAAAGTAAACACAAAGAAGTAAACAGTTGATGTAGATTGATGGTAAAAGAAAGGACCGGGGTCTATAGTTCACTAGTGGTGGCTCTCCTTAAGATAGATGACATGTTGGGTGAACAAATTACAGCGGGGCAATTGACAAACGTCGAGAAAGCAATATGCATATACTACTCATCTTGACTCCTTTGAGATTCGATTGGGCATTACAACATTATACATAGACCGTAATCCAACCGCATCTATGACTAATAATCCACCTTCAGGTTATCATCCGAACCCCCTCCAGTATTAAGTTGTAAGCAACGGATAATTGCATTATGCATTGCGTGTAAAGTAAACAATATGATTGTTCTATGAACAAAGGATTGTTGTTTTCTCCCTACTGCAACAGCACATCTAGTACCTTAGAGATTTCTGTCACTTCCCCAGATTACTAGAGGCATGAACCCACTATCGAGCATAAATACTAACTTTTGGAGTTGCTAGCATCTACTTGGCCAAGGTAGCTACTAACAACGGAAAGCATGCAAGATCACAAATAACAAAGACATGATAGAATCAATAATCAATCTGAAATAGCATCTCAATATCCATCGGAGCCCCGCAAACACAACATGTCGGAATTACAAATAGATGATCTTGATCATGAACGGAGATCACAAGATCTAAGCATGATAGCACAAAGGAGGAGAACTAGCCATCTAGCTACTACATGGACCCGTAGTCCAGAGATGAACTACTCACACATCACACCGGAGGCTTGCATGATGATTAAGAAGGCCTCCAGGGTGAATTCCCCTCTCCGAGAGGGTGCCGGGAAGAGCTTCAGATCCCTCCCGATCTAGGGATGGAGATGACGGTGGCTACAGACTCTTTCATGGAATTTTGATCGGGTACTTAGGGTTTCTGTATTGGAGGCAATATATAGGTGAAAGGAGAGGCCGACGGGGTGCCTAGGGCGGCTAGACCACCCCCTGACGTGGGCCAGACCTAGCCACGCGGCCTGGTGGTGTGGTCGGGCCTCAGCCCCTCTCCGTCTCGTATTCTGGCTCCTGGTGTCCTTCGGTGAAAAACTGACTTTGGTTTTTGTGTTGGAGATATGCCCAAGAGGCAATAATAAAGTGGTTATTATTATATCTTTATGTTTATGATGAATGTTTACATCCCATGCTATAATTGTATTAACCGGAAACATTAATACTTGTGTGTTTTGTAAACATAAAAGAGTCCCTAGTAAGCCTCTTGTTAAACTAGCTTGTTGATTAATGGATGATCATGGTTTCTTGATCATGGACATTGGATGTCGTTAATAACAAGATCATATCATTAGGAGAATGATGTGATGGACACACACCCGTAGTAAGCATAGCATAAGATCAAGTCATTAAGTTCGTTTTCTATAAGCTTTAAAATACATAGTAACCTAATCCTTTGACCATGAGGTTATGTTAATCACCATCACCTGATGGGTAATTTGATGACATCCAACACCGCTTCGTAACTGGGTGGTCATAAAGGTGTCATTGGGTATTCTGAAAGTATGTGTTGAAGCGCATAGACCAAGATTGGGATTTGTCCATCCATATGACGGATAGATATGCTCTGGGCCCTCTCGGTGGAATGTCATCTAATTAGCTTGCAAGCATGTGACTGTGTCACAGGACATAACATGGAACGAGTAAAGAGTACTTATCAGTAACGAGGTAGAACTAGGTATGGAGATACCGACGATCAAACCTCGGATAAGTAGAGTATCGCGTGACAAAGGGAATTGGTTTCGTATGTTAATGGTTCTATCGATCACGAAGTCATCCTTGAGTATGTGGGAGCCGTTATGGATCTCCATATCCCGCTGATGGTTATTGATCGGAGAGGTGTCTTCATCATGTCTGCATATTCACGAACCGTAGGGTGACACACTTAAGGTTCGAAGTTGTTTTAAGTAGATATGGAATGTGCGTTGGAGACCGAATGTTGTTCAGAGTCTCGGATTGGATTCGGGACATCACGAGGAGCTCCGGAATTGTCCGGAGAATAAGATTCATATATTGGGGATCATTTTCTAAGTTAGGAAATGTTCCGGAGTATTTGTATGGGGATTCTAGAAGGTTTCGGAATGTTCCGGAAGGTTCTGGAAGATTTCTTGGAGTTTGCTTGAAAACCAAGAAAGGATCAAGGAGTCCTTGTGGGGCAAGACAAGGAGTCGTGGGGGAGGAGGACTCCTCCCCCCTCCCAATCCGCCGGCCAAGGGAGAGGGGAGTCCTACAAGGACTCCACCTCCCCATGGCGCCTCCCTCCTTTAAATAGAGGGGTGGAGGCGCCACCCCCTGGCCCCCTCCACTACTCCAAGCCCTAGCCGCCTCTGTCCTCCTCCTTTCTTCTGCTCAGGCTTTGGCGAAGCCCTGCAGAATTCTCTACTCCACCACCACCACCACGCCGTCATGCTGCTGGGATTCCGTGGAGAAGATCTACTACCTCCGCTGCTCACTGGAACGAGGAGAGGAAGGTTTGCTTCGACTCCACACGTGTGACCGACTGCGGAAGCGCTGTCGGAACACGGCGCTGGAAGGATCGTCCACTCGATCTTGAGATCGGCAAGTGATCGACTACATCAACCACGAGATCCAATCTCGTAACGCTTTCGGATCTACAAGGGTTAGTACAGATCTATCTCGTTTCACATGTCTAATAGATTAGATCTTGGCTTTTATCTAGATTAGATCTGGGTTTTGTTCGTTCTTGCGGTAGAAATTTTTTGTTTTTCATGCTACGAACCCATCAGTGGTATCAGAGCTGTATTTATGCGTAGATCTGTTGCACGAGTAGAACACAATGGTTTTGTGGGTGTTGGTGCTCGTGCCGTTTTTTGCTTTGTGTACTTTGCATCTTGCGGTATGGTGGGATGAAGCGGCTCGGGCTAACCTTACATGCCATCGCACATGAGACTTGCTCCACGCTTGACGTGTAACTTGCTTTGCACAAGTGGCTTTGCGGGTGTCTGTCTCTCTCACCATAGTATAGATCCAATCGACACTTTGCACTTGATAACACTTGTATCAACGTTGTGGTTCATGTTCGTAGGTAAGATCCATTCTTATTCGAAAGCCCCAAGCCACGTAAAACATGCAAAGATGATTAGAGGCGTCTAACTCGTTTTTGCAGGGGTTTTGTGATGTGATATGGCCATTATGTGATTGTGATTATATTTGATGTATGCAATGATCCTTATTGTAATATGGCAACCGGCAGGAGCCTAATGGTTGTCTTTAAATTTTGTTTAAGACCTGCGTGTCTATTCATCATGTAATAGCTTTATTCCAAGTAGTTGTAATAGTTGCTGTTGGTGATGGACAACCATGAAGCGGCGCCACGGACCTTGACGCCACGCTGGTGATGATGGAGATCATGTCCATGCTTTGGAGATGGAGATCAAAGGCACAAGAAGAAAGGCCATATCATATCACATATTATGAATTGCCTGTGATGTTAATCCTTTATGCATCTTGTATTGCTTAGATCGCGATGGTACCATTATAAGATGATCCCTCTCACTAAATATCAAGTAATAAAGTGTTCGTCCTTAGTTGGCACCGTTGCTAAGACTCGTCGTTTCGAAGCATCTCGTGATGATCGGGTGTGATAGACTCTACGTGTGCATACAACGGGTGCAAGCCAGATTTGCACATGCGGAAACTAAGGTTAACCTTGACAAGCCTAGCATGTACAGACATGGTCTCGGAACACGTAATACCGAAAGGTAAAGCATGAGTCATATGGATGATATGATGAACATGTTGATTGTTCGCCTTTAAAGCTACATCATCTCATGTGATGATCGGACTTGGTGTAGTGGATTTGGTTCGTGTAATCAGTAAAACCAACTCGAGGGATGTTGTTTTGAGTGGGAGTTCATTTGTAATTTGGATTAGTTGAACTCAATTTATCATAAACACAATCAAAGTGAATTTGCATAGTTTGTTGTAGTCATTGGCATCCGTTCACCACCTTACGCTTAGTTATAGTTGAGATAGTGGAACTATAGAACTTCTGGATATTTACTTTATGAACTGGTATCGTATTGTTTTGAATGTCAATTTAAAGTTTATAAGTCCTATTCCAAACTTTCAGAAAAATCTATTTACTCCATGAAGTTTAATAAATAGTATTAAATCAAGAGTAACAATTCCAGTGTTAGTATCTAATGTATCATGTTTGCCTCCATGATTCTTGATACTCAAAAGATTATTTTTAATATCAAGTTTATCTAAGAGCTGAAAGCAATGTTTCAGAAACCATCATATGTGAAAGGTATTGCGATATCTAAAACAATGTGTTGGTTACAACATGACAGAGTATACGTCCTCATATTTGATGAGAATTTGTGAAGGTTGGAGACGCTAGTCGTCCTAATCCTCCAAAAGGTTTTGAAAAAGAAACATTATACTCGCAATTCACCTTTATAAGCTATAGCAGCTTGATCATAAAAGTTGTCATGATAAGGATGAATAGAAGATGTAAGTAAAATGTTACTACACTAAAAGATTACTAAAGAATGGTCTTTTGAAAGAACACCAAATATTTGATGATGGTGATCCACCTCAAAGTGCAAGTCCAAAGGTATTAGTAGTTGACTATATACGCTTTGTACCATGTGTCATGTTGACGACACCACTATTGATGTTGATAGATTCTTTTAAAAGAAAAGGAATTGCTGAAAGAGAATCTATAAAATATTTGGCAGAAAATAAAAGGTTGGAGATGTCCAACTTAGGCATATAGAAGATATACATGTTATGGTTTTATTCCTTGCTTGTTAAACAGTGTGGTTCTTCGGTATTGGATACCGAATTGGTTGGTATGAAGTGTCATACAGGACAACACAATTCATGAACTGCAATGGCCTAAGTAACTAGCAAGAGAAAATGTGATGATGTTCATCGAAAAAAAACAAAGGGTTGTTGTGTTGCTCGTTAACATCAAAGCTTGCCTTCAAGATTTGTTTCAATAATTGTTATTTTGATCAGGTATTATGACGACAAAAGGTTGTTCAAATAATTACCGTATTCCATAATAGATGGATAATATACAAGTCTGGTAGGAGAAATAACGACCATAAAACTAATGCTAAAATGTCGCAAGACAAATGATTGAAAGATCACTTGCGAAGTGACATCGCCGTTTAAATTATATTGAAAGGATATATGAAGAAACTCCATGTTGATGGATTTTTGGAGTCTTTGATTTATATCAAATGACGCTTGTGATACTTTCCTGGAGATAATTAAAACTCCGTTCGTAGGCCAAAAGAGGAACGGACGACTAACTGATTGGAATTTGTACATATTGATGTATATAGACCATTATGTGTAGTCATGGGCGATGGATTTCAACTTCATATGCTTTCTCTGAAGATTTGAGTGAGTATATGTATATACTTACTCAATAAGGAAGAAGTATGAAACATTTGAAAAATGTTCAAAGACTTTCAAGATGAAGTGGAAAATCATTGTAATAAGAAAATAAAAGAGTTTATGATTGGATCATGAAGATGTTTGAGTTACAAGTTTAGCAAAACACCTAAGATTTGAGGAATCGTTCCATGGATTCGCATTTCCCAAAACACCATAGGAGTATGGAGTGTTCAAGATATGTAATGAAACCTTGTTTGACATGGTAAGATCAAAGGTGTCATTTATAAAACTGCCATTATATTTTAAAGATTAAACCTTTAGTGACTACCGCTTTTACACTGAAAAGAGCTCCATCGTGATCCGTTAAAATGAAACCATATGAGTTATGGTTTGGGATAAAACCCGAATTGTCTTTTCTTAAATTTTGGTATGCTATGCATAAGTAAAATGTTTACAACCAAAATCGGATAAGCACATCTTTGTAGGTTATTCCAAAGAATTTGTTGGGAATTTCTCCATAACGCCGAGGACAAAAGAGTTTGTCGCTTGGAGCGTCAAGTTTCTTGAGAAGGAATTTTTCGTGAAAAGTTAAGTGGGAGGACAATAGAACTTTGATAAGGTTGTTGAACCTTAGCTATATGTGCTAAGTAGCGCAGCGCCGGAAAGTGTCCCGGTGGCGGCCACAATGCTCATGGCTCTCGTGATTACAAAAGGTGTGATCTCGGAGATTAGAGTTCCTATAGAACCGTGTGGGTCGGTAAGAATCAAATAGTAAGATTTGATAAGCAAGTCGTTATTGTTTTGACAATAATGAACCGACTACATGCAAAGAAGCGATGATGGGCCCTGACTCCATAAAATGACTAGAAGTCATGGAATCCGTGATAGTATCCATACACGAGAAATCAAGTTTCTGAACTTAGAAGACCCTCTAGAAAGGCATGAAGCCTATCGGCCGTGTTTGGATCTATAAAGAAATAGACATCGATGTTTCAAATCTATGAAATAGTCGACATGTCGGAAAGAGTTTACGACAATGTTCAAGGAATTGACTATGATAAGATTTGATCTTTCATAGCGATATTTAGTCTGGACGGATTAATGTAGCAACCACTACATATATTTTGGTATATGGTAGTTGAACAAACAAAACAATTTCTTCTAATAGAATGGTTACCTAGGACGTGTACATGACACGATCCAAAGGGTTTTGTTAATTCAAAGGATGCTAAAAGAGTATGCAAAACTTCAATGGTTGAAGTGAGCATCGCGGAGTTGGAATCTTCACCGTGGTGAAACCATTAAAAGGTTTAATTTCATCAGAGACGATGAAGATGTTTGCATTTTGCAAGAAATTAAGTGGGAGCGCTAAGACATATATCTTGGCTTTTATCTAGATTAGATCTAGGTTTTGTTCGTTCTTGCGGTAGAATTTTTTTGTTTTTCATGCTACGAATCCATCATTTTGTCCCGTCAATTTCCGAGAATATTCATTTTCTGACTTTCCTAGAACCAAAAACAGCAGAAAACAGGCAGCTGGCACTGTGGCTCTTGTTAATAGGTTAGTCCAAGAAATCATATGAAAAGTACTCCAAAGTGTGGACAAAACATAAGAAAGTAGATAAAACCAAGCATGGAACATCAAAAATTATGGATACGTTAGCAATGTATCAGTCGTCGTGGGTACAGTGAACACCATGCGAGCCTGTCGTCAGCATCTGGCCACTGTTCCCGCATCACCCTGCAAAGTCTTCTGTATGGCCGAGTAGTTGCGAGTCTTATCATCGTATGGCGTACCGTGCACTGTGCTGCACGTCGCTCTATGCTCTTGATTGGTTCCGGCTACGCTGATGTAGCCGGTCTCGTGCCTTGCCGTTCCTTGCCGCTCCGGTTACCATGAGGTAGCCGGTATGACTTGTTCCTATCCAGCTGCGCCCAACCAGCCGGACGCGATCCGAATGCCGTGATTCTTGTCTGGTTGGGGTATATGGAGGTCATCCCCCCGACAGTGAGTGCTCAGCAAATTCAATAGGAACTCCTGGCATGTCCACTGGACGCCAGGCGAAGATTTCCCAGCACTCACTGAGGAATTCGATGATCGTGCTCTCCTATGCAGACTCAAGTTGTTGGCGATGAGGGTTGTCTTGGTCAGGTCCATTAGGTGGACCTGGACTGGCTTGGTGTGCACCGTCGTGTCGAAGGATTGGTCGAGTGAGCTTGGCTTGCTCAGGGGAGGTAGATTGTTGTTTGTCGACTACTTCAATCTCGCCAGTTCCTCTTGCATGCCGAAAGATTGGGAAATCCTGTTAAATTCCCTATCGTAGATGTCGGATCTCTCAAAGCTTCCATTGACTGTGATAATGCCATTTGGGCCCAGCATCTTCATCTGCAGGTAGGCGTAGTGTGGCACCGCCATGAACCTCATGAACACGATACGTCCGAGGATGTAGTGGTATTGGCAGGGCCAGTCGACAACTTCGAATTCAATGCGCTCTCGCCGAAAGTTTACCGGTGTGCCGAAGATGACGTCAAGGCTGATCTTACCTAGGGGGTATACGCCTATCCCTAGGACGAATCCATGGAAGGTTGTGTCTGAAACTTCCAAACATGTTAGAGGAATCCGCATTGCGAGCAAGGTACTTGCAAACATGAGGTTAATGTCGCTTCCTGTTGGGGATATACTTTCCAGGTATCCTCACTGTACCTCACTAACCAGGGTGGCCCACTTCGGGTTAGAGCACTGCTTCACGGGCGGCCCAGTCAGGGAGAAGAGACGAAGTCCAGTCCGGCTATGAGAAGGCCCAGAAGACTTACCGACATAGGCCCATAGTGTTACTTGTAGTTCAAGATATACTTTGTAACTAACTCTTAGTCGTAGCCGGATTGATCTCTCCTGTAAACCCTAGGCCGGATATCTATATAAGCCGTCCTAGGGAGAGCCTTTAGGGCAACACCTTACAACACAATAGTCTACAATCTCAACTCGCACAGGCGATACCCTTGTAACCCATATTCCGGCTCTGCCGTATTACTGGATTGCTAGCAGGAGTAGGATCCATCCAAAGCCGGCGGATTCGAACCTGGGTAAACTTGTGTGCTCACCATCTTGGAATACCGTACGTCTAACACCCCTCTCTTACACACGCCTCGAGGACCCCTTCATGGCGTACTTGTCATCAATCCTACGACAGTTGGCACCCACCGAGGGGCTAGTGAGCTTCGAGTCTATGTTCTGAGCGGAATCTGTGAACATCGGAATTGGCGAGACTATCGCCGTCGGTCGCATCCTCTATGCAAGTGACGTCCCTCTCATCGTTCTCGACGAGACCTGGATTCCGGCTAGGGAAGCCATGACCACCTACACCATTATGTCTTTTGACGAGATCGATGTTTACATCGGTTTCGCTAAACCTGCCCACCCACCCAAGCGGTGATGATAGAGGCAGAAGAAAATTCTGGGTCCCCTCTATCCGCGGAGGCGGCAGAGTTCCGGATCTCAGAAATCACTAATCACACCCAGCTCGCACCCGTTGCGGAGATAGTGGAGAAAACTGAACCTGAAGTAGATCTTGCAGTACAAGTCGAATCTGGAGTGGATCTCCCTAGCGAGGTCGAATCCCAGATTGATCCACCTGTGGAGGTTGAAATCCAGGAAGAGCAAGAAAACAACTCTGATTCCGGCTCTAATAGTACCGGAATTAACAAACCCTTCCTGAGATACACGTTGAGGCGCATGATGATGCAAGACGCAAGCATGGACGAAATTCTCGAGACCATCCGGTGTTTCGAAGAAGCCAACCGCGAGAGCCGCAAATATCTCAGGAAGCACGTGTCACACTTTGTCCGATATGTTAGATCAGGATCCGGCTCTGCTGATGCTGGAGACAACAAAGACTCGGTGTTGGAGTCGATCGGAACAAGCGTCGACTTACCGGCATCTTCGGATGATTCCATGACGTTGGTAGATTTCCGGAAGTTCTCCATGGAATACGAAGAGGAGCTTAACTCCATAGGTACAGAAGAAAGAGAAGCCATGGACGAAGGATCCGGAGAAAACTCTCCTATAGCGTAGGACAACATGGATCTCGGAGATAATCCCGAGGAATAAATGGCCGAAAGTACCGATCAGAGTTTGACTCCGAAAAACAGGCCCAAAGCCGTCTTTGCTACTGGCGCTGCCAAGAAGGCAAAGAAGAAGAACATGAAGAGCAAGACGCCGACAAAAGATCTTCCAGCAGAGGAAGTGATTGCCGAGGAATATGATGAAGACTCTGATGGAGCACTTATCCCAGACGAACCCAAATAAGAATCGGCAGAAGGGCACGTGATCACTGAAGGTGCGTGTAAACTCATCGATGCTGCATTAACCACACCTGTCCCTACAGCTACAGAGCTTACTATCGAGGAGCTGGAGGAAAGGGCCTAGGCCCTAGAAGCGCGTCGCCAAGTACTCCTTGATGAAGCCAACATCATCCAGGAAGAAAAGAAGCGCATGGCAACTGCAGAGAAGTACATCTCTCGAGTGCATCAGATGACCCAGAAACGTCACACGCATAACGATCAATTTCCAGAAGTTCACAAAGTCCTCTTTGAGGGGGACCTAGGGATGCCTCGACTCGACAACAAGGGAGATCTGGTGTGCCCAATGCCGGTGCAAAACACTGTCACGGCTCGAGATATCCTGGCAAATAATCCAGGCCCAGAACAGGTTCGATTGGGCATTAAGCTACTCACCAAGAGCCTGGAGCAGCAGAAGGCCGCGAAGTCTGGAAGTGGAAAACTAGTCTCCCAATCCGACCAATGCCGCACGGATCTGGTTTGGAATGACATAAGACCCCAATGGGTTCCGGAACAGCATCGCCGTTCCGACTGTCAGGAAGACAACTACTCAAGAACTAGATCTTCAGGGTAGCACCACAGAACTGCACGAGACTAGCGCAACGTCGCTCCAGTTGCTGAGCAAGAAGCATTGTTGCGCTGTATCGAAGAAATCCTCCCTGGTGAGAGTCGAATGATCGCATGGAAGAAGACAAAGAGAAATGTCTGGAGGAGGACCGTCAAAGAATGCCACCTCCTAGACCCACAAGCCGTCCGGCTGAGCCCCACCGTGGTGGGAGTGATGGACGAAGGAACGACGGACACCGTGCCGAGACAAGCTGGCAGGGACCTCGTCGTAATGAAGACCCTCCCCGAAAACGGAATAATGACGCTCAAGACGGAGGCCGGTGATCAGCCAGAAACAATCTAGCTGCCCCACCTTCTCCACCAAGTAGCCATCACAACAACTCCCAGCGAGGCCAAGGAGGGCGCTGAGGCGGAGGAGGTGGTGGTAGAGGCCGAAGTCCGGCTCCAAGGCACCGCAGCCATACCCGTCAAACAGGACGACAATCTCTGTCTCCAAGTGACGCGAGACACCGGATTAACTCCAACATAGAGGCGCGGCGCTATGAAAATGATGATATATACGTGGGCCCAAAATGCTTCGGACCATGCATAAGAGCAACAAAATTCTCGGAAGGATTTGCTATCTCAAGACATATCCAACCCTACGACGGTGTAGCTCGGCCAGATACTGAGCTCCAAGATTTCTTCCAAGCTTGCTACATTGCCAAAGGCGGAAACAGCCTTGTCACGACCCGGTATCTCCCACTTATGTTGCGGAATACGGCACGGTCATGGTTCAATGAACTTCTAGAGAACACCATCCATAATTGGTATGACATGAAAACACGTTCTTTCGGAATTTTGAAGGCACATACCGGAGGCCCTGTACGGTAGGAGACCTACAGCATTGCACTCAGAAAGCCGGAGAAACTTGCCGAGATTATCTCGGATGATGGATTGACACTAAAAACTCTTACGAAGGAGTAAATGACCAAACTGTGATTGAAGCCTTCATTGAAGGTCTCCCAATTGGTTTGCTACGTCATCGCTTGAAGTGTGACAAGGTCACTGATCTGGGAGAGATGATAGAAATAGCGAGCAAGTATGCAGATGCTAACGATGATGCAGAGGGATTGCTAAATGCCCAGGCTGTGCCACAGTCGGCAAAACAACCAAAGCAGCAAGCTCAGAAGCGCAAGAATACTTCGGAAGAAAAACCCAACACAGAAACGGCAGTGGTCACTGCTACTTTCGGGTCTGGAGCACGAGGAGGGCACGGCGGTGGCCATAGATGCGGTCGTGGGACATCAAGAGTCCAGGCTAGAGGAGACCAGCAACCTGGCAAAACCTACTCCTGGGCCGACATTGCCAATAACCCGTGTGTGCATCACTTAGATGCTAATGGGGGCTTGTCTCACACAAACACCGAGTGTCGTTTTAATGACGACATCAAGAAAGACGATATCGCTAGCTATAGGGCTAAGCGGAAGAAGGGAAAGAAGAATCCCGAAAAAGATAAAGAGACCAAGGAAGATTCTGACATGGAGGAAGCTAACCCTTCAAATCCCAAGCCGGAGGGAAAGAAAAACTTCCCCACAAAGAAAGACACTTACATCACCTTCCTCGGATCTCAACCAGCTAAAGTCAAGAAAGCAGTTTTGCATGAACTCAACGCAATAGTTCGGGCTGTCCCCCAATACCTGGACTGGTCGGAAGTAGCAATCACCTTTGACCGCACTGATCATCCGCCTAAGTTGCATAGGCAAGGAAAATACGCCTTAGTCATCAATCCACTTATTGACGGCTATGGTTTCTCCAAGACTCTCATGGACGGCGGCAACAACATCAATATTCTTTATGTCGAAACGCTACACCGGATGCGAATCTCGGAGACCCAGCTGAATCACAGCTCTGTGATCTTTCATTGAGTTATCCCAGGAAGGCAAGCAAATTCCCTGGGAGAGATCACTTTGGATGTTACCTTTGGAACTCCAAAGAACTATCGGACGGAGGCACTTTCCTTCGAAGTGGTCCCGTTCAAGAGCCCGTACCATGCTATATTCGGACATCTGGCTTACTGGGCTTTTATGGCTCGTCCGTGTTACATTTACAATATGATGAAAATTCCAGATCCCAACGGCGTGATCACCATCAGGGGAGACCCGAAGAAAGCGCGAGAGTGCGAGGATGGAAATGCCACCTTTGCTGAAGCCGTGTTGCACCCCCAGGAGTACCAGCAGATCAAGAAGACCATAGATCCGTCCGAGATGCCCGCAATGAAGAAGGAGGTGACAAAGCCAAACCCGGAGTTCTAGGCATCGGAAGAGACGAAGAAGACGCCGTTGAAGGATGATGACCCCTCCAAGGTGACCTAGATAGGCGTAGGCCTAGATAGTGCATAGGTAAGCGTGCTTGTCAAGTTCCTCCAAGCAAATCAAGACATCTTTGCATGGCAGCCATCTGACATGACCGAAGTACCTAGGGAACTTGCCGAGCACTCTCTAAATATACACCCGAACGCTAAGCCCGTCAAACAGTCCCTATGATGTTTTGGCGACGAAAAGCGTAAGGCAATAGCTAAGGAACTATCCCAGCTCGAGTTAGCCAGATTCATAGAAGAGGTCATCCATACTGATTGGTCGGCCAACCCTGTAATGGTCCCTAAAAAGGACACCACTGATTTAAGGATGTGTGTTGATTATACTGCCTTGAACAAGGCTTGTCCCAAAGATCCATTCGCCCTGCCTAGAATTGATCAAGTTATCGATTCTACGGCAGGCATGAAACTCCTCTATTTTCTCGATGCATATTTCGGCTATCACCAAATTCGGATGAAGGAATCGGATAAAATCAAAACTTCATTCATAACCCCCTTCAGAACCTTCTGTTTCGTCACGATGCCCTTTGGGCTCTAGAACGCAGGAGCTACGTATCAGCGCACTATGCAGCATTGCCTCCACGACCAAATCGGACGCAACGTACATGCATATGTGGACGAAATTGTGGTGATGTACAAAAAGAAGGAAACATTAATTTCCGACTTGGAGGAAACGTTCGCCAATCTATGAAAATACAACATAATGCTTAATCCGAGAAAATGTTTCTTTGGAATCCCAGCTAGAAAATTGTTAGGTTTCATCATGTCTCAAAGAGGCATAGAGGTGAACCGAGACAAGATCAAGGCTATACTCAATATTTCCAGGCCGACTCGCCTGAAGCATGTTCAAATACTAACTGGTTGCATTGCTACAGTCAGTCGGTTTGTAAGCCGGCTTGGAGAAAGAGCCGCACCACTCTACAAGCTCATGTAAATGACCAAAAAATTCATTTGGACCGATGAAGCTGAAGCTGCATTACAAGATTTGAAAGAAGTACTCTCGTCTGCTCTTATCCTTGCAGCACCGGAATCAAGGGAACCGATGTTGCTCTTCTCGCTGTGACAAACAGGGTCGTCAGTGTCATCATGGTAGTGGAGAGACCAGAGGAAAATCAGGAACACCTGGTGCAGCGTCGTACTTACTAACTCAGCGAGGTCCTAACTGAATCAAAGCAGCGGTATCCACACTATCAAAAGCTGGCTTATGGTTTGTTTTTCGCATCCCGTAAGTTACGGCATTATTTTTAGGAACACCCAATTACCATGGTGAGCACAGCTCCCATGAGAAATATAATCAATATCAACGAGGCTACAGGACGCGTCGCAAAATGGGGCATAGAGCTTTTAGCTTTCGACATTCAGTATAAACCTTGAACAACAATCAAATCCCAAATCCTTGCTTACTTTGTTGCTAATTGGACAGAGACAAAGGAGAATATGACCCTCCCAGATTCGGAATATTGGACCCTATATTTTGATGGGTATAAGGCTCGAGGGGGCTCGGGGGCTGGCGTGGTGCTCAAATCACCCCAAGGAGATAAACTTTTATATGTGTTGCAGACCCACTTCACAGCGACAAATAACATTGCCGAGTATGAAGCACTGATGCATGGAATCTGGATCGCTAAGGATATCAGTATCTGCCGTTTGATGTGTTATGGAGATTCGGATCTTGTTGCTCAACAAGTGTCGGATATCTGTAATGCAAATAAGCACATGGCAGCATATAAAGCTGTCGTGGATGAATTATCTAGAACGTTCGAGGGATTTGAGGTTCAACACATCCCTCGAGCAGAAAATGAGGAAGCAGATGCATTATATCGAATAGGGTCTACACGGAAACAAGTCCCAGATGGCGCTTTTTTGAGCACCTCAAAGTTCCCTCTATAAAAGGAGTAGACGACGAATATCCGACCAAATCCGACTCACCTTTAGTAGCAGGTCTGGCTGTAATTCCTAGTTGGACTCAACCTGACATGGATATACCCTATAGGTACTCAAGTTTGGTATATACGGTCCAAATACGGTGAAAGCCCACGGCGTTGCCATGGCCCAATGAAGACTTCGAGTGGTCCATGGACTCTCGATGACTTGCGAGACAAGAAGAAGTTTAAAGATAGAAAGTTTAAAGGGAAAACCCTAATCTGTAACCGACTCGACCTGCTACCCGAGACCTGGCCTATCTATATAAAGGCTAGGAGGGGCGGCGAGGAGGACACACGTAAACCTAGTTTCCATAACCCTCGCCAAATTGCATATGTGCACCATTATAATCGTCGATTCCTTCATTAATTCCAAGAGCAGACAAGGAGGAGTAGGGAACTCTACGAGGCCTGAACCTAGGTAAACCTTGCGTCCTTGTGTGATTGTTTTCTAGCTGATTGATGCTTCCAGCGCTCCCTCCTTCTCCAAAACCCAAGTCCATAATAATGGGCATTGATGAGTTAAACCCTCGTCAATTGGTGCCGTCTGTGGGGGAGTGCTGATGTCGCAGCTTCTTCGGCCCCATCAACTGCGATCTACAACTCTGCAACAGTGGAGATTCGCCAGCTCTTCGACGCGTTCGACTTCACCGTCCACACATCGGCCACTCGCCTGGCTTTCGAGTCCGTGGGCGATGGAATCAGTCTGGCGATTGGGAGCTTCCACTTCCAGGTTGGTCATATGGGCACGGTTCGCATGCCTGACCAACCAACAGAACCCGCAATTGCTGCAGCATCGTGGTTTCTCCCACCAATCGGCACCCTCAGTGAGCTCAACACCTTAGCAGCAGCTGAGAGCACGGACGGCGACAGCAGTCGCGAATCCGATCTAGGTGACCTAGCAACTGAAGATGGAGCCTATGGCTCCGGCTCTGAAAGTTGTGGGAGTAATAGCTTCCCCAACCACTTCATGTGTGCCGTCATCAACGTTGGTGACACCTCCGCCAATCGCGACAACACGGGCAACGGTGGCAATGGATCCAATCCACCCAATGGTGGCATAACTAATGGCGGACCACCCAACGGTGGCCCCACACACGGCGGCAATGGCGCGCCCGTCAACAATGGAGGGGTAGTCGAACCACCAACCATGGTGAATGAAAACACTGGGGAGTGCGTAGTGATCAGGCTCAACGACAACGAGTGGGCCCGCTGTCAAGACGCCCTACGAGGCAACCCTCTGCCCTTCGGCTCTCTGCAAGAACTGCTGATGGGATACCATTGGCTCCTGAAGGAGGAACGCAAACGTCAAGTACATACAATCGCGCAACTCGAAGCGCGTAAAAAGGCGGCAGACGAGTTGAGCCTCCGACGAGCCGGGCTCTGTCCTCCCACGGAAGATCCTCCTCCAAATGCAACGAGTACATCGCTAACAAGAGGCGATCTCGATTAGCCCACCTCACCGAGCAAGAGCATATAGAAGCCGCAAAGGTCCTCGACTTCGGTTCCATGATGGTGGATACGCATGGCAATGTGCTCCCGAAAACGCCGCAAGCCACGGTAACGGCGGCCACCATGTACCTCCTCAACAGCTAGCTGGAGATCCACGAGCCGCCATGCACCGATCTATGATCGCGGGTTTGTGGCTAATCGAGGCCACCCTCGATAAAGAGCCAATGCCGGAACCTAAGAAGGGCAAAGCCCTGGCGACATGCTATTCCTCACCCTCGTCCAGCGACGACAGTCATGATCTGTCTCGGTGTCACCGCTCACGGCGGCACGATCACGACTACGACGCGCCCGATGACCTCACGCAGTGCAAAATCGACAAGTCAAGGGCACGACGTGCTCATTCGACTCATTTAGAAGAAGGCAGGACTGAACTCTACGGCGCCAGATGCTTCAGCAGAGCCATCAGGCAGAGGCGCATGCCTAAAGGATTCAAACTCCCATCGGAAAATCCAAAGTTTCATGGCCTACAGGACCCGAAGATCTGGTTGGAAGACCATTTTTCTCCGTCAAGCTACATGGCCAGAGTCGAAGCACGGCCATGCAATGCTTGCAGCTACAACTGTAGGGAACCGCCCGCACATGGCTCAACAATCTCCCGCGCAGATCCATTCGCAGCTGGGAAGAGCTGGCCTACACCTTTGTGCACAACTTCAAGGGCACTTACAAAAGACCCGCATCAATCAAAGAACTGAGGAGCTGCCAGCAAAGGTCGGCCGAATAGCTACGCTCGTACATCCAAAGGTGGTTTATCATCAAGAACTCTACAGAAAACATCTCGGAGGATTGTGCAATCGACGCATTCAACGGCAGTGTTCTCCGCATGGAGCTCAGAGAAGTGTTGGGTCGCTCGAAGCCCAAAACAATCGACCAACTGATGGAGATCGTGAATCAGTGGGCCGATGGAGAAGATTCGGTGAGAAACCGCACCTACTCCGACGATGATGAAGACCTCGGGCGCAGACGCGACCATCGAGGCAAGCGGCGAATGTGCACTTATGATGACCGCGATGACGTCAACATGGTCGCAGCTGGCTATGCCAACAAACGCGACGACGGCTGAAACAGTGGCTATCGCAGCGGCGGATATCGCGACTCTGGGAAAACCACGCAAGTATGGCAACGCCGTACTCGCGAGGAACCACCCGCAACATCCATCGAGGATAAACTGTCCGGGCCGTGCACCGTGCACTTCTACATCGACAAGAACGACGGCAAAAAGAAATCCAGCCACGTCCTCAACGACTGTCGCGAGTTCCTCAAACTCCATGAGGGCCTGGCTCGGATGAATCGCGACACGGTCAACAAGGGCTATGGAGCCGCCCCAGGCGCTGTGGCACATGGAGCTCCACCACCACCACGTGGACCACCACCACCCGCGGATGCGCTGGTACAGCACCACGGAGGCGAACCGTACCCACGGGCCGTAGGCAACATGATGATCCAAAAGGGACGCCCCTCAAATCGGGTGCAGAAGGCTATCACCCGCCAAGTCAACTTGGCAATAAACTCCCCACCGTCCATAACTAAGTACCTTAGTGGAAGCGACTCCTGCATCACCTTCGACAAGCGTGACCATACGCACCAAGTTCCCTGTCCAGGCCACTGTCCCCTTGTACTCGAGGCGCAAATCGGAGGCTTCGACATGAGTCGTGTATTCATGGATGGTGGAAGCGGCATCAACCTCATGTTCGCAAGTACCTTGCGTGCAATGAGGATCCCTCTAACATGCCTGGAGGTCTCAGACACGACATTTCATTGCATCGTCCTAGGCAAGGGCATATATGCCCTTGGCAAAATCAACCTCGACGTCATCTTCGGCATGCCGAAAAACTTTCGGCGCGAGCGCATCGACTTTGAAGTCGTCGACTAGCCTTCACAGTACCACTACATCCTCGGACGCGTCGCGTTCGCTAGGTTCATGGTGGTACCGCACTACGCCTACCTGCAGATGAAAATGCTAGGTCCCAACAGCGTCATCACAGTCAACGGGAGCTTCGAAAGGTGCGACAGCTGCGATAGGGAATTCAACAGAATCTCCCAGTCCTTCGGCATGCAGGAGGAACTTGCAAGATTAAAGGAGTCGACGGACAACGGTCTGTCTCCCCTAAACAGACCAAGCTCACCCGACCTATCCTTCGACTCGTTGGTGCACACAAAGAAAGTCTAGGTCCACCCAACGGACCCGACCAAGACGGCTCTCATCGCCAACAACTTGAGTTCCGCATAGGAACTCGCGCTCGTCGAATTCCTCTATGAGCACTGGGAAATCTTCGCCTGGTGTCCTGCGGACATGCCAGGAGTTCCCAGGGAATTCGCCGAGCATGCACTCAACGTGAATCCAGACGCCAGGCCAGTCAAGCAGACAATACGACGACTATCTGAACCACGAGCAAAAGCAGTCAGGATGGAGATCAACAGACTCCTCGACGCAAACTTTATACGCGAGATCAAGGAAAGCACTTGGCTCGCTAATACAGTACTGGTGCCCAAAAAATACACGGATATCCTGCGGATGTGCGTGGACTTCACCTCCTTGAATAAGCACTGCCCAAAGGATCACTTCCCGCTGCCACAAATCGACCAAATCACCGAATCCACCGCGGGATGTGAGCGCCTCTACTACCTCGACGCCTACTCAGGCTACAACCAGATTCGAATGAAGAAGGAAAACCAAGAGAAGACGGCGTTTACAACGTCCTTTGGTGTGTTCTGTTACAACACAATGCCCTTCGGGCTCAAAAATGCAGGAGCCACCTATCAACGGTGCATGCAGGCCTACCTCAAGAGCCAACTTGGTCGCAATATACAAGTCTACATTGAAGACATCGTCATCAAAACCAAGGAGGAAGCCTCGCTAATCGACGATCTCCGCGAGACCTTTGTCAACCTCGACAGCTACCGGATCAAACTCAATACGGAAAAATGCGCCTTTGGCGTGCCATCTAGGCAATTACTCGGGTATCTCATCTCTGCGAGGGGGATTGAGGCAAACCCGAAGAAAATAAAAGCCATACTGGCCATGGAGAAGCCAAAGAATGTAAGAGGCGTCCAATAGCTAGCTGGGTGAATCGCGGCGCTCAGTCGATTCATCAGTCGAATGGGCGAAAAGGCACTACCTTTCTACCAACTTCTCCGCAAAGCTGTAAAGTTCGAATGGACTGACAAGGCGTAAGAAGCATTCGAAGACCTCAAGCACCTACTGTCCACCTCGCCAGTACTGGTTACCTACTGTCCACCTCGCCAGTACTGGTAACACCACACGAAAAGGAACCACTACTGCTCTACATCTCTGCTACCAACCAGGTGGTCAGCACGGTGCTCGTGGTAGAACATGCTGAAGAAACCAAAGTCCACGGGGTGTAGCGCCCAGTCTACTACCTCAGCGAGGTGCTCACGCCAACAAAGCAGCGGTACCTGCACTACCAAAAGCTGGCATATGGCGTCTTCATGACAGCCAGGCGACTGGGCCACTACTTCCAGGAGCACCCAATCGTGGTGGTCAATGACGCCCCGCTTGGACATATTCTCAACAACCCCGATGCCACCGGATGAGTCGCGCTTTGGGGGATCGAGTTGTATCCATGAGACATTACATACGAGAAGCACGACGCGATCAAGTCACAAGTACTCCCTGATTTCCTCGTGCACTGGATGGAGAACCAGCTCCCCGAAAAGCCAGATATGTCCTATCTTTGGACAATGCACTTCCATGGGTCCAAACGAAAGGACGGAGCTGGTGCAGGTGTCATACTGACATCGCTCGAAGGATACAAGCTGAAATACATTCTGTGAATGCAGTTCACTGCCTCCAACAATAAAGCTGAGTACGAGGCTCTACTGCACGGGATGCGAATGGTGAAAGCCCGCGGCGCGAAGAGACTCATCATCTACGGTGACTCCAAACTGGTGGTCAATCAAACAATGCACGAGTGCGACGCGCTAAACGACAACATGATCGCCTACCGCGACCTCTACAACACACTCGAAGGGGACTTCAACGGCTGTGAACTACGACATGTAGGCCGCGAAAGCAATGAAGAAGCGGACGCACTCGCCAACATTGGCTCCACCTGCGCCCCATACCACCTGGGGTATTTCTCGAGCGCATCTGCGAACGCTCCATCAAGCCAAAGGCCGCAGAGAAGAAAACAAGCGCAACAACGATCTCGGGGGCTATGCCACCCAATGATCCAATGGCACTCGATGACCTGGAGCTTGACACAGGACTCGAGGGACCAATGGGTGTCATGATGATCGAGCCATCTTGGACTCAACCCTACATCACATATCTTCTCAGCAAGAGGCTGCCGGACGACACATTGCGCGACACATTGCGCGACGATCCAAGGCGTTCGTTGTTATCAACGGCGAACTGTACAAACGCAACATAACAGGAGTGCTCCAACGGTGCATCTCCAACAGAGATGGAAGGGCCATCCTCCTCGACATCCATGAAGGCACCTGCGGGCATCATCCTGGCAGTCGCACCCTCGTCGCCAAAGCCCTACGGGTTGGATTCTACTGGCCCACGGCCATGCGCGACGCCAAGGACATCGTTCCGTGATGTAACGCTTGCTAGCAATTCGCAAACAAACCACACGCACCAGGCGCAGAACTCCGGCCAATACCATTAGCTTTGCCCTTTGCGCAGTGGAGACTCGACATGGTCGGCAAGCTCCCAAGGTCCTCACGAGGAGGCTACGTCTACCTCTTAATCGCAGTTGACAAATTCACTAAGTGGATAGAGGCCATGCCAGTGACAAATCAATCAGGGAACAGCGCATTCAAGTTCTTCGAATCCATCGTCTACCGCTTCGGCGTGCCACACAGTATCAGCACAGACAACGCGACGAACCTCACCTCCAAGGAGTTCCAGGAATTCTGCAAAAACCTAGGAATCAATATAAGTTATGCCTCGGTGGCTCACCCGCAGACCAATGGTCAAGTCGAAAAGGCCAACGGTCTCGTCTGCGGTGGAATCAAGAAGCGAATCCTCCGACCACTCGAACAAGCTGCTGGATGCTGGCCGGATGAGCTGCAATCCGTACTCTAGAGCCTGCGCACAACTCCCAACAGCGCCACGAGATACACCCCGTTCTTCATGGTGCACGGTGCCGAAGCAGTGCTACCCGCCGAAGTACGCTACAAAGCACCACGGGTGGTCGCATACAACGAGAAAGAGTCAACTCTCGCACTCAAAGACTCCGTCGACCTCCTCGACGAGGCACGCGAAATCGCAGCGGAAAGATCAACGATCTACCAGCAAAATTTCTGCAACTACCACAGTAGACGGCTACGCCCCAGGTCCTTCGTCGAAGGAGATCTGGTCCTGCGATTGAAGCAACAAGGGCATCTCAAGCTCGAGTCCCCCTGAGAGGGACCATACGTGATTACAGAAGTAATCCCAGGTGGCGCCTATCGCCTTAAAGATTTCGAGACAGGAGTCGCATACTCCAACCCCTGGAACGTCGCGCAGCTGCGGCGCTTCTACCCTTAGTCGTTTTTCTTTCTTTACAATACAAATAAGGCTTTTCAGCCAGGCTACTTAGCCATACATTGTTCCTCATACTGTTCTACGAATAAATAAAGCTAAGTGCCCTAAACTCTATGTTTTTCTATTATTTTTCGCCATCTATTTACCCTTTACACATCTATTCTACGAACCAATCGCGATATCCTGAGTAGCTGACGCAATAATCGAACCTTTGACAAACACCAACCCAGCTGCAACGCACCTGGCAGGTTGGCAAGGTGCTGAGATAAACCTACGTCAGGCTAACGAAAAGGAATCGCATAGTGCAACACACTCGCAAAACATATAAGGTAACAAGCTCAATATAAAATCAATTACACTCAGCATATACATATGAACTTTACAACACTGGTACAATTCTGTGCAGGATACAAGTTAAACTACTGCTGTAGCAAAAGACCGTTTGTCTGCTCCTCAAAGAAGTCGACAATCTTCTCTGCTGGACGATCCACCGCCGGGTAATGTGGAACCATATTCCAGGTTGAACCTGCTGGTGGTGCCGGCGGCCCAGTAGCAATCGCTGCAACGTCTACATCAGGCCTATGTAGTCGCACCAGCGACAGAGCAGCCATGGCACCAGCCACTAACTGTTGGCGCACGCACTCGTGAACCGTGCTCAAATCTTGAAATTTAGACATGAGAGCCAACAGGCTCAAAGGGACGGCATCCAGGGGAAACATCGTCCGATATATATTCCTCAGGCACGACTGCGCCTTCTTGAGGAAGTGGAGTACTCGAGAGGCACGATCCTGCAGGGTCGCAAGTGCGATCGCACGATCATGGTCCACCCAAAAATACCCACTCGCCTGAAGCTTCTCCTATGTCAGGTCGTTCATGCGAATGGCGATCCTGTCCTTTTCATCCTACGGTTGACGAGCACTGACAACTACACCACACAAAAGCAAAGTGTGAAAGAGAGGCATCGTTGCGACTGACTAAAGGAAAAGATAAGATGAAGGCTAACTCTTGAACTGCTCACTTAGTTGGGCCACCTCCTCCAATAGGTACTTCTCGCGAGCAGAGGCTTTCTCCGCCTTCGACTTTCATACATCAGCACTACCACGGAGGATGGGCAACTCATGCTCCAGTTGTTTAATACGGTCGCGCAGTCGTGCAAGTAAAGACAACTCCTCCACCCTCGAACGAGGCTGAGCCAAGTTCTCACTGGCAGAGGGAGGATCAGAAGGATCACTCGAAGGAGCACTCGATGTACCCTACCACGAATCAAGCAAAACAACAAATAAGAGACCATGAATACATTAGGCAAAGGGCATATATGGATTCAGACAAAGGAAAAGTTTTGATTGGGACATCCCCACAAAATCATTGTTCCATCAAGCAAAAAAGGCTAAGCCACTACAGCTATTACAGAAGGAGACTAAGGCGCCACATGTTTCTTCGACTTGGACTTATGCCTCGGGGGCTTCATCGCATCCGTGGCTGTTTCTAACGCCACGGATTTGCCGGCAGTACCCCCGAAGCCGCAGCCATCGCAGCCTTCACCTGACGCCGCTCCTCGGAGTACTTGGCGAGTGTCTTGATAAGCTGGGGACCGTAATTTTTGCATTTGCCAGCATAGGGAGCAAAACTACCTGCTGGCCTCCAGCGTCGACATGCATCGCCTCCGAGATAGCTGCGGGGTCCATCTCCACGCCATGGGCCTGCACCATTGTGAGTGCCATGGTGGCACCGATGGAGCGCTGTGAATTTTTGAAGTCCGTAGGGATTCCTCCAGCCAGGGATTCCACCAGGTCGCCGAGATTGTCGATCATCCCAGCCTTCGGAGTTAAGTCCTCCCGAATGCGACTGAGCACATCCTTGGCCTTCCCCAGCGTATCCTGGAGGGATACGCTGCGGTCTTCAACTGCGGTGATGGCACCAGCCAAAGCATCATCGCGGAGAAGAGATTGGGCATCAAAGCTCAAGCCGCTAGCATCTGCATACACAAAAAGATTTAGTATAACAATCACACGTCAAAGTACAGAAGAGCAAGGCATATCCAGATGAAAAATACATACCTGAGAGGTACTTGGCAATTGAGAGAAGCTGCTCCTCGAACAACTTCTCCCTCTCAGCAGTGGAGGCAAGGAGATCCTGCTCTCGCTTCTACGACTCCTTCAAAGATGCGATCGCCTTGTCGCGGTTCTTCGTCGCCACAGTCAATGTCTTCTCCAATGCAACAGCATGGCGAAGTAATTCATTATGCTCAGTTGTGACATAAAGGGAGTGTTACCAAAAGTCGAATTGATACTATTCGCAAAAGACAAGGACAAAATCAAGACTTACTCTCGACAATGCGATGGCGATTGTCCAGTTGCGCATGCTGTCGACCCATATTAAGGACCTGCTCTATGAGGCGGGCGGCTTCCTTCACGATGAGCTGCACCAAAGACATTTAAACTTCAAGTAAAGCAAGCCACTAATAAATTCGACTGCCAACTACAAGATACCTACATGATCCTCCACAGACTCTGAAGAAGGTTAATGCACAGTCATCCGGGTAACCATATGATGCTCCCCAGCACACAGGGAACTCGACGAATTATGCCCGGAGTGGGCCGCCAATGGAGGAGTAGGAGACCACGAAGCCGACTTCTTGTACTTGGAGCCTACGACTCCGGACTCCTTCACAAATTGGACGTCGTTAGAAGACGACGTCACCGCTTGACTGAAACACAAATCAAGCAAAAGCTTCAGGACAGATTGCAACTCAAAGAAGAAAACAAAGTCGCGAATATAGAACTTACCAGTCAAATCTATCAAGATCGAAGGATTGCTCCTTCGACTCCGACGACTCCTTGGGCAGCCGCATCTTCTTGGCGATGACGGTGGCGGCAGCAAACCCAGTGGCGGCGCCTCCTTTCTTCTTCCCCATCTTGTGGTAGCGGTGCGAGCAGAGGAAATAGCTCGGAAACACGCGGAGTTGGTCCAGCGCCGCGAAGGGGACAAACTCTAGGAAACAGAGAGCAGCAACAATGGTGATGGAAGCACAAGCAGAGAAAGAGAAGATGGGAAATTACCGCAGCTGCGCTGCTACTTAACCCCCTTGCGGATGCAATCCAATGGTCGGCAGAAACCCTATTGGACGTGTGGCGCACATCGCGATCAGCATGTGGAGAGACTGAAACACGAACTGTCCCCCACTACCTCCATTACACGCGGAAATCGAGGAGGCACAGTTAAAACGAAAGATTACTAATACATTGCAAATGTATTTATAATTTTTGATGTTCCATGCTTGGTTTTATCTACTTTCTTATGTTTTGTCCACACTTTGGAGTACTTTTCGTATGATTTCTTGGACTAACCTATTAACAAGAGACACAGTGTCAGCTGCCTGTTTTCTGCTATTTTTTGTTCCAGGAGAGTCAAAAAATGAATATTCTCGGAATTGGACAGCACAAAAGCCAAAGTCATTATTTTATCGAGGGACACCTAGAGCTAGAATACAAGATGGAGAGGGGCTGGGGCCTGGCCACACCACCTAGCCGTGTGGCCAGGCTTGGCCCGCGCCAGGGGGTGGTCTGGCCACCCCAGGCACCCCCTCGGCCTATCCTTTCGCCTATATATTGCCTCTGATACGGAAACCCTAAGTACCCGATCAAAATTCCATGAAAGAGTCTGTAGCCGCCGTTGTCACTGTCCCTAGATCGGGAGGGATCTGAAGCTCTTCTCGGCACCCTTCTGGAGAGGGGAATTCACCCTGGAGGCCTTCTTCATCATCATGCAAGCCTCCTGTGTGATGCGTGATTAGTTCATCTTTGGACTACGGGTCCATCTAGTAGCTAGATGGTTGGTTCTCCTCATTCGTGCTATCATGTTTAGATCTTGTGAGCTCCGTTCATGATCAACATCACCTATTTGTAATTCTGCATGTTGTGTTTGAGGGGATCCGATGGATATTGAGATGCTATTTTAGATTGATTATTTATTCTATCATGTCTTTGTTATTTGTGATCTTGCATGCTTTCTGTTGTTAGTAGCTATTGTTATCTTGGCCAAGTAGATGCTAGAAACTCCAAGAGTTAGTATTTATGCTCGATAGTGGGTTCATGCCTCTTGTAATCTAGGGAAGTGACAGAAATCTCTAAGGTACTAGATGTGATGTTGCTACTAGGGAGAAAACAACAATCCTTTGTTCATAAAGCAATCGTATTGTTTACTTTACACGCAATTCATAATGCAATTATCCGTTGCTTGCAACTTCATACTGGAGGGGGTTCGGATGATAACCTGATGGTGGATTATTAGTCAAAGATGCAGTTGGATGGCGGTCTATGTATAATGTTGTAATGCCCAATCGAATCTCATAGGCGTCAAGATGATTAGTATATGCTTGTATGCTTTCTATATATTTGTCAATTGCCCCGCTGTAATTTGTTCACCCAACATATTATCTATCTTAAGGAGAGCCACCTCTAGTGAACTATGGACCCCGGTCCTTTCTTTTACAATCAATCTACAATCAATTGTTTACTGCTTTGTGTTTACTTTCTGCAAACTATTACTTTCTTCCATTCGATACATGTAATCCTTTGTTTTCAGCAAAACCGGTGAGATTGACAATCTTATCGCAAGTTGGGGACAAAGTTCTGTGGTTGTGTTGTGCAGGTCTCCACGTTGCTACTAGTACCGGTAGTGTACCCTGCCAAGGCTCAGCTAGCAACACCTTTGGGGTGTTTCCTTGCTCCTACTGGATTGATAACCTTGGTTTCGTACTGAGGGAAAACTTGCTGCTGTGCTCATCATACCTTCCTCTTGGGGTTCCCCAACGAGCTCGATATATTTTGGGCCATCAAGCATATTTTCTGGCGCCATTGCCGGGGAGTCAAGGACATCTTCACAAGGGGAGTCCCTCATAACCGATCTCTTTACTTTGTTATTTTTGTTTTTCTTAGTTTACTTTTGCTTTGTTTGCTTGTTTCTTTATCAAAAACACAAAAAAATTAGTTTTACAAGTTTGCTTTCTTTATTAAAAACACACAAAAATTAAGTCTCCTATAGTTGTTACCTCTTTCTAGCTTACCATGTTGATCTCTAAGTTTACCCTGAAAGACCTTTCAATAGTAGTGGCTCTATAATTGGGAAAGATAATATTGAAGAATTCTTTAATCATGTTAGTAAGCATGAGGATATTGAGGATAGACCCCTTGCAGAACTTGCTCCAAACTATGAGATTTCTGCAACTTATTTAGTTCACATGTTGGAAGCTATGTTTGTTAATCTTAACCTCTTAATGCAAGTAATGTTTCTTAAACTTAAAGAAATTGAGGACCCTGAAAAGAGGGACTTTATTCTAGAAACTTTGCTTCAGGAATTCTATGATGTTGCCAAGGAAGCTAGAAAAGTCTTTGAATGCTTCAATATACTAGGCTCATGTGTAGATGTTATTGGTACATGAGAAAATATGAACAAAACTGAACCTAATGGGGAGGAAACTAAGATACCAATACCCTTTAAAATAGTAGCAATACATGAAGCCATAGAAAATAATCTTGATTGGATTGTTCCTGAAAACCCCTTTGATGAAAATAGTGAACCTAAGAGCATTGAGAGAGGATGCTCTAGAACTTATTTGGATGATATACCTTTCCTTGTTGAAGATATTTCTGGTATTAATCTTAATGCTTCTTCATTTGAGAACACTTGATTCTTTTTCTTGCTTCTTATGCCTAACTTAAAGGCGTTAAAGAAAAGTACTTATTGGGAGATAACCCAAAAGTCTTAGATGAGTCTTGGAAGTTATTACCTCTGTAATAACCGCTCCTTATCCTTTTTATTTGCTTTTTGTGCCAAGAGTAACCTCTAATGAGAGAGAAGTAATGATTGGGAAAGTTGCTGTCCCGAAACAGATTTTTGTGCTTCACCGTAAAAATTCGTGTAAAATCTCTGTACGTCCTTTAGAGGCGTGAATTTTTTTGCTTCTTCCCCAGGTTGTTATCTAACTTTAGTTAGTTCAACACTTTTTGATTTGATCAACGCAAAGTCTTCGAAAAAATTCGTCTTGACCTGCTGGTCTGTTTTGACAGATTTTTGCCATTTTCTGCATTTGCTTCTTGTTGGTTCCTTTTTGAGTTATTTTGGGAATTGAGATTTTTTAGGGAAGTGATACAGTATCTTGTGTTTTAATGGAAGTTTTATTGGTGTTATAACTGAACGTAAAGACTTATTATCTTGAGTGCACTAATGTTGCTAATAAAGATTGTGTGAAGTTTTGTATGAAGGAAAAATTCAGGTGTATGGAAGGAATGAGTAATGAGATGAAGGATGGACTAAAGCTCAAGCTTGGGGATGCCACGCGTGTCACCCCAAGAAATATCCAAAAAGTACAAGAGTCAAAGCTTGGGGATGCCCAAGGCATCCCCTTCTTCATCAATAAAAATCACATGTTTCTTCCAAACGCTTCATTTTTATTGTTTCATGCACAGTTGTGTTGTTCTTGGAGCGTCTTCTTTTTCATTTTTGTTTTGATTTTTCGTTTGCTTGGTTTGCTTAGTTTGCTGAAATAAATTGGTTGTACCCCCTCTTTCATACATTGGTTTTCAAATAGTTTGGTTTGGATTGGAAAAGAGTAGGAAAGTTCATGGTTAAGTGGTAAAGAGAGCTTGTTTTTGACTGTGGCCTATGCTTTGTCATGCCATGCTTGATATTGTTTTGGCTTTATGCTTAGTATTCTTTGATGTAGCATGACTTGTTATAAGCAATTGAGATTGCTTAATGTGCCTTGGATGAATCATGTGTTGTTTTAGCATAGTATAGTGGTATTCTCCTTTGATGCTTTATTTGGGTAGACTTGGCACATGCTCACACCATGTTATGACTATCCCAAGTCACCATAGCCTTGATGATCCTTTAGTTTTCAACTTTTAGTATCACTTTATGCTTTGATCAATGATGTTTTGTCGCTCTGCATGATTATGGCCATTATTGCTCTCTTAGTTTGTCGCTCCTAGTCTTTTGCTAGCCTCCACAACCAAGTATGAGTTCCACACATGCATCCAACTCCTTAAACCAAGTTATTCCAAAGAGTCCACCATACTTACCTACTAGCATATGCTATTCCAAGTATATTCATGTTTTTGTTTACCTTCCGAATTAAACTTGTTATGAGAAAACTAGTGATTAAAGCTCTCACGAACTTGATGGCACACTTTACTTTTCTTGCTCTTAATAAACTTGAACCATTGTGTTGTCTATGTTGTATATGCTTGCACTTATTTGTTGGGGATTAGCAGAACCATGCTGTCATGGGGAACGCTTTCAATATTGCACTTGTACTTTGTACCTAGTTGATATCATGCTATTTTGTCTATGGATGTCGTCGGCGTGAAATGAAACGGGAGCATGTAAGTCCATGGAGTTATGTATATGTGTTAGAGAAACACCTGGGCCGCTGGTCTAATCCATGCTGCCATGGTGGAAACCTACAGCGTAACCATAATGAGTTGTCTATGAAGCATTCTTCTTATAAAAAAAGAGTCGATATTGAGAAAAAAGAGAAAAAGAAAAAAAGATTATGAAAAGAGGAAAGAGAGAAAAAAGCACCATATTCCCATGGTAAATAAGAAGATTGCTGAGATGCTCGTTGTCTTCTTGCCTTGTCATTTTGATATGGGGATTCTACCGTATCATCGGGCAAGGGGTACCCCGTTGGCGGTTCTCTATGATACACATGTACTTACGATGACAAGAACTTACCGGTGACTAAACTTGAGTAGCATGAGGAGCGGCCCTCGTATTCAAGGGACATGATATTTCCAACTTATACTTCGTCAAGCATCTACACCATAGTTTGTTCACTTTAACCTTAATCACTTCAAGATGCTTATGATAGGGGCAATGAGAGATGAAAGCTATTAAGTACCATAATTTTTGGAAGCTCTTTATGAAACTTGAATCCCTACTTCCTTCTATGTAGGACTTTCTTCCACTTATATATTGAGTCTCCACCTTCTATCTTTATGCACTTACTTTGAGAGCATAGTGGCCATTCTTAGTTCTATGTGCATTGTCCCAAGACTTGTTGATTGATGCATACTTTGATGTTGCTTGTTTTAAACTATTTGTATCTAGTCACTCTTATGAACTTTGAAGGTGTCCTATGCATTTATGTTTGCTACTCTATGAGGGACAAGCTGAATACTACTATGCTATGTTTTCTTTATGTGAAACAAACAAACGTCTTGCAAAGAATTGTTATTCATGAATCTTTTGTTTGTTCCCTTTCATGTTGCAACATAGTTGCTTTGTCTTATTGCTAGAACTTTATCTTTCATGTTATGATTGAAGTACTATGATCCTAGCTTTAAATGTTTTGAAAATACTTTGATCAAGTTAATGATGGTGCATGTCACCTCAAAAATTATTCTTTCTTTTTATCACTTACCTACTCGAGGACGAGCAGGAGTTAAGCTTGGGGATGTTGATACATTGCAAATGTATCTATAATTTTTGATGTTCCATGCTTGGTTTTATCTACTTTCTAATGTTTTGTCCACACTTTGGAGTACTTTTCATATGATTTCTCGGAATAACCTATTAACAAGAGCCACAGTGCCAGCTGCCTGTTTTATGTTGTTTTTGGTTCCACGAAAGTAAGAAAATGAATATTCTCGGAATTGGACGGGACAAAAGCCAAAGTCATTATTTTACCGAGGGACACCTGGAGCCAGAATACGAGACGGAGAGGGTTTGGGGCCTAGCCACACCACCTGGCTGCGCGGACAGGCTTGACCCGCGCCAGGGGGTGGTATGGCCGCCCTAGGCACCCCCTCGGCCTCTCCTTCCGTCTATATATTGCCTCTGATACAGAAACCCTAAGTACCCGATCAAAATTCCACGAAAGAGTCTATAGCCGTCGTCGTCTCTGTCCCTAGATCGGGAGGGATCTGAAGCTCTTCCCGGCACCCTGCCAGAGAGGGGAATTAACCCTGGAGGCCTTCTTCATCATCGTGCAAGCCTCCGGTGTGATGCGTGAGTAGTTCATCTCTAGACTACGGGTCCATGTAGTAGCTAGATGGCTGGTTCTCCTCCTTTGTGCTATCATGTTTAGATCTTGTGAGCTCCGTTCATGATCAAGGTCATCTATTTGTAATTCTGCATGTTGTGTTTGCGGGGATCCGATGGATATTGAGATGCTATTTCAGATTGATTATTGATTCTATCATGTCTTTGTTATTTGTGATCTTGCATGCTTTCCGTTGTTAATACCTATCTTGGCCAAGTAGATGCTAGCAACTCCAAGAGTTAGTATTTATGCTCGATAGTGGATTCATGCCTCTGGTAATCTAGGGAAGTGACAGAAATCACTAAGGTACTAGATGTGCTATCGCTACTAGGGAGAAAACAACAATCCTTTGTTTATAGAACAATCGTATTGTTTACTTTACACGCAGTTCGTAATGCAATTATCCGTTGCTTGCAACTTAATACTGGAGGGGGTTCGGATGATAACCTGAAGGTGGATTATTAGTCATAGTTGGAGTTGGATGGCGGTCTATGTATAATGTTGTAATGCCCAATCAAATCTCAAAGGAGTCAAGATGATTAGTAGATGCTTGTATGCTTTCTCGATGTTTTTCAATTGCCCTGCTGTTATTTGTTCACCCAACATGTTATCTATCTTAAGGAGATTCACCTCTAGTGAACTATGGACACCGGTCCTTTCTTTTACAATCAATCTACAATGAACTGTTTACTGCTTTGTGTTTACTTTCTGCAAACTATTACTTCCTTCCATTCGATACGTTTAATCCTTTGTTTTCAGCAAAATCGGTGAGATTGACAACCTCATCGCAAGTTGGGGACAAAGTTCTATGGTTGTGTTGTGTAGGTCTCCACGTTGCTACTAGCACCGGTAGTGCACCCTGCCAAGGCTCAGCTAGCAACACCTTTGGGGTGTTTCCTTGCTCCTACTGGATGGATAACCTTGGTTTTGTACTGAGGGAAAACTTGCTGTTGTGCTCATCATACCTTCCTCTTGGGGTTCCCCAACGAGCTCGATATATTTTTGGCCATCAAGTACGCACGCCCGGTCAAGTCAGGGTCAGAAAATGAGACCCACCACTCGTCATGTCCCGTCAAAGCCGCTCACGTGGGCAACTTAGGTCATCACATCTTCAACACTAATGTCATCAAAGATGAGCACTACAAGACTTCAACTACTTTAGTCCTTGCTCGAGTCTTCGACTCCACCAAGCACTCGGGGGCTACTCCCATAGGGAGCGCTGGTCGCGCACCCTACGATTTTCTTTTTTATACAGGAATATGGACATTCAAAAGCATACCCAACCACTCAAATCTAGCATTCGACTATGGATCATGGGTTACTCCCATAGGGAGCGCTAGAAACAAATTCGACTGAAACAAGCAAACAAAATATGACAGCAGTCGCGAAAGTTCTTTAGTCCCTGCCTGAGTCTTCGACTCAACCAGGCACTCGGGGGCTATTCCCATAGGGAGCACTGGTCGTGCACCCTATGATTATTTGTGCATCGTACTGTGTACTAACAACATCCACACTCAAAGTCTATGGCGACACCACCTCATATTTTCCCTATAAAGAGATTGCGTCTCCTAGGTCACCCGAATCATCTCCGCGATGACAAAAATTTGGATGCCGCGCTTATAGCGTGAAGATAAGACCTGAATAAGGCCTCGCAACGCATTTGCTGCGCACTACCAGAAATATATTCCTACCTACAGGTACGATGAACATGCCTTGACGGACGCGTCGAGTGCTCACATCCACATAGTTGAATTCGACTCCTATAAGACCTCCGTGGCTTGAGTTGAATTACACCAGCACTTTTCCGAATTCGAGTCCTGGGACTCAAGTTCGAGTAGATGGCGTTGTTTTGCCCTAAGGCAGTTAATTGATACCGATACATCGGTTAAATCAGGCACGCATATCAACAAACCCTATGACATAAGCAGAACACTTGAAAAAATAATTAGTCATGCACTCGAAAGGCTTCATAAAGTCCCCAGTCGAATCTACGATTCCACTGGACACTCGGGGGCTACTGACATGGGTATACCCTGCAGGTACATGAGTTTGGTATATACGGTCCAAATATGGTGGAAGCCAACGGCGTTGCCACGGCCCAATGAAAACTTCGAGTGGCCCACGGACTCTCGATGACTTGCGAGACAAGAAGAAGTTTAAAGATAGAAAGTTTAAAGGGAAAACCCTAATCTGTAACTGACTTGACCTGCTACCCGAGACCTGGAATATCTATATAAAGGCTAGGAGGGGGCGGCGAGGAGGACACACGCAACCCTAGTTTCCCCAACCCTCGCCAGATTGCATCTACAAACCATTGTAATTGTCGATTCCTTCATTAATTCCAAGAGCAGACAAGGAGGAGTAGGGACCTCTACGAGGCCTGAACCTGGGTAAACCTTGCATCCCTGTGTGCTTGTTTGCTAGCCGATTGATGCTTCCAGCGCTCCCTCCTTCTCCAAAACCCAAGTCCATAACAATATGTTGGGTCCGCAGCATAGAAAACAAAAAATTTCCTATGATGAGAACTATACACCAAGATCTATCTACTAGATACAGAGCAACGGGTGGACATACATCCATGGAGAACTTACCCTCGAAGACAACGAGTTTTGTTAACGAGTAGGAACTCGTGGTTGATGTAGTCGTACGCTTGCCGATCTCAAGATCGTGTGGAAGTCCGAGCGCCGCAAATCAGCAGCGCATCCGTCCTCGCACACACGTTCAAGCCACCGGACAACCTCCACCTCCTCGCTCCAGTGAATCAGCGGAAGCAGCAACTCCTTCTAGACGCAAGGCCACCGGGAACATGTATCTCGCTAATCCGAGACCATGGGAAAATATCTAGAGGGGGAGAGAGATCCTTCACGAGGAGGTGTGAGGATGAAGGAGGAGAGGGGGGCCTTTTATAGGAGGAGGGGGGTGCCCCCTCTCTCCATGGCCGGCCATGGCCGGCGCATGGGGGGGTGACCCCTCACCTCCCCCATTCATGTGGTAGTAATCCCTCCACATTAAAATGCCCCTTTACATTCTCTTTTAAAGTCTCCACTTTAAATGCATTAAATTTCTCCAAATTTAATGCTCTCTCATTTAATAAAACTCTTTTATTATTTTATTCAGAATTTTGTTAATTACTTTAATTAACAAACATTCACATAAAACCCCTTGCAACATTTCAATATCACATGTAGAACCACTTTCTGCAATTTCACCCGAAACAATTCTGGTTTCTATCGAAACAATTCCTGTTGCTATCAAAACATTTCCTGCGCTTTGCAAACCTTTTGTCTGGAACATATGTGCTCCTAAATGGTTTCCGGAAACCCTTAAGTGTGTCACCCTACGGTTCACGAATAATGCAGACATGATTGAGACTCCTCTGAGATCAATAATCGGAAGCGGGACCTGGAGATCCATACTGACTCCTGCACATTCAACGATGACTTCTGTGATCGTGAGAACCTTTAACGTCAGCAATTTAATCCCTTTGTCTCATGATATAATACATGTCCGAGATTTGATCATCGGTATCCAAATACCTAGTTTGATCTCGTTACTGACATGCACTCTTTTCTCGTTCCTGTGATATAACATTCTAGTGATCACATCACTTGCTTGCAAGCTATCTTAATGTGATATCACCGAGAGGGCCCAGAGTATATCTATCCGTCATCTGGATTGACCAATTCCACTCTTGATCCATGAGCCTCAACATAACACCTTCGTAGTACTGAACCCATCTTTATAGTCACCCTGTTACGGTGTGACATTTGATGTTATCAAGATACTCTTCCGGTGTTAGCAATTAACATGATCTCATGGTCTAAGGACTAAGACTACTTTGTATGATGTTATAGAAATATAAAAATAATGACTTGATCGTAATGCTATACTTCGGATGAATGTTCATCACATCATTTCACAAATGCTGTGACCTTGTTATTAACAACATCCAATGTCCATGATCAGGAAACTTTGATCATCTTGTTAATCAACAAGCTAGTCTATAAGAGAGGCATAAATAGGAACCCTTTTTGTTTATTAAACACACATGTATTGATGTTTCCTATCATTACAATTATAGCATGCAAAATAAAAATCTATCATATATAAGGAATATATAATAACAACTTTATTATTGCCTCTCAGGGCATATTTCCTTTAGTCTCCCACTTGCACTAGAGACCTAGTTCACATACTGATAAATCTAACACCCATGGAGTTCTGGTGTTGATCATGTTTTTCCCTAGGGAGTACTTTAGTCAACGGATCTGCTACATTTAGGTCCGTGTGCACTTTACAAATCTTTATATCTCCATCCTTGACATGCTCGCGGATGGAGTGAAACCGGCGCTTAATATGTTTGGAATTCTTGTGAGACCTTGGTTCCTTTTGCGTTGGCTATGGCTCCATTGTTGTCATAATAGATCACCATCGGGTCCAACGCACTGGGAACCACACCCAGTTCTGTAATGAACTCTTTCATCCAAACTGCTTCCTGCGCTGCTTCTGAAGCAGCAACATATTCTGCCTCCGTTGTTGATCCAGCCACCACAGGTTGTTTGGAACTCCTCCAACTAACTGCTGCTCCGTTCAAGAGAAATACGTATCCGGATTGAGACTTAGAGTAATCCGGATCGGTGTCAAAGCTAGCATCGACATAACACTTAGCGACCAGCTCTTCTTCACCTCCGTATATAAGAAGCATATCCTTAGTTCTTCTCAAGTACTTGAGGATGTTCTTTACCGCTATCCAGTGTTCCGAACCTGGATCAGATTGGTACCTACTAGTCAAACTAATAGCATGTGCCACATCCGGTCTTGTACATAGCATGGCATACATTATAGAGCCTATGGCCGAGGCATAGGGGATCTTATCCATCATCTCTCTTTCTTCCGCCGTAGCCGGACTTTGAGTCTTACTCAATGTCTTGCCTTGCAACATAGGTAAGAACCCCTTCTTACTTTCGTCCATATTAAACTTCTTTAATATCTTATCAAGGTATGTACTCTGCGATAGCCCAATTAGGCGTCTTGATCTATCTCTATAGATTTTAATGCCTAATATATATGAAGCTTCACCAAGGTCCTTCATCGAAAATTTGCTGTTTAGATAACTTTTAACACTGTTTAAAAGAGCAATATCATTTCCAATAAATAATATGTCATCCACATATAATATTAGAAATGCCACATTGCTCTCACTCACTTTCTTGTAAATACAAGCCTCTCCATAAGTTTGGACAAATCCAAACTCTTTGATCACCTCATCAAAGCGGAGATTCCAACTCCGGGATGCTTGCTTCAGTCCATAGATGGATCGCTGAAGTTTGCACACCTTATCAGCATCCTTAGGATCGACAAAACCCTTTGGTTGTATCATATACAACTCTTCTTCAATATTACCATTGAGGAACGCAGTTTTGACATCCATCTGCCATATTTCATAATCGAAATATGCAGCAATTGCTAACATAATCCTAACCGACTTAAGCATCGCTACGGGAGAGAATATCTCATCGTAGTCAACTCCTTGAATTTGTCGAAACCCCTTTGCGACAAGTCGAGCCTTATTGATGGTTACATTACCATCAGCATCAGTTTTTCTTTTGAAAATCCATTTATTCTCAACGACCTTTTGATCGTGAGGTAAGTCCACCAAGGTCCAAACCTTGTTTTCGTACATGGATTCCATCTCGGATTTCATGGCTTCTAGCCATTTGTTGGAATCAGGGCTCATCATCGCTTCTTCATATGTCGCAGGGTCATCTATTTCATCAATCATGAAATTCATAACAGGATTGCCATACAGTTTAGGAGCTGCACGTGTCCTGCTTGACCTGCGAGGTTCGGTAGTGTCCTCTTTCGGAGTTTCATGATCAATATCATTAGCTCTCTATTCATTAGGTGAAGTCAACTCCGAAACAACTTCCGGTGCTGCGCTACTCGCCATTTCATGAAGAGAAGGTTCAATAACCTCTTCGAGTTCTACCTTCCGACTACTCACACCTTTCACGAGAAACTCCTTCTCAAGAAAGGATCCACTCTTGGCAACAAAGACCTTGCCCTTGGATCTGTGATAGAAGGTATACCCAATCATTTCCTTAGGGTATCCTATGAAGACGCATTTTTCCGCTTTGGGTTCGAGTTTATCCGGTTGAAGTTTCTTCACATAAACATCACATCCCCAAACTTTAAGATATGACAGCTTAGGTTTGTTTCCAAACCATAATTCATACGGTGTCTTTTCCACGGATTTAGATGGTGCCCTATTTAAAGTGAATGTAGCGGTTTCCAGTGCATAACCCCAAAATGACAGTGGCAAGTCAGTCAGAGACATCATAGATCGAACCATATCCAATAAAGTACGATTACAACGTTCTGACACACCATTACTTTCTGGTGTTCCGGAAGGCGTGAGTTGTGAAACTATTCCACAATCTTTCATGTGTGTGCTAAACTCGTAACTTAGATACTCTCCTCCACCGTCAGACCGTAGAAATTTGATCTTTCTATTACAATGATTTCCACTTCATTCTGAAATTCTTTGAACTTTTCAAAACTTTCAGACTTATGTTTCATCAAATAGATATACCTGTATCTACTCAAATCATCCATGAAAGTAACAAAATAACGATATCCACCTCGCGCCGACACACTCATTGGTCCACACACATCAGTATGTATGATTTCCAATAAATCTGTCGCCCGTTCCATTGAACCAGAAAACGGCGTTCTAGTCATCTTGCCCATAAGGCATCGCTCACATGTATCAAATGATTCAAAATCAAGTGATTCCAAAAGTCCATCAAAATGGAGTTTCTTCATGCGTTTAACGCCAATATGACCTAGACGGTAGTGCCACATATATGCAGATATATCATTATCAAGTTTAATCCTTTTAGCATCAACATTATGAATATGCGTAATACTTCTATCGAGATCCAATAGAAATAAACCATTCAACACCAGGTGCATGACCATAAAAGATATTATTCATATAAATCGAACAACCATTGTTTTTAGATTTAAACGAATAACCACTTTGCATCAAACATGATCCAGATACAATGTTCATGCTCAGTGCAGGCACCAAATAACAATTATTCAGGTTTATAACTAATCCCGACGGCATATGGAGAGGTAGCTTTCCGACGGCGATCACATCAACTCTTGATCCATTGCCGACCCGCATCGTGACCTCATCCCTTGCTAGTTGTCGCTTGTTCCGCAGCCCCTGAACCGAGTTACTTATATTAGCAACCGATCCCGTATCAAATACCCAGGTGCTACTGCGAGTACTAGTCAAGTACACATCATTAACATGTATATCACATATACCTTTGTTTGCCTTGCCAGACTTCTTGTCTGCCAAATACTTGGGGCAGTTGCGCTTCCAATGGCCAGTCCCCTTGCAATAGTAGCACTCGGTGTCAGACTTAGGGCCAGCTTGGGGTTTCTTTTCAGGCGCAGCAACAGATTTGCCACCCTTCTTTCCCTTCTGCTTGCCTTTCTTGTCCTTCTTGAAACCGGTGGTCTTATTGATCATCAACACTTGATGTTCTTTCCTAATCTTCACTTCTGCAGTCTTAAGCATTGACAGAAGCTCGGGAAGAGACTTCTTCATGCCCTGCATATTATAGTTCATCACGAAGCTCTTGTAGCTAGGTGGCAGAGATTGGAGAACACGATGTATGCCTAAGTCAATGGGAATCGTTATTCCCAAGGACACAAGCTTATCGGCGTACCCAGACATTTTGAGTATGTGCTCATTAACGGAGTTGTTCTCTTCCATCATGCAGCTAAAGAACTTTTCAGAAGCATTATAACTCTCTACGGCAGCATGGGTATCGAAAATCATTTTCAATTCTCCCATGGTATCAAAGGCATTGCCATTTTCGAAGCGTTTTCGAAGTTCTGGCTCTAGCCCATACAGTATGCCGCAATGAACTAAGTTGTGGTCCTCCTGACGAGTTATATAGACGTTCTTTTCCTCGTTAGGGGCATCAGGAGCTGGTGGGGGGCCTAGCAGCGCCTCTAGCACATATTGCTTTTGTGCAGCAGTGAGGAGAATCCTCAAATTCATAGCCCAATTGGTGAAGTTGCTACCATTCGCAGCAAGCTTCTCTTTCTCCATGAACACATTGAAATTAAAAGCAGGTGGTGCCATCTACAACAGAATTTGTAAATATATTTAGACTAATTTTTATGATAGATTGAGTTGAACTAATCCAAATTACTAATGAACTCCCACTCAAAAACGACATCCCTCGTGTCCTTTTGGTGATTACATGAACCAAATCCACTACACCAAGTCCGATCATCACGTGAGTCGGTGTATCTTCAAAGGCGAGTATCTATATAGGCATCATATCAACTATATGACTCATGCTTAACCTTTCGGTCTGTGTTCCGAGGCCATGTCTGTACATGATAGGCTCGTCAAGTAAGAACCTTAGTATTCACGTGTGTAAAACTGTCTTACACCCGTTGTATGAAAGCGTAGAGTCAAGAACACCCGATCATCACGTGATGCCTCAAAACACGATCCACAAAACGGTGCATACTTAAGGAAGAACACATTTTATCTTGATATCTAAATGAGGGATCATCTTATAATGCTACCAAAAGCGCCAAACTAGCAATATAAGATGCTAACATCTAATGTGTGAAGTGAGGTGATATGGTCCATGCATTTGATCTCTATCATTTGCATCGTGGTATGATCTCTATCATTCCTTTGTGTGTAAGGCCAAGGTCTATGGAACTTACACGTTGAGTGAGTTGTAAGAGTATCTATCATACATCTACTTACAACAATACCATATCAAGACACTAGCCCAGCAACGATCTAAACTAGACGCCTCTAATTTATCAATTGCAAGTTTTACGTGGCTTAGGGCTTTCGGAGATAGAACCGGTCTTACCTACGAACATGAACCACAACGAGGATAACCAAGTTATTAGCAACTCGTTGTAAATCAGATATTGACTATAGTAGGAGAGACAGACATCCGCCAGCCACTTATGCAAAACAAGTTGCATGTCAGTCGTGGAACCGGTCTCATGTACGATGACATGTAAGGTTTGTCCGGGCCGCTTCATCCCACTATGCCACCAATATCCAAAGTACATAGAAGATGCAATAACATGATCATCATCTCCCACATATAAACATATGTGTACTACCCGTGCAAAGCACCTACGCATAGATCAGGCTCTGATACCACTTCTGGGTCCGCATCATAGAAAACAAAAAATTTCCTACGATGAGAACTATACACCAACATCTATCTACTAGATACAGAGCAATGGGTGGACATACATCCATGGAGAACTTACCCTCGAAGACAACGAGTTTTGTTAACGAATAGGAACTCGTGGTTGATGTAGTCGTACGCTTGCCGATCTCAAGATCGTGTGGAAGTCCGAGAGCCGCAAATCAGCAGTGCATCCGTCCTCGCACACACTTTCAAGCCACCAGACAACCTCCACCTCCTCGCTCCAGCGAATCAGCGGAAGCAGCAACTCCTTCCAAACGCAAGGCCACCGGGAACATGTATCTCGCTAATCCGAGACCATGGGGAAATATCTAGAGGGGGAGAGAGATCCTTCACGAGGAGGTGTGAGGATGAAGGACTCCCCCATTCATGTGGTGGTAATCCCTCCACATTAAAATGCCCCTTTACATTCTCTTTTAAAGTCTCCACTTTAAATGCATTAAATTTCTCCAAATTTAATGCTCTCTCATTTAATAAAACTCTTTTATTATTTTATTCAGAATTTTGTTAATTACTTTAATTAACAAACATTCACATAAAACCCCTTGCAACATTTCAATATCACATGTAGAACCACTTTCTGCAATTTCACCCGAAACAATTCTGGTTTCTATCGAAACAATTCCTGTTGCTATCAAAACATTTCCTGCGCTTTGCAAACCTTTTGTCTGGAACATATGTGCTCCTAAATGGTGTCCGGAAACACTTAAGTGTGTCACCCTACGGTTCACGAATAATGCAGACATGATTGAGACTCCTCTGAGATCAATAATCAGAAGCGGGACCTGGAGATCCATACTGACTCCTGCACATTCAACGATGAATTCTGTGATCGTGAGAACCTTTAACGTCAGCAATTTAATCCCTTTGTCTCATGATATAATACATGTCCGAGATTCGATCATCGGTATCCAAATACCTAGTTTGATCTCGTTACCGACATGCACTCTTTTCTCGTTCCCGTGATATAACATTCTAGTGATCACATCACTTGCTTGCAAGCTATCTTAATGTGATATCACCGAGAGGGCCCAGAGTATATCTATCCGTCATCTGGATTGACAAATTCCACTCTTGATCCATGAGCCTCAACATAACACCTTCGTAGTACTGAACCCATCTTTATAGTCACCCTGTTACGGTGTGACGTTTGATGTTATCAAGATACTCTTCCGGTGTTAGCAATTAACATGATCTCATGGTCTAAGGACTAAGACTACTTTGTATGATGTTATAGCAATATAAACATAATTACTTGATCGTAATGCTATACTTCGGATGAATGTTCATCCCATCATTTCACAAATGTTGTGACCTTGTTATTAACAACATCCAATGTCCATGATCAGGAAACTTTGATCATCTTGTTAATCAACAAGCTAGTCTATAAGAGAGGCATAACTAGGAACCCTTTTTTTTATTAAACACGCATGTATTGATTTTTCCTATCAATACAATTATAGCATGCAAAATAAACATCTATCATATATAAGGAATATATAATAACAACTTCATTATTGCCAGGGCATATTTCCTTCACAATAGGCATTGATGAGTTAAACCCTCGTCACAACCCTACCTTGATTACTTGGTAGATGGCAAATTACCCGAAGACGAAGTTATGAGCCGACAGATCGTCCGACGAGCAAAATCCTATACTATAGTTAGCGGTGAGCTCTATAAGCAGAGTGCATCTAGGGTCTTTCAACGCTATGTATTTCTGGAAGACGGAGTGGAAATCTTACGAGAAATCCACGAAGGCGAGTGTGGTCACCATGCTGCAGCCAAATCTTTAGTGGAAAAAGCTTTTCGACATGGTTTTTTCTGGCTTATAGCCAAGGCAGATGCCGAGCGGCTGGTCAAGACGTGCAAGGGCTGCCAAAAGTACGCCAAACAAGCTCATGTTCCGGCTGATCAGCTGCGAACAATACCTATAACATGCCCTTTTGCGGTCTGGGGGCTTGACATGGTAGGACCGTTTAAACGGGCTCCAAGTGGATTTACTCACCTCTTAGTGATGGTGGATAAATTCACCAAATGGATGGAGGCTAAACCTGTCACTAGTTGTGATGGAGCAACAACCAGAAGATTTGTCGAGGATGTTATAATCCGATACGGTTATCCGCATAGCATTATCATAGACAACGGGAGTAACTTCTCTATGGGAGAGCTTGCTAAATTCTGCAACGAGCAAAATATCCGGCTTGACATTGCGTCAGTCGCACATCCGCAGGCTAATGCACAAGTCGAAAGAGCAAATGGTTTAATCCTACAAGGCCTAAAGCCAAGACTCGAAGCACCAGTGGGACGTGCCGCGGGGGCTTGGGCAGAGGAATTACACTCTGTAATATGGAGCTTGCAAACAACTCCGAAGAGGTTTACCGGATAGATACCTTTCTTCTTGTTCTATGGTGCTGAAGTAGTTCTTCCTAGTGATTTGATTCACCATTCTCCCAGAGTTGCCACGTATATCGAGGAGGATGCGGAGATTTCTCGACAAAATGATCTCGACTTAGTCGAAGAAGTTTGCGTTGTTGCTGAAATGAGATCAACAAGCTATTAGCAGAAGTTACGCAAGTATCATAGCTAGAGAGTCAGAAACCATTCTTTTAATAAGGGCGATTTGGTTCTCCGGCTTGTGCAGCAAAGAAAGCACAAACTTTCCCCAGTATGGGAAGGGCCTTTTTTGGTTAGTCGAGTATTGCACAATGGTTCATACTACCTAACTGATATGCGGCCAGTCAAAGAAAGACCTGCTACTAAGAAGAGAAAGAGAGCTGGAGGTAGTACAAACCCAGAAGATTAGACAGACCATGGAATTTTTCTCAGCTACCTCCCTGTTGTTCTTAGTTTATCCTTCTTTGTAATCATATATGTGTACATGTTCATAAGAAACAAAGTATTGGTTGCCTCACAAAAAAAAATTCTGAGAAGTTTTTTACCATCTTATTTCCGAATGATCATGTCATAGTCGAAAATCCCAGAATAGTTGAAAGTACTTTATGCTCATGTTTTTTCTGGTTTGGATTTTCGATTCTAAAATTGCTACCTTCGGGCATAAATCTAAAATTTATAGTTTATGCTTTGGTTATTTGTCGGATTGCCGGATGCTGGCATTTTTCGAGTAGTGAATTGTTGGTGCTGGAAGTCGGCTTTGTTTCCGAGTTTAAATTGGTTTAGCAATTGAGCTCCATTGCTCAGCAAAGTTTCCGTGCTAAAGGTTGGCCGGCTCACAAAAGGAACGAGGAGGAAAGCCAGATGAACGATAAGTGCAGACAAAAAACACAAGTGCTTATGCAAACATTTCAGGCACATAAAATTAAAGCCAAAAGGGCTAAATAGGGATAATAGAATCTTAGCACTAGCAAAAGTATTATACTACCTATTTACAGACCCAAATTGTTTTCAGAATAACACATTGTTCTTTCTGATACTCTATGATGTAGGGGAAGAGGTAGGAGCTGCCAGCTCACTGGAGACATCAGCCTCGCCTTGATATCATTCCGAGATATTCAAATCCGATATGGTTTGGTCATTTTCGGAAACTTCACCAACTTCTTCAGCGGGCGGAGGTGGCGTGTCCACGCGAGTGAAGAAAGGAGTCTCGTAGCTTGTTAAGTCGGCTACGTGACAACCATATCCGGCGCAGGAGTTCATAATGGCCTTGATGTTTTGCTCCTGTCCGTCTTCATCGAGAGTAGAATACCCTCTGGTTACTTGCCAGATTTCCATGCTTCCATGGTGGCTCATAACCATGGTGAGAGCGTTCTGTGCTGTCGTCCGCGCGTAGGACATGTTCCAGTCCTGGATGAGCTGGGGAATTTCCTTGGCCTTGTCTAGCACTTCAAAGCCAGACATGCTATGCATTTCCGGAACCTTGAGAACCTCGCCAATATCTTCAATGGATTGGCAGAAGTCATGAAGCAGATCACCAACTTGTGTAAGCCGGCTAGTGCGAGATTCGGCGGAAGCTGAGTCTAGTAAGTTCAGAGGACTTGCGCATATAATGCAAAAGGTTAATAAAAAATCCGAGCTCCAAAGAGTCGAAATGTGAAGAAAAGTCAGAAAGAGGGAAACATATTGAAGATAACATCCTCGACTTTGATCTTCTCCTCCTGAAGACTCTGGAGTTCAGCCCGGAGTGCTTCAGTGATGTCCTTCTCTCTGAACAAAGCATCATTGATATCTTAGATTCTTTGATCCTGGGCCGCAATCTTTCGATCGCGTTCATCGGTGGCCATGGAGGAAGATTCAAGAATATGAGCAATGCTCCGTTCATGATCCGCCTTTAGCTTGTCCAACTCCTGACGTAAGTCGGAGTTCTCCACATCCAGGGTCTTAAGATTTTCGGCTTCTTCAATCATAGAACATGATTGCTTTACCAGTGTTGTAGTTAAAGGAACAATAGTTGAATAAAAAATTGACTATGAACAAAAGAGCAAGGTTTGAGTACTGGAATGTTTACCTTCAGCCTCATCCCTTGATACTTTCAATTGAGCATTTTCAAGCCGGAGAGCCTTGATCTCTCTCCCCTTGTTGCAGATATTCTTCAACAATTCCTGGTTATATGAATTAACTTTCTATAAGTCAGAATACCCAGAGTCAGAAGTCTACTAAAGACTTTGGCTAATATTGTAACTAATATCAGCACGAGCCTTGGGGGCTACACTAGTTCATTCTTTGGCATCCTAAGAAAGCATAAATCCGGATTTATCTATCCAACTTCATGCTTGGGGGCTAGAGGGTATGATGTAAAATAGCATAAAGGAAAAGTGAGTTGGAATTCCGACTTACATGTTGTTCATGAGTGAGCTTGCTCAAGCACATGTTCACTTCAGTTGTAATCTTCTCGGCGAGGGTGAACGGTATCACTCGTTGAGGGGCAGGAGTCGGAGGATCTGTGGCAGGAGAAGCCAAGTTTAGCTTCCAATGACGCAGGGGCTTCGAGGTAACTCCTTTCCCCTTGCCCTTAGTGAGCTGTTTAGCTCTGAGAAAGTAATATAATAAAGAACATTACATCTCAGAAAGAACTACAAACAAAATACAAAGGCGAAATTTGTGAGGAAAGTTACCTCTTCAGAACAGGCACCTCCTTCGTGCCAATGGCCACTTTCGGAGCTTTACGCTTCCGAGGAACAATGTCCAACACTGGAACCAATTCTCCCTCATCCTGAGAAAACTTAGGAGGATATCCCTCGATAGGAGAAAGCTCCGCCTTGGGGAGGTCGGCAAGCTGAAAATAAGAAGTATCTCAGTATTGCAAAATAATATAAAGATGAGTACATAATACGAATTGCAGCTGAAGCTCACCAGCACCACGGGATCTTCCGCCGTATGCATGTCTAGAGACAGATCCGGAATCTTCCTCTCAATCCGCTCCCTTACCAGCCACTTAATTTGACATACGTAATCTTTTGCTGAGTAGGCCTTGGGGCTGATGCGGAGGGAATCATTCTTGGATGACGTGATGGAGTGCATCAGTCGATCTCTGTGATGTTGAAGAGGATGGATCTGGCATGCCACCTAGCATCGAACTAAGTCGGACCCTTTCAGGCCCTTGTGTTTCATCAAATACTCAATCCGCCTCTTGGCAAGAAGCAGATCGTCACTGAGAGCCGACGCATCTGTGTCCCAGGACTCTTGGGGCGTAGCGGCACCGTCAACGAAAGCCAGCAAAGCAGTAGCTTTGTCTATAGCGGGAATATCCTTGTGATAGAAGAAAGTGGACGGCCATTGCTTGATCGACTCACTAGCCATAATCTGAGGATAGACTCGCTCTCTTCTAACAGAAAAACTAATAGTACCGGTAATATAAGGATTACCGACAGTAATGGAATTTCTTCGGACATGAAAATAGAACCGGAAAAGAGAAAGGCTCGGCCTAATGCCGAGATACCCCTCGCACAAAGTGCGTACGCGCTCATCTCTAATAGAGAGTTCGGGGGAAGATGATGGAGTTGAACTCCATAGTGATCTATAACCTCAGAAAAAAAATCTGAGGGAGGGAAGCTCAAACCTCTGTCGAGGTGAGTGCCGAAGTGTACTTGCTCGCCGTAGCGGGGGTTGGGGACGGTTTTGCCGAAGCCGCTCCGCCAGTCGCTGGCACGGAGGATCCCTTCCTCTTCCATGACGCGGAGTTTAGCGTCGTCGAGGACGCACGGGATCCAAACCCCACGGTTTCTCTCCTTCTGCACCGCTGCTGCCATCGTCGCCGTGCCCGAAGATGAAGCAGAAGCCATTTTTCCTGTGTGCCGGTGACCTTGGATGGGCGGCACTGGAAATTTCTGGGGAGCAGAGGAACTCTAGGTTTGTGGGAGATGTAGGGGAGAAGGAAACGGTGCAAGTTCTGGTGAAGAAGATGGGGAAAAGGATCCTCACCACTTATATCCTCCAGTCACGTCAAGATTCGTGTAAACGCTACGGTGAACGCGCCACGCATCATGGAAAGAACATGGTAACCCCCGCGTGATGATTACGTCGCCTCGATCTCCACGCACGCATTGAAACAGCGCCTCGGTTCCACAAAAAGCGGATCCACCAACGGTCGTGCTGACAGGAAATGTCTGTCAGTGACGTGACTTGACCATGACTAGTGTCAGGTTACGCCAGATACCAAGTTCCGGCTTAGTTTGATCTTCGAGCTAGAAACCCGAATGACATATTCATAGGTCCGACTTATTTTGAAGACCCGGATCGTATCTTTTCTTTTGAAGTTTCAGGAACCCTTCATGATTCTGCAAGCCGAATATCAAGCTAGACGATGATGAAATCCGACTTTGGATCATGGAGGCTTCCGGGGCTACTGTTGGGGATATACTTTCCCGGTATCCTCACTGTACCTCACTGACCAGGGTGGCCAACTTCAGGTTAGAGCACTGCTTCACGAGCGGCCTAGTTAGGGAGAAGAGACGGAGTCCAGTCCGGCTACAGGAAGGCCCAGAAGACTTACCAACATAGGCCCATAGTGTTACTTGTAGTTCAAGATGTACTCTGTAACCGACTCTCAGTCGTAGCCGGATAGGTCTCTCATGTAAACCCTAGGACGGATATCTATATAAGTCATCCTAGCGAGAGCCTTTGGGGCACAACCTTACCCTGACAATAGTCTACAATCTCAACTCACACAGGTGAAACCCCTATAAACCATATTCCGGCTCTGCCATATTACTGGATTGCTAGCAGGAGTAGGATCCGTCCAAAGCCGGCAGATTCGAACCTGGGTAAACTTGTGTGCTCATGGTCCCGGAATACCGTACGTCTCACACCCCTCTCTTCCGCACGCATCGAGGACCCCCTCATGGCGTACTTGTCATCAATCCGATAACAGTTGGCGCCCACTGTGGGGCCAGTGAGCTTCGGGTCTATGTTCCGAGCGGAATCTGCGAGAATCGGAATCGGCGAGACTATCGCCGTCGGTCGCATCCTCTATGCAAGTGACGTCCCTCTCATCGTTCTCGACGGGACCTGGATTCCGGCTAGGGAAGCCGTGACCACCTACACCATTATGTCTTTTGACGAGATCGATGTTTACATCGGTTTCGCTGGACCTGCCCACCCACCCAAGCGGTGATGATAGAGGCAGAAGAAAATTCTGGGTCCCCTCTATCCGCGGAGGCGGCAGAGTTCCGGATCTCAGAAATCACTAATCACACCCAGCCCGCACCCGTTGCGGAGATAGTGGAGAAAACTGAACCTGAAGTAGATCTTGCAGTACAAGTCGAATCTGGAGTGGATCTCCCTAGCGAGGTCGAATCCCAGATCGATCCACCTGTGGAGGTTGAAATCTAGGAAGAGCAAGAAAACAACTCTGAATCCAGATCTGATAGTACCGGAACTGACAAACCCTTCCTGAGATACACGTTGAGGCGCATGATGATGCAAGACGCAAGCATGGACGAAATTCTCGAGACCATCCGGTGTTTCGAAGAAGCCGACCACGAGAGCCGCAACTATCTCAGGAGGCATGCATCACACTTTGTCGAATATGTTGGATCCAGATCCAGATCTGCCGATGCTGGAGACAACAAAGACTCGGTGTTGGAGGCAATCAGAACAAGCGTCGACTTACCAGCATCTTCAGATGATTCCATGAAGTCGGCAGATTTCCGGAAGTTCTCCATGGAATACGGAGAGGAGCTTAACTCCACAGCTGCAGAAGAATGAGAAGCCATGGACAAAGGATCCGGAGAAAACTATCATATAGCGCAGGACAACATGGATCTCAAAGATAATCCCGAGGACCAAATGGCCTAAATTACCGATCAGAGTTTGACTCCGAAAAACAGGCCCAAAGCCGTCTTTGCTACTGGCGCTGCCAAGAAGGCAAAGAAGAAGAACATGAAGAGCAAGACGCCGACAAAAGATCTTCCGGCAGAGGAAGTGATTGCCGAGGGATGAAGACTCGGATGGAGCACTTATCCCAGACGAACCCAAAGAAGAATCGGCAGAAGGGCACGTGATCACTGAAGGTGCGCATAAACTCATCGATGCTGTATTAACCACACCTATCCCTACAGCTGCAGAGCTTACTATCGAGGAGCTGGAGGAAAGGGCCTAGGCCCTAGAAGCGCGTCGCCAAGTACTCCTTGATGAAGCCAACATCATCCAGGAAGAAAAGAAGCGCATGGCAACTGCAGAGAAGTACATCTCTCGAGTGCATCAGATGACCCAGAAACGTCACACGCATAACGATCAATTTCCAGAAGTTCACAAAGTCCTCTTTGAGGGGGACCTAGGGATGCCTCGACTCGACAACAAGGGAGATCTGGTGTGCCCAATGCCGGTGCAAAACACTGTCACGGCTCGAGATATCCTGGCAAATAATCCAGGCCCAGAACAGGTTCGATTGGGCATTAAGCTACTCACCAAGAGCCTGGAGCAGCAGAAGGCCGCGAAGTCTGGAAGTGGAAAACTAGTCTCCCAATCCGACCAATGCCGCACGGATCTGGTTTGGAATGACATAAGACCCCAATGGGTTCCGGAACAGCATCGCCGTTCCGACTGTCAGGAAGACAACTACTCAAGAACTAGATCTTCAGGGTAGCACCACAGAACTGCACGAGACTAGCGCAACGTCGCTCCAGTTGCTGAGCAAGAAGCATTGTTGCGCTGTATCGAAGAAATCCTCCCTGGTGAGAGTCGAATGATCGCATGGAAGAAGACAAAGAGAAATGTCTGGAGGAGGACCGTCAAAGAATGCCACCTCCTAGACCCACAAGCCGTCCGGCTGAGCCCCACCGTGGTGGGAGTGATGGACGAAGGAACGACGGACACCGTGCCGAGACAAGCTGGCAGGGACCTCGTCGTAATGAAGACCCTCCCCGAAAACGGAATAATGACGCTCAAGACGGAGGCCGGTGATCAGCCAGAAACAATCTAGCTGCCCCACCTTCTCCACCAAGTAGCCATCACAACAACTCCCAGCGAGGCCAAGGAGGGCGCTGAGGCGGAGGAGGTGGTGGTAGAGGCCGAAGTCCGGCTCCAAGGCACCGCAGCCATACCCGTCAAACAGGACGACAATCTCTGTCTCCAAGTGACGCGAGACACCGGATTAACTCCAACATAGAGGCGCGGCGCTATGAAAATGATGATATATACGTGGGCCCAAAATGCTTCGGACCATGCATAAGAGCAACAAAATTCTCGGAAGGATTTGCTATCTCAAGACATATCCAACCCTACGACGGTGTAGCTCGGCCAGATACTGAGCTCCAAGATTTCTTCCAAGCTTGCTACATTGCCAAAGGCGGAAACAGCCTTGTCACGACCCGGTATCTCCCACTTATGTTGCGGAATACGGCACGGTCATGGTTCAATGAACTTCTAGAGAACACCATCCATAATTGGTATGACATGAAAACACGTTCTTTCGGAATTTTGAAGGCACATACCGGAGGCCCTGTACGGTAGGAGACCTACAGCATTGCACTCAGAAAGCCGGAGAAACTTGCCGAGATTATCTCGGATGATGGATTGACACTAAAAACTCTTACGAAGGAGTAAATGACCAAACTGTGATTGAAGCCTTCATTGAAGGTCTCCCAATTGGTTTGCTACGTCATCGCTTGAAGTGTGACAAGGTCACTGATCTGGGAGAGATGATAGAAATAGCGAGCAAGTATGCAGATGCTAACGATGATGCAGAGGGATTGCTAAATGCCCAGGCTGTGCCACAGTCGGCAAAACAACCAAAGCAGCAAGCTCAGAAGCGCAAGAATACTTCGGAAGAAAAACCCAACACAGAAACGGCAGTGGTCACTGCTACTTTCGGGTCTGGAGCACGAGGAGGGCACGGCGGTGGCCATAGATGCGGTCGTGGGACATCAAGAGTCCAGGCTAGAGGAGACCAGCAACCTGGCAAAACCTACTCCTGGGCCGACATTGCCAATAACCCGTGTGTGCATCACTTAGATGCTAATGGGGGCTTGTCTCACACAAACACCGAGTGTCGTTTTAATGACGACATCAAGAAAGACGATATCGCTAGCTATAGGGCTAAGCGGAAGAAGGGAAAGAAGAATCCCGAAAAAGATAAAGAGACCAAGGAAGATTCTGACATGGAGGAAGCTGACCCTTCAAATCCCAAGCCGGAGGGAAAGAAAAACTTCCCCACAAAGAAAGACACTTACATCACCTTCCTCGGATCTCAACCAGCTAAAGTCAAGAAAGCAGTTTTGCATGAACTCAACGCAATAGTTCGGGCTGTCCCCCAATACCTGGACTGGTCGGAAGTAGCAATCACCTTTGACCGCACTGATCATCCGCCTAAGTTGCATAGGCAAGGAAAATACGCCTTAGTCATCAATCCACTTATTGACGGCTATGGTTTCTCCAAGACTCTCATGGACGGCGGCAACAACATCAATATTCTTTATGTCGAAACGCTACACCGGATGCGAATCTCGGAGACCCAGCTGAATCACAGCTCTGTGATCTTTCATTGAGTTATCCCAGGAAGGCAAGCAAATTCCCTGGGAGAGATCACTTTGGATGTTACCTTTGGAACTCCAAAGAACTATCGGACGGAGGCACTTTCCTTCGAAGTGGTCCCGTTCAAGAGCCCGTACCATGCTATATTCGGACATCTGGCTTACTGGGCTTTTATGGCTCGTCCGTGTTACATTTACAATATGATGAAAATTCCAGATCCCAACGGCGTGATCACCATCAGGGGAGACCCGAAGAAAGCGCGAGAGTGCGAGGATGGAAATGCCACCTTTGCTGAAGCCGTGTTGCACCCCCAGGAGTACCAGCAGATCAAGAAGACCATAGATCCGTCCGAGATGCCCGCAATGAAGAAGGAGGTGACAAAGCCAAACCCGGAGTTCTAGGCATCGGAAGAGACGAAGAAGACGCCGTTGAAGGATGATGACCCCTCCAAGGTGACCTAGATAGGCGTAGGCCTAGATAGTGCATAGGTAAGCGTGCTTGTCAAGTTCCTCCAAGCAAATCAAGACATCTTTGCATGGCAGCCATCTGACATGACCGAAGTACCTAGGGAACTTGCCGAGCACTCTCTAAATATACACCCGAACGCTAAGCCCGTCAAACAGTCCCTATGATGTTTTGGCGACGAAAAGCGTAAGGCAATAGCTAAGGAACTATCCCAGCTCGAGTTAGCCAGATTCATAGAAGAGGTCATCCATACTGATTGGTCGGCCAACCCTGTAATGGTCCCTAAAAAGGACACCACTGATTTAAGGATGTGTGTTGATTATACTGCCTTGAACAAGGCTTGTCCCAAAGATCCATTCGCCCTGCCTAGAATTGATCAAGTTATCGATTCTACGGCAGGCATGAAACTCCTCTATTTTCTCAATGCATATTTCGGCTATCACCAAATTCGGATGAAGGAATCGGATAAAATCAAAACTTCATTCATAACCCCCTTCAGAACCTTCTGTTTCGTCACGATGCCCTTTGGGCTCTAGAACGCAGGAGCTACGTATCAGCGCACTATGCAGCATTGCCTCCACGACCAAATCGGACGCAACGTACATGCATATGTGGACGAAATTGTGGTGATGTACAAAAAGAAGGAAACATTAATTTCCGACTTGGAGGAAACGTTCGCCAATCTATGAAAATACAACATAATGCTTAATCCGAGAAAATGTTTCTTTGGAATCCCAGCTAGAAAATTGTTAGGTTTCATCGTGTCTCAAAGAGGCATAGAGGTGAACCGAGACAAGATCAAGGCTATACTCAATATTTCCAGGCCGACTCGCCTGAAGCATGTTCAAATACTAACTGGTTGCATTGCTACAGTCAGTCGGTTTGTAAGCCGGCTCGGAGAAAGAGCCGCACCACTCTACAAGCTCATGTAAATGACCAAAAAATTCGTTTGGACCGATGAAGCTGAAGCTGCATTACAAGATTTGAAAGAAGTACTCTCGTCTGCTCTTATCCTTGCAGCACCGAAATCAAGGGAACCGATGTTGCTCTTCTCGCTGTGACAAACAGGGTCGTCAGTGTCATCATGGTAGTGGAGAGACCAGAGGAAAATCAGGAACACCTGGTGCAGCGTCGTACTTACTAACTCAGCGAGGTCCTAACTGAATCAAAGCAGCGGTATCCACACTATCAAAAGCTGGCTTATGGTTTGTTTTTCGCATCCCGTAAGTTACGGCATTATTTTTAGGAACACCCAAGTACCATGGTGAGCACAGCTCCCATGAGAAATATAATCAATATCAACGAGGCTACAGGACGCGTCGCAAAATGGGGCATAGAGCTTTTAGCTTTCGACATTCAGTATAAACCTTGAACAACAATCAAATCCCAAATCCTTGCTTACTTTGTTGCTAATTGGACAGAGACAAAGGAGAATATGACCCTCCCAGATTCGGAATATTGGACCCTATATTTTGATGGGTCTAAGGCTCGAGGGGGCTCGGGGGCTGGCGTGGTGCTCAAATCACCCCAAGGAGATAAACTTTTATATGTGTTGCAGATCCACTTCACAGCGACAAATAACATTGCCGAGTATGAAGCACTGATGCATGGAATCTGGATCGCTAAGGATATCAGTATCTGCCGTTTGATGTGTTATGGAGATTCGGATCTTGTTGCTCAACAAGTGTCGGATATCTGTAATGCAAATAAGCACATGGCAGCATATAAAGCTGTCGTGGATGAATTATCTAGAACGTTCGAGGGATTTGAGGTTCAACACATCCCTCGAGCAGAAAATGAGGAAGCAGATGCATTATATCGAATAGGGTCTACACGGAAACAAGTCCCAGATGGCGCTTTTTTGAGCACCTCAAAGTTCCCTCTATAAAAGGAGTAGACGACGAATATCCGACCAAATCCGACTCACCTTTAGTAGCAGGTCTGGCTGTAATTCCCAGTTGGACTCAACCCTACCTTGATTACTTGGTAGGTGGCAAATTACCCGAAGACGAAGTTCTAAGCCGACAGATCATCCGACGAGCAAAATCCTATACTATAGTTAGCGGTGAGCTCTATAAGCGGAGTGCATCTGGGGTCTTTCAGCGCTGTGTATCTCTGGAAGAAGGAGTGGAAATATTACGAGATATCCACGAAGGCGAGTGTGGTCACCACGCTACAGCCAAATCTTTAGTAGCAAAAGCTTTTCAACATGGTTTTTTCTGGCTTACAGCAAAGGCAGATGCCGAGCGGCTGGTCAAGACGTGCAAGGGCTGCCAAAAGTACGCCAAACAAGCTCCTGTTCTGGCTGATCAGCTGCGAACAATACCTATAACATGGCCGTTTGCGGTCTGGGGGCTTGCCATGGTAGGACCGTTTAAACGGGCTCCAAGTGGATTTACACACCTCTTAGTTATGGTGGATAAATTCACCAAATGGATGGAGGCTAAACCCGTCACTAGTTGTGATGGACCAACAGCCAGAAGGTTTGTCGAGGATGTTATAATCCGATATGGTTATCCGCATAGCATTATCATGGACAATGGGAGTAACTTCTCTATGGGAGAGCTTGCCGAATTCCACAACGAGCAAAATATCCGGCTTGACATTGCGTTAGTCGCATATCCGCGGGCTAATGGACAAGTCAAAAGAGCAAATGGTTTAATCCTACAAGGCCTAAAGCCAAGACTCGAAGCACCACTGAGACGTGTTGCGGGGCCTTGGGCAGAGGAATTACCCTCTGTAATATGGAGCTTGAGAAAACTCCGAACAGGTCAACTGGATACACACCTTTCTTCTTGGTCTATGGTGTTGAAGCAGTTCTTCCTAGTGATTTGATTCACAATTCTCCCAGAGTTGCCGTGTATATCGAGGAGGATTCCGAGATTTCTCGACAAAATGATCTCGACTTAGTCGAAGAAGTTCGCGTCGTTGCTGAAATGAGATCAACAGCTATCAGCAGAAGTTACGCAAGTATCATAGCCAGAGAGTCAGAAACCGGTCTTTTAATAAGGGCGATTTGGTTCTCCGGCTTGTGCAGCAAAGAAAGCACAAACTTTCGCTAGTATGGGAAGGGACTTTTTTGGTTAGTCGAGTATTGCAAAATGGTTCATACTACCTAACTGATATGCGGCCAGTCAAAGAAAGACCTGCTACTAAGAAGAGAAAGAGAGCTGGAGGCAGTACAAACCCGGAAGAATTAGACAGACCATGGAATATTGCTCAGCTACGTCCCTTTATTCTTAGTTTATCCTTCTTTGTAATTATATATGTGTACATGTTCAATAAGAAATAAAGTATTGGTTGCCTCACAATTTTTTTCTGATAAGTTTTTTACCATCTTATTTCCGAATGATCATGTCACAGTCGAAAATCCCAGAATACTTGAAAGTACTTTATGCTCATGTTTGTTCTAGTTTGGATTTTTGATTCTAAAATTGCTACCTTCGGGTATAAATCTAAAATTTATAGTCTGTGCTTTGGCTATTTGTCTGATTTCCGGATGCGGGCATTTTCTGAGTAATGAATTGTTGGTACTGGAAGCCGGCTTTGTTTCTGAGTTTAAACTGGTTTAGCAATTGAGCTCCGTTGCTCGGCAATGTTTCCGTGCTAAAGGTTGGCCGGCTCATAAAAGGGACGAGGCGGAAAGCCAGATGAACGATAAGTGAAGAAAAAAACACAAGTGCTTATGAAAACATTTTAGGCACATAAAATTAAAGCCAAAAGTGCTAAATAGGGAAGAATCTTAGCACTAGCAAAAGTATTATACTACTTATTTATAGACCCAAATTGTTTTCAGAATAACACATTGTTCTTTATGATACTCTATGATGCAGGGGAAGAGGTAGGAGTTGCCAGCTCACTAGAGACATCAATCTCGCCTCGATATCGTTTTGAAATATTCAAATCCGATATGGTTTGGTTATTTTTGGAAACTTCATAAACTTCTTCGGCGGGCGGAGATGCCGTGTCCACGCGAGTGAAGAAAGGAGTGGCGTAGCTGGTTAAGTCGGCTACATGACACCCATATCCGGTGCAGGAGTCCATAATGGCCTTGATGTTTTGCTCCTGTCCATCTTCATCCACAGTAGAATCCCCTCTGGTTACTTGCTAGATTTCCATGCTTCCATGGTGGCTCATAACCATGGTGAGAGCATTCTGCGCCGCGGTCCGCGCGTAGGACATGTTCCAGTCCTCGATAAGCTGGGGCATTTCCTTGGCCTTGTCTCACACTTCAAAGCCGGACATGCTATGCATGTTCGGAACCTTAAGAACCTCACCAATATCTTCAATGGATTCGCGGAAGTCATGAAGCAGATCACCGACTTGTGTAAGCCGGCTAGTGCGAGATTCGACGGAGGCTGAGTCCAGTAAGTTCAGAGGACCTGCACATATAATGCAAAAGGTTAATAAAAAAATCCAAGCTCCACAGAGTCGGAATGTGAAGAAAAGTTAGAAAGAGGGAAACATACTGAAGATGACATCGTCGACTTTGGTCTTCTCCTCCCGAATACTCTGGATTTCATCCCGGAGTGCTTCGGTGGTGTCGTTCTCTCTGAACAAAGCATCATTGATATCTGAGATTCTTTGATCCTGGTCCACAATCTTTCGATCGCGTTCATCGGTGGCCATGGAGGAGGATTCAAGAATCTAAGCAATGCTCTGTTCATGATCCTCCTTTAGCTTGTCCAGCTCCTGACGCAAGTCAGAGTTCTCCACCTCCAGTGTCTTAAGATTCTCGGCTTCTTCAATCATATAACATGACTGCTTTACTAGTTCTGTAGTCAAAGGAACAATAGTTGAATAAAAATTTGACTATGAACTAAAGAGCAAGGTTTGAGTACTGGATTGTTTACCTTCAGCCTCATCCCTTGATACTTTCAATTGAGCATTTTCAAGTCAAAGAGCCTTGATCTCTCTCCGCTTGTTGTAGATATTCTTCAACAATTCCTGGTTATATCAATTAACTTTCTGTAAGTCATAATACCCATAGTCAGAAGTCTACTAAAGACTCGGGCTAATATTGTAACTAATATCAGCACGAGCCTTAGGGGCTACACTAGTTCATTCTTTGGCATCCTAAGAAAGCATAAATCTGGATTTATCTAACCAACTTCATGCTTGGGGGCTAGAGGGTATGATGTAGCATAAAGGAAAAGTGAGTTGGAATTCCGACTTACATGTTGTTCATGAGTGAGCTTGCTCAAGTACATGTTCACTTCAGATCTAACCTTCTCGGCGAGGGTGAGCGAGATCACTGGTGGAGGTGGTAGCACGACGGCTCTCAGTCCCTCGTCGCGAAGACGGATCTGCTCGAGGAGTTCGGAGTATTTGATATCTTCCGCTTCTTGTGCCACCTCCTCGGCAGTAATATTCTGGCTCTCCAAGCATTGCCGGGTGAGCCATTGGATCTCTTCTACTGATTTCCAAGTAATGCCAAGCTTGGCAAGACCCGGATTGTTGAGAAGGTTCTCACCGAAGATTTCTGCCAAGGGATCATTACCCGAAGAGGGTTCACCCTTATCAAGACCTAAGTCACAAATGGTGACGTTAGTTTGTGACCCAGGGATCGCTGGCTCTGCTGACTGAGTCGGATCTTCCATGACAATCAGAGATGGAGTAATCTCCGGCGTCGCGGAAGGTTGAGGAGCAGAGGCGGCAGAAGGTTGATGGGCAGGAGTCGGAGGATCTACGGCAGGAGAAGCCAAGTTTAGCTTCCACTGACGCAAGGGCTTCAAGGTAACTCCTTTCCCCTTTCCCTTAGTGAGCTATTTAGCTCTGAGAAAGTAAAAGAATAAAGAATATTACATCTCGGAAAGAACTACAAACAAAATACAAAGGCGAAATTTGTGAGGAAAGTTACCTCTTCACAACATGCACCTCTGATACATTGCAAATGTATCTATAATTTTTGATGTTCCATGCTTGGTTTTATCCACTTTCTTGTGTTTTGTACACACTTTGGAGTACTTTTTATATGATTTCTTGGACTAACCTATTAACAAGAGCCACAGTGCCAGTTGCCTGTTTTCTGCTGTTTTTGGTTCTAGGTAAGTCAGCAAATGAATATTTTCGGAATTGGACGGGACAAAAGCCAAAGTCCTATTTTTCCGGAAGTCATCAGATGCCAGAATACGAGACGGAGAAGGGCTAGAGGCTGGCCACACCACCTGGCCACGCGGCCAGGCCTGGCCCGCGCCAGGGGGTGGTTTGGCCAACCCTAGCACCCCCTCGCCATCTCATTCCGCCTATAAGATGCCCTCACTACGAAAACCCTAAGTACCCGATCAAAATTCCACAAAAAATTCTATAGCCGCTATCATCTCCATCCCAAGATCGGGAGGGATCTGAAGCTCTTCCCGGCACCCTGCCGGAGAGGGGAATTCACCCTGGAGGCCTTCTTCATCACCATGCAAGCCTCCGGTGTGATGCGTGAGTAGTTCATCCTTGGACTACGGATCCATGTAGTAGCTAGATGGCCGGTTCTCCTCCTTTGTGCTTTCATGTCTAGATCTTGTGAGCTCCGTTCATGATCAAGGTCATCTATTTGTAATTCTACATTTTGTGTTTGCGGGGATCCGATGGATATTGAGATGCTATTTCAGATTGATTATTGATTCTATCATGTCTTTGTTATTTGTGATCTTGCATGCTTTCTGTTGTTAGTAGCTATCTTGGCCAAGTAGATGCTAGCAACTCCAAGAGTTAGTATTTATGCTCGATAGTGGGTTCATGCCTCTAGTAATCTGGGGAAGTGACAGAAATCTCTAAGGTACTAGATGTGTTGTTGCTACTAGGGAGAAAACAACAATCCTTTGTTCATAGAACAATCATATTGTTTACATTACACGCAATTCGTAAAGCAATAATCTGTTGCTTGCAACTTAATACTGGAGGGGGTTCGTATGATAACCTGAAGGTGGATTATTAGTCATAGATGTTGTTGGATGGCGGTCTATGTATAATGTTGCAATGCCCAATCAAGTTCCAAAGGAGTCAAGATGATTAGTATAGGCATGTATTGCTTTCTCGGTGTTTGTCAATTGCCCCGCTATAATTTCTTCACCTAGCATGTTATCTATCTTAAGGAGAGCCACCTCTAGTGAACTATGGATCCCGGTCCTTTTCTTTACATACAATCTATAAACTGTTTACTGCTTTGTGTTTACTTTCTGCAAACTATTACTTCCTTCCATTTGATACGTTTAATCCTTTGTTTTTAGCAAAACACAGTGAGATTGAGAACCTCATCGCAAGTTGGGGACAGAGTTTTGTGGTTGTGTTGTGCAGGTCTCCACGTTGCTACTAGCACCGGTAGTGCGCCCTGCCAAGGCTCAGCTAGCAACACCTTTGGGGTGTTTCCTTGCTCCTACTGGTTCGATTAAACCTTGGTTTCATAACTGAGGGGAACTTGCTGCTGTGCTCATCATACCTTCCTCTTGGGGTTCCTAACGAGCTCTACATCAACACTGAGCCATCAACCTCCTTCATGCCAATGGCCACTGTCAGAGCTTTACGCTTCTGAGGAACAATGTCTGGCAGTGGAACCAATTCTCTCTCATCCTGAGAAAACTCAGGAGGATATCCCTCGATAGGAGCAAGCTCTGACTCAGGGAGTTCGGCAAGCTGAAAAGATGAAGTATCTCAGTATTGCAAAATAATATAAAGATGAGCACATAATACGAGTTGCAGTTGAAGCTCACCAGCACCATGGGATCTTCCGCCGTATGCATGTCCAGAGACAGATCTGGAATCTTCCTCTCAATCCGCTCCTTTATCAGCCACTTAATTTGACATACATAATCTTTTGCTGAGTAGGCCTTGGGGCTGATGTAGAGGGAATCATTCTTGGATGGCGTGATGGAGTGCATCAATCGATCTCCGTGATGTTGAAGAGGCTAGATCCGGCGTGCCACCCAACATTGAACTAAGTCGGACCCTTTCAGGACCTTGTGTTTCATCAAATACTCAATCCGCCTCTTGGCAAGAAGCAGATCATCACTGAGAGCTGACGCATCTGCGTCCCAGGTCTCTTGGGGCGTAGCGGCACCGTCGACGAAAGCCGACAAAGCAGTAGCTTTTCCGGGAGCGAGAATATCCTTGTGATAGAAGAAAGTGGACGGCCATTGCTTGACCGACTCACTATCCATAATCCGAGGATAGACGCGCTCTCTTCTAACGGAAAAACTAATAGTACCGGTAATATAAGGATTACCGGCAGTAATGGAATTTCTCCGGACATGAAAATAGAATCGGAAAAGAGTAAGGCTCGGCCTAATGCCGAGATACCCCTCGCACAAAGATGCATACGTGCTCATCTCTAATAGAGAGTTCAGGGGAAGATGATGGAGTTGAACTCCATTGTGATCTATAACCTCAGAAAAGAAATCTGAGGAAGGGAAGCTCAAACCTCTATCGAGGTGAGTGCCGAAGTGTACTCGCTCGCCGTCGTGGGGGTTGGGGATGGTTTCGCCGAAGCCGCTCCGCTAGTCGCCGGCGCGGAGGAGCCCTTCCTCTTCCACGACGCGAAGTTTGGCGTCGTCAAGGACACAGGGGATCTAAACCCCGCGGTTGCTCTCCTTCTCCGCCGCTGCTGTCATCGCTACCATCGCCGCCATGCCGGAAGATGAAGCAGAAGCCATTTTTCCTGTGTGCCGGTGACCTTGGATGGGCGGCGCTGGAAATTTCTGGGGAGTAGAGGAGCTCTAGGTTCGTGGGAGATGTAGGGAAGAAGGAAACGGCGCAAGTACTGGTGAAGAAGATGGGGAAAAGGATCCTCACCACTTATATCCTCCAATCACGTCAAGATTCGTGTAAACGCTATGGTGAACGCGCCACACATCGTGGAAAGAACAGGGTAACCCCCGCGCGATGATTACGTCACCTCGATCTCCACGCACGCATTGAAACAGCGCCTTGGTTCTGTGAAAAGCGGACCCACCAACGATCGTGCTGACAGGAAATGTCTGTCAGTGACATGACCTTACCATGACTAGTGTCAGGTTACGCCAGAGACCAAGTTCCGACTTAGTTTGAACTTCGAGCTGGAAACCTGAATGACGTATTGTCCGACTTATTTTGAAGATCCGGATCGTATCTTTTCTTTTTAAGTTTCAGGAACCCTTCACGATTCTGCAAGCCGAAGATCAAGCTAGACGATGATGAAATCCGACTTTGGATCATGGAGGCTTCCAGGGGCTGCTGTTGGGGATATACTTTCCGGGTATCCTCACTGTACCTCACTGACCAGGGTGGCCCACTTCGGGTTAGAGCACTACTTCACGGGCAGCCCAGTCAGGGAGAAGAGACGGAGTCCAGTCCGGCTACGGGAAGGCCCTAAAGACTTACCGACATAGGCCCATAGTGTTACTTGTAGTTCAAGGTGTACTTTGTAACCGACTCTCAGTCGTAGCCGGATAGGTCTCTCATGTAAACCCTAGGCCGGATATCTATATAAGACGTCCTAGGGAGAGCTTTTAGGGCACAACCTTACCCTAACAATAGTCTACAATCTCAACTCGCACAGGCGAAACCCTTGTAACCTATATTCCGGCTCTATCGTATTACTGGATTCCTAGCAGGAGTAGGATCCGTCCAAAGCCGGCGGACTCGAACCTGGGTAAACTTGTGTGCTCACCGTCCCGGAATACCATACGTGTCACACCCCTCTCTTCCACACGCCTCGAGGACCCCCTCATGGCGTACTTGTCATCAATCCGACGACACTTCCACCATCCATAAATACGTGACTCATCTCAAAACCTCCAATTTGTGCCTCGAGCACTAGGGGATAGTGGCTTGGGCGAGGTACTTGGTGAGGATGATCGCGCTTATCGAAGGTGATGCAGGACTCGCTTCCACTTAGGTACTTAGTGGTGGAGGGTGGAGAGTTCACCGCCAGATTAACTTGGCGAGTGATTGATTTTTCCACTCGATTTGAGGGGCGTCCTTTTTGGATCATCCTCATGCTCCCCAGCGGTCGGGGGTATGGCTCGCCTCCATGGTTCTGGACTAGCGCAGCCGCAGGTGGTGGTGGAGGTGCTCCATGAGACATAGTGCCCGGCGCAGCTCCATAGCCCTGGTTTATCGCGTCGTGATTCATCTGGGCCAGGCCTTCATGGAGTTTGAGGAACTCGCGGCAGTCCTTTAGAAGGCGGCTGGACTTTTTCTTACCGTCATGCTTGTCTATGTAGAAGTGCACATATCACGGTCCAAACAGTTTGTCCTGGATAGATGTCCTAGGTGCCTCATCGCGAGTGCGGCGTTACCACACTTGCGTGGTTTTTCTGCTGTCGTGGTATCCACCGTTGTGGTTGTTGTCGTCTTGTTTGTCGGCGTAGCCAGCCGCGACCATGTCGACCTCCTCGCGGTCCTCGTAACCGCTCATGAGATGTTTTCCTCGGCGATCGCACCTGCGACCGAGGTCGTCGTCGTTAGAGTGGACACGGTTTTTTACCGAGTCGTCTCCGTCGGCCCACCTATTCATGATCTCCATCAGGTGGTCGATTGTCTTGGGCTTCGAGCGGCCCAGCTCCTCCCTGAGCTCTCTACGGCGCACACCGGCATTGAATGCATCGATTGCGCGATCCTCGGAGATGTCTTCTGCAAAGTTTTTGACGATAGACCATCTCTGGATGTATGAGCGCAGCAACTCGCTAGACTTCTGGTAGTAGCCTCTTAACTCTTTGATTGATGCGGGCCTTTTGTAAGTGCCCTTGAAGTTTCGCACGAAGCTGTAGACTAGCTCTTCCCAGCTTCGAATTGATCTACGCGGGAGGTTGTTGAGCCACGCACGAGCGCCACCTTGCAGCTGTAGCTGGAGGCATTGCATTGTCATGCTCGTGGTTCCGCCGTGCAGCCTGACGGAGGAGATGTGATCCTCCAGCCAGATCTTCGGGTCCTGCAGGTTATCGAATTTTGGGTTCTCCAATGGGAGTTTGAACCCCTTTGGCATTCGCTTCTACTTGATGGCTCTACTGAAGAAGCTGGCACCGCAAAGCTCTATCCCGTCATCTTCTGAGTCAGTCGAACGGGCACGCCTCGCGCGCATCTTGTCGACCTTGCATTGCATGATGGCATCACGCACGTCATAGTCGTAGTCATGCCGCCATGAGCGGCATCGCCGCGACAAGTCGTGGTTGTCGTTGCTGGAGGAGGGCAATGAGTAGCGCTTGGCCATAGCTTTGTTTTTCTTCGGCTCCGGTTGTGCATCCTTGATGAGGGCAACTTCGACTAGCCCCAGGCCCGCGATCGTAGATCGGTGCATGGCAGCTTCTGGATCCCCAGCCGGTGGCTGGTTGTTGTACATGGTGGCTGCCGTCACCGCTGCTTGCGGTGTATTTGGGAGCACATTGCCCCGCGTATCCACTATCATGGATGAGAAGTCGAGGACTTGCGCGGCCTCTTCTCGCTCCTTATCTGTGAGGTGGGCTAGTCGAGAACGTCTCTTGGCGGCTACATGGTCATTGCCTTAGAGGAGGATCCTCCCATGGAAGAGAGCTGAGCTCGTCGAAGGCTCGACTCGTCCGCTGCCCTTCTGCACGCATCGAGCTAGGAGATCACTTGTTGTTGGCGCTTGTATTCTTCCTTGAGCAGCTAGTGGTAACCCATCAACATGTCTTGCGATGAGTTTGGCGGTAGGGGATTGCCCCGTAGGGCTTCTCGACAGCGAGCCCACTCGGGATTGAGCTTGATCAGCACACGCTCTTCGTTACTCTCATCCGCAGTGAAATGCGGATGGCCTTCCGTCCCGTTATTGGTGGGTGCTCCGTTGGGGGGGCCACCGGTAGCGGTGTTATCCCAAGTGCCGCCGTTCTCCCCTGTGTTGAATACGGTGCACATGTAGTGTTTGGTGAAGCTGTTGCTTCCGTAGCTTTAAGATCCGGAGCGGTAGGCTCCATCTTCTGTGGCCAGATTGCCCAGATCGGATCCGCGACTGCTGTCGCTGATCGTATTCCCGACTATTGTCGGGGCGTTGAGTTCGCTCAGGGTGCCGATCGGCGGTGGAAACCACGACGCAGGAGCAATCACGGGAACCTTCGGCTGGTCAGGGAGGCGAAGTGTGCCCAGCTGACCAACTTGGAAGCGTAAGCTCCCGATTGCCAGGCTGATCCCTTCACCCACGGACTCGAAAGTCGGGCGAGTGGCCGGCGTGTGTACGGTGAAGTCGAAGGCACCGAAGAGGAGGCGAATCTCCGATGTTGCAGAGTTGTAGATCGCAGTTGATGGGACTGAGGAAGCCACAACATCAGCACTCCCAATTCCCACTGACAGCACAAATTGATGAGGGTTAAACTCATCAATGCCCAGTGTTATGGACTTGGGTTTTGGAGAAGGAGGGAGCGCTGGAGGCATCAATCGGCTAGCAAACAAGCACACACGGACGCAAGGTTTGCCTAGGTTCATGTCTCGTAGAGGACCCTACTCCTGCTTGTCTGCTCTTGAAATTATCGTGGGAATCAAAAGTTACAGGGGGTGCGTAAACGCAATCTAGCGATGGTGTGGAAACTAAGGTTATGATTGTCCTCCTCGCCACCCCCTTCTAGCCTTTATATAGATAGGCTAGGTCTCGGGTAGCAGGTCGAGTCGGTTACAAGTTAGGGTTTGTCCCTTTGAACTTTCTATCTTGAGTTCGAGGTGTGCCGCAAGCAGTCGGAGTCTCCTTAGGTCACCTGAATCCCTGATTGGGCCCAGGTAACATCGTGGACTTCTGCCAGAATGGACCGTATATGCCAAACTCGAGTACCTGTGAGGTATCCCATGTCACCCTTCGTCTCAAAATAATTGACTTCGATTTGTATATATTCACATGTATCTATATATTAAATCGCGTCAAGATACATTCGAACATAGACAAATTCACGTCTCTTATTTTGAGACGGAGGGAGTAGAAAACAGATGGAGTTCTATTTATTTTACCGTGGATAAACAATATGGAGTGGATAACAAATATTGAGGCGCACGATGCTGCCGATGCTGAAGTCGTCTCTAGTCTGTCGTCCATATGGAGCAAAACTAATCGGAGTACCGCGCCACACTCCATAGACTACGTACAGGCTGACATCGGATCAAAATATTGAATGCTTGATACATTTTGAGTACAACAAGATCATTTTCTTGGAAAAGTGGACAAAAGGAAAAGAAGAAGAGAGTGACAGGGAGAGCAGTACGAGTACACACGCCTTCAATATTTGCCTGCTCACCTCAGGGTGCTGCGGCAGCCGCCAGCTGCTCTCCCTGCCAAAAGCCAGGAAAACCCGCAGGGCCCGATAGAAAGTAGTAAACCATAAAAAGGGTTATCGGGACCACGTTTTCTTCGCCATAGTAAAGCTCACGCAGAGGCATTCAAGTGGTGTGGCCTTGCATGTTCCTTGACGTGTGGATCCATGCGTACTATACAGTATACTCACCTGTTCATGCACGATCCATACGCGGTCCTAATTTAGAAAATATAAAGGAGTAGTATTGCGAATTCCAGCGCCATAAATATGAGATTCCCCTCGTGACATCTATCTGCTTGCACGTTGCTGGTCCAGCCAACATAAACATTGACCGTGTCAGTAGATCAGCAGTTGAATTAACTCAGCACTTCTCCTCACCTCACTTTTCTACAGTCGGTTTACTGTTCTGTCCCAGGCTAACACTAAATCCCTCCTCCCGCCTTTTACCACACTCGACTCGGTTAATTAACAAAACCTCCGGCCCGCCTGGTTCTCCACACAAGGGGTGCACAAGCACAATTATTAAAAAGTGTTCCCAAATTAACAACCCGTGGATCACGCTGGAAGCAAACGCTGTATCCAGGCCCATTAGAGGCAAAATATTAACACAGGCTAATTGATTCCGTCTTATCCTCCATGCATACGATACGACTGTCTTGTTCCATTAATGGCGCGTCGTCGAACGCACATTGCTTTCGGCTCCGATCCTCTCCTAGGACGGAGCAATTCCGGAAGGGTGGCTTTCGCAAATCCGCCTAGTAGTAGACGTCCCCGTCCGATCCGGTGGCGAGGGCGCGTCGGGTTTCCGGAAGGGTACGAGGGCAGTGGATCACGCGCGCATGGACGCATCGGGCTCGCCCTTTCCGGTTACAGGCCAGGCACGGGGATTAACTAGCCGTGTACACTAATGGCGGTGATCTACTTCAGTCGGCAATTCAAGTTTTTTGCCTGCCTGCTGCCTGCTGCACTCACCCGTTAATTAAGCCCCCGGTTGGAACCGCGGCTAGCTAGCTACTGTACGTACGTAGCGCCGAATCGCCGGAACTACTCTGCCGCCGGAGGCTCGAGCGTTTTGATGCGATCAAGTCTTCTGTTGCCGTGTAGCTGAGATTAGACGTACTAGTACGAGGGGATCATGTAAGACATGTTCACTACTCGGTACGTTCTCCTCTCCCTGCCTGCTTCAGAAGAGAAATGGTCATGCGCGTCACTCCGACCGAAGCAGCAAGTAACGCCACTACCCTGTAGTAGGTGCCAATACAAGGGTCAAGAAGTGGTGTTCGATCTTGGAAGCAAAATGTATGTAGAGCCTCTGACGCTGCGCTAATTGCATTGACCTGACATCTTGGACAGCTAGCAAATCGATCGGAGGCACAAGTACTACTACTAGGACTTTTCGTCACGACCATCCATCCATTCAGGGTCGTCGTACCAGGAGGTACTAGTACTACTCCTACAGAGCTCGGAAAGATGCTGCGTGCATGGCAACGAGCATTGCACAAACAAACAAACAAGCATTCTCTTGCTATTTTACAGGGCTGGCCGGGTGAGATCAAATGGTGGTTATCAGGACATCTCCACCGGGCCGATCCAAACGGTTGACCGAAACGGTCTCTTTCTGTACGTTTGGGTTGAACCGTGGTCGTTTTTGCGCCGCGATCCGACCAGCCGCACCTAGCGGGGCGACCCATCTGTCTGCTCCTGGCCATTAGGGTCGTGCCTTTTTTTTCGAAATTTAAACCGACACAATTCGAGCGTAAATAAACTAACAAAGTTCGTACATAATTATACAACATATATTACATTCAAATATGAAAAAAGAAAAAAAAAACTGGCCCTAACCCTAGCTACTTATCTCCCCGCCGTCGGCGCCGCGCCGTCCATCTATGGATCGAGGTCGATGTACTCCGGCGGCGTCCAAAAGTGGCCGACGACATGCCCGGTGCTGGCGCCAGTGCGGGTGCAGGTGCGGGAGGCGCGGGCTGGCCGATCACCTGGCCAGGCCACGCTAGCCACGCATCCATCTCTGTCGGCGCGGTCGGAGCATACCACCCCGGCACGGGCAGAGCAGCCTACCCCGTAGCGGTTGCGGTGGGAGCGGTGGCGGTGGCAGCGGCTGCCCCGCGTTCACCTGCGCCACGAGGCCGGTGAGCTAGACGGCCTCCTGGTAGCCGTCACACATGCGGTTCTCCTCCCTCGCGCTGGCCGTGATGGCCTGCTCGAGGAAGGCGTCCTCATCGTAGCCCCACGCCGGAACCTCCTGGTACTCCGGGGGGTAGGTGCGTGGCAGCGGACGTGGTCTCCTCCTCCTCCTCTTCCTCCTTGACGACGAAGGCGAGATCATCGTCGTCGAGGTCGGCATCGGAGTGGTTGATGGCGCCGTCTTGTCGGGCTCGAAGGCGGGGAGGGTGCGGGACCCCCAAGGGTCGAACTCGTCCCGGTAGGAGCTCGCGCGCCGCGCCGTGTGCTCCCACTCAAGGAACCGCTTACGCCGGGTTGTGGTAGGCACGGTCGTACCGGAAGGCCGACGGGGTCTTGCGGATGCGGCAGACGGTCTCCTCATCCAGGGCCTTGCCCTCTTTCGGTGTGGGCGGCACCGACACCCACTCCCGGTTGAGGTGCCAGCCTCCTCCTCCTGGCGAGCGGCGGTGACGCCGACGAAGTCATGCGCCGGCATGGCGCTCCCTTGACGGTGCCGACCGCTCGAGCCGGATCCGCCGGCCTCGTGGTCATTCTTGCCCTTCTTAAACCACCCCGGCTTCTTCATCACTTCTGGTGGTGATGGCGGTGGCTGTGGCTGTGTTGGTGAGGCGCTGGGAGGCTCTAGCAATGGTGATGGCGAGAGTAGGGTGATGGGTTCGTAGCATGGAAAACAAAAAATTTCTACCGCAAGAACGAACAAAATCCAGATCTAATCTAGATAAAAGCCAAGATCTAATCTATTAGACATGTGCAACGAGATAGATCTGTACTAACCCTTGTAGATCCGAAAGTGTTACGGGATTGGATCTCGTGGTTGATGTAGTCGATCACTTGCCGATCTCAAGATCGAGTGGACGATCCTTCCGGCGCTGCGTTCCGGCAGCTCTTCCGCAGTCGGTCACACGTACGGAGTCGAAGCAGACCTTCCTCTCCTCGTTCCAGTGAGCAGCGGAGGTAGTAGATCTTCTCCACGGAATCCCAGCAGCACGACGGCGTGGTGGTGGTGAAGTAGAGAATTCTGCAGGGCTTCGCCTAAGCCTGAGCAGAAGAAAGGAGGAGGAGAGAGGCGGCTAGGATTGGAGTAGTGGAGGGGGCCAGGGGGTGGCGCCTCCACCCCTCTATTTAAAGGAGGGAGGGCGCCATGGGAGGGGGAGTCCTAGTAGGACTCCCCTCCCTCCTTGGCCGGCGGATTGGGAGGGGGGAGGAGTCCTCCTCCCCCACGACTCCTTGTCTTGCCCCACAAGGACTCCTTGATCCTTTCTTGGTTTTCAAGTAAACTCCAAGAAATCTTCTAGAACCTTCTGGAACATTCCGAAACCTTCTAGAATCCTCATACAAATACTCCGGAACATTTCCTAACTCAGAAAATGATCCCCAATACATGAATCTTATTCTCCGGACAATTCCGAATCTCCTCGTGATGTCCCGGATCCAATCCGAGACTCCGAACAACATTCGATCTCCAACGCACATTTCATATCTACTTAAAACAACTTTGAACCTTAAGTGTGTCACCCTACGGTTCGTGAATATGCAGACATGATGAAGACACCTCTCCGATTAATAACCATCAGCGGGATCTGGAGATCCATAACGGCTCCCACCTACTCAACGATGACTTCGTGATCGATAGAACCATTAACATACGAAACCAATTCCCTTTGTCACGCGATACTATACTTATCCGAGGTTTGATCGTCGGTATCTCCATACCTAGTTCTACCTTGTTACTGACAAGTACTCTTTACTCGTTCCGTGATATGTCATCCCTTGTGACCCAGTCACATGCTTGCAAGCTAACTAGATGACATTCCACCGAGAGGGCCCAGAGCATATCTATCCGTCATATGGATGGACAAATCCCAATCTTGGTCCATGCGCTTCAACACAGACTTTCAGAATACCCAATGACACCTTTATGACCACCCAGTTACGAAGCGGTGTTTGATGTCATCAAAGTACCCATCCGGTGATGGTGATTAACACAACCTCATGGTTGAAGGATTAGGTTACTATGCATTTAAAAGCTTATAGCAATACGAACTTAATGACTTGATCTTATGCTACGCTTACTATGGGTGTGTGTCCATCACATCATTCTCCTAATGATATAACCTTGTTATTAATCACATCCAATGTCCATGATCAGGAAACCATGATCATCAATTAATCAACAAGCTAGTTCAACAAGAGGCTTACTAGGGACTCTCTTATGTTTACAAAACACACATGTATTAGTGTTTCCTAATAATACAATTATAGCATGGGATGTAAACATTCATCATAAACACAAAGATATAATAATAACCACTTTTATTATTGCCTCTTGGGCATATCTCCAACAGTCTCCCACTTGCACTAGAGTCAATAATCTAGATTACATGGTAATATACCTAACACCCATGGCGTTCTGGTGTTGGTCATGTTTTGCCCTAGGGAGAGGTTTAGTCAATGGATCTGCCACATTCAGATCAGTGTGTACTTTGCAAATATTTATGTCACCATCTCGGACATACTCGCGAATAGCGTGGAAACGTAGCTTGATGTGCTTCAGCTTGCTATGTGACCTTGGCTCCTGTGCATTAGCTATGGCACCTGTGTTGTCACAGTAGATGGCCATCGGGTCCAACGCACTGGGAACCACGCCAAGTTCAGTAATGAATTCCTTCATCCATATGGCTTCTTGTGCAGCCTCCGAAGCAGCTATGTATTCCGATTCAGTTGAAGATTTCGCCACAACGCTTTGCTTTGGACTCCTCCAGCTCACTGCAGCACCATTCAAAATAAATACGTATCCCGACTGTGATTTCGAGTCATCCGGATCGGTGTTCCAACTAGCATCGGTGTAACCGTTTACAACAAGTTGTTCATCACCTCCATAAGAAAGAACCATATCCTTATTCCTATTTAGGTACTTTAGGATATTCTTGACCGCTGTCCAGTGCTCCATTCTAGGATCACTTTGATATCTGCTAGTCAAACTAACAGCATGTGCTATATCCGGTCTTGTACACAACATGGCATACATGATAGAACCTATGGCCGAGGCATAGAGAATATTATTCATTTTCACTCTATCTTCTGCCGTAGCTGGACTTTGAGTCTTACTCAAGGTCTTACCTAACAACATGGGCACGAACCCTTTCTTGCTCTCTTCCATTCTAAACTTCTTTAGAACTTTGTCTAAGTATGTACTTTGTGAAAGCGCTATTAGGCGTCTTGATCTATCTCTATAAATCTTGATGCCTAGAATATATGCCGCTTCGCCAAGATCCTTCATTGAAAAACTATTATTCAAATAGGCTTTGACACTATTAAGAAGTTTTATATCATTCCGAATCAACAATATGTCATCTACATATAGTACTAGGAATGCTACAGAGCTCCCACTCACTTTCTTGTAAATACAAGCTTCTCCATAAGTTTGTATAAATCCAAAGTTTTCGATTACTTTATCAAAACGTTGATTCCAACTCCGGGATGCTTGCTTCAGTCCATAAATGGAGCGCTGAAGTTTGCATACCTTGTCAGCATCTTTAGGATCGACAAAACCCTTGGGTTGTACCATATACAACTCTTCCTCAATGTCACCATTAAGGAACGCTGTTTTGACATCCATCTGCCAAATCTCATAATCGAAATGTGCAGCAATTGCTAACAAAATCCTCATAGACTTTAGCTTCGCTACTGGTGAGAATGTCCCATCATAGTCAACTCCTTGAATTTGTCGGAACCCTTTCGCGACAAGTCGAGCTTTATAGACGGTAATATTACCATCAACATCTATTTTTCTCTTGAAAATCCATTTGTTCTCGACAGCCTTACGGCCATCCGGTAAGTCCACCAAAGTCCACACTTGGTTTTCGTACATGGATCCCATTTTGGATTTCATGGCTTCTAGCCATTTGTCGGAATCTGGGCTCACCATAGCTTCTTCATACGTCGCAGGGTCATCAGCGTTGTCTACCAACATGACGTTCAAGGCAGAGTCATACCAATCAGGAGTGGTACGAACCCTCGTTGACCTGCGAGGTTCAGCAGTAACTTCGTTTGAAGTTTCATGATCATCATCGTTAGCTTCCTCTCCAATTGGTGCAGGCGGCACAAAAACATCTTCCGGTGCTGTGCTACTCTCAAATCCGAGAGAAGGTTCAATAAGCTCATCGAGTTCTACTTTCCTTCCAGTCACTTCCTTCGAGAGAAACTCCTTCTCAAGAAAGGATCCATTCTTGGCAACGAAAACTTTGCCTTCGGATCTATGATAGAAGGTATACCCAATTGTTTCTTTAGGGTATCCTATGAAGACGCATTTCTCCGCTTTGGGTTCAAGCTTATCAGGTTGTAACTTCTTTACATATGCTTCGCAACCCCAAACTTTAAGGAACGACAACTTAGGTTTCTTATCAAACCACAATTTGTACGGTGTCGTTTCAACGGATTTAGATGGTGCCCTATTTAAAGTGAATGCGGCTGTCTCTAATGCATAGCCCCAAAACGATAGCGGTAAATCTGTAAGAGACATCATAGACCGAACCATATCTAAGAGAGTTCGATTACGACGTTCGGACACACCATTACGCTGTGGTGTTCCCGGCGGTGTCAACTGCGAAAGTATTCCACATTTCTTTAAATGCATGCCAAACTCATAAATTAGATATTCACCTCCGTGGTCAGAACGCAGAAATTTAATCTTCTTGTTACGATAATTTTCCACTTCACTTTGAAATTCCTTAAACTTCTCGAAAGTTTCGGACTTATGTTTCATAAAGTAGACATACCCATATCTACTTAAGTCATCCGTGAAAGTGAGAACATAACGATATCCACCACGCGATGCTACACTCATTGGACCGCACACATCGGTATGTATTATTTCCAATAAGTCTGTAACTCGCTCCATTATTCCAGAGAATGGAGTCTTAGTCATTTTTCCCATTAGACATGCTTCGCATCTTTCAAGTGATTCAAGAAGTCCATCAGAATGGAGTTTCTTCATACGCTTCACTCCAATGTGACCAAGACGACAGTGCCACATGTATGTAGAATTATCATTCAATTTTGTTCGTTTAGCATCTATGTTGTGAACATGTGTATCACTACTATCGAGATTCAGTAAAAATAAACCATTCATCTCAGGTGCATTACCATAAAAGATATTACTCATATAAATCGAACAACCTTTATTCTCGGACTTAAAAGAGTAACCGTCTCGCAATAAACAAGATCAAGATATAATGTTCATGCTTAACGTAGGCACCAAATAACAATTATTCAAATTTAAAACTAATCCCGAAGGTAGATATAGAGGGAGCGTGCCGACGGCGATCACATCAACCTTGGAGCCATTTCCAACGCGCATCGTCACCTCGTCTCTCGCCAGTCTTCGTTTATTCCACAGCTCATGTTTCGAGTTACAAATATGAGCAACCGAACCAGTATCAAATACCCAGGCACTACTACGATTACTAGTAAGATACACATCAATAACATATATATCAAATATACCTTTCTTCTTGATGTTGCCATTCTTCAGATCCGCCAGGTACTTGGGGCAGTTACGCTTCCAGTGACCAGCACCCTTGCAGTAGAAGCATTCAGTTTCAGGCTTGGGACCAGCCTTGGGCTTCTTAGCAGGTGCGGCAGCTTTCTTGCCGTCCTTCTTGAAGTTGCCCTTGTTCTTAGGCTTGCCCTGTCTCTTGAAATTGGTGGTCTTATTGACCATCAACACTTGGTGCTCCTTCTTGATCTCCACTTCAGCAGTTTTCAGCAGTGCATATTGTAGTTCATCACAAAGTTCTTATAACTCGGTGGCAGTGATTGGAGGAGACGGTGAATCCCTAACTCATTAGGAATCGATATCCCCAACTTTTGGAGCTTGTTTGCGTACCCAGACATGGTGAGCACGTGCTCGCTAACGGAGCTACCCTCTTCCATCTTACAGTTAAAGAACTTTTCGGAGGCCTCATAGCTCTCCATGGCCGCGCGAGTCTCAAAAATCAGCCTGAGCTCCTTAATGATCTCGAACGGGTCGTGGTGCTCAAAACGCTTTTGAAGCTCCGCTTCTAAACCGTATAGGATGGCACACTGAACTGTGGAGTAATGATTTTTCCGAGTGGCGTAAACATTCTTTACGTCATCGGTGGCATCATCTGCAGGTGGGTCACCTAGCGATGCTTCGAGCACATAGGTCAACTGACCAGCCCTGAGGACGATCTTCAGTCCATGGAACCAGTCAGTGAAATTGCTTCCATTGTTCTTAAGCTTTTCTTTCTCTAGGAACGCATTAAAATTGATGGAGGGGGTCGCCATAATCTACAACAAATTTGCAAGTAGTTTAGACTAAGTTTATGATGAATTGAGATCAAATTTAATACTTAAATTAACTAGGTGAACTCCCACTCAAAACAACATCCCTCACATTGTCTTAGTGATTACACGAACCAAGTCCACTACACCAAGTCCGATCTTCACGAGAGAAGATGTAGTTTCATCGGCGAACAATCTTCATGTTCATCATATCATTTATATGACTCATGCTCTACCTTTCGGTATTCCGTGTTCCGAGACCATGTCTGTACATGCTAGGCTCGTCAAGATAACCTTAGTTTCCGCATGTGCAAATCTGGCTTGCACCCGTTGTATGCACACGTAGAATCTATCACATCCGATCATCACGAGATGATTCGAAACGACGAGTCTTAGCAACGGTGCCAACTAAGGGTGGACACTTTATTACTTGATATTAAGTGAGAGGGATCATCTTATAATGCTACCGTCGCGATCTAAGCAATACAAGATGCATAAAGAATTAACATCACAGGCAATTCATAATTAGTGTGATATGATATGGCCCTTTCTTCTTGCGCCTTTGATCTCCATCTCCAAAGCACGAACATGATCTCCATCATCACCAGCATTGCGTCAAGGTCAGTGGCGCCGCTTTATGGTTGTCTATCATCACTAGCAACTATTACAACTACTTGGAATAAAGCTATTACAAGATGAATAGACACGCAGGTCTTAACAGAATTAAAGACAACCATTAGGCTCCTGCCGGTTGCCATATTACAACAAGGATCATTGCATACATCAAATATAATCACAATCACATGATGGTCATATCACATCACAAAACCCCTGCAAAAACAAGTTAGACGCCTCTAATTTTCTTTGCATGTTTTACGTGGTTTGGGGCTTGCGAACAAGAACGGATCTTACCTACAAAACTGAACCACAACGTTGATACAAGTGCTATCAAGTGCAAAGTGTAAATTAGATCTATACTATGGTGGGAGAGACAGACACCCGCAAAGCCACTTGTGCAAAGCAAGTTACACGTCAAGCGTGGAGCAAATCTCATGTGCGATGACATGTAAGGTTAGCCCGAGCCGCTTCATCCCACCATGCCGCAAGATGCAAAGTACACAAAGCAAAAGACGGCACGAGCACCAACGCCCACAAAACCATTGTGTTCTACTCGTGCAACAGATCTACGCATAGATACGGCTCTGATACCACTGATGGGTTCGTAGCATGGAAAACAAAAAATTTCTACCGCAAGAACGAACAAAACCCAGATCTAATCTAGATAAAAGCCAAGATCTAATCTATTAGACATTGGCAACGAGATAGATCTGTACTAACTCTTGTAGATCCGAAAGCGTTACGAGATTGGATCTCGTGGTTGATGTAGTCGATCACTTGCCGATCTCAAGATCGAGTGGACGATCCTTCCGGCGCCGCGTTCCGGCAGCGCTTCCGTAGTCGGTCACACGTACGGAGTCAAAGCAGACCTTCCTCTCCTCGTTCCAGCGAGCAGCGGAGGTAGTAGATCTTCTCCACGGAATCCCAGCAGCACGACGACGTGGTGGTGGTGGTGGAGTAGAGAATTCTGCAGGGCTTCGCCTAAGCCTGAGCAGAAGAAAGGAGGAGGAGAGAGGCGGCTAGGATTGGAGTAGTGGAGGGGGCCAGGGGTGGCGCCTCCACCCCTCTATTTAAAGGAGGGAGGGCGCCATGGGAGGGGGAGTCCTAGTAGGACTCCCCTCCCTCCTTGGCCGGCGGATTGGGAGGGGGGGAGGAGTCCTCCTCCCCCACGACTCCTTGTCTTGCCCCACAAGGACTCCTTGATCCTTTCTTGGTTTTCAAGCAAACTCCAAGAAATCTTCCAGAACCTTCCGGAACATTCCAAAACCTTCTAGAATCCTCATACAAATACTCCGGAACATTTCCTAACTCAGAAAATGATCCCCAATATATGAATCTTATTCTCTGGACAATTCCGGATCTCCTCGTGATATCCCGGATCCAATCCGAGACTCCGAACAACATTCGGTCTCCAACGCACATTCCATATCTACTTAAAACAACTTCGAACCTTAAGTGTGTCACCCTATGGTTCGTGAATATGCAGACATGATGAAGACACCTCTCCGATCAATAACCATCAGCGGGATCTGGAGATCCATAACGGCTCCCACGTACTCAACGATGACTTCGTGATTGATAGAACCATTAACATACGAAACCAATTCCCTTTGTCACGCGATACTATACTTATCCGAGGTTTGATCGTCGGTATCTCCATACCTAGTTCTACCTCGTTACTGACAAGTACTCTTTACTCGTTCCGTGATATGTCATCCCTTGTGACCCAGTCACATGCTTGCAAGCTAACTAGATGACATTCCACCGAGAGGGTCCAGAGCATATCTATCCGTCATATGGATGGACAAATCCCAATCTTGGTCCATGCGCTTCAACACATACTTTCAGAATACCCAATGACACCTTTATGACCACCCAGTTACGAAGCGGTGTTTGATGTCATCAAAGTACCCATCCGGTGATGGTGATTAACACAACCTCATGATCGAAGGATTAGGTTACTATGCATTTAAAAGCTTATAGCAATACGAACTTAATGACTTGATCTTATGCTACGCTTACTATGGGTGTGTGTCCATCACATCATTCTCCTAATGATATAACCTTGTTATTAATCACATCCAATGTCCATGATCAGGAAACCATGATCATCAATTAATCAACAAGCTAGTTCAACAAGAGGCTTACTAGGGACTCTCTTATGTTTACAAAACACACATGTATTAGTGTTTCCTAATAATACAATTATAGCATGGGATGTAAACATTCATCATAAACACAAAGATATAATAATAACCATTTTTATTATTGCCTCTTAGCATATCTCCAACATAGGGAAGTGCGGCACCGACGGTCGCAGAGGCCTGCTTGAGGAGGGAAACGGTCATGTGCGTCACTCTGGCCCAAGAAGCGAGTAAGGGCAGTATCCATGTAGTAGGTGCCAATACAAGGGTCAAGAAGTGTTCGATCTTGGTAGCAAATGTAGAGTCTCTGACGCTGCCCTAATTGCATTGACCTGACATGTTCGACAGCCAGCGCAACGATCGGAGACAAGGCAGAAGTAGGTCTTTTCGTCTCGACCATCCATTCAGGGCCGTCGTACCAGCGTGATGCATGCATGGCAACGAGCAACGCACAAACAAACAAGCATTCTCTTGCTATTTTACAGGGCTGGCTGGGTGATATCAAACGGTGGTTATTAATCTCTTGCTGCGATAAGCCGCACATGCATATGCATGCACACTTGCGCTTGTGCCTCTTGTGGGCGCGAATGATTCCCTCACTGTCGCGGCGAGTGGCCACGGCCCACCGGAACAGCGGAATAAATAGCAAAAGCCATCCTTGCAGTTGCAGGTTGGCAGGATTTCACAGCGTGTTCCGCTACTACTCGACTCTACCCTAGACCGTACCGTACAGCATCACCACCACGCTACGGGGTCACTGCTACGGTATATACTCCTCCGTAGTCTCCGCTGCATGCATATGCATGCATGCATGGCCTCTGCATCAAGATCTCCGGCGGCCGATCGGGTTGGACTAGTAGACAATTCGTCTCACGAATCTGATGACAAGACACAGAAGGTCTTTTTTCTTCTGCCATATTTTTGGAAACAGGACGGGATTCCGTTCCGAGAGGGCCAACTTACCCAAAAAAAATGCATTTCGAAATGTGAACGGAGGGAAATATTACAGCGGGTACTTACCCGAAAGGAGCGACGATCTAGTTTGAGCAAAGCACTTAAGCCTTGCGCGACGAATAGGGCCCGACAGGGCAAATTGAAATCCTCGGCCACCTGCACAATGGTAGAGGAGGCTCACAAAATGCGCCGCGAGCTCGTCGTCAGGCTAGCACAACTAGAAACGGCAAGGGAACCACCCTCTATATCCATCCTTTAGTAATAACCAGGAACATCACGGAGGAGGAGACGCGGGCGGGACAAATTCTCAAACCGGGGTAAGATGGACTGGAGGAACTGAAACTGACACGCTCCGCTTATGGGCGCGGCATGGAATTGAATGAGTGGAACAAAAGTGTTTCCCAGAATCGCCGGCCGCGACGTTGCAATCAAGTCAATCGTCCAAACGGATGGGGAAACTCCCCGATCGATCTCGATAAGGCACGCACGACACGCATCTCGGTCGATCACAGCGGCAAAAAAAACACGCACAGCGGCACAGGACCAGCCAGCTAGAGCTAGGGTTGTCATCCAGTCAGCCGGACGGGCGGCCGGCGCCGAGCACGCTGCCAGCGTGCATACGATTCCCGGTAAAACTAGCAGAGGAACTGTTCGTTTGATCGATCGATGTATACTAGCTTGTAGAGAGCTTCCAAGTAGTATGAGAAAAGTTTAGATTACGTTTGCGTGCATGTGGCGGGAGCAAGCAACAGTGGTCTCGCGGCGAGCCGGATCGATCGGGGGCCGGCCGGGGAGGGGGAGGGGCCGGCGCGCCATGAAGGCGTGGCGATGGGCGCAGGAAGACGACACGCCGTACGCCGTCCACCTCACAGCTAGCGCGAGCGGGGCGGGGAGAAGCAAAGAGGACCATCTGAATTCTGATCGATCCATCCATCGACCCGGCCCGGCCCGGGATTAAATGCACGCCCTCTGATCGGGTGGATCGCGATGGTTGTGCGCCATCGCCGCGAAATCCCCGTCCTGCCCCTCGGCCCCGGTCACGCTGCCACCCCGGGCCCGCCGCGAGGTCGCACACAGCGCCCGAAGAAGATACCGCGCCCCGGCCGGCCACAGCCGCGAGCAGGCGAAGCAAAAGGCCGCACCCTTCCTTTCCTCTATTTATGCCGCTACACCGACCTCCGCGCACACAACCGGCCACACTGCACTACTACACGCTACTGGAACCGATCACTGCCGATCTCCTTCCTTCCTTCCTCACACTCGTCCTCTTCTACCACTCTGCTCACTGGCACACATTGCTTCCCACTGTACTCCCCGTAGTCACTCACTCCACCACAGCCGCGCCCTGCCAAGAAGATCTCTCCTACTCAATTCCCTTGATCAGGCCAGGCCAGGCTAGTTACTTACTCACTTAAGCGAGGGAAGGAAAAAGGAGAAGTTTGTGGGAGAGCAAGGAAGGCAGAGAGAACAGAGTGAGAGCTTGCGCTGTGATCGGGCCGGGCGCGATGGGGCGATCGCCGTGCTGCGAGAAGGAGGGGCTCAAGAAGGGGCCATGGACGCCCGAGGAGGACCAGAAGCTGCTCTCCTACATTGAGCAGCAGGGCCACGGCTGCTGGCGCTCGCTGCCCGCCAAGGCTGGTCAGCACCCCCTACCTCGCCTCATCTTACCCATATCAATTGCTAATTCAGTACCAGCTAGCCCTGCATTCTGCTCTCTGTGGTTATTTGAACTGATTCTGACATTGGAAAACTACCTGTTTGCAGGGCTGCAGCGGTGCGGCAAGAGCTGCCGGCTCCGGTGGACCAACTACCTCCGCCCGGACATCAAGAGGGGCAAGTTCAGCCTGCAGGAGGAGCAGACCATCATCCAGCTACACGCGCTTCTCGGAAACAGGTCATCCATCATTCTCCGTATTCGCACCCACACCCAAAATTCACTTCGATTGAATGTTAGTACTAGTTGCCGACTTGACCGAGACAGGGGCGCTAGCTAGCTAGTGATCATGCTAGCTGCACCGTAGTCTTCTTCGCACATTCATGGGGGGTAGTATGCACTGGCAACATGGTAGTAGTACTGCCTAGTTAGACCGGAGAGGCCGTGAAATCGATCGCCTGAATATGGTTGCAGCAAAGTACACATGTTTTCCCAGCATTGTGCAGAATTTACCCATGAATTAATTACTCGAATTGCGACCTCTGCAGCGAGATCATCTCTCTTTCAGGGATGACGTAGGATCGTCTCTGTTTTACTGTGATGTTGCTGTTCTGCGCAGAACTAGCTAGCAGCATTGCTGTTCATCCTTTTCATCACAGAAAAAAAAAAGTACACACACAGTTCATCCTTTAGCCGGCCGGCCTGTAGAACAACAACAACTATGCATGCATGAGTAGCGAGAGCTGGTGATTCAATGCATGCATCAACTCGGGGAAAAAGTGTGTAAAAGTTGGGCCATGTGTGCCTCTCCCCCGAATTTTCCTTTCTCTTTTCACATGATCCGGCATTCAAGCTTGTCATTTATTGTGAGCAACCCCATCGCCGTGGACCAACGTTGGCGGTTCTGATCCACTGTAGCCACCCCTGCTGTCTTGCCATTTGACTCGCACGCTTCCTCCTACCTATCATGCATCTCTGCTGTCTGTTTCTGTAGTCTGTACGTACTACAACTCCATGGCCGTGCACCCCTTGAATCTCGCCCAGTTAATTTTTAGTAAATTACGGTTCTAGAAGATCTTATTTTGACGCTGATACGGAATCCTAAGTTGTTTTCTTGCTTCGATCGGCGTTGTTGCATGCAATGCAGGTGGTCCGCGATCGCGACGCACCTGCCCAAGCGCACCGACAACGAGATCAAGAACTACTGGAACACGCACCTCAAGAAGCGGCTGGCCAAGATGGGCATCGACCCGGTCACGCACAAGCCGCGCTCCGACGTGCCCGGCGCGGGCGGCGGCGGCGGCGCCGAGGGGCAGCACGCCAAGGCCGCGGCGCACCTCAGCCACACCGCGCAGTGGGAGAGCGCGCGGCTCGAGGCCGAGGCGCGCCTGGCGCGAGAGGCCAAGCTGCGCGCCCTCGCCGCCTCCGCGTCCTCCAACAACTCCACCTCCGCGCAGTACCTGCCGCACCCCGCCGCGCACGGCCTCGACTCGCCCACGTCCACGCTCAGCTTCGCGGACAGCGCGGCGCTCGCGTCGGTGCTGGAGGCGCACGGCGCCGCGGCGGCGGCCGCGCGGGCCGCCATGCAGCCCATGCAGGCGTACGAGGATGCGTGTAAGGAGCAGAACTGGGGCGACGTCGACGCCGCCGACGTGGGCTTTGCCGGAGCGGGATTCACTGGCCTGCTTCTTGACATGAATCAGAACGCGAGGCCGGCAGGGGGGGTCGACGCTGATGCGGACGTCGAGGAGCACGAGACAGAGGAGGAAAAGAACTACTGGAACAGCATACTGAACCTGGTGAACTCGTCGACGTCGGCGGTGGTGCCCGCGCACGAGGAGTACTCGCCGGCTCCGGAGTTCTGAGTGGTGAGGTACCGAGCACCACCGCGCGCACCCGACCGGGCACATGACACAGTAAATAGTTAGTGGTGACCGCGGAATAAGATGGGACTAATGCTACTACTAGTAATTATTAATCACCTTCTTGGATTTATCTGACACAGTGCTCTGATTAAACGTGTGAGCAACAAGGTTGTGTCGGCGTTGGAATTTATTGCATGCTTCCTTCGGCCAAACTTCTTAGTACATGTTCTGTAAAACTACGGCAGGGATCTCGAATTCCTTCCGGGCAATATATTGGGCCAATCTTTTTTTACTTGACTATTGTAATTTTACAGCCATTTTCACCAGAAATATATAGTGAGGCGCTGAGGCTAATCAAGTTGATATGGACTCGATCATCAGTTTTGTTTCTGAGGATCACAGATTAGAAAGCAGTTCAGTTTCAGCAAGTAGTGCATATGTGAGTAAGGTGGGACGATGGTAGTTTGACGTGGACGATGGTAGTTTGACGTTGACACAAATGATCGAAGAGGCCACCGAGATTCCACAGAAAAAGACATCACCCCTAGAACGTGTTCACTTTTAGCGAGTAAAATACATGGATGGTCACCGACCTGAACCACCTTGTTGGGTCGTATGTGGTCACTGGGTGAGGTACATCGCGACATGCGATGACATGGCGTGCGGTGGTCACTGGACTTGCAATGCGTGGGAGGGTGTGAAATGCACAAGTAGGGGGGGGGTGTTATGTGGAAAACGTCATCAGTTACTAGTACCCTGTCCTCTTCGCGTGAAATGTGAGCCTGAAAATCCTCCTCCCTTGTCTGTAACCCAAGATCCTTGGAGCTGCCGCTAGAGCAAGCTTGCCGCTGCAGGTTCTGTTCCACCGCCATGTCGTACGCAAGCTCTTCCCGCTCTTCACAATAGCGCAACACTCCTTTCATCCCATGCATCCTCTGCCCATACGGTCAGATCGTCAAGTGCTTCACCTCACGCACGCCGCAGCACAATGAGTGGGTCTTCTACAAGTGTGTCAAGCATGTTACGAGTGCTTTTTTTCTTTTATTTTAGGGTTTGGTATGATTTGGTAACAAGTTGTCGTTTGAACCGAACTTTGTTCAGTCTGTAACTCAATTTTGTTGCTTTTTGTTATCTTTAACTAACTTTTGGTTTGCATTGTACCGAAATGTTGCTAGGAGCTTGATTATGTTATCTATCTACTTGACAACAATGTTCTTAGAGGAACAACAACTTGCTCTCTTGTGTTGCTTGTACTCCCTTGTGATTTCTCCTCCTGCAATGAATGAGCAAGATAAGGCTGGGTAGAGAACATGGATGAGCAAGAGGTGAACAAATCACTTATTTACATATGTAGGTGGGACAATCTTTTCTCATTTATTATTTGTGTAGGTGGGACATCAAATGTTGCCTTCATGGTCGAAGACCTACTTTAAATAATTTACACCCTCCTCTATCGTGATATGGATCACTATAGTAGTTGTAATGCATGATAACTCCATGTATGGACATCTTATTCCCCCTTCTTGCATAAACCTCACCTTGAGTGTTCCACATTTGTTTGGCCTTCCAACATGCTTGACATAGTGAGGTGGCAAGATAGGCGGTCCACCTGTCTTCTCCCATTCTGATCTATCTTTACATGGATAAACAATGTTGTCATATGCCAACTTGTACATCTCCACTGAGTAGCACTTATCCCCATAGTTGACAGGGTCCAGGTTATCATGCCTCACGCAGGTGATTGCATGTGGACATGGAATGCCACTCCGTGCCAACCTTTGTCATGTGCATGTTAAACCTTTCAAGTCAACAATGTAGTTAGAAGGATTTGAAGAAAACCTTGGACCAACTTTGGAAAGGCCATTCCCTCCTCCATCTAAAAATAGTCATTTGACCACTCTATGTTTTTAACCTTCTTCTAGATTTCGGGCGGATAGGACCTTTCATGCTCTATGTATCAATATTATTTGTGTAGTTTATGCTCATGAACTTGTCCTTCATCCTATCAAACATGCTTAGTATTAGTAGCCCCCATCATCTATAATGTACCTGAACAAAATAAGGCGCAATGACATGACTAAGTCACAATGATAGGACTAACGTACATCGACATGACTAGGATACAATGATAGGAATAAGATTCTTGTTTGTTGAAGACCTCACGTTTACTATTTAAGAGGATGACACATTTTGTAAGCTCACTCTGAAAAGCCCAAACCCATGTCTTCAAATCAAGGCTAGATAGTCATGCATGGGCATGTGGGTTGAGCGACTCAAGTACTCCATGTTTGCCACATAACTGACAAGTGTACCACTCCTAACAATGGTCCAGATTTGATTCTTCAGGGGGCCTTTGAAAAGCATCTACAAATTTTGCCACACGTGCTTCACAAAAAACCTATATCAGGGACTGATCTCTTACTCATTTATTATGCCCTTTTGTTTATCTAACATTACAGTCCATGGTTTAGTGTTGACAATATACAAGTCCTCCTTCAGTGTCTCAAGAAACCAAGTCCAGGTCATTGACAAAAGCAACAACTAAGGGGAAGATGCAATCATTTGGATATATTCCAAGAACTTCTAGCAAATGACCCCTTGTACCTAGTGTTTATGAAACAACAATCAATGATAGTCTTCTTTCTTGAAAGTTTTGAACCCAAAGTCACTACAAAAATACCCTGTCCCCGACACCTTTTGGGGCGGTACAAGCAAAAAGTTCATCAGAAAGTGTTTACCTGGCATAAAGAGAATTCATCGTAGTCGCTTTAAATTATGTCACGCTAGCTATCCGGCAGTATCGCCATTCATATACGCCTCGGTACAAGAACCGGGGCAATATTAATACCACCGTGGAAAATACTAGACATTGACTGTGGGTCTAGCATGCGTGACTTGTCAAGATTCTCTCACCGATCGGTGAGCCCCCTCCCTCCCGAAGTCTAGTTGTTCCATCCGGATATTAAAATGAAATGCCCCATGACCGTACTTTATCCCATGTTTCCCACTTTGTCTTTTTTCAACCTTTGTTTCTTATCTCTTCACAAAACATCTGCAGGCGGTGGCGGCAGGAATCAGACGAGGATCTAGGATGCCAAGGGCTATCCTTCATTTAGTCTAGCGATGCCGGTACGAGCAGTTGTCTCTTTTTTCGATTTTATTGGCACTAGATTTCGCATTTTATGGTTTTCTATAACTATTTTTCTCCAACAATTTCTTGATTTCTCGACCTCACACCCTACGCATTGTTTTTTTCTTTCAAGTTCAACTTTCATGGAGTACCGCATCATATCCATGACTTGTAGTGGGACGGGGAACACGAGTAGTTCATCTTATGTCAATGCCCAAGGAACCGCATAGCATATTGATTCATGGTCTATGACAAGATGTTCGAAGAGCACACCGATGGATCAAAATATATTCGAGCTCGTTGGGAACCCCAAGAGGAAGGTATGATGAGCACAACAGCAATTTTTCCCTCAGTTATGAAACCAAGGTTATCGAACCAGTAGGAGCAAGGAAACAACTCCAAGTTGTTGTTTCTAACTTGGAATCCTGCACAACACAACCACAGAACTTTGCCCCAACTTACAGTGAGGTTATCAATCTCACCGGTTTTGCTGAAAACAAAGGATTAAACGTATTGTGTGAAAGATAGTAATTGTTTACAGAAAGTAAACAGTAAATAGTAGATGGTATATCAATGGTAAAAGAATGGACCGGGGTCCATAGTTCACTAGAGTTGATTCTCCTTAAGATAGATGACATGTTGGGTAAACAAATTACAGCCGGACAATTGACAGGCACCGAGAAAGCATACATGCATATACTAATCATCTTGACTCCTATGATATTTGATTGGGCATTACAACATTATACATAGACCATAATCCAACTGCATCTATGACTAATAATCCACCTTCAGGTTATCATCTGAACCCCCTCCAGTATTAAGTTGAAAACAATAGATAATTGTATTAAGCAAAGTATGTAAAGTAAACAATACGATTGTCCCATGGACAAAGGATTGATGTTTTCTCCCCAGTAGCAACATCACATCTAGTACCTTAGAGATTCATGTCACTTTCCCAAATTACTAGAGGCATGAACCCACTATCGAGCATAAATACTCCCTCTTGGAGTTGCTAGCATCTACTTGGCCATGATAGCTACTAACAACGGAAAACATGCAAGATCACAAATAACATAGACATGATAGAATCAATAATCAATCTGAAATAGCATCTTAATATCCATCGGATCCCCGCAAACACAATATGTAAGATTATAAATAGATGATCTTGATCATGAACGGAGCTCACAAGATCTAAACATGGTAGCACAAAGGAGGAGAACCAACCATCTAGCTACTACATGGACCCGTAGTCCAGGGATGAACTACTCATGCATCACACCGGAGGTAGGCATGGTGATGAAGAAGGCCTCCAGGGTGATATCTCCCCTCCGGCAGGGTGCTAGGAAGAGCTTCAGATCCCTCCTGATCTAGGGATGGAGATGGCGGCGGCTATAGACTCTTTCGTGGAATTTTGATCGGGTGCTTAGGGTTTTCGTCCCGGGAGGCTTTTATAGGCGAAAGGGCAAGGTCGGTGGATCACCAGGGGGCCCACACACCCTGGTGGTGTGCCCCCTAGGCCGTGCCGCCACCAGGTGTGGCTGCCCTGGTGCGCCACTTCGTCTCCCCTCCAGACTCCGTGTTGCTTCGGATAAAATATTGACTTTGGCCTTTGTCCGATCCAATTCCGAGAATATTTCCTTACTAGCTTTTCTGAAACCAAAAACAGCCGAAAACAGGCAACTCGCACTGTGGCATCTTATTAATAGCTTAGTTCCAAAAAATGTGTAAAAATACTCCAAAGTGTGGACAAAACATAAGAAAGTAGATATAAAATAAGCATGGAACATCAAAAATTATAGATACGTTTAGAACGTATCAACATCCCCAAGTTTAACTCCTGCTCGTCCTCGAGTAGGTAAGTGATAAAAAAGAATAGTTTTTGAGGTGACATGCACCATCATAATCTTGATCAAGGTATTTGTAAAACATTGATAGCTGGGATCATAGTACTTTGACATAGCATGAAAGATATAGTTCTAACAATAAGACATAGCAACTATGTTGTAACATGAAAGGGTACAAACAAAAGATTCATAAATAACAATGCTTTGAAAGATGTTTGTTTGTTTCACATATAGAAAACATAATGAGAATGGTATTCAGCGTGTCCCTCATAGTGTAGCAAAAAATAAATGCATAGGACACCTTCAAAGTTCATAAGGGTGACTAGATACAAATAGTTTAAGAACAAGCAATATCAAAGTTATGAATCAATCAACAAGTTTTGGGACAACGCACATTAAACTAAGAATGACCACTATGCTCTCTCAATAGGTGCATAAAGATAGAAGATGGAGACTCGACATAAAAAGTAAAAGAAAGGCCCTTCATAGAAGGAACCAGGGATTCAAGTCTCATAAAGAGCTTCCAAAAATTATGGTAGTTATTAGCTTTCAGCTCTCATTGCCCCTATCATAAGCATCTTTAGGTGGTTAAGGTTAAAGTGAACAAATATGGGGATATGCTTGACAAGTTATAAGTTTAAAATCTCATGCCCCTCGCTTACGAGTACCAAACCTCATGATACTCAACTTTAGTCACGAGTAAGTTCTTGTCATTGTAAGTCCATGTGTATCATATAGAACCACCAACGAGGTACCCCTTGCCCGATGATACGGAAGCTTTCCCATAACAAAATGACAAGGCAAGCAGACAATGAGCATCTCAGCGATCTTTTTATTTGCTATTTGCATAGGTTTTTATTGAGGATGCTTCACATATTGCTCACTATGGTTATGCTGCAAGTTTCCACCATGATTAGGCATGGCTTAGGCTAGCCGCCCAGGTGTTTCTCTAACACATATACAAACTCCATGAGCTTACAAGCTTCCCTTTTATTTCACACCGCCGGGATCCATAATCAAAAGAATCATGATATCAACTAAATAATGTGCAATGTTGAAAGCGTACCCCATGGTAACATGGTTCTGATAATTCACAACTTACAAAGCGCAAGCATATACCCAACATAGATGGGCACAATGGTTCAAGTTTATTAAGTGCAAGAAAGTAAAGTGTGCCATCAAGTTTGTGAGAGCTTTAATCACTAATTTTCACATAATAAGTTTAATTCAGAAGGTAGATAAAAACATGAATATACTTGGAATAGCAATAATGCTAATAGGTAGGTATGGTGGACTCTTTGGAATAACTTGGTTTTATTTGGAGTTGGATGCATGAGTGGAACTCATACTTGGTATGTAGCCTAGCAAAAGATTGGGAGCGACCAACTAAGAGAGCAATAATGGCCATAATCATGCAAAGCGACAAAACATTATTAATTAAAGCATAAAGTGATATTACAAGTTAAAAACTAAATGATCATAGAGGCTATGGTGACTTGGTATAGTCTTAACATGGTGTGAGCATGCACCAAGTCAACCCAAATAAAGCATCAAAGGAGAATATCACAATATTATGCTTTCATATGCTAAAACAACGCATGATTATTTAAAGGCACATTAAGAAATCTCAATTGTTTGTAACAAGTCATGCTACAACAATAATCACTAAGCATAAAGTCAAAGCAATATCAAGCATGACATGATAAAGTCTAAGTCACAGTCAAAAACAAGCTCCTTTTATACCACTTATAAGCATGAACTTTCCTACTCCTTTTCAATCCAAATCAACTTATTTGAAACTATGTATGAATGCGGGGGTCCAACTAATTTATTCAAGCACTAAAACTAAAAACAAAAACGAAGACGCTCAAAGAATAACACAATTGTGCATGAAACAATAAAAATGAAGTGTTTGGAAGAAACCTGAGGTTTTTATTGATGAAGAAGGGGATGCCTTGGCCATCCCCAAGCTTTGACGCTTGTACTTCTTGAATAATTCTTGGGGTGACACGGGTGGCATCCCCAAGCTTGAGCTTTTGTCCGTACTTCATCTTATCACATTGTTCTTCCCTACACTTTAAAATTTCCTTCATACAAAACTTCACACAATCTTCATTAGCAACATTAGTGTACTCAAGATAATAAGTCTTTAGGTTCAGTTTCAACACAAGAAAACTTCAATTAAAATAAAAGCTACTGTATCACTTCCTTTTAAAAGTTCAAGTGATTAGAGAGAACTCAAAGAGAAAGAGATTAAGAGGCAAATGCAAATAATGGCAGAAATCTGTCAGAATAGACCAGCGGGTAAAAACTGATTTTTTAAAGACCTTTTGTTGCTCAAATTGAAAAGTGTTAAACTAATTAAAGTTGGATAACAACCTGGGGCAGAAGCACAAACAATTACAGCTCATTCCGACATACAGAGATTTTTCACGAATTTTTACAGCGAAGCACAAAAATCTGTTTCGGGACAACAACTTTCCCAAGCATTATTTCTCTCTCATTAGAGGTTACTCTTGGCATAAAAAACACACAAAAATGATAAGGAGAGGTTATTACTGAGGAAATAACTTCCAAGACTCAACAAAAGAAAAATTTATTGACTAAAAATTTGGCTTATCTCCCAATAAGTGCTTTTCTTTAACGCCTTTGAGCTAGGCATAAGAAGCAAAGATCAAGTATTCTCAAATGAAGAAGCATTAAGAGCAAATTTTGTTTTAATAGGAGAGGCAAAAGGAATCTTCTCTATCTTCTTAGGGAAGTGTTCTATACCTTTTTTGAGTGGGAATTGATATTTAATGGTGCCTTCTTTCATATCAATAATGGCACTAGAAGTTCTAAGAAAAGGTCTTCCCAAAATAATAGGACAAGTAGCATTGCATTCAACATCCAAAATATAGAAATCAACAGGGACATAGGTATTGTTAACCATAATAAGAACATAATTAATAATCCCCATGAGTTTCTTTTTAGCATTATCATCAAGTTGGACATTTAAATAACAATCTTCCAATGGTGTCAAATCAAGCATTTCATAAGTCTTTCTAGGCATAATAGAAATACTACTATCAAGATCACATAGAGCTTTGAGATCAAAATCATTCATTTTCATATTAATGATTGGTTACCAACCATCTTCTAATTTGATAGGAATAGAAGCTTTATGTTTCATCTTTTATTCTTTAATTTTATGAGAGCATCAGTAATGTGTTTTGTAAAGGCCATATTCATAGCGCTAGCATTAGGAATTTTAGCAAGATTTTGTAGGAACATAATTACTTCAGAGATATTGCATACATCAAGATCAAAATCATAATTACCATCTAAGGTAGTAGAGCTATTGTTTCCCATATTTCGATGAATTTTATTAGAAAAGGTTCCATTGGTTTTAGGCATTGTTGTAAAAGGAATGGGGACTTCATGTGGTTTGCTAGCATCAACATTAGTGGTGGTGATAGTACAAATACTAATATTTCTAGCAATTTCATCTTCTCTTTCCCACTTAGCATGCAATTCATCTAACAGTCTACCATTTTCATCAATTCTAACTTGTATGGCATTAGTAGCAGCAAAGGGATTTTCAATGGTTTCATGTTTAGCAACCATTTTATTAATCAAAGAGGATTGTGCTTCAGACAAAGATGATATATTTCTTTCAGCATTTGAAAGTTTATCCTCAATAGTTTTATTGGAAGCAGTTTGTTTACTAATAAAATCTTTAAGCATGACTTCAAGTTTAGAGGGTGCAGTTCTATTATTGTTGTAGGAATTTCCATAAGCATTACCATTATTGGGAAGATATGGCCTATAATTATTATTACCAAAATTATTCCTGTAGGCATTGTTGCTAAAATTAATATTTCTAATAAAGTTCACATCAACTTGCTCTTCTTGAGTAACCAAAGAAGCTAAGGGAACATGATTTGGATCAATTTGAGTTTTCCCATTAACAAGCATAGACATAATAACATCAATTTTATCACTCAAGGAGGAGGTTTCTTCAACAGAATTTACCTCTTACCTTGTGGAGCTCTCTCAGTGTGCCATTCAGAATAGTTAACCATCATATTATCCAGAAGCTTTGTTGCAGCACCAAAAGTAATGGTCATAAAGGTACCTCCAGCAGGAGAATCCAGTAGATTTCTTGAAAAATAATTTAGTCCTGCATAAAAGGTTTGAATAATCATCCAAGCAGTCATTCCATGAGTGGGACAATTCTTTACCAAAGATTTCATTCTTTCCCAAGCTTGAGCAACATGTTCATTATCAGATTGTTTAAATTTCATTATTTCACTTCTCATAGATATAATCTTAGCAAGAGGATAGTATTTCCAATAAAAGCATCTTTGCATTTAGTCCAAGAATCAATATTGTTTCTAGTTAGGGATAACAACCATTCTTTAGCTTTTCCTCTCAAAGAGAAAGGAAACAATTTAAGCTTAATAATATCTCCATCTATATCCCTATGTTTTTGCATCTCACAGAGTTCAACAAAGTTATTAAGGTGAGCAGCAACATCTTCAGAACCAACACCAGAGAATTGTTCTTTCATAACAAGATTGAGTAAAGCAGGTTTAATTTTAAAGAAAGTAGCTTCCGGAACAGGTGGAGCAATAGGTGTGCACATGAAATCATTGTTGTTGGTGCTAGTGAAGTCACACAACTTAGTGTTTTCAAGAGTATTCATTTTTTGTGTGTTTTTAATAAAGGAAGCTGAAATGGATCGTATGGGCACCTAGAGGGGGGGGGGGGGGGTGAATAGGTGCTTCTTCAAATTTTTAATGCTTTTTCAATTTTAGGCTTGACACAAAAGGTAAATTCTCTAGATAGACTATTATGAAGAATTTCCCTATATGCAAACCTAACTACTAGCGAGTAAAAGGCGAGTGGGAAAGAGGAACGAGTGAACTGTAGTGAAGCACGCGGAGACACATGATTTGTTTTACCGCAGTTCCTTCCTTGTTAAGGGAAGTACATCTGCATTGTAGGGGTGGGCGGTACTAAGACCAGCACGCCACAATAGGCCTCACCCTGTTCTCCGATGGATCCCACCACCAAAGGCCTGATCCACCTTTCCACTATAGGAACCCTTCAAGGCGGGAACCGGCGCCTTTACACAACTAGCGGGGCACAACTCCACAACCAAATTAGAGGCTCCCGTAATGACAACAAGCTGCCACAAGAACAAGTTATCAATAACAAAACACAAGATCTAGATATTAACAAGAATACTAGATCGGGGATTTCTCCAAATGAATGGAGAGGAGTTGATGCGCTTGACTCGTGATGACGATGTAGATTGTCTCCTCCTTCAATTCCCCCAAAAATCGAAGCCTTCGGGGGTTGAAGTGGGAGATCGAGAGAGAGAGAGCTCTTGCAATGGGTCTGACACTTTTTGAATGAATCAAGAGTTTTGCCTGAAGGGGTGAAGGGGCTTTTATACCCCCTTCCCCAACTGAGCTGTTGGATCCTTTGGGGGCCAGATTATCCGACCCAAGTGAGGGCCGGATTATCCGGCCTGGGGAAACTCCGCCCTAGATTCGGATTATCTAGCAGAAAATCCGCCTATGAACAGAAGCTCGCGCAGGCTGGCCCTTGACATCTTCTCCTGGGGACCGGATTATCTGGCCCTAGGGGAGGGCCAGATTATCCGGCTGGGGAAAAATTCTGCCACAGCCACGGAATATCCGAGGGAAATTCTGCCCCCAGACAGAAGCTCGTGTAGACGCTCCCTTGGGCGATTCCCCTGAGGCCGGATTATCCGGCCCAACATGAGGGCCAGATTATCCGGTTCAGGGATAAAATCCGGCCCAGAGCTGGACTGTCCAGGGGAAAATCCGCCCCAAGACAGAAGCTTGCGCACAGCCAGCCCTGGCCAAGATGGTCCGGTCGGATTATCCGGCCCATGATGGGGGCGGATAATCCGGTCCCCCAAACACTCAAAACTTTCCTGCAACACTTAGTGCACATTAGAAACTCCATGGTATTGTTATCTAACACACAAAACATAGGGAACCATGAAATTTTCTTTCAATCTCCCCCTTTTTGGTGTTAGATGAAAATACTAGGATTTGCAAGAAAGTTCACAAGACCACCAACAATAAATACATGAAAGAGACTCCCCCTCAATGTGTGCATACTAAAAATTTGCATTTGAATACAAATGCACACAAATAGGTATGAGTCTATTCCATTGAAATATAAACAACATAATCATACCCCCGAGATAGAGAGAGGCGTCCTTGATATAGCCACTGTTACCAATGTGATAACCATTATAAACGCCTTCCTCGAGATAGATAACCAATATTATAGGATATGATAGATGAATCCATAGGAGTAATCCACGAGATAAATCTAGAGCCACACAGACACAAAGTTTCATACAAAACCAAACCACAAATTAAAGTTCAACGCTAAATGGGCACAAGCGAGAAAACGACGAATATAAAAAGTGCAAATGCTTGTGCCCGACCCATGCAAATCCTCGGAGACCTAATAGAACTACTTCTCCCCCTTTGGCATCGAGACGCCAAAAAGGAAGAAGAGCGATGCTAACGCCCCAAGGAATCACTCGTAGTCCTCGTCTTCTTCCTCGTCCTCATCCCTATCCTCGTCCTCATCCTCAAGCTCCTCGGTGTCATCGTCCTCATCATCAGCAGTGGCCGCGGAAGGGAACAGGTGACGCTCCAGCTCGCCATAGTTAAACCCAAAAGAAGAGTTCCATCGAGCATATGGTGTGGGAGTAGAAGGAACAGGGGGTCTCTAGAAGCACCGGACACATGGTGAAAAATGAGCTGCTGAGTGTGAGACATCTCGTGGCGTTGCTTGTAAGCCTCATAATGACCCTTGCGAGTGTCCACTCCCATGCACATAATGTTCCGCTGGAACCAGTTCAGCTGCTTGATCTCACGAGCAACAGGAGGCACTGGGGGCCTACGAGCACTGGCATGAGCATCCCTCATGAGACCTTCAGGAGCAGAAGAGGGGTGAGAGGTCTTCCTAACCTTGGTGTAGATCTTCTTTGCCTTGTGCACAACATCAATGTGAAATTCTTCAGATGGAAGTAGGTGCTTGATGATCATCATAATGTAAGGAGCATAAGGAATGGACAGCCTGTTGAAAATTGCATCAGTCAATTCATGGTAAATGAAGTCCATCACATCCAGTTGGTACTTCATAGACTCATCCTCGCAAGATGCAACCTCATGAGAGAAGGCTAGGAGCTGGACTAGGTGACCACGGATGCTGTCATTGTTGCCTCCACTTGGGGTGATATAATCACGGAAGAGACCCACCAACGCAGCATAGATTGGAGCAAGACCAGCAAAGGTGCCCACAATACCATTGTCCAACATGCACGGAGAGAGGACTGCATTTTTATTGGGCTTGAGTTGGGTGATGATACGGTAACCACTAGCACGGTCCCTATGGCGGAAGGGATAGCCAAGAACTTCAGCAAACACATGGAAATTAGCTTGCATAGGCCTGTCACGAGTCATCCACTTCATAGTGTGGTGCTCATCACCACAAATAACCAAGGTGGAAAAGAACTGCTTCACAACCTCAGAATCGTAGGAGCATTGGAGAGCCATGAGATGGTGCAGCCTCATCCGCTTAGCCACATACATGGCATCAACAAGGTGAGGCTTTTCCAAGGCCTCAACAAGAATCAGCGGGTGCATAGGCCTAATCTTCAGCTAGGCATACACATCTTCATAGATTCCTTTCTGTTTAGCACACCAAAAATGAGAATCACCCAGCTCAGTATCACATGCCAACTCAGCAAACAGATCATAGTGACGAATAGAAGAAAAAGTAACGGCGTCCAGCAACTTGTAGTTAATCTTGGGCTCTTTGCCCTTCCTCTTGGACACACCCCTCCTGGTTCTCTCCCTCTTTTCCTGCTCAGCCATGCGGTCAGCCTCTTTCTTTCTTCTTCTCAGTTCAACTTCGTCCACAAGCTTACCCTCACTGTCCACCTTGAAATAGAGACCATGAGGACAACGCTTGTATGTCTTGGGAGCACTAGAACCACCTGTGAAGAGAACAAGGTGGATAGCACGGGGATAAGCATACACACAAGTCCAAGAGAGAACGTAGAAAAAGTAGGTAAATAGTTCATAGTCCAATCCTACTCAAGGCACAAATCTATACGAAACTGAACCAGTTTTTAGTTTGTCAGGACGGATTATCCGGCCTGGCCAGGGGCAGATAATCTGGCCCTAGCAGAAATTTTTAGAATCGCCTAGATTGAATGCAAAAGAGTAGATCGGGCCTAGATACTGCAAGACTATGATTTCTACACGAAACAACATCCTTCTAGACAACGTTCTACCCAACAAGCAACACATCTAGCCAAAGATGGGAAGAGAGGGAGTTACCCTCACTCATTGGAGGAACAACGCGGAGGAGAAGGTACCCGGAGGCACGGAGAAGAAGATATGGGGAGGCTCGGATAATCCGGTGGCCGGAGAGGCTCTGGGAAGGGTGGGGGACGGCAGGCGACTGCTGAGGAGAGGGAGAGGGTCGGGGGAGAAGTGTTGCTCGTTATGAGCCCTTCCCCCAACCCCAGCCCTTAAGGACTGAATCCACCAGGGCCGGATTATCCGGCCTAATTTCTGAATTTCTGTTAGACACAGAATCAGGCCCACGCGTCCCCAAACAACACCCCCACAAGGTGTACAAGGGACTTGTGTGTAAGAAAAGATGGTCTAGGGGTAGGGAAAGGCTTAGGATTTAGAGAACCAAACTGAGATGGTACTACACACTCAAACCTGCAAGAGTCAAATCAACCAAAGGCCAAAATGAAGTGTGATTCCCATAAGAACAAGAGATGAGCAAGAACAACCAAAGAGATCTAAATAAACTTGACTCTTCTCAAGGAAGAGGGCGGTGGCCGAAGCCACCTTGTTGGAGTGTATGGTATGACACCGCGAAGATATATCTTGGGTTCATGACCAATACTCATCAATAAGCTCACATATCACAAAATGATATTAAGAGGAATGATTTGACTTGCTTTCGGCATTACGGGGGGGGGGGGGGGGGGTAGCCCAATCAATTAGGACCACACTCCCCTATGTCTATGCCCACATCTAGACCAAATAAGACTGACATGTACGAGTGAGTGCATAGGTAATCAAGACAAGCTCCTTGAATCAACGATATTTAGCTCATTCCTCAAGTAACAAAACCTTGCTTCATCAAGTGGCTTCATAAAAATATCAGCAAGTTGGTTCTTCGTGCTCACAAAAGATAGCTCCATATCGCCTCGAGCAACATGGTCCCGAATAAAATGATTCCGAATCTCAATATGCTTTGTCCTTGTGTGTTGTACCGGATTGTACGCAATTTTGATTGCACTTCCATTATCACATAAAAGAGGCACTTTGTCACAATTGACACCATATTTCTTTAAAGTTTGCCTCATCCATAATAACTAACTGCAGGCACTAGCAGAAACAACATATTCAGCTTCCGCGGTTGAGAGTGATATACAATTCTGCTTTTTAGAAGACCAACAGACTAGAGATCTTCCCAAGAACTGACAAGCTCTAGAGGTTGATTTCCGATCATCCTTATCACCAGCCCAATCTGAATCAGTATAACCACATAGAGAGAAATTGGAGCCCTTGGGATACCATAGACCAAAGTTAGGGGAATGAACCAAATATCGGAAGATCCTCTTGACCGCCACTAAGTGGCTTTATTTAGGAGCTGCTTGATACCTTGCACACACCCCCACACTCAACACAATATCGGGTCTAGATGTGCAGAGGTAAAGAAAAGAGCCGATCATGGACCAGTATACCTTTTGGTCCACATCTTTACCGTGAGGATTGAGTTCAAGGTGACATTTTGTTTGCATCGGAGTGGCCACACCATTAAGATCCGTCATCTTGAATCTCTTGAGCATGTCTTGGATGTATTTTGCTTGATTGCTGAATGTTCCTTCTCTAAGTTGCTTGATTTCGAATCCAAGAAAGAACCGTAACTCCCCCATCATAGACATCTCAAACATGTCAGTCATAAGCTTTGAAAATTCATCATTAAAAGCTTTATTAGTAGAGCCAAATATAATGTCGTCTACATATAGTTGGCATATGAAGAGCTCCCCCTTAACCTTCTTAGTAAAAAGAGTGGGATCGATTTTCCCAACTTCGAAGCCACGGTCTAACATGATCTCTTTAAGGTGCTCATACCACACACGTGGGGCTTGTTTAAGGCCATAGAGTGCCTTATCGAGCTTGTAGACATGGTTCAGAAAGTTAGGATCCTCAAAACCCGGGGGTTGCTTTACATATACCAACTCATGTAGAGGACCATTAAGAAAAGCACTCTTAACATCCATTTACTGTAATTTAAAATTATTATGAGCAGCATAAGCAAGAAGGATACGGATGGACTCAAGACGAGCCACAGGAGTATAAGTCTCGCTGAAGTCAATGCCCTCAACTTGGGAGTAGCCTTGTGCCACGAGTCTCGCCTTGTTCCTCACAACAATGTCATTCTCATCTTGCTTGTTTCTAAATATCCATTTAGTGCTGATAACATTGCGGTAATCCTTGGGATTCTCTACTAATTTCCAAAACTTGTTGCGTTCAAAGTTATTTAACTCTTCATGCATAGCAACAACCCAGTCTGGATCTTCAAGAGCTTCAAACACTTTCTTGGGTTCCACCATTGAGATGTGGGCTTGATGCTCACCGAAACTTGCCAACTCCCTTCTTGTGGAAACCCATCGTCGAAGATCACCTACAACTTTGTCAAGAGTGTGACCCCTTAACTCAAGGTTCCCATCAGCACGAGCTTTGCGACGAAGTTCAATTAGCTTGTTGTCTCTTGGGGGAATAACTTCATCATTTGAGTCTTTGTTGGACTCATTGGTTTGGCCTTAATCTGTAGCTTGATTGGCAGGAGTAGGTGATGATGAACCTTGCCCTTGATGAGGATCAACAGCCATAACAGGAGGCTGCTGTACTTCAGGAGTTTCAAGGCCGGATAATCTGGCCGAGGGTGAGGCCGGATAATCCGGCCTGGGAGAACCTGAAACATCTTCACCAGGTTGCCTGGAGCTTGCTTGAATTGGCAAGGGGCCGGATAATCCGAGGTCAGCCGGAAACTCCGGCCTAGGACTTGTAGCTGTTTCTTCGACATGATGATCAATTTGGTCGCCGGTGGAGTGAGGGTCGGATAATCCGGTGTCGACCGGATAATCCGGCCTGGAGCAAACATGAGCATGTTGACCTTCAACATTTGGAGGAGTTGGTGTAGAAGTTTCTCCCGTGGTTGGAGCATGTTGAGTCTGTGTAGATGAGGGCTCTACATGAGTAGATTATTGTCCTTCCTAATCCGCCACAAGGGGTTCCTCAATGGGGCGGAAAAATCCCACGCCCATTCTTCTTATGGCATCTTGGGGTATTACAACATCTGCATCACAAACATCAACTTGCCCCGCACGGGAGCCATCATTTTCCTCGAACACCACACTACAAGATTCTAAAACAGTTCCGGAGAGCTTATTGTAGACTATAAGTGTGGGATTCGGCACAATAACCAACAAAAATACCTTCTAAAGCCTTAGACTCAAATTTAGATAAACGGACTCCTTTAATGAGAAAGAAACACTTACACCCAAATACCCGGAGTCTTGTCCAAGATTTTATGAAGGTATAGTCGGTTGGATGAATGAAAAGTGGTAGAGATTGCTTCAGCCCAGAAGTTATATGGAGACTTGAATTCAGCTAGCATAGACCTTGCCATATCCATTAGGCTCCGGTTCTTCCTCTCAGCAACACCATTTTGTTGAGGGGTATATGCAGCGTAATATTGATGTCTTATCCCCTATTCACTTAGCAATTCATTTAAGGTGTAGTTCTTGAACTCGGAGCCGTCATCGCTTCTTATTGCCAAAATGGGGACATTGTGTTGACGTTGAACCTCGTTGGCAAAGTTGATGACTATTTGTTGAGTCTCGCTCTTTAACTTGAAGAAATAGACCCAAGTGTATCTTGAGTAATCATCAACGATCACAAGGAAGTACTTCTTCCCACCAAGGCTTGCATGTGATCGAGGACCAAAGATGTCCACATGAAGGAGCTCCAAGATCTGTTTTGATGAAATAATAGTCTTCCTTTGATGAGTAGAGTCATGCATTTTCCCTTCAACACAAGCCCTGCAAACACGATCTTTGGCAAAGGAAACATTTTCTTTTAGTCCAAGGATGTGGCCACACTTGTGGAGACTTTGCAAAGTTCTCATATTGACGTGGGCTAGTTGGCGATGCCATAACCAACCCGCGTCAGCCTTTCTGAAAAGACACATCGGGCCTGTAGTGGTTTACCCCGAAAAGTCCACCACGTACAGGTCATTTTCGACATATCCCACGAAAGCGACTTTTAGAGACTTGCTCCACAAGAGTACCACCAAATCAGCATCAATAAAAACTACAAAGCCCATCTTACCAAGGGCGCGAACTGAAAGTAAATTGTAACCGAGGGTCTCAACAAGCATGACGTCCACGAGAGAGATATCGTCAGCAACCACAACTTTTGCCGAGACCCAATACCTCAGATTTTGACTTGTCACCATAGGAGACGGTTATATGATCATGATTTGGCCGCATCTCCGTGATGATCTCCTTGCTTCCGGTCATATGACTTGTGCACGCGCTATCGAGTACCCATTTAGACCCACCGGAAGCATAGCGCTGCATGAAAGTTACTTCTTGGTTTTAGGTACCCATTTTTCAATGGGTCTTCTCATGTTAGTGACAAGGGTCTTGGGGACCCAAATAGACCAAGGAATGTAACAATCATAAGGCCCTACATAACTAGCATAAACATCACCATAATAATCACGATATAGCTCATAGTTAGGATTGTTAGCCCCTGCAAAACCATCATAATTAGACTTGCCATTAGTGGTGGTGCTCGTGTTTGGTTGAGTAGTCTTGCTCTTCTTCTTATTGTTCTTCTTGTTCTTTGTCTTGGGAATATAACCAAGACCCTCTTTTCTATTGTTTGTTCTTTGCTTGCTAAGAACCTCATCTAGGACTTCTTTACCTTTGTGTTGAGATCCCTTTGTAAGTTCAACTTGTCCACAAGAAGGTGTGGAGGTGTTGGGCATATTATGCTTCTCCAATTGAGTTTGGAGCTGATCATGAGACTCATTTAGAGTAGAATGTTCACTCTCCAAAGCCTTGTGAGCAATGTCAAGTTTCTCAAACTGTTCCAAGAGGCTAGCATGAGCATCCCCAAATTCAATTTTTTTGTTTCTTTACCTTAGCAAGAGCGTTGTCACGTTCTTTGATGAGCTGATCAACAACCTCTTCATGGGACTCTTCAAGTGACTCAAGTCTCTCTTCCAAGGATACTCGAGCTTCCTCTTATTCTTCTAAGGCATTCTTCAAGGAAGCTATCTCCAAGGCATCTTATCTTTCAATCCTGCACTTTTCTTCGAGGAGATCTTTGGCTTGGGCAAGTTCACTCATAAGAGCATCAAAATTAAGTTTGTGCTCACCTTGCAAGTTAGTGAAAAAGTTGTCCAAAGCAATAACTTCTTCTTTCATCTTAAGACTAGTATGATCATCCATATCCATATTTATGTTAGTCTTAGGGAATGATGAACTAGAAGATGATACCTCAGACCCTCTTGCCATAAGACAAGTGACGTTGTTATTGATGAGTTTTTCGTTTGGTGAGTCGAAGAGAGATGATGGAGTCGATGTGGTGGCCATAGCATCCACCCCACGAGAACTATATTCATCCTCTTCATCTTCACTTGCAGAGGAATATTCTTCTTGTGCCACCAAGGCAATCTTGGGTTGCTTATTGTAAGGGCCATTCTTTTTGATAAATGGCTTTTTCTTAGGTGCCTTGGATTTTTCTTTAAGGATGAGCCTGCCACCATTGTCTTCTCTATTTTGATATGTACACTCAGCCACAAAGTGTAGCCTATATCCACAATTGTAGCATGTTCTCAGTTTTGGGCCATTTTCTCTTCTTCCACTTGACCCATTCTTGCTCTCGAGTTCCGACTTGGCCTTGGTTGGATCCTTCCAAAAGTTCCTTGCGTAGAACGCCATGTACTCACCATGAGCACGCTTGACTTCCTCGGGGCAGTCCATGGAGACACCCTCGAAACCTTTTTCATCCTCATCTTGCTCAACAACATTTGCCTTTAGAGCAACATTGACCCCCTTTTGCATTCCAATGGCTCGGGCACGGGCATCTTTCGCGTTCTTAGTTGCAACCTTGAATGATGCCATTTCTTGCATGACTTCATTGGAAGTGATTTGATGGTAGTTGTGTCTACCTGATGACCCACAGGTATAGGGGTGTATCGCAGTATTTTCGAGGGAAGTGAAGCCCAATTTATTGATTCGACACAAGGGGAGCCAAAGAATATTTATAAGCCTTAACAACTGAGTTGTCAATTCAGCTGCACCTAGAAACAATCTTTCTCACAACAGTTTATCGGTAGCAACAGTTTTGTAGTAGCAATAGTAAAGTAACAACAGTAGTAAAGTAAAGACAACAGTAACTATAGCAGTAAACAGTAGGATTCGAGTGCGGTAGGCATAGGGATGGATGGATGGGCATTGCATGGACAAGACAATTCACATAGCAATCAGAACATAGGGCAATTGTAGATAAAGAAGATAAAGCATCCAAGTACTAGATAATCCTAGGCATGTGTTCCATATATAGTCATACGTGCTCACAATGAGAACTTGCACAACATCTTTTGTCCTGCCAGCCCGTTTGCAGCGGGGCCTCAAGGGAACTACTGGCAATTAAGGTGCTCCTTTTAATAGAGCACCGGAGCAAAGCATTAACATTCCGTGAACACATGTGATCCTCATATCAAAGCCATTCCCTCCGGTTATCCCGATTTCTGTCACTTCGGGGCCAGTGGTTTCGGACAACAACATGTGTATACAACTTGCAGGTAAGACCATAAACAATACTATCATAATGAATCAATAACATGTTCAGATCTGAAATCATGGCACTCGGGCCCTAGTGACAAGAATTAAGCATAACAAGTCGCAACAAAGTCATAAAGCACTAATAGAAAATACTATGCACCATGCCCTAACAATCCGATGCCATTACAATGAACGATCTCATCCAATCCCTACCATCCCCATAGCCTACATCGGGGGATTACTCACTCATAGATGGGGAAACATGGATGGTCGATGGAGAAGTGGCGATGATCTCCTCCAATTCCCCGTCCCGACAGGGTGCCAGAACAGAGTTTCTGGTGTTGTTTCGTGGAATCTGGTGGTGGCGGCGGAGCGGAACTCCTTCTGGAAAAACGTCGAATCCCCCTAAGTTTTTAGGTCAGAAGGCAACTTATAGGCAAAGAGGGAGACCGAGGGGGTGTCTAGGGCGGCCAGACCACCCCCTGGCGCGGCCTGGGCTAGCCCGCGTGGCCAGGTGGTGTGGCCTGGGCCCAGACCCCCTCCGTCTCGTATTCTGGCTCCGGGAGTCTTCTGGTGAAATAGGATTTTTGGCATATTTTCCGTGATTTTTTCTGATAGTTGATTTTCTGCACAAAAAGTAGACACCAAGGCAATTATGCTGAAAACAGCATCAGTCCACGTTAGTTGCATCCAAATCACACAAGTTTAGAGGAGAAACAATAGCAAAAGTGTTCGGGAAAGTAGATACGTTTTGGACGTATCAACTCCCCCCAAGCTTAGCTTATTGCTTGTCCTCAAGCAATTCAGTTGAAAACTGAGTGCGATAAAAGAAACTTTCACGAACACATTTGCTTCATATGATGTATATATTCTCAGCATGAGATCAACTACTTAGACAATTCATAATAAGGAGTATGCAACTAAGTTTACTTAATGGGCACTGCAAGCTATGAAGAGGTTCCAACCTAAAAATAATAAGTAGCATGAAGTATAAATATAAGCAACATTACAATGCTCATAACAAGGTATGATAGAGTGGTATCTCGCTTGCCTTTTTATTGTGAATGCCAAGGCACCTCTGAAGTTCAGGTGAACACTAGAAGTAAAGATGTCAAAGATACAAGCATCAAAGTCATAACACAAATAATCAAGTAATGAGACAAGCACAAAGAATGACAACTATGCTCTCAAGGAAGTGCTCATAGAATAAGTAGAGACTCAACAAGGAAATGAAAAGGCTTTGAATAGTTTGAAAGGCTTCCAAATGCTGAAAGTATGGTACTCATTAGCTTTGAGCTCTCATTGCCCCTATCATAAGCATCTTTTAATATGGTTAAGGTGAAAATGAGGTCCAATCTAAGTTATATGCTTGACAGACTATAAAATGGAAATCCCATGTCCCTTCAGTACGAGGGCCACTCCTCATGCTACTCAACTTTAGTTACCTGTAAGTTCTTGTCATTGTAAATACGTGCGTATCATAGAGAACCGCCAAAGGGGTACCCCTTGCCCGATGATACGGAATAATCCCCATATCAAAATGACAAGGCAAGCAGACAATGAGTATCTCAACAATCTTCTTATTTACCATGGGAAAATGGTGTTTTTTCTCTCTTTCCTCTTTTCTCAAATCTCTTTTTTTTCTTTTTCTCAATAGCTATCTCTCTCTTTTTTTAATAAGAAGAATGCTTCATAGATATCATTATGGTTACGCTGCAGGTTTCCACCATGACGGCATGGATTAGATCGGTGGCCCAGGTGTTTCTCTAACACACATACATAACTCCATGGACTTACAGGCTCCCCTTTTATTTCACACCGACGACATCCGCAAACAAAAGAGCATGGTATCAACTGGGTATATATTTACAAGTGTTGAAAGCATTCCCCGTGACAGCACGGTTCTGCTAATCCCCAACCTATAATTTGCAAGCATATAACTTTCATGGACAGTCATAATGGGTCAGGTTTATTAAGTGCAGAAAATAAAGTGTGCCATCAAGTTCGTGAGAGCTTTACTAACTAACTTTCTCATAACAAGCAAACATTTTATTCGGAAGAAAACAAGGCATATTGAATATGCACGGAAATAACAAATGATGCTAGTAGGTAGGTATGGTGGACACTTTGGCAATATTTGGTTTTAGGGAGTTGGAAACATGAGTAAAACATACTCAGTGAAAGTGAAGGCTAGCAATAGTAAGGGAGCAACAAACGAGAGAGCTATGCAACAAACGAGAGAGCAATAGCTGTCATAATCATGCTTGCAACAAAACAAGACTAATCATGGCATAAAAGTGATTCAAGCCCCTCAAGGCAAAATAATTCATCGAGGCTCAACTGATTATTTCAGTCATATGCATGCGTGAGCATGTGCCTGTTGGGTTCGCAGCATAGAAAACAAAAAATTTCCTACGATGAGAACTACATGCCAAGATCTATCTACTAGGTACAAAGCAACGGGTGGACATACATCCAACGAGAACTTACCCTCGAAGACAATGAGTTTTGTTAACGAGTAGGAACTCGTGGTTGATGTAGTCGTACACTTGCCGATCTCAAGATCGTGAGGAAGTTCGAGCGCCGCAACTCAGCAGCGCATCCGCACTCGCACACACGTTCAAGCCACCGGACAACCTCCACCTCCTCGCTCCAGCGATCCAGCGGAAGCATCAACTCCTTCTAGACGAAATGCCACCGGGAACATCTATCTCGCTAATCCGAGACCATGGGGGAATAATTCTAGAGGGGGAGAGAGATCCTTCACAAGGACGTGTGTGGAAGAAGGAGGAAGAGGGTGGCCTTTTATAGGAGGAGGGGGGTACCCCCTCTCTCCATGGCCGGCGCATGGGGGGTGACCCCTCACCTCCCCCATTCATGTGGTGGTAACCCCTCCACATTAAAATGCCTCTTCACATTCCCCTTTAAAGTCCCTACTTTAAATGCATTAAAATTCTCCAAGTTTAATGCTCTCTCATTTAATAAAACTCTTTTATTAAATTTATTCAGAATTTTGTTAATTACTTTAATTAACAAACATTCACATATAGCCCCTTGCAATATTTCAATATCACATGCAGGACCACTTTCTGCAATTTCACCCGAAACAATTTCCGGTTTCTATCGAAACAATTCCTGCGCTTTGCAATTCTTTCGTCTGAAACATATGTGCTCCAAAATTGTGTCCGGTAACTCTTAAGTGTGTCACCCTATGGTTCGCGAATAATGCAGACATGATTGGGACTCCTCTCAGATCAATAGTCAGAAGCGGGACCTGGAGATCCATACTGACTCCTGCATATTCAACGATGACTTCTGTGATCGTGAGAACCTTTAACGCTTGTAATCTAATCCATTTGTCTCATGATATAATACATGTCCGTGATTCGATCATCGGTATCCAAATACCTAGTTTGATCTCGTTACCGACATGCACTCTTTTCTCGTTCCCATGATATAACATTCTAGTGATCACACTTGCTTGCAAGCTACCTTAATGTGATATCACCGAGAGGGCCCAGAGTATATCTATCCGTCATCGGGATTGAAAAATTCCATTCTTGATCCATGTGCCTCAACATAACACCTTCGTAGTACTGAACCCATCTTTATAGTCACCCTGTTACGGTGTGACGTTTGATGTTATCAAGATACTCTTCAGGTGTTAGCAATTAACATGATCTCATGGTCTAAGGATAAAGATTATTTCGTATGATGTTATAGCAATATAAACATAATGACTTGATCGTAATGCTATACTTCGGATGAATGTTCATCACATCATTCCACAAATGGTGTGACCTTGTTATTAACAACATCCAATGTCCATGATCAGGAAACCTTGATCATCTTGTTAATCAACAAGCTAGTCTATAAGAGAGGCATAACTAGGAACCCTTTTTGTTTATTAAACACACATGTATTGATGTTTCCGATCAATACAATTCTAGCATGCAAAATAAACATTATCATATATAAGGAATACATAATAACAACTTTATTATTGCCTCTCAGGGCATATTTCCTTCAGTGCCAACTCAATTCAGATGAAACATTCAGAGGAGGATACCACGGTGTCATACCAAGTTATGAATAGAGTAATGCAAGCAAACATTCATAAGACATGCTACAAACTATTAGTAAGCTAGAACTAATCATATGAAAGCAAGAACTACTAAGGATCCATAAATAACGTACACCCTACACGAATAGGCTAAGCATGCCCACAATGATGAGTATATGTACAAAAATGGAAGAAAATAGAGTTCATTACCAGCCTCTTACCACACCTCAAGTTGTCATTAATCCTCATTATTTCCCTTCACTTGTGTCGCTTGAATAATAATAGGAAACCAAATCCCACTGAGGACTGCTGAACCTTGCAACAAAATCACAAAGCCAAAGAAGAACAACAAATATTTTTGGTGTTTTCGATTTTTTAATGCAAGAACCAAAAAGGAAGAACAAGCAAAGCAAAATCTTTTTGGGTTTTTTGAATAGTTCAAACAAAGCAAAAAGGGAAAAACAAACCACGGCAAAAAGAAAAAGAAACAAACCAAAGAGAAACAACAGAAATATTTTTGGTATTTGTGTTTTAGAAAGCAAAAGCAAAGAAAGAACAAAAACAAAAAAGAGAACGAAACATGAATATACAAAGTACCGACGCAAAATGATATGGAGATGAGTGCGATGTCGGCGTACCTCCCCCCAAGCTTAGGCTTTTGGCCTAAGTGGGTGTCAATCCATGTACGAATAAGGGTTCCAAGCAGGCAGTTCATGATAAGAATGATCGTAGTTGGGCCTATGGGAAGAAGAGGAAGCTCCCCAATCATAAGCAGGTTGCTGATATGAAGACTCTCCCTCATTCGAGGGCTGGACCGAATCATCCGTGACCTCCCTTCTAGTATCCTACTCCTGCTGGGAGAGCTCTCCCAAATACGCATCAAATTCCTCCTCCGTGAGAGACCATCCTACCATGTTATCAAGGTTAAACAAAACAGGTGCAGGCAAAAGAACAACACGCTCAGACTTGCTCCTTCTCCAACCAACTTTGAGAAAGGTTATTTCATAAGATAACTCACTCAGATTAGCCCAAGAACAAACAAATTTATGTTGTATCATGGAATTAAGATCAAGCCTTTCTATGGGAAACTGTAGGTCTAGATGATGGGGCACTAAACCATGCAATGCTAGTAAACGAGAAGCAATGAGTCCCCCACAAATTCCACCTTTCTCGTGGTTAGCAGCAAGACGGAAAGCTATCAAAGCACCCAAGTTGTAAGACCTATCTCATTTAAGAGCAGCAAAGATGAATGCTAGATCATATGAAGATAACTTATTGGAATTTTCCTAGCAAGAACACACTTGGCAATAAAGTAGGCAAAGTAGCGAATGGAGGGGAGATGAATGTTACGAATTTTCCCACTCTCCTTCGAGAAGCTGCTTCCTTGGCAAATTTCTGCGTATAGATCCATGAGTGGTGCAGGCCGCTCTTTAATCCTTCTACATGATCCCCACTAAGGTACCTTAATAGCTGCACAGAAGTCACCGAGAGAAAGGTCGACAACAATATTGTAAATTTTGTAGTGGACCATGGGGTTAGGCAAAGAGTAACTAAATTGAAAGTCCTGCACCACAAACATGGTTAGCTTCACAAATTGATAAGGTTCATCTTCCAAAAAGTGCTCCAATCCTGCATTAGAAACCAAAGTGTGGAAATCTTGGAGAATTCCTGCAACTCTCATGAACTCAGAGCATGGATAAATGGAAGGAAAAAGTTCCTCCTCCCGGTGGACCTTCATAACCTCAGGAACCCATAGTTCATGTTGCTTTAGTTGATGCTCATTCATCTTCTATTCTAAAATTTAAACACCTATTAAACAAGTGATTGCAAAGTGAATATAATGAAGGGTACTACTCATAGGGACTTGTAAGAGGCCTAAACATGCATCAAAACTATATATCTAAGCATCAAACAAGCTTACAAGCTCTCAAACCTGTCACCTATAGCAGAAAAATACTCAAGATATAATCCACTAAACACAAATCTACTTGGACAAGCGGAGGAGTCACATACCGGAGAACAAATGCTCCAAATTTCAGCACCAAAGATGGGCTGAGCAAGGAGATCGAAAAATCAAGAGCAAGCATAGCAACAACGCGATTTTGAGCAATGAACTAGAGCTTACTCGGGAGAGAGAAGAAAGTGGCAAGTGAGAGAGTGAGGCAGGGTCAGGGGTGGCCCACACCATGGAATGGTGCCACCCAGGGCAGGCCGCGCCACCAGGTGGTGTGCCTGCCTGGTGGGTCCCCCTGGTACCTTCCAGGCACTCCTCTGCCCCCTTTTGCACGTAAAAATTTAATATGAATTTTCTGGAATTTTTCGAGACACTTTATTTTTGGGCATTTTTCAGGTATAGATGAATGATTTTCTGACATAATTTTTTTTTGGAAATGATGCAATACAAAACAAAACAAAAGCTACAGAAGTTCTAAGACACTCTAAAAATCAAGCAACTAACAACAAACAAAACTAAACGAAAGCAAAAACTAAAATGGATAGAATAGAAGTAAGCGCAGATAATCATAGTGAAAACATTGTTTTGTTCAATGAAATCCTTTTGTTAACAAGGTTGATTAGGTCTTGTTAACCAAAAAATTCATATGTGGCAAAACTTTGTATTCCACTAATGATTATGTTACCTCAACTTTGATAGCAATGGTCCCAATCATAATAGTTTCAAATTTTTCTCTTGTTATGGGACAATATATTTCTCCAACTTGAATGCCCTCAACATTTTCAATTGAATTCAAACCATAAGTCCTATCAATCCTCTTGGGGAAATAGACAGTATGCTCCTTGTCATTAACATTGAAGGTCACCTTTCCTTGATTACAATTAATAATAGCTCTTGCAGTATTAAGAAAAGGTCTCCCAAGAATAATAGACATATTATCATCTTCAGGCATTTCAAGCACAACAAAATCAGTTAATATCAAGCAATTATGAGCCACTTGAACAGGTACATCCTCACATATACCAACAGGAATAGTGGTAGATTTATCAGCCATTTGCAAAGATATATCAGTTGGTATTAATTTTTCCAGTTGAAGTCTCTTATAGAGAGAGAAAGGCATAACACTAACTCCAGCTCCCAAATCACACAAAGCAGTTCTAACATAACTATTCTTAATAGAACAAGGGATAGTTGGAATCCCTGGGTCTCCAAGTTTCTTAGGAACCTTACCATTAAAGGAGTAATTGGCAAGCAAAGTAGAAATTTCTTCATTAGGGATCTTCCTTTTATTCGAGACAATATCCTTCATATACTTTGAGTAAGGAGGAAATTTAATAGCATCAGTGAAAGCAATTTGCAAGAATAAAGGTTTCATCCACTCACAAAACTTATTATAGTGTTCATCTTCCTTTGACTTGTGTTTCTTATCAGGGAAAGGCATAGGTTTTTGGACCCAAGGCTCTCTTTCACTACCATGTTTCTTCTTTAGTGTATTTAGTATTCTTAGTGTGGTTTTCAGGTTCTTCTTCAACTTTTTCTTTATTAGGAACATCATTTTCTTCATTACCACTTTCAGTTTCAGCATCAGAAATAGATATACTATTAGGATCTATAGCAGGTTCAGAGGGTTCTACAATAGTTTTATGTTTCTTTTTCCTTTTCTTACAAGTAGAGCCACTACTTTTAGCTTGTTGAGAATCCTGCTCGATTCTTTTGGGATGCCCCTCAGGATATAGAGGATCCTGGGTAGCAGCACCACTTCTAGTTCTAATTTCATAAGCATGTTTTTCTTTAGCAGCGTTAACTAGCAAGTCTTTTTGCACTTTAATGAGTTGATCTATTTGGGTTTGAACCATTTGAAAGTGTTTAACAATCATTTTAACATCATTAGAGGTTCTTTCCACAATATCTTTTTAACTCAATAATAGCTCTAGTGTTTTCCATTAGATGATTTTGCACCCTTTTATTAAAATCATCTTGTTTAACAATAAAGATATCAAATTCTTCTAAGCATTGATCAGGAGGTTTAGAGTAAGGGATATCACCTTCATCAAAGTGTTGGAGAGAGTGTACCTCAATAGTGGATGAGTAGGGGATAGGCTTACATAATTCTTCTATAGGAGGTAAATTCTTTACATTTGCAGCTTTAATTCCCTTCTCCTTAAGACATTTCTTAGCTTCCTTCATCACTTCATCATTCAATTCAATAATTACCCTCTTCTTAGGGGTTGGACTAGGCACAAGAATAGTTGGTGCAGGTATAATTACTTCAGGTATAGCTGGTTTAGGAGGATTCCAATCCTCGTAGTTATTGCTTATTTTAGCCATTAATTCCTCAGCTTCCTTAGGAGTCCTATTCCTAAAAACACAATCAGCACAACTATCTAGGTATGTCCTAGATTCTTCGGTTAGTCCATTATAAAATATATCAAGAAGCTCATTCTTAGGTAATGGACTTCCAGCCTGTGCATGAATCAAAGCACAAAACCTTGCCCAACATTCGGGCAATACCTCTTTTTCTCCCTGTTTAAAATCAAAAAGTTCCTGCAAAATAGCATGTCTAGCACTGGGAGGAAAATATTTCTGCAGGAAAGTACTAATCAAGCACTCAGGGCTATCAATAGATCCAGGAGGTAAATTACTAAACCACGTTTTAGCTTCTCCTTTCAGTGAAAAAGGAAAAATCTTAGCAACAAAATAAGTACGCATCTTAATATCATCAGAAAACAAGCCACTCACAGTAGAAAGTTCATTCATATGTGCCACCACACTTTCATTCTTAGTCCCACAAAAAGGTTCTTTCTCGACAATAGCTATGTAAGATAGATCGAGAGAGAAATCATAATCTTCATCTATAATGTTTATGGGAGAAGCAGCAAACTTAGCATCAAGAGATAATTTGGGTCTAATAGTACGCCTCTCAAGGAGACTCTTAGCAGCGCTCCTATCATGGGTGTTCTTACATTCTTCAATAAACTCATCGGTCATCTCAACATAATCTTCTTCAGTATCATAACTCTCACTAGACTCAGGTGAGCTAACGGGTGTGGTGGTGTTTTCATTAGGAGTTTCGGTATTTCCAGCTATAGTTCTAGCAATCGTAGCATCTAGGAAAGGACCTAATGAACCACTCTTATCAAGCACAATAGAATCAGCATCATAAGTATCAGAAGTTTCAGATTCAGCAGTAGTAGCAGTGTGTGTATCATGTGTATGTGGTGGTGTAACGAGCTTACTTATAACAGATGGTGAATCAAGAGCAGCAGAGGTGTTCAGAACCGTACCTCTTATTGTAGTGGATGGTAAAATAGGAACCTTGCCATCACGAGACTTACCCATGATGATGGATAGCAGCGAACAATAGAGAATCCAAGTGAACTTGATAAATAAAGCTATGCTCCCCGGCAACGGCGCTAGAAAATAGTCTTGATGACCCACAAGTATAGGGGGTGTATCGCATTATTTTCGAGGGAAGTGAAACCCAATTTATTGATTCGACACAAGGGGAGCCAAAGAATACTTATAAGCCTTAAAAAATGAGTTGTCAACTCAGCTGCACCTGGAAACAATCTTTCTCACAACAGTTTATCAGTAGCAACAGTTTTGTAGTAGCAATAGTAAAGTAACAACAGTAGTAAAGTAAAGACAGAGTAACTATAGTAGTAAACAGTAGGATTCGAGTGCTGTAGGCATAGGGATGGATGGACGGGCATTGCATGGACAAGACAATTCACATAGCAATCAGAACATAGGGCAATTGCAGATAAAGAAGATAAAGCATCCAAGTACTAGATAATCCTAGGCATGTGTTCCATATATAGTCATACATGCTTGCAATGAGAACTTGCACAACATCTTTTGTCCTGCCAGCCCGTTTGCAGCGGGGCCTCAAGGGAACTACTGGCAATTAAGGTGCTCCTTTTAATAGAGCACCGGAGCAAAGCATTAACATTCCATGAACACATGTGATCCTCATATCAAAGCCATTCCCTCCGGTTATCCCGATTTCTGTCACTTCGGGGCCACTGGTTCCGGACAACGTGTGTATACAACTTGCAGGTAAGACCATAAATAATACTATCATAATAAATCAATAACATGTTCAGATCAGAAATCATGGCACTCAGGCCCTAGTGACAAGCATTAAGCATAACAAGTCGCAACAAAGTCATAAAGCACTAATAGAAGATACTAGGCACCATGCCCTAACAATCCGATGCCATTACAATGAACGATCTCATCCAATCCCTACCATCCCCATAGCCTACAACGGGGGATTACTCACTCATAGATGGGGGAAACATGGATGGTTGATGGAGAAGTGATGGTGATGATAATGGCGATGATCTCCTCCAATTCCCTGTCCCGGCAGGGTGCCAGAACGGAGTTTCTGGTGCTGTTTCGTGGAATCTGGTGGTGGCGGCGAAGCGGAACTCCTTCTGGAAAAACGTTGAACCCCCTGAGTTTTTAGGTCAGAAGGCAACTTATAGGAGAAGAGGGAGACCAAGGGGGTGTCTGGGGCGGCCAGACCACCCCCTGGCGCGGCCTGGGCTAGCCCGCACGGCCAGGTGGTGTGGCCTGGGCCCAGCCTCCCTCCGTCTCGTATTCTGGCTCTGGGAGTCTTCTGGTGAAATAGGATTTTTGGCATATTTTCCAGGATTTTTCCTGATAGTTGATTTTCTGCACAAAAAGTAGACACCAAGGCAATTCTGCTGAAAACAGCGTCAGTCCGCATTAGTTGCATCCAAATCACACAAGTTTAGAGGAGAAACAATAGCAAAAGTGTTAGGGAAAGTAGATACGTTTTGGACGTATCACTACCTTGCAAGCTCTTCAAGTCCGTTGGCTCAAAAGGCATTAGAGCACTCACGTATTTCCTTTTTATCCAAGCGTCATCAATGTGAGTGGCTCCATGCTTTCTAAAAGTTGTTGCGATGCCCTTGAGTCTTCTATACATGTCTTCATGGTTTTCACCATCCAACATGTAGAGTCCTTCAGCTTCATTACTAAGGGCATCATACCTATTCCTTCCATGCTTTAATTTCCATTAAAGAGGTCAGTGAGAGCATCCCAAGCTTCTTTAGCTGTGTTGAGATGTTCAATGTGGGGCATGTCCTTGGGACCCACTCCGAGCTGTATCATGTGGAGAGTCGTTGCATTCAATTGGCTATCCACAACTTCTCTTCTTGTCAAGTTGGTGTGATCTCCAATATGAAGAACCTATTCGATAATCCTCCAAAGTTCAATTGAAGAGCTGCAAACATGAGACTTCATTAAGAATTTCCATTGATTAAATGAAGATGCAGTAAGCTTGGGTGGATCACCCCAATTGTTTATATGAGGATGAGGGATAGGTGGGTTAGGGGAATATAAGTGATGAACCTCACTATATTCCTCCTTACCACTTCCCTTCTTGGAGGCGGAACCATTATGTTTTTCACCTACCACTTCATCTTCCTTGGATCTGGTGTTAGCCTTATCCTTGGATGAGGGAGTGGCAGCCTCAGAGGAGGATGGAGATGGGGCTATGGATGATGTGAGGCGAGCAATCATTTGGTGCATCTCCTCCATCTTGGTCTCAAAGGATTGCAACAAGATTGATTCCAACGTCTTCAGGTCATCCATTGTGACCTTGTCCACATCCTCATTCCCATTCTCCTTGGTACCCATACTTCTCTTAGGCGGTTAAGCCCAAATAAAGAGTCAGGGCTCTGGTACCAATTGAAATGGATCGTATGGGCACCTAGAGGGGGGGGTGAATAGGTGCTACTTCAAATTTTAATGCTTTTTCAATTTTAGGCTTGACACAAAAGGTAAATTCTCTAGATAGACTATTATGAAGAATTTCCCTATATGCAAACCTAACTACTAGCAAGTAAAAGGCGAGTGGGAAAGAGGAACGAGTGAACCGTAGTGAAGCACGCGGAGACACATGATTTGTTTTATCGCAGTTCCTTCCTTGTTAAGGGAAGTACATCTGTGTTGGAGGGGTGGGCGGTACTAAGACCAACACGCCACAATAGGCCTCACCATGTTCTCCGATGGATCCCACCACCAAAGGCCTGCTCCACCTTTCCACTATAGGAACCCTTCAAGGCGAGAACCGGCGCCTTTACACAACTAGCGGGGCACAGCTCCACAACCAAATTGGAGGCTCCCGTAATGACAACAAGCTGCCACAAGAACAAGTTATCAATAACAAAACACAAGATCTAGATATTAACAAGAATACTAGATCGGGGATTTCTCCAAATGAATGGAGAGGAGTTGATGCGCTTGATTCATGATGACGATGTAGATTGTTTCCTCCTTCAATTCCCCCAAAGATCGAAGCCTTTGGGTGGTTGAAGTGGGAGATCGAGAGAGAGAGAGAGAGAGCTCTTGCAATGGGTTTGACACTTTTCGAATGAATCAAGAGTTTTGCTTGAAAGGGATGAAGGGGCTTTTATACCCCCTTCCCCAACTGAGCCGTTGGAGCCTTTGGGGGCTGGATTATCCGGCCTGGGGAAAACTCCGCCCCAGACTCAGATTATCCGGCAGAAAATCCGCCTACAAACAAAAGCTCGCGTAGGCTGGCCCTTGACATCTTCTCCTGGGGACCGGATTATCCAGCCCTAGGGGAGGGACAGATTATCCAGCTAGGGAAAAATTCCGCCCCAGCCACAATATATCTAGGGGAAATTCTGCCCCCAGACAGAAGCTCACACAGACGCTCCCTTGGGTGATTCCCCTGAGGCCGGATTATCCGGCCCAACATGAGGGCCGGATTATCTGGTTTAGAGAAAAAATCCGCCCACAGCCGGACTTTCCGGGGGAAAATCCGCCCCCAGACAGAAGCTCACGCGCAGCCAGCCCTGGCCAAGATGGTCTGGCCGGATTATCCGGCCCATGATGGGGGCGGATAATCCGGTCCCCCCAAAACTCAAAACTTTCCTGCAACACTTAGTGCACATTAGAAACTCCATGGTATTGTTATCTAACACACAAAACATAGGGAACCATGAAATGTTCTTTCAGAAGCAAACTAGTACAACTATTTTTTTGTGTTTTTTATAAAAAAAAGCAAACAAAGCAGAAATAAACTAAGCAAAACAAAAAAAAGTAAAGAGATTGGTTGTGAGGGACTCCCCTTGTGAAGGTGTCCTTAACTCCCCGGCAACGGCGCCAAAAAAAGGCTTGATGGCTCAAAATATATTCGAGCTCGTTGGGAACCCCAAGAGGAAGGTATGATGAGCACAGCAGCAAGTTTTCCCTCAGTTATGAAACCAAGGTTATCGAAACAGTAGGAGCAAGGAAACAACTCCAAGGTGTTGTTTCCAACTTGGAATCCTGCACAACACAACCACAACACTTTGCCCCAACTTACAGTGAGGTTGTCAATCTCACTGGTTTTGCTGAAAACAAAGGATTAAACGTATTGTGTGGAAGATAGTAATTGCTTGCAGAAAGTAAACAGTAAATAGTAGATGGTTTATCAATGGTAAAAGAATGGACCAGGGTCCATAGTTCACTAGAGGTGATTCTCCTTAAGATAGATGACATGTTGGGTTAAAAAATTACAGCGATGCAATTGATAGACACCGAGAAAGCATACATGCATATACTAATCATATTGACTCCTACGAGATTTGATTATGCATTACAACATTATACATAGACCGTATGTGGCATCCCGCTAAAACCACTACTAGAAAATCGCGTTGTTTTTGTGCATTGTATCATCATGACCGCATGCTCATGTCATCATGCCACATTGCATTTGAGCATCGTCATCATCATGCCTCTGTTTGTCTAAAACTATTTTTGAAAAGCCTAGTTTTGTTTTCTAAAATATTCCTCATCTTTATTCGAATCAAAACTCCGGCCTTTTTCGAGTCTTTTATTTGTCTAAAAACTATTTACAAAACTCTATTTTTTTAAATTAAAATAAAAGTTTGCATTATTTCTGGGAGGCAGCCAGCCAGGCCCAAAAGCCCGACCGGCCACCTCCAAACCCTAGTCTAATTCCCAGCCAAAACCAAACCCAAATCCTAGACTCTCTAAACCGACCCACACCCGACCCTGAACCAACACGCCTAACCGACCTAGACCTAGCCCGGTCACACACACACCCACCTAGCACCTACACGCACGCACACAAGCACCGACCGGCCACCCCCTGCACCAACCCCACTCCACCTGGCCGCTCCCTCCACCTCACCTGCACCAACCGGTGCTCGCCACCTCAGCCCGTTGGCCCCACTCGCCATGCACCCCACCCACACACGCACTCACACACACGCCCCGCGCGCAGCCAGTGTTTCCAAGGCGAGCATCTCTCCCCCTTCTACCTATTTTGCATTTATAGTATTTATTTCCTCCTGTTGATCTACTGCTATCCGGGTCTCTTTGCTTTAGTGTTCCGTACCAGATATATTCCTGCAGCCATTATATAGCCTTGGACACCTCCTATTACCTGTTGCCTGTTAAACAGTTGGCCCCGCGAGTCGTAGTTGCTTGCTCAGGTGTTGCTTCGCGATGTCGATGTTCCACAGTTGTGGGGAGGTTGGCAGATGTTTAATGGTGGAGCTGATCAGGATTCTAATTACAGTTTGTTAATTAATGTGGATGGTAGATATAATGCAGAGGCACTGGTGGGTAATAGTCAATATTTGGTTCTTACCCGCTCACTAGTGTGCCCTAGGACCCGAGTTCTTGACACCTGTTCCGAGATTGAGCGCGCTAACCACAGGTGGGGTGTGTGGGCACCCCCATCGGCTTACTACCTGATTTCAAAGTACTGTACCGGGGGCCACAAGTAGTTTGGGGATTTATTACTATTCTGTGCTTATGCCATGTTACTGCTTTATTTAATTTGTGCGTGGAGCACCTGTACTGTTTTGGATCGCGCCACGTTTTCGCGGTATCGACAAGCCTAGTTACACTTTTCGGGTTCCCAGTCGTTTACCGCCGTCGTCGCAAACCCTGGGTCCGTCTCGGAGCTGGTCGACTTTGTTGCGGGTAGCTTAGTGGGGTGGCCCCCATGTACTTGCTTTGGGTCTAGGAAACGTCATGACTTAGGCTCCGCCGACATACCGATGGGTGTATATTAATTGATCTAGCAAAAAGGGTCGAAGTGCGTGTGGATACTTTGGTGCACCCCTGCAGGGTTAAATCTTTTTGAAAAGCCGTGTCCGCGGTTATGGACGACTTGGAGCACAGTTTCTCGATCATAGACAACTATAACTAAAGTTTACTGTTATAATTTGACTTACTTCTGAGATGACTAGTAAGTTGGATAACTGCCATGGAAAGATTAAATAAAACTACCACCCGTGTGAGTTTCCTTGGCTTAACTTCCTCGATTGGTCTCGAGGGGGAATACTAGGATGGGTGTGTTTGGTGTTAGTATCAGGTTGGATCCGAATAGGTCTTTCATATCCCTCCCTAATAGCCGCTAGTTGAACCGAGTCTCTATAGGTTGTTTAGTGTCGCTGCACTACCGCTTCAGTCCACCATACCTATGTAGGCGAGAGCCGCCGAATTCTAGCCTCGCCGTGTACTGGCCTCAGTACTGACGCTCCTCTTTTTCCTTTGCCCTTTGTCGGCACCCCTTTTGTTTTAGCAGGTTTGAGATCGACGTCGTTAGCAGGGTTACCCTTCCGGATTGGCCTGGGCAGGGTTATGGACGCCATTGGTTATTCTTCAGGGCTCTTAGCCCCATTTGCATCTTGTCCGTAGTTGGACGCTCTATCGTTTTCAAGGTGATTTGGATCTTTGTATATTATATCTGTATTATTGACTCATGGAGTCGCTGATGTATATATGTTCTGTGGGTCCCATCGAGGACTGTTGTGTAATGGTATTACTTCGTTTTCCACCCGCACGAAAGTGCCTGGTGGGCGTCCTTGAATTGTTTCTATGCGGGTTTGGCGGAAAGGGCTAAAACTTGCATAGGGCTGATTCGAGGGTGTTACATAGGGATATCAGAGCTCAGCAGTTGCGATACCCCACAAGTCCAGCTTGTAGGATAACCTAGCTAACGGCCGAAGTAGAGTGTCAAAACTATTTTTGCAAAATCGGTTGGATAGATCTGATTAGGTCTGATTTTACTCCTTACCCCTCTGTTGTTCTCATCTTACCTCCGCGTGTTTGAATCTGCTCTCTTACCTTCATCTAGTACAGGATTTCTCGTGGGTGGGTTTTCTGTTGTACCTTCAGGGTTTCGCTTCCTCTTTTGGCAACGGTGTTTCTATCTTCGGTCTTCATGCTATCTGCGGAATCATTCATCTGTTGGACTTCTCTTTGTTCCTTGTTGTGCCTTCCGGTGTTTTTCCGACGCGACGACATCCTCTATGCCAGATCCATTGCAGAGTCTACATCACTCTTTTATTCCGAACCTCGCTTGTCGAGATCTTCAGTCTGATTCCGAGAATGGATGCGCGCTTTTCTACTGATTGTGCGGAGTAATAGTTTGGGTGCGTGATGGATTGGCCCCCATGCCGACTACTCAATCTATTTGCTCTTGTACATTGAAGTGGATTAGAATGCATCGTTTCTCCCCTTCTGTCGAAGTTGGAGGTGGCTTTGTTTGTTGATACCTCTACCTTCACCCTTTGTCCCCGGAGTGTTTTCTCGGCGCTCACGGACAACGACCTCTTATTAGTGGTGTCACGAGGATCTACATGAAGCAAGAAGATTCAGATCGCCGCCCTTCTTCCCGGTACCATGAGGCGGATCTCGAGGGCGAGATCCATTGTTAGTGGTGTCGAATTGTGGCATCCCGCTAAAACCACTACTAGAAAATCGCGTTGATTTTGTGCATTGTATCATCATGACCGCATGCTCATGTCATCATGCCACATTGCATTTGAGCATCGTCATCATCATGCCTCTGTTTGTCTAAAACTATTTTTGAAAAGCCTAGTTTTGTTTTCTAAAATATTCCCCGTCTTTATTCGAATCAAAACTCCGGCCATTTCCGAGTCTTTTATTTGTCTAAAAACTATTTACAAAAGTCTATTTTTTAAATTAAAATAAAAGTTTGCATTATTTCTGGGAGGCGGCTAGCCAAGCCCAAAAGCCCGACCGGCCACCTCCAAACCCTAGTCTAATTCCCAGCCAAAACCAAACCCAAATCCTAGACTCTCTAAACCGACCCACACCCGACCCTGAACCAACACGCCTAACCGACCTAGACCTAGCCCGGTCACACACACACCCACCTAGCACCTACACGCACGCACACAAGCACCGACCGGCCACCCCCTGCACCAACCCCACTCCACCTGGCCGCTCCCTCCACCTCACCTGCACCAACCGGTGCTCGCCACCTCAGCCCGTTGGCCCCACTCGCCATGCACCCCACCCACACACACACTCACACACACGCCCCGCGCGCAGCCAGTCGCACCCACCGTCCACCCTGCCAGCCACGCGCGTCGCCCTCTCCCGCCCGCATGGGCCCCACCCTCCTGGGATGGACAGGCACACCCCGTCCACCCCCACCTACCACGCGCCCCGACCCCACCCGCCATCAACCGCCCACGCGTCAAGACCGCGTCCGCCCGTGTCGCGACCCCGCTCCCCACCTCACGTCGCGCTCGCCCCGCTCCATCCTCCCCCCCGTGTCTTCCTCCCCGCCGCCTGGTGCTCCGGCCGCCCCCTCGCCTCCTTTGTGCCAGCCGTCCCCGGCCCTCTCCGTCACCACCACCCTGCCGCCGGCAGCCTCTCCTCCTCCTCTCCCCTGCTTACCCCGCCGCCTCGTGCCTCGCGGGCCCTGCCACGCCGAGCCGCGTCCGCCGCCGGCCTTGCCGAGATCTTCCCCACCGCCAGCGAGAACCGCCGCCGCCCTCCTCCGTTCCGTCCTCGTCCGCCGCGCCACGCACCCCGAGCCCGAGCCGCGTCGCCCTGACGGTGCCCGCGCCCTCCGCCTCGCTCTGCTCACCCCGCCGCCTTCCTCGCCTCCCGCCGGCAAGCAGCGGGCCCCGCCTCGCCTCCTTCCTCCTGGACCGCCGCCGTCGTCAACGCCCCTCTCCTCTGCCCCTGCGGCGCGGCCCCGCGTCCTTCCGCACCCCCTTCGCCAACCGCCGCAGCGGCTACCTCGTGCCTCACCGCCGACGCTCGCCCAGACCCCGCCGTCGACCTCGCCCATCTGCTCCGCTCGCAGGCGACCCCTGCTCACCTCCGTTCTTCACCGCGTCGCCGCGACGTCCCTGCCGCCCGAGCTCCCCCCGGCCGTTCTTCCTCGCCGAGCGCGCCGCCATCTTCGGCCCCGGGCCCGCATCACTGCCGCATCGCCTCTGCTCACTCTGCGCCGATCCGGCCCGCGTCCTGCTCTAGCACCGAGCCGCTTCGACCGAGGTGTTCGTGTTTGTTCACGTGGGTTTTCCTATAGTACTAGTAGGGTGGATCAATGTGTTGTGTTTTGGAACTAATCACGAGAAAATGGGTTGTGGTATACTGCAGCTGCAAACGTGCGAAGATGGCGCGTGGTGTTGCTACCCGGACTACTTCAGTCTCGCGACGCACGAACATGCTGTTGTGGTTTGGTGATGTTTCCCTGTTGACGTTTTTGTCCGAGACCCTCCGACGAGCAAGATCTCCTTCCGAGACCCGAAGACCGAACCCGGTGTCTTCTCCCTCTCAGATCCGAAGACCAATCCCGACGCGCTCGAACCCCGTCGAACACCAAGACCCTGGAGACCCGATCCCGGAGTCCGAAGCCGAGACCGATCCCTCGAGATCCCAAGATCTTCGACCCCTAATGTGTGACTCCTTTTTCCGAGACCCCCTTTTTTTTATAAATGAGATCTATCTTGTTGCATAATTAAATTGTTCACACATGCATACATATTTTGTGGGTCCGGGTTATTTTATTGATTCACCTATAATTAAATATGGAGTCGATATGTGGGATATCTGTGTCTTATTCCGGACTCCATTTAAATTGCATAGCGAACCGATACCATGATTCGCCTTGTTAATTCCATATTTAAATTGCGGGGGTTCTAAATAACTTGAACCGTGTAATTAATTATCGGGACCTCGGTTCCGCTTAATATTGCATTTTTGCACCGCACTTGTGCCATGCCATGCATCATATCATAAGCATGCCGGATCTTCTGCCGTAGTATTAAATATTGCATCCGGTGTTTCTTCTAGTGTTTGCTTCTTCGCGGATTAGGCCGATGAGTTGATGCGAGTATTGTCAAGTTCTTCGGATATGAATCTCCGGCAGTGTTTCCTAGGCGAGCATCTCTCCCCCTTCTACCTATTTTGCATTTATAGTATTTATTTCCTCCTGTTGATCTACTGCTATCCGGGTGTCGATGCTTTAGTGTTCTGTACCGGATATATTCCTGCAGCCATTATATAGCCTTGGACACCTCCTATTACCTTTTGCCTGTTAAAAAGTTGGCCCCACGAGTCGTAGTTGCTTGCTCAGGTGTTGCTTCGCGATGTCGATGTTCCACAGTTGTGGGGAGGTTGGCAGATGTTTAATGGTGGAGCTGACCAGGATTCTAATTACAGTTTGTTAATTAATGTGGATGGTAGATATAATGCAGAGGCACCGGTGGGTAATTGTCAGTATTTGGTTCTTACCCGCTCACTAGTGTCCCCTAGGACCCGAGTTCTTGACACCTGTTCCGAGATCGAGCGTGCTAACCACAGGTGGGGTGTGTGGGCACCCCCATCGGCTTACTACCTGATTTCAAAGTACTGTACCGGGGGCCACAAGTAGTTTGGGGCTTTATTACTATTCTGTACTTATGCCATGTTACTACTTTATTTAATTTGTGCGTGGAGCACCTATACTGTTTTGGATCGTGCCACGTTTTCGCGGTATCGACAAGCCCAGTCACACTTTTCGGGTTCCTAGTCATTTACCGCCGTCGTCGCAAACCTGGGTCTGTCTCGGAGCCGACCAACTTCATTGCGGGTACCTTAGTGGGGTGGCCCCCATGTACTTGCTTTGGGTCTGGGAAACGTCATGACTTAGGCTCCGCCGACATACCGATGGGTGTATGTTAATTGATCTGGCAAAAAGGGTCGAAGTGCGTGTGGATACTTTGGTGCACCCATGCATAGATAATTGCATTAAGCAAAGTGTGTAAAGTAAACAATACAATTGTCCCATGGACAAAGGATTGATGTTTTCTCCATAGTAGCAACAACACATCTAGTACCTTAGAGATTCATGTCACTTCCCTAGATTACTAGAGGCATGAACCCACTATCGAGCATAAATACTCCCTCTTAGAGTTGCTAGCATCTACTTGGCCAAGATAGCTACTAACAACAGAAAGCATGCAAGATCACAAATAACATAGACATGATAGAATCAATAATCAATCTGAAATAGCATCTTAATATCCATCGGATCCCATAAACACAACATCTAAGATTACAAATAGATGATCTTGATCATGAACGGAGCTCACAAGATCTAAACATGGTAGCACAAAGGAGGAGAACCAACCATCTAGCTACTACATGGATCCGTAGTCCAGGGATGAACTACTCACGCATCACACCGGAGGTAAGCATGGTGATGAAGAAGGCCTCCAGGGTGATCTCTCCCCTCTGGCAGGGTGCCCAGAAGAGCTTTAGATCCCTCCCAATCTAGGGATGGATATGGCGGCGGCTACAGACTCTTTCGTGGAATTTTGATCAGGTGCTTAGGGTTTTCGTCCCGCGAGGCTTTTATAGGCAAAAGGGAAAGGTCAGTGGAGCACCAGGGAGCCCACACCCCCTGGTGGCGCGCCCCCAGGCCGCGCCGCCACCAGGTGTGGCCGCCCTAGTGCGTCATGTCGTCTCCCCTCCGAACTCCGTGTTGCTCCAGGTAAAATATTGACTTTGGCTTTTGTCCGGTCCAATTCCGAGAATATTTCTGTACTAGCTTTTTTGAAACCAAAAACATCAGAAAACAGGCAACTAGCACTGTGGCATCTTTGTAATAGGTTAGTTCCAGAAAATGTGTAAAAATACTCCAAAGTGTGGATAAAACATAAGAAAGTAGATATAAAACAAGCATGGAACATCAAAAATTATAGATACATTTACAACGTATCACACACTAGGCACAAGTTCCTCGCATGCCGCCATGACGGCCAATTTTCATGTCGTTAGTTCGAGTGGGCTGAGCCAGAGCACAAACTGCACCTCTAGCAAGTGTTGCGCGAGCTCTGGTGTGGCGAGATGAAAGACAATAAGTGAGATAGACATGCTACATATGACCAACAAATGGAAGCTGCAAGCAATGAATTGTGCGCTCAGGCAAGAGATCGCGCGGAAGCAATGGGGGAGCGGTGCACTAGATTGGCTGGGTGCGGAAGCTTAAGTATAGGTTGGAGAGGCTTGTTGCTAGATGTATTTAGTTAGTACTAGTTAATCAATAGTAGATTACAGTAATATGTTGTATTCTCTTGGTGTCTTGCTAATCAGTACTAATGTTAATCAAATAGAATGTTGGGGAATATACGACACATTTGACTTGCCAAAAATTCGATAAGGCACATGATGATGTAGTTAAGCCTCATACTTTTTCCCGTTCAGTGCAAACATAGATCACTCTCAACCATATCCGAAAAAATCCACCAACCACTAGCCCACTCCCTCCTCCTAACCCTAGCGACCTCTCTATGGCGGGGAAGACCTCTCTGGCTCGTCGGACTGCACTGTCTTCCTCAGAGGCATGTACCTCTCTGTAGTGGCATTGACCTCTCCGGCATGCGGGATCACACCTTCTTCCTCGGTGGCGCTAGCCACTCCGATATGTGGTACCACACCATATTCCACGTCGGTGTGCACCTCTCCACCAAGTCGAACGATATCTTCTTCTGCGGTGGCACTGACCTCGACCACGCCGTCTGACTACATATTCATATGTCCCAAGTCGTTTGAATCAATAGTTTCTATTTGACAGCATTGGGATTTGTTTGTATAGCATTGTTTTCTAGTTTGTTGTGCCTTGAGATCTATAATAAGATACAATTGTTTGAATCATTGTGTTAGCTGATGGTTTAGTTAGTTGCTCGTTCTCAGTTAACTATTTATAATAAGATACAATTCTTTGAATAAATGTGTTAGCTGATGGTTTAGTTAGCTGATGATGTTCAGTTAATTATATATGTGCCATCGAAGTTCGATGAGGGGTACACACACTTTACATGCCCATGTCTTAATCTAACCATCTAGTTCCTTTCAATTTCATGACTCTCGCTAGCTGCAATTAATAGAAATAGTGAACAACAACACTAACAAAGTTCCCTGGCTTCCACAACTACGAACACAACACACATATATTTAGGTATAGGTCTACCAATGAAAGTTAACATGCCCAATATTTTTTTAATTGGTTTCAGGTCCCAATATTCTTTCATTCGAGAAGTACTTCCTACGATATAGGTTTGGTAATGAAGTTAACATGACCAGAAAAAGAAGGAAAATATGAATATTTTTTTAGAAGTATAGACCAAAAATTTCTTACTATGTTTGCACCCTCAATAAAATGACAATCTACAAAAAGATATAGTAATTACCTTTGAACTCAACATGCCTACAATGCCAATCCTAATTACTCTAGGTACGTACTCTAACGAATTTAACTATTTCTGTCTTTCCTGTAAGTACTTCTCATCCAATTTTACTAGAGAGTATATGATGTCTTACGTATCTGAAGGAGAAACCATCAACTTCTCATGTGTCTGTTGCTAGGATGTTATCGGTGCAGTAAAAGCAAAGTGTGATAATGAAGGTACTATCAGTTTCACATCAAACTAGGGAGATTATGTCCGCCAATACAAACTCCAAGAAGGTGATGTTTGTGCCTTCTAGTTCAGAGTCGAAGCGGGGTCTCTAACCGTGACAGTGCATATTTTGTAGTGCTTTGAACGTGTGGGTATTAATTGATATTTATCTAGCTATGTGAGTTGTGAACTTGTTGTGTTGAAAAGTACTATATGTATATAATGAATGTTCATGTTGATTCTGTTGAAGTTGCATTCTATCACTACAACACGGAGCTTGGGTGCTGGCGCTTATAGATACAGATGCATAGTCTTAGTCGCCGTACTCACGCTGTCACGACAAAAAAAGCCATCACGGTAACTGCGTCGGGGATTCACGTCAAAAGAATTGGCGTGACACAACGTGATCCGCCGAGCTAGCGCTTCCGCGATATCAAAGTATTTATGCCGCGACCCATGTAAGGAGGCACTGTGTACATGTCGTGGCAGCTATGAGACGACGACATAAAGATACTGCCCGGTCTGATATATCTCGACGGATGTGTAGGTGCATACAAATATAATTAAATTGATAATTAACCCAAAACGTTTAGTATATAGATCATATACAGAAAATCACAGAAAACTCATAATATATAGAAAATCATATCATATGATAGTGATACACATATATAGTTAAGATGCAAGTACTTCATCCAAATTTAGTTGACATACATCACTACAAAACTAACTATTCATGACAACTTAGAGTTTCCACAACCAAATAACCCTCCTTTGCTTCAAACTCGAATGCACAAACATATTGTTCTTTCAGCTCCTTCTGAACAATACAGTTTGCCCAATTTGATGTCAAAATGACAACACCATCATTTCCACGCACCACACGAACTTCTCCGATGGTCACATTGCCACCTTGATCTTTAATCTTGTCTCCGTCTTCATGAATGTGAGTTACGAGAAATATGCTGGCAAGATGGCACCAAAAGGACTACATAGAAAGATATAAACTATTACTGGTTCTGGTGACATAAATAGTAGGAAAGAAAGAAACAATTACTGGCTATGCGAAGTACTAACATCAATAGTAGGAAAGAGATAAACAGTCAATGATTGTGTAATTGTTTGTGTTAAGTACTAACATCAATAGCAGGAAAGAGGTAAACAATCACTGGTTGTGGTAACATCAATAATAGAAAAGAAAGAAACAGTTACTGGTTGTGGTAATAGTAGGAAATAAATAAAGAATTATTATGGATATTCACTTGGGCTCGCAGGTGCAAATGCATCCATTATGAGAAAACATTTTTTGAAATGTCAAAAAATTCAAAAACAAATTCGCATATACATTCGAACATTTTATGTTGGTTCATAAGTTTTCCGAATAAAAGAATATTTTATGTGTCGTGTATAAAAAAGACAAAATATGTCACAAAAACACGAATATTCACGTGTCATTTTTTGTCTTTTTTATACATGACACATAAAATGTTTGTTTATTCCGAAAACTTGTGAACCAACATAAAATGTTTGAATGTATATGTAGAATATTGTTTTCGAGTTTTTTAACATTTCAAAATATGTTTTCTCACAATGGATGCGTTTGCACCTATGAGCCAAATTGCCGCCTCCAAAATTACTGGTTCTTTTAAGTGCTAACATCCATAGCAGGAAAGAAATAAAGAATTACTGGTTCTTTTAAGTGCTAACATCCATAGCAGGATAGAAAAAAGAATTACTGGTTCTGATAAGTACTAACATCCATAGCAGGAAAGAAATAAAGAATTACTCGTTCTGTTAAGTACTAACATTCATAGCAGGAAAGGAATAAAGAACTACTAGTTCTGTTTGCAGGAAAGAGATAAAAAATCTGGTTGTGGTAAGAAAGCTACCATATTTCCTATAGATATGTTGTCGTTGTTCATGGTGCTAATGTAGTAAGGGATCGTTGGCATGTATCTTCTGACTATCTGTCTCAGGTTCATCATTCTTGGTCTAGTCATGATGACAGAAGGTCCAAACCTATAGCATTTGTCGTACTTGTCTATGGATCGGGCATGTGATCCTGGAATAAATTTATATTATTTGACACCATGGAAAAACCTATATAGCGTATGCGTACATGTTATTGAAGATCGAATCAATGCTCACCACTTTACCTTGAACACAAACAGACATAAATGAAGACCTGTCAGAGTGCTTCTGCATACTAGACATTCCTAACCTACAGAGTCCAATTTCCTTGGGATCTTCATATCAAAATTACTAACATACATATCCTATTTTATATCAATGGGATTTAATATGTTGGTGAAAGAACACGGATTTCTCCTAGAGGGGGGTGAATAGGCGATTAAAAACTTCTATGAGATGGGCTTAACAATGGCGGAATAAAACTAGCGTTTTCTTTTGTTAAGCACAAAGCCTAGATATACTAAGGTTCACCTATGTGCACCAACAACTTATGCTAAGCAAGGCAAGCTACAATATGATAGCAATATAATTACTTCAAGCACGACGGCTATCACAATGTAAAGTGCATAAGTAAAGAGCTCGGGTATAGAGATAACCGCGGCACGCGGGGACGATGATATTTTACCGAGTTCCTCCCAAAAAGGGAGTATGTCTCGTTGGAGGGGTGGGCAGTACTAAGACCACAACACCACAAAGTCCTCACCCTATTCTCCCAAGCATGCACCACGCGGGCAAGCACCCGTTCCACTATGGGACACTTAAGGGTGGTCACCGAACCCGTACAAGATTGGGGCTATCTCCACAACTTAATTGGAGGCTCCCAATAATTGCCACCAAGGCCTCAATCTTGGGGAAGCTTCAAAACTTAATTGAAGACCCCAAGAACACGCCACAAAGGCCACACAACCGTCTAGGGTTCCAAGAACCCAAGAGGGACAAGTAACAATGAATATCACCAACCAAATCCTCCAGAGAGAACACAAACTGATGCACCTAATGCAAATGGCAAGAACACCACAAAGATACCCCAAATCTTCACTCCCAAGTTCCAACAAGGCTACTAAAGCAATTGGGGGAACAAGAGAGAAAGAACACAAAGGGGAACACAAAATCCCCCAAAGATCTTGATCCTAAAAATACACTCACAAAGAGATGATATGGCTTGGTCAATTTGTAGATCTAGATCTCCTCTATCTTCCCCTCAAATATTGGCAAGAATCATTGGAAGGGGTTCAAGAAATCAAGCTCAAAGATGTGAGTCAAATAGGCAAAAAGCTTGAGAAAGAATAGAGGAAGAACAACTAGACAAAAAGGATAAAGGAGCTATATATATGGGCCCATAGAAATCTGGCCGTTGGGGCAGATTTCTGGCTAGGCCGGCAGTACCGGGTCCAATCGGTACTACCACCAGCGACCCAGCAATGCCAGGGGCAGGTCAACACATGCAAGCAAGCAAACAAACAGGGGCTTGAGCGGCAAAGGGGATCGGGCGGGCGCGCACTAGCGCACGAGGCGAGCGCTGGGAAGCGAGCGAGCCAGGCCGGCTGGGAGTGATTGAGCTGGGCTAGCCCAGCAAGCAGTGCGCACGCGCGGCGGGAGAAGGCGGGCAGGCGCACGAGGCGAGGGGATCGAGGAAGTGGGGACGCGAGCGGTCAACAGGGATCTAGGCAGCGCTAGAGGAGGTGGCTGGCTGGGCTGGGAACTGGGCTGACCGGTACTGTTGGAAATATGCCCTAGAGACAAATAATAATAAGGATTGTTATCATATTTCATAAAGTTTATGATTAAGTTTTATATCATGCTATAACTGTATTGAGAGGAAACATCAATACACGTGTGGTATATAAACAACCAGGGGTTCCCAGTGAAACTCTAGTCACTGGTTTATTGGTCAACATATGATCAAGTTTCTTGATCATGTGGTACTTATGCCAGTTGGAAATGGAGTCAACTCATTCTGAGAATGAGATGATGAACCAATACCCAACCTAAACATCATGACCCGATCATGTCACGAAGTTCAAGTTACGATGATTACAAATGGATCCTCGTAGACTATTCCTTAGACCATGAGGCTATATCAATCACTGTCTCCCGAGAATGCTTACATACAATCAAACGTTACTCGGTAATACAGTGACAATAGAGGTGTGTTCAGGTATTCAGAGGAACCGTAGAGGCAATATATGCCAAGAGCGGGATTTGTCCGTCCACGTGACGGAAAGATACTCAAGGGCCCACTCGGAGAAGTTATATCCAATAGCTGCGCACCATGTGATTTGATCATAGGGATATCACTTGTCAAATGAGTCAAGTAGCATTGTTTGGTAACGAGATCGAACATGACATGGTGATTTCATTGATCTGATCTTGGGCAATGTGAGTGTCGAGAGACAAAGGGAATAAGACACGACTGTCCCCGTTCAAACGACGAAAGATGTTCATGGAATGCATAGGGGTAACATGGCCATCCAGGTCCCTCTGTCGATCATTAGTCTGGGAGTGTCCCGACCATGTCTGGAGTGTTCCCGAACCATGGGGTATCATGCTTAAGGGTTTGATGATGCTTAGAGAGTGTTTATAGGATCGGTAGAATCGCCGAAGAATAGAAGAGAGAAAATCAGAAGGGTTTCGGTAAGTCTGGAGGATGTACGGAGTGGAGGTGGAAGGTGTTCCATAGCCATGGAGATTGAATAATATGAGAATGAATGTTAAATATTGATTTAATAATTTATTCATAATTATTTAATAAAATAGAAAATCAATTAAATGGTCAAAATGCTTAATGGGCCAATTCTAGAGGGAAGAGGGCCCATTAGGGAAAGGCAAGAGGGGATAAGGGGCAAGGGGGTGGCCGACTAGGCCAAGCCCCCCCCCCCCCCCCGCGCGAGGCCCACTAGGGCTGTCCGGCGACGTCCCCCTCTCCCTCTCCTTTAGTCCTACCCCGGGACTTTGAGGGAGGTAGTACCTCCCCTCCCCCTATATATAGTGGGGGTAATTGGCCAGATAAATACACACAATATTCAATAAAGGTTTACTATCATTTGGGGAGACCTCCAATTGATATTCTATCTCTCTCTCTCTCTCATGACCGTGGTCCCAAGTTCGGACTATGCAAACGAGAGACATCTTCACCGCGGAGCACCGTCGCGCTGCGGGATTCGGATCCAGGAGCTCTACTTCCGCAACTGCTGCTGGATCGGAGAAGCGGGAGTCATCGTCAGGCACCGGACGTGTGTAACTCCCCGCGAGGTGTCACACTTGAGGCACTCAAGTTGTTGGACACACATGAGCGTAAGGACTTCATCTCGACCTTGAGGTCGGCTTCGGCTCATCTACATCAACCACGCTCTCGTGAGCGTTGACAACGCTTTTCGGTCTTCAAGGGTAAGTTCGCGAAAAGAACCTCCCGTTACTGCATTACTAATAGATAGGTTCTGACAACATCAGGGGTTCAGGGGCGTAGGGTAAATAATATTGTTTTCATACGCAGAACCCCTACAGTGGTATCAGAGCCAGATCTATGCGTAGTAATGCTAGTACGGGTAGAACACACGAGATTTAGCGTGTGGGCGTTGATCTTTTAGTTGTTACCCTCCCACATGTACTTGCGTATACCGCAGTAATGCTTGATGAAGCGCCCCCCCAACCGACTTTACGCGTTCATTCGCGAGACTGGTCCACGCTTGACATACGGCTTGTACCGTATAAAGTGGCTTAGGGAGTGTCTGTCTCTCTCGCATTAGTTGGTATGCCATTTACAATGGAGGGCCCTGAAAGGGTTATAGTATAGACAACTACTTGATCAACATTGTGGTGAAAGTTCGTAGGTAAGAATGGTTCTTGTGCGAAAGCTCATTCAGCCACGTAAAATATGCAAAAATAAGGTAGAGGCATCTAACTTTGTTTTGCAGGGGGCGTTGCTTTGTGATATGGTTGTGGCAAAGGTAAGGTGATTACCTTATGTTACGTAGTAGTAGATTGTCATGGAGGTGATGGACTATCAAGACGGAAAGACACAGGTACCCTGGTGTCTACGGCGCCAGAACCCTGGCGCCGGAATCCGGTGACGACGGATGGAGATCATGACGTGAAGGACCATATCACATTGCATTCACATTCAATGTTATTATTTGTATATCTTATTGTGTGCTAGTATTTGATACTTGATGGTAGCCTAATAAGATGATCCCTGTTAAAATTACCAATAATTGTGTTTCCCCTTAGTGTGCACCACCAAGAAAGTTCTTCGGTATGAGGCAAGCCGTGATGAGCGGGTGTCAGACATATCTATGTTCGCATATAGTGGGTGTAAGCCATGTTGCATAGCGAATACACTAAGGTTGAGTTGGCGATCCTAGCACGTTACAGAGACGTGGCCTCGAAATGCGGATGGTCAAAAGATCAAGCATGATTCACATGAATGATGTGACCGACGTTTAGCGTCCACCCTAGAATCCACATTGATGGCCGTGATGATCGGGGGAGATGTGGGGAAAAGGGGTCGTGTTCACTAGAACCCTTCAGGGGATAGGTGTTTCTGAGTGGAGTTATTATTAACTTATTTAATTATAAACTTAGTCTAAATTCCTTTTGTAATTATAAATGTAGAAAATGGTTCTCCCCAATGCTACCTTTCCTGTTGACGATTGGTTAGAAGGAGAGAAGATTAGGCTAGACAGATCAAACTTCTCTATATGGGTTGTGCGTCTCCATGTTCTCCTTAGCGAGAATAACGTGGCCGACTACATACTCGACGAGATGGATTTGGAGCAGCCATGTTTCTATGAGACCTTAGAATAACAGGAAGACCACTATTACTGTGATGAGATGTCCACCTTCATATCAGTTATAATGTGATACAGGATTGTGGATGAGTTGTGGCCAGTCATGGGTAATCTTGACCCTCGTGCGACTATGGTACAACTTAGGACACATTTCGTGAAACAAGCACGCATATGGGAGCATGAGATGATGGGAGACTTCCTCTCCATTAAGATGGAGGAGAACTCATCACTTGACACATGAGGCCTGCATATTTCCTGGATAGCTGGATGACAAGCTCTTTTGCAAATGGCATTGTGCTGCGGTCGCTGCCACCAAGCTACCAAGCACAAGTCAGGACTTGCATTATGAGAGGCAACGCGAAAACACATTATTTCCATAGGTTCATACACATCTCAGGAATGTGATGGTTGAACCTGTTGTCGCTAAGGTCATCAATGAGAAAGATATATATTTGATATACAATTTTATAAATGTTATAATCTTGCAAACACATTTGTAGTGTTAAATATATTTGATACTTGTTCTGTTTTGCTGAAAACAGGCCATTCTACATAGAGGTTCTTGCTGGAGAGGAGGTGACGTTGCGCGTTGATGGCGAGCATGATGATGATGGCCAACGACACTCTCCCTCGATGTTTATCGCTTAGTTTATGTTTAGGATGATTATTGTAATAAAAATATTGTGAACCTCTTTAGTATGTCTCACACTTTGTGAGACGGTTATTCATATCAGTTTGTAACAAATAGTTGTTCCACTCTTATAAATAATCTCTATTCGTGTTCATATCTTGTTTGATTATATGTGAATTATCTTTGTGTTTGAAACTAATTGGTAATACATGAACATTTGTAAAATATTGAAATGCCTTAAAATATCCAACTTAATGATATGTTCATTAATGAATGAAACCAGTGTTTAAAATTCAAAGTTATGTGATAATATGTGAAAGACATTCGATTTCTTGTCACATATAAATCATGCCTCAGTTCGGCAATATAACTTAAACACCGTGTATTACTTGAATACAAAGTGTTTTAATGAATTGTTAAAAGTAAATACATATTCGATGTATTATGTTTTGACAGAATGGTAATTATCATTATATGATTGTTTCAATGTGTAAAGAAGTTTACCAAAGGAAACATGAGTATGAAACTATTTGATATGATCAAAGTGTTTCATCAACAAAGGGTATGAATATAAAAGAGAATCTAATTACTACGATTTGATCAATAGTAATGAAATTCAACTTTATAAGATTGGCATAGAAGAAATTGTGAAATGCAATGCGTTTGAAACGTCAAAATGCAAAGCATCACAATATGATATTTGATATCAAAATGGGTGAATAGATGGCACCAAATAAATCGTTGTAGTGTAGATGTAGAGACCATTAGTTAGAAATAGTTAGCACTCAATTAGAATATTTAGTGAACCATGAGGATTCGTGAGAGCGGCTCCATATCTGGTATGGATGATCGTAAAAGTTTTGGGGTTATTCGATATAACCAAAACAATAGCGAATAAGTCCTTGTAGAGTACTCATTGGAAACTTTGATTACAAAATCCATAGCTAAAACCAAAAGAGAAGCAAAACTTGTATTGCTTGGGTTTTGGTGTATTCTTGAGAAAGTTCACCTTTAGTGATATTTCTCGATTATGGAGCAAATGGAAGATAGTGAAAAACATGATGAGGATTCAAAACCCTGCATCAGAGTGTTGAGAAGCATAGCGGAAATTGTTCCTGAACGATTCTCTTCACAAAGGAAAAAATCAATGATAATGATCATTGTGTTTTCCCCACTAGTGTTTTCACTACATAAAGTAGGATTCAAAATGCAATCCATATCTTGTATGGAGACATTTGTGAATCATTTGTCATGATTCTCGAAATATGACATACCTAAGGAAATAATGGTAAACTAGAATTATGAGAAATCCTAGAAGCAAAATTCCATTGAGATTGGATAGCAATTCGTTGTTGAATCTTACAAGTAAAGGAGTTACTTGGATTTTACAAAATGACTGCAAAACCATAGTGGAAAAAGGGGTGAATGACAAAAGCACAATTTGTCAAGTATTGGACTAATTCAAATGAATTTGATTCAAGTGTGCTAAATGTCTAGTGGATTTAAAACTGGTAAAGTACTAGTATCTCATAGTGAATCTCCAAGTTTGTTACTTGATCAAAGGATTTTGAAGTTGTTCAAAATAGTGAGTGGATATGCAATTTGCATGAAATTGAGTGGGAGCTATGAAAGTCTTCCTAAAACAATATGTTAATGACATACTTTTGAGTGGGAGCAATATAAGTTTCAAATTCAAATATGTAGAAACATAGTTTGAGTAAGAGTAGTGACTCATACCCAAATATGTTGGGAACATATTTTGAGTGGGAGCTTAAAGGAGTGATTCTCAAGTGTGTATTCGACACATTAAGAATAAAAGCGTAAGTACCGATAAATAATGATTTATAGGGAGTAGAAGTTGATAATGAGTATATTAAGATATTATGTAGTATTCCTTAAAGGATTCTGAAAAGGGTTTCAGAATAGAAGTTAATTAAGGAACTGGTCCTTAATAACTCAAGTTAGGAATAGTATTAAGTTTAACATCAATAGTTGAAAGAAAGAAAATGATGATCATCATCCACTATGTTGAGACATAGGTTCTATCTTAGAAAACCATGATAGTAACTTAACATTATATATGATCCAAGAAGAAATGTTTGAAAAGTGATTAAGTTTGAATCACAGAATGTTGAGCTAAGTTTGTCCGCAGTGTCTAATAGAGAACTGTAGACATGTTTTCCAAATCCATAAGGGATGACATATCTTAAAGCATAAAGGTTATGTTATAAGGGAATATGTTGGAAACTCCTGTAATACCGACTAAAGTCAAGTAGGAAGCAAGGTGAACAAAACATCGAAAGTTGCATAGACTGCACTCGTGTTTCAATGATTACATTTATAATAATAGATAAGGGTACCATCTAAAGTGTTGTATAATGTTGTGGCGGGGCTAGTTCGCTTTTTAACATAGAATGATGTGTCCTAGGGCACAGTGCCCATGAGAAAGCCCTCAAGGTTGATCTAAAGTCACTGTTGGCTCCTGGAATCCGGCCTCGTTCTACTGCCATAGCAATGATGCATACACATAGATGTTATCATGTGATGATAAAGTATTAATGTCAATCAAGGTGACATTAATAAGTTGCAAAGGATTTGGGACTGTAAAGTACAGACCCAAGACTCAACCTCTTCCATGAGCAAGCATGTTCAGGGTACCAGATATATGGTGCCAATGATTAAGAACAAATGCAGCTAGTTTATCTGTACTCTAGTGCAAGTGGGAGAGTGTTGGAAATATGCCCTAGAGACAAATAATAATAAGGATTGTTATCATATTTCATAAAGTTTATGATTAAGTTTTATATCATGTTATAACTGTATTGAGAGGAAACATCAATACACGTGTGGTATATAAACAACTAGGGGTTCCCAGTGAAACTCTAGTCAGTGGTTCATTGGTCAACATATGATCAAGTTTCCTGATCATGTGGCACTTATGCCAGTTGGAAATGGAGTCAACTTATTCTGAGAATGAGATGATGAACCAATACCCAACCTAAACATCATGACCCGATCATGTCACGAAGTTCAAGTTATGATGATTAGAAATGGATTCTCATAGACTATTCCTTAGACCGTGAGGCTATATCAATCACTGTCTCTCGAGAATGCTTAGATAGCATCAAACGTTACTTGGTAATATAGTGACAATAAAGGTGTGTTCAGGTATTCGAAGGAACCATAGAGGAAATATATTCCAAGAGCAGGATTTGTCCATCCACGTGACGGAAAGATACTCAAGGGCCTACTCAGAGAAGTTATATCCAATAGCTGCGCAGCATGTGATTTGATCACAGTGATATCACTTGTCGAACGAGTCAAGTAGCATTGTTCGGTAACTAGATCGAACACGACATGGTGATGTCATTGATCATATCCTGGGCAATGCGAGTGTCAGGAGACAAAGGGAATAAGACACGACTGTCCTGGTTCAAATGATGAAAGATCTTGGTGGAATGCACAGGGGTCACATGGCCATCCAGGTCCCTCTGTTGATCATTGGTCCGGGAGTGTCCCGGCCATGTCTGGAGTGTTCCCGAACCGTGGGGTATCACACTTAAGGGTTTGATGATGCTTAGAGAGTGTTTATAGGATCGGTAGAATCGCCGAAGAATAGAAGAGACAAAACTGGAAGGGTTTCTGTAAGTCCGGAGGATGTCCGGAGTGGAGGTAGAAGGTGTTCCATAGCCACGGAGATTGAATAATATGTGAATGAATGTTAAATATTGATTTAATCATTTATTCATAATTATTTAATAAAAGAGAAAATCAATTAAATGGTCAAAAGGCTTAATGGGCCAATTCCGGAGGGAAGAGGGCCTATTAGGGAAAGGCAAGAGGGGAGAAGGGGCAAGGGGGTCACCGGCTGGGCCAAGGCCCCCCGCGTGGGGCCCACTAGGGCTGGCCGGCGGCGCCCCCCCTCTCCCTCTCCTTTAGTCCCACCCCGGGACTTTGAGGGAGGTAGTACCTCCCCCCTATATATAGTGGGGGTATTTGGCCAGATAAATACACACAATATTCAATAAAGGTTTCCTCTCTTTTGGGGAGACCTCCAATTGATATTCTCTCTCTCTCTCGTGACCGTGGTCCAAGTTCGGACTGCGCGAACGAGAGACATCTTCACCGCGGAGCGCCATCGCGCTGCGGGATTCGGATCCAGGAGCTCTACTTCCACAACCGATGTTGGATCGGGGAAGCGGGAGTCATCGTCAGGCACTAGACGTGTGTAACTCCCCACGAGGTGTCACACTTGAGGCCCTCAAGTCGTTGGATCCGCATGAGCGCAAGGACTTCATCTCGACCTTGAGGTCGGCTTCAGCTCGTCTACATCAACCACGCTCTCCTGAGCATTGACAACGCTTTTCGGTCTTCAAAGGTAAGTTCGCGAAAAGCCCCTCTCGTTACTGCATTACTAATAGGTAGGTCCTGGCAACATCAGGGGTTCAGGGGCGTAGGGTAAAAATTATTGTTTTCATACGCGGAACCCCTACAGGTACTACCGGCCCGCCCAGGCGGTAGTACCGGGCCGAGCCGGTAGTGCCGGTCGGCGGTGCCGGGCCAGCCAGAAGGAGGGAGGCTACAGCTCAGGGGCGGGCGGTATCGGGCCCGGTAGTACCACCTGGCCCACAACAGATATTTTTCTTTTTCAAGTTAAAACAAAAGGAAAATTCCAACTACGATAACTTTTACTAGGAGACTCCGATTGACCCGAATCCAATATTGGATATCACCTAGTGAGAAAGTATCAAGTAGTATAATGTGAGATACCCTGCTCGGTGAGAATCCGGAAAACCGCCAAGATCAAAATCGCAACAAGATATAAAAGGGAGATCCGATTTCGATGAACAAGAGCTTGTTATGAAGATTACCACAAGCTCTATATCCTCACATGGATAAGACAAACAGACAACCAAATATGATGGTGCAAGTATGCAAAGGTTTGAGTTCTCTCCGAACGATATGATCGAGATACTCACTCGAGAGCCTCTCTTGATAGTACGACTATCTATCCTAAACCCGGTCTCTCAACTAAAAACACGAGACCGGCAAAAGGGAAAACCTATCAAGAATACATTTGCCTTGAGCATCCTTTGACTTTGTCTTCATCGATCCATAATTACCGAGGATGGCAAGCATCAAACATGAGATTTTCTAGGGGTGACGCATTTTGAGCTTGCACAACACATCTTCTTCTTCATATCTTCCACCTTAGAGCCAACACATACTCCAAACGATGTCAATGGACAATTCCTACAAGTGCAACTTAATACACACATTAGTCCATAAAGATTGTCATTAACAAAACCACACATGGGGACCCACATGCTCTTTCAGTTGGGACAAATCAAGAACAAGGTACTAGGAAGGACCGTTCGGTCAGGCGGTCAAGGTCATCGGAGAGGTGCGTGCAGCCACGGTCGAGCGCACCAGAAATGTGCGGAGGGGCGGTTAGGAGTAGAGAGAGTGGAGTGCGGCCGGTGTGGATAGAAGATACTCCAAGTGTTATATTATATACTACTGGAGAGACATAGATCTAGGGCTTGTCCTATGGGCCTGATTTTCCTAAAAGCCCAATGGGCATAGTGGGCTAATGTGGTGGTATTCTTCTTGTAAATGCAAAACTGCAAGAATCGATCATCGCACACATATATGTTCCGAAGTAATTTACGAACAAGAAAAAAATTACATACGTACTATAAAGTGCATAATTAAACATTACTACTTAAGTTTGTAAAAATAAAAGTACTTGCTAATCAGTTCAGAAAAAGCTAAACTTCATTCCTCGGGAACGTGTTTGAATCCAATGTGATCTAGTGAGGCCATAACTGGCCGCAGGCCAGGACTAACTATGTTGCACACAGTCTTAATCGCCCTTAGCGATTTACTAATCTATTTCTTTGTTGTAACTTTCGCGTTCTCCTCATACTATTGTTTCTACTCGTCCTCCAAAGTGCCAAATGCCGGCGATCGATCATTGTTTCCTTCCTCGGATAATCTCTACAACGTACCCTGCATCACATCTGAGTGCGTAGCTTAATCATACAACATAAGGTAGCAACACCTTGGTTTGTTGTAGTTGCACCCAAAGAATTTGTTGCCGGTGTGCTTGCCCCCAAATGCGACGTGCCTGCGGGGAAGCCTCTCACATTAGCATCTGAGGGAGAAGTCATTTGCTATCACGACACCATCAAATGTACTATCATAGGTCTATTTCTGCACTAAGTCGCGCTGAGAAAACCACGAACTGAAGTTCGTGAGATCTAAGAACCAAAATGCGAGCAAAAACCCGATATGATATTGATTGACAGAGAAAACGAATGAATAACTTACCCATCCTCCGCCGATCTGAGCGCTTATCGTCGTCTTCGCGTCTCGATCGTTGACTTGGGACCTCGCCTGAGTAAATGCTACCGCAGCAACTGCTAGGTCGCCAAGGGAGAGTCGAGAGATGAATAAACTGTGGACTACATTTACGCTATTTAGAACGGAAGGCTTGGACGTGGTGGAACACACCAGTCAGTGACATGTGGTGGGCAATTCAAATCTACGGCGGGGAAATATCCGCCACCGCTCACCTACCGCGTTATTATTAAGGGTCGCTCTATCTGCCCACGTACCAGGACACTAAAATATGCCGACACCACGTCGGCCACGATGTATAATTGGCTGCCACGACAAAATAGTGCGGCAACTCCTCATCCGCCGCGTAATCAACTATAGCCGATTCTTTTCGCTTGTGCCGCCCCAAAAATCCGCCAGGTATGGGGGTATTTTTTAGTGTACGTGTTATGAGTTATTTGTTATTCTACCCCGATAGATATTACATATTGAATGAGGGCTGAACTATAAAATTTCCATATAGCATCCTTCGCCAGATACCGTAGCAGGCAATATTTTTGTGATGTCATCTCACCTATTATCTGGTAACTAGTCAGGGTCGGCCTATAATGGGCCGCAATGTTAACACTGTGCTGCCATGGTAGCGGTTGCTCGACGGCTAACGATGTGCCGAACCAAAATAACGCCGTGTAAAAACTTTTCTCAACGCAGTTATCTCTAGCGATTTTTTTACGCGCCAGTGCGAGCATTTCATCTAGGAGTGTGCCTCAACATTTATAGGCGTCAGAGCCCGCAATACGTGTTATAGTGAGTTCACATTATCATCATCAGAATCTGGGGGCCTCTTCTTAAATGTCACCATCACTCCGTACCTCCTTCCTTGTATTGCCTTCCATTCTAAGCTTATTTTCTATCTTATCCTCATCATCAACATTGTCAGCATCATATATAAAAACATCGTCAGCATCCAAGTCCTAATCATCCTCACTTATGTCATTGTATGAATCAAACATAATTTGGGTCATCATCTTCTTCAGACACTTCATCCTCTCTACTTGCTCCTGCCTCCAGTTGACTCCTTACCTCATTGCGTCCATCTTCTTGATCATTCCCACTATAGGCATCTTGACACTACTTGTCCGTTGGCCTCAAACCCTCCCTTCTTTGTAGTATATATATGTTGCACAACTATCTCTAATAAAGAACTTGAATTGGAACAAAATTATCAACTTCACTAGCTAGTTCTACTATCTATATAGGCTTGCATGGGCTGATGCTAGGTGGTAGATCAACAACAGGGATTTGAGTGACATCATACCAGTCCATTTCCCTCATTGATTCATCATGATCAAGATACAAACGGATGAAACGGTGTCCAATTTCAACAAATGTACACATGAAAGTTGTGTTTTGTTCTTCTCTGGTCTGCCTCAACCTATTTATGTCCATTGTTAGAATAGAAATACAGTAGTGCACTTTCACTCTCTCATGCATCTCATATCCTATCTCCTCCACAATGTTTTTCAGCATTGGTGGTGATCAAGTAACTGTATCCACATTATCATACCAAATATCAGATCCATCTACATAACTTCTATTGTTACTAGTGGCAAGAAAATATACCCCATGGTTGATTTGTATTGAGAATTTTTTTTACGGGGACCTGACATAACAATAAAAACAAAGATCCATGGACATAGGAACCAACATTGCATGATTTGTACTAAAAAACAAGAGCTTGCTAAATCGTACTCCAACCCCCAATCGAACCCCTGCTCTAACTGAAGAAAACATGCAGATATAGGTACTAATCGACCATGGCAACAACAAGAAGACACATCAGACGACCAATATGTAACCCTGACGAGAAAAGACTCACTTTTACACAAGACTGAGGGCCAATCGCATGGAGGAGGGTCTCCTTCAAGCCGCTTCACCAGAGACATTGCCTCCTTCTCGACCACCATGAAAAGCCATACGCATAGACAACACAACCATCAAACCGCCGGCCAAATCCTCCACCACCCTCTCACTGCACATCCACGGTGCTCGTCTCTCCCTCTCCCACCTCGGAATGATCGCACGGAGAGGACGAAGGACATAGCTCAGTTGCTACTTTTGTTGAAGTGGAGGAAGGGAAATAAGGGAGGCATCACAAGGCGTGGAGGGTATTTCGCAAAAGAAAAATAACCTGGCCGTGCGGACAATCTCTGATCGATTAGTGGCTCATAGTGGTGCCAACCGCACGTCAAGTCACCGCATACCGTTCCCGGTGACCGCATACGACACAACATCGCGTATTCGGTGACCGTATATCACATATCATGATGTACGGTAACCAAGGAGGTTAAGGTGGTTGTGTTCGGTGACCATCCATGTATTTTACTCTTTTTTAAAGCAAATTTCAGTGTTGTAAGCAAACTGCAATTTATTTGTTCTGTGAGAATGCAAGCAAACTGCAAGTACCTCCGAAGTCTGCGCTGGTGTTTCTGTGCTGGGCTTCACAAGGCCCAGCCCGCAAACTATCCCAGCCCAGGGTTTTGTTTTTTTAGACGGTAAAGCCCAGGGTTTTGTCAGTTGTCACTCCGCGCTGAGAGCTGAAAAGGCGGGGGATAGGAAGAGAGGCTGGCACCATCGTCTCCCTTCCCTCTTATCCGGAAGGACACCATGCTCCCGATGTCCGTCCACCCCGCCACTACGCCGGCCCTCGCCTCGCGACCCCGCTTCTCCCCGTCCAGACCGTCCACCTCCTCCACCCCCAGCGTTGTACACTTCCAGAGCAGGAGGCTGCCCCCTCGCTCGCTCCGCAGCCTCGCTGCCGCCGCCGGGGAGCCGTACGTCGGTTTGGGAGAAGATGAGCCACTTGGCGGAGAAGTAGATGCGCCAGTGGTGGAGGAAAGCGAGGAGGTAATTGTCTTTTCAACTGCTCCGAACTTGCTCATATCTTCGTTCGTGCGATAATTTACGGTTCCATAACACACAACTGCAGCTCAGACAGTAGTGTTGTTTTACATGAAAGGAATTCAGTTAGACTCCGTTTCAAGTGCACTGAACTGTGCTTCGCACAGATACATTAGGCTGCTCATTTCCACCGAGATATTTAGTTGGAAGCCATTTCTTTTACCTGGCTGGCTGGATGTAAGCAAGAAAAAACATGTTTTAGGACTGACATGCTGTGGACCATGCTCATGGTATGAATGAATATATGCTGTGTGGTCGTCTCCGAAATTAAGTGACAGTTGTATATGCACAGGTAGATCCCATTTCATCATTTTGATGGAATTGATCATTCATAAATTGAAATGAGACCATTCGGAAAAAAATTGAACGAGAATTGATATTAGAATTAACCTCAAAGATTAGTTATTTACACAAATAGGATACCAGAGAGGCGCCATAGTTCCAAAGTCCATTGAAACTTTTTTTTTTTAGATGAAAGGGTTTCCCCCCAATTTCATTAAAAGAAACTACAGACTACAAAGTTTCCGGTCTCAACACAGTAAGATAACCCACCAGCCGCAGCAAAAAACAAAGAAAAAAGAGGAAGGCCAAAAAAGAGGAAGGCCAGGAGAGTCTAGTTCTCCAACAACCTCCCAGAAGGTGATGGAACTAAACCAAGTTCCAAAAGCTACTTTTTAACAAAAGCCTAAAACCACCATCAAGTTTTACAATCCGATTTCATTAAAAGGCCAGGAGAAAGTCCATTGAAACTGAAAATTTGAAATTCACAATCCAGTGCACATTGCAGTTCAGTACCAGGAACGTTCAGCTGTTTTTGCCCAACAGAATTATGAAATTAATGCTTAACATCAGATAGTCAACCGTGTGATAGCTTTTGATTATAAATCATTCTTTCATGATTTGTGCTGTGGTGAAACTGAATTGGATTTACTATTGAGACAGTTATATGTGCATATGTATGCCATTTCTTGGACTTGAGACTACACCAGTTTTTTTACTTGGGCTGAATTTTGTTTTACATAATGACTTAGGCACTTAGCTGAGCAAGGAATACCATGTTGTAGAACTGAAATGTTGTGGTCTGTGGACAGTGCTCATGATACGACCATGTGCTATTTATATGTATAGATGGACCCAATTTCATCATTTTAATGGAATTGATCATTCATGAATTGAATGAGGATTGATTACAGTAGAATTACCCTAAATAGTACTTTCTTCTTTTATTTTGTATTCTTCTGTTCCAAATTTTAAGATGTTTTGGTAGTATCATGGAACCTCAATAGTGCTTTACTAGAATAACTTTCAAAAATATATTTACTAAAAAAAAGTACCTTAGTCCCAAAGTCTGTTGAAACTGAATTTTTTGAAATCATAACCCAATGCACAGTACAGTGCAGTACCAGCAGCCTTCAGTTTTTTTTTCAGACTGAACAATTGAATTAATTTATAAGGTTCGAAAGACAACATCAGAACAGTGATTTTTACTGGGAATCATATTATTTCATGTTTTGAGCTGTGTTAAAGCTGCATGATTGGATTTCTTATACAGATAGTTATTTATTTCATGTTTTGAGCTGTGTTAAAGCTGCATGATTGGATTTCTTATACAGATAGTTATTTATTTCATGTTTTGAGCTGTGTTAAAGCTGCATGATTGGATTTCTTATACAGATAGTTATTTGTGTTGCTAGAATGGAATCTGAGACAATCTGAGTTTTGTATGGCAGTACAAGGTGGAGGTGCCCGAAAGGCAGGATCCCATGCTCGTGCTGAAGTTCATATGGATGGAGAAGAACATCGGCATTGCCCTCGACCAGATGGTTCCGGGCTTCGGAAGCATCCCCTTGAGCCCTTACTACTTCTGGCCCCGGAAAGATGCGTGGGAGGAGCTCAGAGCAAAGCTGGAGGAGAAAGAGTGGATCTCGCAGAAGCAGATGATCATCCTTCTCAACCAGGCCACCGACATCATCAACCTCTGGCAGCAGGGCGGCGGCAGCCTGTCGTCGTGAGGGGCTGGCTCTCTGTTCTCCCAGCTTCTCGAGCTGTTTATCATCTTTGTTCTTGGTTTGTTTCCATGGCTCTCTGTTGTGAATGTCAAAGTCACACGGTACATGGCCCTGTAGATCAATTCAATCTGTTCTGCTATGATTCTGTTTGTGCAAATGCATTTTGATTAGTACTACTCACAAGTGTGGAGGACTTGGGTTCAGTAACTGGCAGGGCCGTAGGGAAGATGTTATACAAATCCGCGTGAGATGATCAAGTGCGAATGATTATACAGCTATACCATGATGCAACTATATATACCGTTCTCTCAAGTAAAGTAGCCTGCATCTGCCCTTGTCAGTCTCACTACTACTGGATGAACGAACATCTGGGCAAAGGTTCGGCTGTCTGGTCTGTTCCTGGGCTGCTGCAACTGCAAGTTTGCAACACCCCTGTACAAACCTTAGCTAGAGAAAACACTGGGATTTTGATTGTCAATTTTTGTCTCCAGTTTCGCCGTTGTTTATCGCACTGGAACGCAGCCGCTCATGAGTAGCAGGCCTGAGAAAACGTGGTGTACCGGAGGGGGCACGGTTTGGGCGCACGATGGATGCCTTGCCTAGGCTAGGCGCCGGTCCTTGGCCCGTTAGCCTGTTAGGTTGTTCGCTCCAGGCTTCAGCCGGTGGGTTATGGGTGTGCGTCCTCAGCCAACTTGGTTAACAGTCAGGTGTTTCTGAAAAAAAAAGTGTAGCGGTTTTGCTTGTCAAATGATTTCAACAGAAAATAGATTGGCCAATTGTCTGGGATGCAGCGGATCATATAAGAGCAAATGGGCGTCCACTTATAGAACTCTATGTAAAGGCAGAAATCGTCACTTGTCCATGTCTCCTTGACCCTTTAACCCCAAGATTGGGAACTGGTGTATTACTTTGTTAGCAAATGAATTGTGACTAATTGATACCTTCTTCATATCAATATATATTTTTCATCAAAAATAGAAAATGAATTGTGACAATTATTCTTCGCAATGGTGTTTTGGCAACTTGACGCACGTTCACGGTGGCATTTCATAGGACTAAACGAGCTTCTAATTTTCCTTCTTCTCACTCTCTCTGTCCGGTGACCCTTGTAAGTACTCCCTCCGTTTCAAAATATAAGATGTTTTACCTTTGTGAAACAAAGTGTATTTAGACCTTTTTTAGTGTCTAGGTTTATCTAGGTCTGGAATGAACCTAGACACTAAAAGAAGTCTAGATACACTTCTTTCACAGAGCTAAAACATCTTATATTTTGAAACAGAGGGAGTAGTACGTAACCTGGGTACTATGCACTAATGGAATCCCTGTTCCATGTACAAAAAATAAAAATCAAGGAAATAAAACACAGAGTATTAGCCGACAAGCAACAGATCACGCCCACCGGCCGCCAGCTCGGCCTCGAACTGCAGCAGCCTGGCGAGGTCTCGCCGGTGTTCAAAAAGCGTAGGGAGCACACAGCACGCGCTTTTCATCATCTCGCCCACGGACGGGCACGTGAACTGGCTGTACTTCCCCAGGTATGAGAGTACGGAATCGCCTTTGTTTTAGCCCGTCCTGCAATTGATTACTGCAGCGCGGCTGACCCGATCGCTTTGAAAAACCGCACTTCCCCGAACGATGCTTTGTTTACTCGAAGTAGGAGATACGGAGATCTGCAAGTTGCGGGCATACGCATGAACTTTCCTTGGAAGCTCTCCGGGAGGCGAGCATTTTTTTGCGAGTATAAAAACGAGAGATGTACCTGAAAAGGACGGGAGCTACGTAGCCCCATTTGGAAATGTCCTGCACGGCCTCAGTCTCGTCATCTTGCCGTTTTCGCCCGTCCGATGATTGACACTTGTGGGATGCGCCGATTAAACTAGTGCTGTGGCGATGGTGGCTGCTGAGTCAGCTCACCATGTAGCCGTGTGGTGTGGTGCTCACGTGTATGAGCTCCAACCGTCACTGCAAAAACGTAGTACGAGGTTTGTTCGAGCTGCCATGCATGCAGTACAAACTATTTTCCTCCTAAGATAATTGGATACCAATTCTCATACTGTAAGAAAATAAATGGTGTAATTTTAGGTGGTTTTAAAAGCATGAATTTTTTATTCCCTTCATTAATATTTATTGTAATGTACTTTTTAAAATACAATTTTTTGGAGTGGGGATTTGGTGCGCATGGGCTCGAGTGATCTATTTTTTAAAAGTAATATTCCTGAGATAAAAAAATATTCTGTGAAATATCCGGATGTAGACAATGATGTATCTGACGGATGTGTAAAATATCAAATCCAACTACTTTGTATTATGTGCTACACAAAAATGACAACAGTGTGAATGTGAGTAGGAATCCATCTGAGTATGCATAGATTAAAATCTAAGATTTTTTCATTTTTGTGTAGCCGACAATATAAATAATTCTGTGTTGCGATTTTGCCTGATTGTAGGATACAACATTTACTATGCTAGAACTTATTTTCAAAATATATTGAAGAATGAGACTAACATCAAGTCGTAATTTGACATAATCAACAAACCTCAACCGCTGGGGATGGCTGCCTTGTATTTGTGTGCTCGGTCTGTATACTAAACACATCATCTTGACGATTGGACTCATGCTTTTCACTAAGCGGTTTGACATTTGAACTCGTCAAATAACTTTTTAGAGATAATCATGCTTATCCATGCAAGGAAAATGACAGAGAGAGAGAGAGCAAGAACCAGCTTGGGTTTGACACTTCCATTTAACTTTTTTTAAACTATTTTATTTCCATACCTCATGGCTTGCCCACAGTAACTTTATTTTTGCTCAAAAGGGTATTCCCCAATTTTGATTGATGGAACCGGTATATCAAAACACTAGAAACATAATATGGAAATAGGCAAGCAACCTACTACATGCTGCATGCTCATAATTTATACCAATATAACAATTGAATTATTGAGAAGAAAATAATTAATAATTTCAACAAGAAATATAAAATAAAGTCATCGTGAACCTCTTGTCACTGGGCCCAATTGAGGGTTTAGAACAAAATCTATTCCCGCCTCTCCATAGGATTTGCGATAATTGCTAGGCAGTTGTTTTCATAGTACCTTCTGCGAATCAACTTATTAATAAATTCAATGGAAAATAAGATGATTGCCTAGTAGCCTATATAGTTTTTCAAAATGACCATATAATTTTCATACCTACGAAGTTATAATGCTACAACAACATAATGGGGCATAAGCCAGGTTAAGGAAGCATTTGATGACATGTATTTATATTTAACTAGGGGTAGTTGACCACAAAATGGTAAATACTCTCTTAGAGAAAACAAAGTACTTATTATCCCCTTATCACCCTGTCTGCTTAAGTTATCTTAACGCGGAAAGAAGTTACTAATTTCGACAAGTCTTCTTCCGAGAAACATATTGTATATTCTCATTGTAAGCTTTGGTGTTTCCAAAAGGTAGATAAATGACATTCTAATGCAACTCATCTAACTAGCTACTCCCTAAGTTTCACTTTACAAAAGATGTAATGGCATCCTTCTATGGCGGGCAATCAAGTAGATACATTTATAAGGAAGCAACGATGTGTGAACTTGAAAAGGAGAGACATTATGATCTTTCCAGTTTCATCATAATGTATATTTAAGACAACAAAGGAAGGCTAGCCAGTTGTACAGGCGGTTTATCCAAATTATCTTCTATTTCCATCTCATATAATGGAGATGACTTTGATTCTTATTGTTGAAACTAGAAAATATATTTCCTTAAATGCCTCCCTGAAGAAAAGAAAAGGTGCCGACAACTCGAATCTCCAGCACGCGATTGAGAAGATTCGCGTTAATATTTATGTTATCATTCTTACCACGTCGGATAGGGGACACATGCGTGGTTATCATTCGAGAGACTTTTCCCCTTTCACGCCATCGTTTTGGCTAGGCGAGGTTGAACGGTACATAGCCAATGGTAGCAAGACAAAGACGTGCCAATATTTAGAGATAGAAGATATAACAAACTAGTAGGATCCATCAACATCGGATTCTGGTATGATGGACCCCACATTTCTTGGTGGACGTTGTTGGTTGATCCACCGATTCTAAAACTTATGTAGGCACACATTTGACTATTACGCGCCTTCTACACAATGTTATAATATGTCTGTATCATCTTAGAATGCTCAAGCACTTAGCCACAACATATCTTTGGTACAATTTCAAAGAATCTATTCACATCAGATTATGAGAACCCCTTGATCACAACTTAACTCTACAGAATTTCATACAAGCAACACCATGCAGAAACTAGTGAAAAAACCTATGGTTACACAAAATAGTAGTGGGTTAAAAAACAAATATAACTCTATTTAGCATCTCATAAATATATAACTCCAGTACAACTAATATCAGTATTTAGCGTATATGACTTGCACCAAACACCGAGAACGTGTCACAGCGGAATCCTGTTGCATTTGTCATCAACTTGATTTATAAAAAAATATGAAACAGTGCTAGAGGAACTAGACACTTTTTTGATATAGTAGAAGCGGGTCGGCGTGACAATTCCGGAAATTCGTCCCTGACACCTGACAGGGATCAAACTTCGGTCGCTGGGATACGCCAACTACGACCCAACCACTAGGCTATTGCCTCGTTCTCCCGCTGTCAACTTGATTTATATGCTGATAACTATTGAGAAAAGAATTAAGCACAGAGTATCAGCCGACAAACAACAGATCACGCCCACCCGCCGTCAGCTTGGCCAGGTCGTCACTCCTCAAAAGCTTAGGAAGCACAGCACAGACTTTTATCAGCTCACCCAAGGGCAAAGCACATGAACGAGTTGTACTTCCCAGGTATTGAGTACGGAAACATCTTTGTTTAGCTTTTCATAATTGAGGCGGCTGACCGATTGGTCTGAAAAAATCGCACTTCCCCGAACAACACTTGCTAACAAAGTAGTAACATGCTTGCCACTTTGTTTACTCGAAATAGGAGGATTCGGAGATCTGCAACTTGCAAGTATACGGATCAGAGGAACTTCCCTGTCAAGTTATTCGAGCTCTTTTTTGCAAGTATAAAACGAGCGATGTACCTGAAAAGTACGAAAGCTACGTACCCCCATTTGGAAATGTCCTGCACGGCCTCAATCGCGTCATCTTGCCGTTTTTCGACCATCCCATGATTGACACTTGTGGTCTGCGGTGATTAAACTAGTATACTGCATTTGGTTGTTTATTTGCTTTCTTTTCTGCTGGTGGTGGTGGTGGCTGAGTCAGCTCACCATGGGTAGTAGTGAGGCTGGTATTGTCGTACGGTGCTCATGTGCATGGTAACCATAATTCGGGATAATATACCTGTACCTTTTCTTCAAGCAAGTACTGCAGAACAATTAGCTGCATGTATCTATTGATGCAGAGGCCACATATTTTGTGTCTAAGAACAAGTAGATACATTTTACAGAAAAAACTATGTTTTTAGCTGGTATTTAGAGTATTATGGTGTTCCTACTTCTTGCAATTTTTTGTAGGGTATTTAAGAAGAAATTGTAAATATTGCACATTTTCTATTTTTTATGACAGATGGAACAAATATCCACTTGCAAATTGACAAAATTGCCTAAGCTCAGACATGGGGGTTCTCCGCCCAATACGCATGGACTCGGCCCATATAGACTCGACGGTTGGACCTAGACTTGTTATTTAGGGGTTTATCATAGTGAGAAAATATCGATAGGCCCGCGAGAACTTTTAGCGACTCATGATGTTTATCTATGGTGTTACTGCATGAGAAATGGCAGAGATATCGAGAATCATCTTGGTCTTCATACCTTAAGGTATCAATTTTCATTAAATTTTATTTTATTTTATTTAGATACATCACATCTTTTCCATATTAATCATATTTTTTGAATAATACCTAGCTTCCATTTATTAAACTGCTAGATCGGTACAAACGAGAAACGGAATGAAGAAAATAGGCAAGCAACCTACTAAGTATTTTCATGCTAATAAATTATACCAACATAAATATTGAAAAAGGAAAATAATGAAAAAAATCCACAAAATGCATGGACATGAAATTAGCAAAAAAAATACTGAATAAATAAAATAAGGCCATGGTGAACCTCTTAGCCATGGACCTAATTGAGGGTTTAACAAAACAATTCAGATCGCCACACCCCCTAGTCTTTGCGATAATTGTTGGCTAGTTGTTTTCCTAGTTCCTCCTATAAATCAACTTAATATTAAACTCTTAGCCAATAATATGATGTATTAATGCATGGTACCCTAGTTGGTTTTCCAAATTGACCATATACTAGTAGCCAACTTACAAACACATATTTCTTATTATGTCATTATAAGGTTGCTTACAAAGAATGAACCTACTAGTTTTTACAAGGCTTCTTTCAAGAAACTTATCATATATTCTCATATTACCTATGGTTCATGCCAAGGTTACAGAAATGGCATTGTAATGCAATTCATCTACTAGTTAGTCCCTAAGTTTCACTCTACAGAAGATGTAGTGACATTCTTTTTTGCGGGGCAAGCAAGTACAAACAATTTCTAGAAAACAATGAAATATGCGATCGACTTAAACATGTTGTCAACAAAGTAAAAATTATGATCCTTTTGTTTTCATTATAATATACATTCAAGAGTAAATACGCCAAGGAAGGCTAGCCAGTGACGCAAACAAGGAGAAACAACCAATATTATCTTACATTTTGATCTCATAAAATAGAGATGACTCCGATACTTATTGATAAAATTATAGAAAACAGTTCTTGAAATGTGTCCTTTAAAACAATACCGACAACTCGAATCTTCAACACTCGGTTGAGAAGATTCACGCTAGTATTTATGTTATCCTTCTTATCACGTATGGTAGGGATACATGTGTAGCGGTTGTCATTTAGAAGACTTTTCCATTATACGCCATCTTGTTGGCCATGTATGGTTGAACGGTAGCTAGGTTGAGAGTTCAAATCTTTTCTCCACCTACAAAAACCATATGGTACAACCTCATTAGTCCGCAAGGTCTACTTTATAGATTATACACAATTGAAGAACAATTTGTTTTTACTAGCCACGATGATGAATTATTTAATTCACATAACTCCTATTAGCTCGATACTTTTACTCTCTCAAGACCAGGACTAGAAATAGCAGAATCGAACATGGGAAAACAAACAATATTCATAGTCATACGTACTTTGGACCGAGACATAGTTCAACTAAACCTTAACTAATGATTACTTTTTCTGGACAAGATATGCATTGTGAGCGTATGCGTTTGTACTGTGTTTCTCAAACAAAAAAAAGATGATTGACACTTGTAATCCACAAGACTTAGCATGCCTGAAAGATATCTGCTCCCAAAAAGGCCAAGCTGTACTTCGATGATCAGGGATGTGTATGATGTTGCTTGCCACATGTGGAAGGGTGTGCCCTATGCTTGTTCACTAGTCTTAGTTGATTACAATCGAGCTTTGCACACTGCCTGATTCCACAGTTCATGGGCATGCATGCAGTTGGCTCGGTCATGTTGAGTTTGTGAAATTGTGAGGCGGTAGCTCTCGTGTGCAACTCATTGTCTCGATTTAATCAAAATAGATACTTCGTGACTATGAATAGTTTCTTGCTTGTCACGCATCATATGGTAGTTTAAGCGAGCTACTGGACTTATAAATAAAGCATCTATATAACTTTTGAAATGGATGCGAACAATTCAACCTTATGTATAGCCAATGGATCAAGATAAAGACGTGCCAGCTTTCACATATTATAGACAACAAACTGGTGGGATCCATTAGTATCATGTTCCGGTATGATGGACCCCTAGCCACCTCAAATCATTGCTCGGTGGACACAATTGCTTGGTCCAATGTGTTTAAAACTTATCTAGTCTCACTAGAGTGGGTATACATTTGACTATTATCCACTTCGTAGGCAATGTTATATGTCTGTATCATTTTAGAACACACAAGCACTTAATCATAATGTATTTTCAATACAATTTCAGGCATTTCATTTACATTATATTATGAAACTCATACATCACTTTGCAAGGCTTAATTAACTCTATAGAGTTTCATCCAAGCAACAAACTAGTACTACGGTACCACGCAGAAACCTATGAAAAAACATATGGTTTCACAAAGTAGTAACATGGTAAATATTCCTGCTACTCTCATTGAGCGAAGCAAAGCACCGCCCAACTCCAACATGTAAATTTTACCCTCGTCCGGTTTATATTAATGGTCTCAACTTTATCTAAATTCGTATATATCTAGTTAAGTATTTGGACTAGATGTATTCATATCTAGAAAAAGTTAAGTCCATTTATATGGACCAGAGGGAGTACCTAGTAACTACCCAATTATTTCTAGGGCTCACATGCAAGCAAACATTTCTACGCGATACCGATCGACAAGTGCCGAACAGAGGCTGCTAAGAACACCACCCAAACCTTAGAGGCGCCGCCACCGATATTCTCCGCTAGCCGCTGCTGCTGTCCCCTAGCGGTTATGGGCGGGCGTTCGGTCATGACCGAAAATTTAGTCTTTGTATTTTGGTGTATTTTAGAATCGGTCTTTAAAAAATAAAGACAGAAATTTACTTATTATTTTTACTACCCGACAAATTCGGGTACCTGATAATTCGGGTTCGGGTTCGGTCACGACCAAATTGTGTGGTAGATATTATCAAACATAAAAATTGGATAATATTTCGTAAAATAATTGGTACAATTTCAGTTGTAGTTTGAAATATAATGCACTTTATACATTCATATCAATTGGCGGGAACTAATAGTCAACAATACCATATTTCGCGTGGTCAAGGAAGATAAATCTATAGTGATGGACAACTTAGGCTTTGGGACTAGGGCACTCTCAGTAAATTTCATTCAGTTCGGCCGGGAACGAATGACCGAATTAACTAAACTAAATCCGGTCTTCAAAATTTGCTACCCAATTTTTTGATCGGTCTTTTTGGTCTCGATCTATTCGGTTTCGGTTTCGGTCTTTTTGGGTTCTGTTTTCGGTTATCGGTTTTTCTGCCCACCCCTACCGGTGGTGGCGACTATGCTTGGCCGCTGAAAGTGGTGAGCGGGATGGGTGTGCCCCGTCTGATCCCCCTCACACGGGAGTTGACTCCAAGGCTTCGCAGGTGGTGGACAAGGCGGTGGGGCAGCGGTACCTACTACACAAGGTGCTCGCCGGCGCGTGGCTATGAGGAGCTGTGGAGGAAGCGACAGATGCGGTGCTGCATGCCGGAGGCGGTGACACGCCCATGGAGGCGGTGCTAAACCTGCATGTTTGTCGATGCCGGAGGTCGACACGCTCGATCCATTCACCGAGAGTCGGCCGACGGTGTGGGGACCACTACGTCGACATCAATAAAAAAGGTGGTCCTAGGGTTTTTTTTCCGCGTGAAGACGAAGATCCGATTGATGTCTGACCTCGTTGATCTGTACTGGAGAGGCGAGTTCTGGAAGGCTCTGCCGACGAACTCCCATGGGCATATCATGCATGTAGATTGCTGGATCAGAAGGTATTCGGCCATGTGTACCCATGTTTTTATGGCCGTTTGGTTTCAGAAGGAGCGATGCGAAGCTCTGCTATCTATTACCAGCATGTGTCATGTCTTCGACGATCCATGGTGAAGTCAGATGCGGAGAATGTTATGAAAGAAAGAACATAAGGGCTATCGACTGTTTGTAGGGGCGACAACACATGAGGAGTTCACATTCCTACCTTGCAGGGTGAAGATCCAAGGTCCGACCTTAATTGGTTGTGCCTGACAATTGCTTTATTGAAGGTATTGTTTTGTGAGTGAGAACTTTCTCCAGGGTGAAAACCTACGATCTTGGATTGGGTGTGAATTATTTCTTTCATTAAAGGCGTCACTATTGGATCACTAGTGGAGAACGGGCCTGTAGTCCCGGCCCGTAAGAGCTTTAGTCCTGGTTGTGGTACCGGGACTAAAGACCCACCCACTAGTCCTGGCCCTCTTATTAGCCGGGACCAATGGGCATCCATGTGGCCGTCTCTGCGGGCGCGCGGGTGCCCCCCATTAGTCCCGGTTCGTATTACCAACCGGGACAAATGGTTCTCTACCGCGGCAGAATATTAGGCACTTTCTCTGCCGCGGTAGAGAATTCAATTTGTATCCTTTTTTTCATTTCAAAATAGTTTTCTACGCTACCACATACCGTACATGTTCGTGCATATATAAGATATCTTCTCTTAAGATCGAGCATACAAATATATACATGATAGTTACACATGGAGATCACAATTATCGGGACTAGAGCCCGTCTATTCAATTACACGGTCGGGGATCATCGGCGCCTATTCACACTAAATTCTCCGGCGTCATCTATCATCTCGTTCATCAAGAATCATGCCAGTTCTTCAGCAATTGCTACTACGCGTTGCTCTGGTAGGAGCTGATCCCGCATTTTATCGAACTATATAAGAAAAGGAGATCAATATGAATATCAATCATGATAACAAAAAGTGACGGTAATAAAATAATATTGTAAATGTATTGCTTACATCGACTCTATAATCATTCAGCTCGCTGGTAAACGTGCGAATGAACTCACAAATGTATAATCCACATATATTTGTCTTTGATGGCTGCCTCGCGCACTTTACGAGAATATAATTCAATCAAAATAATAATCTAGCATCATAATTATATTGAAACTAGAAGTAAAAAGATGCGTGTACTACTTACCGGGACCGGCTTAAACGTCAGATTCTCACTAAAGTCACCCGTAACCGCACTCTTGAACTGGTTCCAAACCCTGCCCGATAAAGAAAATGAATGAGTTATTTATTACGTGATATCTCATGAAATCAACGAAAGAGACCGATGTAGCACGAAAATTAACTCTAGAGAATGTCATGCATGTCCCTAAACATTTCCAGGGGTCTCTTTAATGGGTCCGGGACTTCAACACTTTCCTTATCAAGTTGAATGTCTAGCAGAATCCAGTGAAAACTGCACATGTTTATATATACATCAGTAACTCATCAATTACACTTAACATCGAGTAAGCAAAAGTGAATATGTACAACAGAGTAAGACCCTCACGTGAAATTGTAAGGAAACAGTATGTGGTCACAAATTTTTTGCTCCGTTAGAAACCTTAGAACGTTTTCCTGCGTCTCCTCGGGTTTATCCGCTAGCGTCTTTATATGTATTTTATCTGGGTCAATGAACCTAACACTAAAGATTGACCTTCTTTTACATTCCATGATCTTCATTCTGCATAATAATAGAGTACAAAAGGATATAATTAGGATAATTACATGCAATGAACTAAACAACTGAAAAAAACGAACAAATTATATATAGACAATGAATTCAACAACTTACAGACAATAGCAACTCATGATAGATTTGTCGAGGGCGTCGAAAGCGTATAACTGGAAGAGTTCTAGAAACTCAACATGGACCTCTTCTTCTCGGAAGTAGTAGTCATGTGGGACTTTCGCCACGATCATTATTCTCTCCTGCTTTGCGGCTTTTAAGTACTAGTTATGTAAACTCCGCGTTTGTGTTGGCAGTTGTTGGAACTGCTCAAAGCTGACCAGAGGCTTCCCTGGGACATATGTAGGGACTACCTGAGCCTTGGGTAACTTGTCATCCTTGGGACCTAGCAATTCCTCAACAGTCACATTCATAGAGGCCGCAAGCTTCACAGCTTCTTCCATATTCTGCTCGGGAATGTCATGGGATACCACCTTAAGGGATGGGGTCGATTTTTTGGCATGTTCCCCAAGCTGGGGGACGTCCTTTCTTTTCCCGGTTGCACTTTAACTTGATGATTTGCTCCCGCTTGCACTTCTTGATTTGCTCTTCTTCACTTCCTTCTGAAGTGTGCGTCGATAGTCATCTGGCTTATGGTGCAACTCATATTGCGATTTTGTGTTCTGAAAAGAAAGTGCATACGCTTTTTGCTTCTCGGTGTATACCGGGGCGGGCTCGGGTTTCTTCTTTTGAAGCTGCTCAACACATTCGGCCTTTATGATCATGTTATTTTCCTCATCAGTATGATCGTAAGGTCTGATGGGAAGATTCTTATGAGGTACTCTTGGGAGGGGCGACATTTGTCGTTTTGGGCTGCTGCATCGTTTAGTCCTTATCGACGGAGCATGCTTCCGCTTTTTGTCCTTAGCGGGCAGAGAAGGTGGCTGACCCTGCGGTGGAGATCGAGATGGACTCGCGATGTGGTGGTCGTAGTCATGGGGTGGGCTTCTTGGAGGTGATGGAGGTGAAGGTGACATGCGACGACTCGGAGGCGGTGTTGGCCTTGGCGCTGAGCCTGGAAGCTTGATGTTGTTCTTGTCCCATAGAATGATGACACCCAATACTTCTCTGAGTGTCCTCTCACCTTCAGGTTCAGGGATGTCAAGTTCCATTGAGTCCCACCCCGTTGCGATTTCATCCACCCTGAATTTAGCATAGCCAGCTGGAATCTCACGGCCATGCCAGTGTGCGTTAGGTGGACAAGGTAAAGCACATCCGACCGCCACCTTGATGGATAGGTTCTTCACCTTCTGATGGAGCTCACAAGATGCCTGCTCCTTGATTCCATCCACGGGGTAGCCGGGACCGCCATCTACCATCCGTGCATCGTTAGACGGGACCTCCGATTCAGCCACGCTACTTCTCCGCTGAGATGGAACGGCGGTAATATCGAGTGCATGATCTTGCAGGCGTGCTACTCCTCGAAGTTCGTCAATCTGTTGCTGATGCATTCGAAGTGTTCCTAGCAACTCGGTGAACCTGTCTCCATCCTCCTCCTGTCGTCGCCTCTTTGCTCTCTCTCGGCTCTTATAAGTATCTCTGTCTTTGGGAAACCCCATCTCCCAAGTATAACTAGTGCCAAGGCCTCGTACTCATCCTCTGCATTCTTTATTCCTGAGGGCCTTTGCCAGCAAGTCATTCTCTCTATCGGGACAGAACTTTGTTGTCCCTCTTTAATTTCCTTAACCACTCTCTACCATGTCTCCCGGGGTATCCTAATCCCGTCACTGCAAATAAGGTCCCCTGTTTTTTTCGTCATACTCACTCCCATGCCCAAGGAACCAATTTCTTGCCCTCAGATCCCATTCTTCGCGTATTGGTTCTAGAGTGATCCCTTTAGCAATCAGCTCACTCTCTTTAGCATCCCACTTTGGCATGGCAGCCGCATAGCCCCTGGCCCCAGGTGATGGTGATATTTCTTCATCGTGGCATTTTTCTTGTTTTTTCCAACTTTTTCATAGCAGGTTCTGACTCCTTGTACTTCACAAATGCATCCCAGTAAGCCTGCTGCTTCGTTAGATAGCATTCAAATTTAGGAGGAATCTTCGTCTTCTGATACTTTTGCCATAATGCTTTCTTCCAGTTCTTCAATAGTTCGGCCATCTTCGTAAGAGTCCACTGGTTGACTTTCTTCCTCAATGCAGCTGTGTCGGCATCATCCTCACATTCTGGCAGGGTGAAATGTCTCATGAGGTCATTCCAAAGACCCTCTTTGTACCTGTCGGCGACATACTCACCCTCTTCCGCCCCTTTGGTCTTATTCCACTCTCGAACGGTGATCAGGATGCGATCCCTAACCATAACTCCGCATTGTTGTACAAATACAGTTTTAGCCTTTTCGGGTTCCAACGGTTCAGCCCGTTGTGATACCACCGTAATTGTATAACGCGTAGACGCGTCCAACTTTTTGGCTGGGCCTTGTTTGGAATTTTTTTTGCTCGATGTGGAGGCCTAAGAGAAGAAACATTCATCAATTTATATATATACAACTCAATTAATGCATCTACTAATCACCGGACTTCATATATATACCTCGCCGGACTTTGTTAAGGTTCCATCGAGGCCGTCGGCTTCTCCATCAACGGAGCCGTCGGCTTCTCCCTGATCATTTCGGTCAACCTCCTCACCCTCACCGGAGGGGTTCAGATACATCGACGGAGATTCGGGTGGATCAACATGGGCGTCGTTGATCATATCCTCGAGAATTCTTCTTGTGCTAGGTCTCTGCGCATTGGACTAGGTGGATCCATAGTTTCTGCAAAATGCGAGATGCACACACTATTATTCCTATATACAAATATTGCCTATATACAAATATTTCCTATATACAAAAATATATTTCCTATATACAAAAAGTCCGGGGTCCCACGAGCACTGCCACCCTAACCCTAAGTCCAGGGGCCCGCGAGCACTACCACCCTAACCCTAAGTCTGGGGGCCGGCGAGCACCACCACCCTAACCCTAAGTCTGGGGGCCCACGAGCACTACCACCCTAACCCTAAGTCCGGGGGCCCGCGAGCACTACCACCCTAACCCTAAGTCCGGGGGCCCGCGAGCACCACCACCCTAACCCTAAGTCCGGGGGCCCGCGAGCACCACCACCCTAACCCTAAGTCCGGGGGCCCGCGAGCACCACCACCCTAACCCTAAGTCCGGGGGCCCGCGAGCACCACCACCCTAACCCTAAGTCCGGGGGCCCGCGAGCACCACCACCCTAACCCTAAGTCCGGGGGCCCGCGAGCACCACCACCCTAACCCTAAGTCCGGGGGCCCGCGAGCACTACCACCCTAACCCTAAGTCTGGGGGCCCGCGAGCACTGCCACCCTAACCCTAAGTCCGGGGGCCCGCGAGCACTGCCACCCTAACCCTAAGTCCGGGGGCCCACGAGCACCACCACCCTAACCCTAAGTCCGGGGGCCCGCGAGCACTACCACCCTAACCCTAAGTTTAGGGGCCCACGAGCACCACCACCCTAACCCTAAGTCCGGGGGCCTGCAAGAACTGTCACTCTAACCCTAAGTCGGGTGGCCTGCAAGCATTGCCACCCTAACCATAAGTCTGGGGGACCCGCGAGCACTGCCGGACTTAGGGTAGTTATTTCTTCAGCTATTGTGGACTCAGACACAAATCGTTTGCTTGATGAATAAAAGGCAAGAAAAAACGAGCTGCAAGTTTTGCCGCCACTTTCACCTTATCTTTATTTAGCACTACTATATATAGCACTATATATGCTACTATATATATATGCTACTACCTTATCTTTATTTAGCACTACTATATATACTATATCTATTATATTACAATATTCTATATCTAAAAGATACAAGAAATAAAAAAACATATATATATATATACTATATCTATTCTATTACTATACACAAATATATATATATACTATATCTATATACTAGTAATCATTATTAACATATAAAAAAAAGATACACGAAATAAAAAAACATATATACTATATACTATATCTATATACTCTATTACTATACACAAAAATATATATATATACTACTAATAATTATTAAAAATATAAAAAAATACAATATGAAATTAAAAAAGTGGCTGGGCCGGCCGGGGGGGTGCTGCTCGGGCTCGCCAGGGCCGGCGGGGACGGAGAGAGGCAGCGCGGTCGGGGGTGGCACTCGGGCTCGCCGGGGCCGGGGATGGAGGAGGCGCGGCGCGCGGCGGGAGGAGAGAGTTACCTCCGGCGGGGCGGACGTCCGTGGCGTCTGGAGAGGCGGCGGCACGGCGGGGCGGCTACGCAGACGGCTGGAGAGGCGACGAGGCGGTCCAAATTTTGGCAGCCTGCCGGCGTCGATGTCGTCGTCCTCGTGCGCGTCCTTGCAGAGTGTGGAGATGGAGATTGGGGGAGCGAAGCGACGTATTTAAGTGGATGAACCTTTAGTCCCGGTCCGTGGCTCGCACCGGGACTAAAGTGTTGGGTCCGCAGCATAGAAAACAAAAATTTCCTACGATGAGAACTACACGCCAAGATCTATCTACTAGGTACAAAGCAACATGTGGACATACATCCAACGAGAACTTACCCTCGAAGACAACTAGTTTTGTTAACGAGTAGGAACTCGTGGTTGATGTAGTCGTACACTTGCCGATCTCAAGATCGTGAGGAAGTCTGAGCGCCGCAACTCAGCAGTGCATCCGTACTCGCACACATGTTCAAGCCACCGGACAACCTCCACCTCCTCGCTCCAGCGATCCAGCGGAAGCAGCAACTCCTTCCAAATGAAATGCCACCGAGAACATGTATCTCGCTAATCCAAACCATGGGGGAATAATTCTAGAGGGAGAGAGAGAGATCCTTCACAAGGAGGTGTGAGGAAGAAGGAGGGAGAGGGTGGCCTTTTATAGGAGAAGGGGGGTGCCCCTCCTCTCCATGGCCGGCGCATGGGGGGTGACCTCTCACCTCCCCCATTCATGTGGTGGTAACCCCTCCACATTAAAATGCCTCTTCACATTTCCTTTTAAAGTCCCCACTTTAAATGCATTAAAATTCTCCAAGTTTAATGCTCTCTCATTTAATAAAACTCTTTTATTAAATTTATTTAGAATTTTTTTAATTACTTTAATTAACAAACATTCACATATAACCCCTTGCCATATTTCAATATCACATGCAGAACCACTTTCTGCAATTTTACCCGAAACAATTTCCAGTTTCTATCGAAACAATTCCTGCGCTTTGCAATTCTTTCGTCTGAAACATATGTGCTCCAAAATGGTGTCTGGTAACTCTTAAGTGTGTCACCCTACGGTTCGCGAATAATGCAGACATGATTGAGACTCCTCTCAGATCAATAGTCAGAAGCGGGACCTGGAGATCCATACCGACTCCTGCATATTCAACGATGACTTTTGTGATCGTGAGAAACTTTAACGCTTGTAATTTAATCCCTTTGTCTCATGATATAATACATGTCAGAGATTCGATCATCGGTATCCAAATACCTAGTTTGATCTCGTTACCGGCATGTACTCTTTTCTCGTTCCCGTGATATAACATTCTAGTGATCACATCACTTGCTTGCAAGCTATCTGAATGTGATATCACCGAGAGGGCCCGGAGTATATCTATCCGTCATCGGGATTGTCAAATTCCACTCTTGATCCATGAGCCTCAACATAACACCTTCGTAGCACTGAACCCATCTTTATAGTCACCCTATTACGGTGTGACATTTGATGTTATCAAGATACTCTTCCGGTGTTAGCAATTAACATGATCTCATGGTCTAAGGATAAAGATTACTTCGTATGATGTTATAGCAATATAAACATAATGACTTGATCGTAATGCTATACTTCGGATGAATTTTCATCACATCATTCCACCAATGTTGTGACCTTGTTATTAACAACATCCAATGTCCATGATCAGGAAACCTTGACCATCTTGTTAATCAACAAGCTAGTCTATAAGAGAGGCATACCTAGGAACCCCTTTTGTTTATTAAACACACATGTATTGATGTTTCCGATCAATACAATTCTAGCATGCAAAATAAACATCTATCATATATAAGGAATACATAATAACAACTTTATTATTGCCTCTCAGGACATATTTCCTTCATAAAGGGTCTTTAGTCCGGGGGCGAGGCACAGACCTGGACTAAAGGTATGACCTTTAGTCCCGGCCCGTGGCTCGCCCCGGGACTAAAGGCTTTTAGGCACCGCCCACGGGGTGCGCGCCAACAACACCCTTTAGTCCTGGGCCATGCCACAACCCGGGACTAAAGGCCCCTTTTTTTAATTTTTGACTACAACCTTTGTTTCCCACCTTATTGCATACTATGTTATTAAATAAACTACTATATATCAACATTATTAAATCTGATAAAGTTTACAATATTTTAGGGTTTAGGGTTAGGGTTTAGGGTTTCGGGTTTCGGGTTTAGAGTTTTGGGTTTCAGGTTTAGGGTTTAGGGTTAGGGTTTCGGGTTTAGAGTTTTGGGTTTAGGGTTTCGGGTTTAACTATTATATTTAGGGTTTAGGGTTTAGCACCTTAGTCCCGGTGTGTAGCATTTTCTGTTTTATAAAATAATTATTCTAACTAGTCAAACTATTAACCATTTTGCCATTTTCATGTGATTCCGACGCTCTGGTGGTCTTCCTCCGGCGAAACCCTAGACCGGGGGCCCCGGATCGTCTACCCCTATAGCTTTCTCCGTACGAGGATAGCACGGTGGACCTTTCTATTTGTTTTGGTTTGTTTAGGACATATGTACATGGAGAGCAAATGTTGGGCCAACTTTGCCACATTCTAGGCCCCGGTTGTCCCGCGGCGGGAGTTTCCACGTACAGATCCAGGATTTCACTAAGTGTTAACGCATGTCCGGGAAGGGGGTCACACCTGTGGCCTACACATGGCACCTACCAACCCTGCACCACTCTTACACACATATCCTAGGGGCACATGCAAGTTTTCATGTGATTCCGACGCTCCGGTGGTCTTCCTCCGGCGAAACCCTAGACCGGGGGGCCCAGGATCGTCTACCCCTGTAGCTTTCTCCGTACGAGGGTAGCGCGGTGGACCTTTCTATTTGTTTTGGTTTGTTTAGGACATATGTACATGGAGAGCAAATGTTTGGCCAACTTTGCCACATTCTAGGCCCCGGTTGTCCCACGGCGGGAGTTTCCACGTACAGATCCTGGATTTCACTAAGTGTTAATGCATGTCCGGGAAGGGGTCACACCTAGGGCCTACACATGGCACCTACCAACCTTGCACCACTCTCACACAGATATCCTAGGGGCACGTGCAAGTTTTCATGTGATTCCGACGCTCCGGTGGTCTTCCTCCGGCGAAAAACCACACATCCACACATTCCCTAGATTTATGTCTCAAATAAAAGGTTTAATACATTACATAGATTTATGTCTCAAATAAAGGTTTAATTAATACATTATTACACATCACCAACATCTAGTGTTGTGGTTTTCTTCTGCACCGTAGCCATGGAGAATCTTCATCATTTAACAGGATGCTTGGGTTAGTTTTCACTTTGAATGGCGGAATTTCATGAAACTTATTGTAATCTTCTGACATGTCTATCTTGTCATCCACTCCCACGATGTTTCTTTTCCCTGAAAGAACTATGTGGCGCTTTGGCTCATCGTATTATGTATTCTTTTGCTTATCTTTCCTTTTTCTCGGTTTGGTAGACATGTCCTTCACATAAAAAACCTGAGCCACATCGTTGGCTAAGACAAATGGTTCATCTATGTATGCAAGATTGTTGAGATCCACTATTTTCATGCCATACTTTTGGTCTACATGTACCCCTCCTCCTGTCAGCTTGACCCATTTGCACCGAAACAAAGGGACCTTAAAAGTAGGTCCATAGTCAAGTTCCCATATCTCCTCTATGTACCCATAATATGTGTCCTTCTGCCCATTTTCATATATTGCATCAAAGCGGACACCATTGTTTTGGTTGGTGCTCTTTTTATCTTGGGATATCGTGTAATGTATTCCCATTTATCTCGTACCCTTGGAAAGTACATATAGTCGAAGATGGTAACCTGGACAACAAGTACAACTGATCTCCACCAGTGGTGTTATTCATGAGACGTGTCTGCAACCAACTGCTGAAATTCTTCTCTTGTTCCCTTTAATCAAGGAGTCAGGCTTCTCCGGGTTTTCGGAGCGTAGAATATTCTTGTGTTTCTCGATATACGGAGCCACCACGGCGGAATTGTGTAGAACTGTGTAGTGTGCTTGAGTGAAAGAATTCCCGTCCCTACATACCATTGATTTCCTTCCTAGTGTGCCTTTTCCAGTCAGCCTCCCCTCATACCGAGATTCAGGAACACCAATCGGCTTAAGGTCAGGAAGAAAGTCAACACAAAACTCAATGACCTCCTCTGTTCCATAGCCATTGGAGATGCTTCCTTCTGGCCTAGCACGGTTATGAACATATTTATTTAAGACTCCCATGAACCTAACGAAGGGGAACATATTGTGTAGAAACGCAGGACCGAGAATTCTAATCTCTTCGACTAGGTGAACTAGGAGGTGCATCATAATATTGAAGAAGGATGGCAGGAACAACAACTCGAAGCTGACCAGACATTGGACCACATCAATCTATAGCCCTGATAGACTTTCTTGATCAATTACCTTCTGAGAAATTGCATTGAGGAATGCACATACCTTCACAATGGCTAGTCAAACATTTTCTGGTAGAATTCCTCTCAATGCAACCGGAAGCAATTGCGTCATAAGCACGTGGTAGTCATGAGACTTTAGGTTTTAAATTTTTTTCTCTTTTATATTTACTATTCCCTTTATATTTGACGAGAACCCAGACGGGACCTTGATACTGAAAAGGATTTCAAAAAAGATTTCCTTCTCTTCTTTGGTAAGAGCGTAGCTGGAAAGCCCTTGAAACTGCCCTGGATGCTTGTCGTCTCGTCCTTTATGATGTTGCTGGTCCTCCCATGCCGCCTAGGTATCTTTTGACTTCCCATACAAGCCCAGGAAGCCTAGAATATTCACGCAAAGATTCTTCGTCAGGTGCATCACGTCGATTGCAGAGCGGGACCCCGTGCACTTTCCAATAGGGTAGCTCCAAAAATATAGATTTCTTCTTCCACATGGGTGCGTGTCCGTCGGCGTCTTTCGGAACAGGTTGTCCTCCAGGACCCTTTCCAAAGATTACATCCAAATCCTTGACCATACCAAATACATCAGCACCAGTACGGGGGTCAGGCTTCCTCCGGGCTTCTCCCTTGCCATTGAAATGCTTGCCTTTCTTCCTTAATTGATGACTTGGCGGAAGAAAATAACGATTGTACGGGTACACATTCTTCCTACATTTATCTAGATATATACTTTCAGTCTCATCTAAACAGTGCGTGCATGCATTGTATCCTTTGTTTGTCTGTCCTGAAATGTTACTAAGAGCAGGCCAATCATTGATGGTTACGAACATCAACGCTTGTAGGTCAAATTCCTGGTGTTTGTGCTCATCCCACACACGTACACCTGGTTTGGCCCACAACTGTAAAAGTTCATCAACTAATGGCCTTAGGTACACATCAATGTCATTGCCGGGTTGCTTCGGGCCTTGGATGAGCACTGGCATCATAATAAACTTCCGCTTCATGCACAACCAAGGAGGAAGGTTGTAGATACATAGAGTCACGGTCCATGTGCTGTGACTGCAGTTCTGTCCCCAAAAGGATTCATGCCATCGGTAGTTAGACCAAACTATAAGTTTCTTGCATCACCAGCAAAGTCCGGGAAGTCCCTCTCGATTTTTCTCCAGTACCGACCATCAGCAGGGTGCCTCAACTTCCCGTCTTTCTTATGATCTTCCATGTGCCATCGCAACAACTTTGCATGCTCTTTGTTTCTGAACAAACGTTTCAACTGTGGTATTATAGGAGCATACCACATCACCTTGGCAGGAACCCTCTTCCTGGGTGGCTCGCCCTCAACATCGCAAGGTTCATCTTTTCTGATCTTATACCACAATGTAGTGCAGACCGGGCATTTATCCATATTCTCGTACTTCTCATCGCGGTAGAGGATGTAGTCATTAGGGCATGCATATATCTTCTGCACGTCTAATCCTAGAGGGCAGACAACCTTCTTTGCTTCGTACATACTGGAGGGCAATTTGTTATTTCTTGGAAGCAGCTTCTTCATTATTACCAACAACTTTTCAAATCCCGAGTCAGTCACACCGATCTCTACCTTCCACTTCAGCAATTGTAGTGTGCTACCCAGCTTCTTCTGGCCATCTTCACAAGTTGGGTACAATAATTTGTTGTGGTCATGTAACATCTTCTCGAACTGCAACCTCTCCTTTTCTGTGTCGCAGTCTCGCTTTGCATCAGAAATGACCCGACCAAGATCATCAGCGGGCTCATCTGGTTCCCATTCTTCACCCCCTTCTTCTTCATTGTCTTCCATTGCGGTATCAGCGTATTCAGGGAACATAGATCGGTAGTTGTCATCATCGTTCTCTTCTTCATCGCCGTCTTCCATCATAATCCCTCTTTCTCCGTGCTTGGTCCAAACATTATAGTCGGACATAAAACCGGACCGAAGCAGGTGACTCTGAATGACTCTTGAGGAAGTGTGAGTCTGCTCATTTCGACATTCAACACATGGACAACACATAAAACCATCCCGCCGCTTGTTCGCCTCGGCCACAAGGCGAAAAGAACGCACGCCTACTCTGTAAGCGTCAGAGCGTCGATCACCGTATGGATGGCTCATCTGCATCATACAACCATGCATATATATCAAACGCAATCATGATACTCAAATTAGCACGACGCGGTCTAAACGAGAAAATAGTGGCTAACCTTTTAGGACACCTGGAAACAAAGATGAGAAAACTTAAGTGTGGCTCTAGCACCTCATATCATGTTTTGTCTTGTGTGAACTCAAGTGACATCGCTCTAACAAGCATTTCACCGAACACCTCTAGTGCATATGAAGAAAAAAATTAGCACAAAGTTATACCCACCTCACATAGAAAAAAACAGGAGAGAGTGGAGGATTGGGTGCATATACATAAGGCCAAACCATTAGTCCCGGTTTGAGATACAAACCAGGACTAATGGTTCTGCCAGGAGCACGCGCGCGTGCCCAGACGCATTAGTCTCGGTTTGTATCTCAAACCGGGACCAATGGTCCCTTACGGGTCATGACAAAGTACCTCGGCTTCCTCGGGCCATCTGGTTCTGACCATTAGTCCCGGTCCCAGCCACGGCCGGGACTAGTGGCCCGAACCAAAGACCCATTTTCTACTAGTGGGAGTGGTTGGACTTCTGATGTTGTTAGTGTCGTTACTATAAGGAATAGTTTTACTGTAGCTGGACTTTTTCTTTTTTGTAATTATTTTTTGTTTTTTCTGAGTTGTGTGTATCCATAAGACCGATAGAGCATGCGTTGTTATAACTGATATCTCCGCAATATTAATATATGCTCTTTTTCATAGAGGTGGGTCGATCAGGATGCCCTCGCGTGCATGTCTATGCTATGGCCGGCGTTGTCACGTACGTTCCTGGTTTTATCCAAGAAAGAACGTACGCTCCTGGTGCTTCTTGGCTTGCTAAAACTCTGAGACTCTTAGCTTCAATAGGCGGACCTAGTGCTTCTCCTACGACGATGACTTTTTATCCTCGGTCGTAGCTTCTCACTACACATTAATATATTCATATGCTCATGTTACGGTAAAGGTTCTGCATAGATTTTGTTTTAAGCATATAATTTTCACGGAGAACTTAGGATGATTTTGTTTTGCTTTTTTATATATATGTCCCGGAAGATGGAAACGATTCAAAATTGTGCTCTCCTGTATCTAGAGATAAACGGTCATAAATAAATGCATTGTATGCCAAAAATTGCTACTAGCATTTGCACAAAATGTTGCAGTCCGAGTTTCAATAAATTTGTCTCAAAGCTACTTTACATATGGTGAGAGTCTATGTGGAATTTGTAAGAGAGTAAACAAACAGGAAATTATACTGTGCATTCATAGCTGAATTTCTCAAAAAAAATACTCCCTCCGATTGAATGAATAAGGCGTCCTCGATTTCCATGTTTTTCTTGGACTAAGAATTACTCCTAATATATTAAAATGGTTGGTTTAAATTAACATCATTAGAAAGTGTTTTTCAATATGAATCCAACGATACTAATTATGTACAATATAACGAAGATATTGTTGCTCAATTTTTGGGGTCAAAGTTCATCTTAAAATGGGTGTGCGTCTTATTCTTATAAACGGATGTAGTAGTTACCACGCTTTAGATCCAAACACTCCCCTTCTTTGAGGCCACCTTGGTGCTTTAGTGGAGTCAATTTCTCGAAAAACATACCTGTCACGTTGTAGATACAATCGGCACTCCCCTCAGATGGGGTCACCTTGGTGCCTAGGTGGAGATGCTCAGGATCCAATCAGCGCTCCCCTTCGATGGGCCCATCTTGGTGCCTTGGTGGAGATGAGGGATACTCCTCTCTCTCATGACGTTCCCCTTGTTGCTGAAAATAAGACGTATATATTTTTCTAAAAGCTAAATAATGTAAAATTTGTTCCAGTTCAAGCAAAAAATAATGAGTATACATGACTTGCACCAAACACCGAGGAACGTGTCGCCGCAGAGTCCTGTTGCATTTGGCATTATCTTGATTTATATGCTGCTGACTATTGAAAAGAAATTAAGCAGAGTATCAGCGACAAACAACAGATCACGCCTGCCGAACGCCAACTTGGCCTCGAGCTGCAGGTTGGCTAGGTCGTCACTGCTCAAAAGCTTAGGGAGCACAGCACAGACTTTTATCATCTCCCCCAGGGGCAAAGCACATGAACGAGTTGTACTTCCCAGGTATTGTGTACGGAAACATCTTTGTTTAGCTCTTCCTAATTGAGGCGGCTGACGGATTGGTATGAAAAAATCGCACTTCCCAGAACAACACTAACATGCTTGGCACTTTGTTTACTAAAAATGAGACGATTCGGAGATCTGCAACTTGCAAGTATACGGATCAGAGGAACTTCCCTGTCAAGTTATTCGAGCTCTTTTTTGCGAGTATAAAACGAGCGATGTACCTGAAAAGTACGAAAGCTGCGTACCCCCATTCGGAAATATCGTGCACGGCCTCAATCGCGTCATCTTGCCGTTTTTCGACCATCCCATGATTGACACTTGTGGACTGCGGTGATTAAACTACTACTGCATTTGGTTGTTTATTTGCTTTCTTTTCTGGTGTGGTGGTGGTGGCTGCCGAGTCAGCTCACCATGGGTAGTAGTGAGGCTGGTATCGTCGTATGGTGGTCATGTGCATGGTAACCGTAATAGGGGATAATATGTCTATACCTTTTCTTCAAGCAAGTACTCTTAGAATGATTATGTATATGTATCTATTGATGCAGAGACCACATATTTTGTATCTAAGAACAAGTAGATACATTTTACCTAAAAACATTTTTTTAGCTGGTAGTTAGAGTAGTATGGTGTTTCTATTTCTTGCATTTTATTGTAGGTACTTCTTAAGAAAAGAATTGTAAATGTTGCACATTTCTAATTTCTATGCCGGATGGAACTAATATCCAATTGCAAATTGGCAAAATTAAGCCTATACATTGGGGTTTGCCGCCCAGTACGCGTGGACTCGGCCCATATGCTCCACTGATAGGCTCGACGGTTGGACCTAGACTTGTGATTTGGCATTTTAGCATAGTGAGAAAATGTCGATAGACCCACGAGAACTTCTAGTAACTCATGATCTTTATCTATTGTGTTACTGCACGAGAAATGGTGGAGAGATCGAGAATCAACTTGCACTTCATACCCTTAAGGTATACATTTTTCATTAAAAAATATTTAGTTTATTTATATACCTCACATCTTGTCCATATTAATCGTATTTGAACAAAAGCGTGTTCCCTAGCTTCCATTGGTTAAAGTGCTAGATTTGTACAAACTAGAAATGAAATGAAGAAAATAGCTAGAATGCATGAACATGAAATTAGAAAAAATACTAATAAATAAATAAGTACACGGTGAACATCTTGGCCATGGACTTACTTGAGCGTTTAGCAAAAAGTTTAGATTGCCGCATGCCCCTAGTCTTTGCGATAATTGTTGCTAGATGTTCCCAGTTCCTCCTATAAATCAACTTAATTTTTAACTCTTAGCCAATAATATGATGAATTAATGCATGGTACCCTAGTTGGTTTTCCAAATTGACCATATAATAGTTGCCAACTTACAAATAATATTTTCTTATTATGGCATTATAAGGTTGCTTACAAAGAATGAACCTACAAGTTTTTACAAGGCTTCTTTCAAGAAACTTATCACATATTCTCATATTACCTATGGTTCTTGCTAATGTTACAAAAATGACATTCTAATGCAACTCATGTACTAGTTATTCCCTAAGTTTCACTCTACAAAAGATGTAATGGCATTCCTTTTTGCGGGGCAAGCAAGTACATACAATTATCGAGAAACAATGAAATATGTGATCGGCTTAAATAGGTTGTAAACAAAGTAAAAATATTGTGATCATTTTGTTTTCATTATAATATATATTCAAAAGTAAAAAAACACCAAAGTAGCTAGGGGTGCAAAAAAAAGGAGAAACAATCTAAATTATCTTACATTTTGATCTCATAAAATGGAGATGAATCTGATGCTTATTGATAAAATTTTAGAATATGGTTTCTTAAATATGTCCCCAAAAAAAAATTACCGACAACTCGAATCTCCAGCACGCGGCTGAGCAGATTCACGCTAATATTTATGTTATTATTCTTATCACGTCTGGTAGCGGACACATGTGTAGCGGTTGTCATTCAGAAGACTTTTTCCATTTCATGCCATCTTGTTAGCTCTGTATGGTTGAACGGTAGCTAGGTTGAGAGTTCAAAGCTTATCTCCACCTACAAAAACCATATGATACGACCTCGTTAGTCCGCAAGGTCTATTTTAGATTATACAAAATAGAATAATAATTTGTTTTAACTAGCCAAGCTGGTGAATTATTTAATTCACATAGCTCCTATCACTTTGCTAGTTTTACTTTTCTCAAGACCAGGACTAGAAATAGCGGAATCCAACATGGGAAAACAAACAATATTCATAGTCGTACGACTTTGGACCAAGGCATAGTTCAACTAAACCTTAACTGATGACCACCTTTGGTGGACAAGATATTGCTTTTTGCCATGTTGCATGTATAAGATGCTTGACACTTGGAATCCACAAGACTTTAGCATATGCCTAAAAGATAACTGCTCCTGAAAAAGCCAAGTTGTACTTTGATGGTCAGGATGTGTATGTTGTTGCTTGCCACATGGGGAAGGGTGTATGTCCTATGCTTGTTTACTATGCTTAGTTGATTACAATCGAGCTCTACACAGTGCCTGATGCCCCTGTTCATGGGCATGCATGCGGTTGACTGCTTGGTCATGTTTAATTTGTGATATTGTGAGATAGTAGCTCCTTTGTGTAACTCATAGGCTCGATTTAATCAAGATAAGTATTTCGTGTGACTACTAATGGTTTCTTGTTTGTCACGCATCATATGATAGTTTAAGCGAGCTACTGGACCTACAACTATGACATCTATATAATTTTTTAAATAGGTGTCTTGCTGTATAGCCAATGGTAGCATGACAAAGACGTGCCACCTTTCACATATTTTAGGCAACAAACTGGTGGGGTCCATCAGCATCGGGTTCCACTACGATGGACCCCCCTCATTGTTCGGTGGGCAGGGTTGTTTGGTTCTACGTGTTTAAAACTTATCTAGTCGTACTAGAGTGGGTATACATTTAACTGTTACCCACTTGATAGACAATGTTATAATATGTCTGTATCATTTTAAAACCCATAAGCACTTAAATCATAATGTATTTTTAGTACAATGTCAGACCTTTCATTCAAATTAGATTATGAAACTTATACATCACTTTGCACGGCTTAATTAACTCTATAGAGTTTCATCCAAGCAACAACCAGTACCACGGTACCACACAGAAACTGATGAAAAACCCTACGGTTGCACAAAATAGTAGTTGGGCAGATATTCGTGCAACTCTAATGGAGTTAAGCAAAGCACCGTCCAACTCCAACATGTAACTCCTACCTCGTAACTACCTAAAAAATTATTTCCTATAACCAGCTAGACTGCTCACATGCACGCAAACATTTCTCACGCAATACTGATGGACAAGTACCGAACAGGGGCTGCTAAGAGCATCTCCACTCGCGTTCCTAGAAAGACGTTCTCAACGCCTATTTTTTATCCGGATGGTGAAATTTTGCCCAGTCGCGTTCCTAAGACGCCAGTTTTGTCCGGATTGGCGCAAAATTGGTCCGGCGTTCCCAGGCCGAACCCGAGGCGTCCGGAACAGCCTGGGAACGCCGAATGGAGAGAAAACGAGGGTGAGCCAGCCCTGTCGGCGGAACATCCCATTTCCCATCACCTGTCGCCTCTCCTGCGGCGAAGGATTCCCCCCAGCTGCCTCGTCGCCATGCTTACACCGGCGAAGCTCCGCCGACTCAAGCCGAACTCGCGTCTCTAGATAGGTCCGCCGCCACCGCCGCAAGTTACCTCTGCAGTCTAGGCCACTTTCGCCGCCCCTCCTTCGCCGTAGCTCGGCCACGCTTCTAGCTCCCACCACCTTGCCCGCCAAGTGTTCAACGATTGGCCCGTTTGGCCATGGACTCCGACGACGAAGAGCTGTTCGCCGTGTTGCTGGAGAAAGAGAACGCCGTAGCCGCCGAAGATGTAGAGCACGTGCAAATCCTCGCCTCTCTGGCACGGCTGTACATGCAGACTGCGACGCCGAAGCGTAGAGGCTCGACGAAGGGTCGCCGGAAGTGCAAAACAAGGCAGAGGGTGGAGGGCTACTGCATGTTGTACGCCGACTACTTCGCCGATGAGCCGCTCCACGAAGAGGCCGTGTTTCAGCGCCGTTTTAGGATGAGCCGAAAGCTCTTCCTCGAGATCGTGCACTCCGTCCGGGAATTCGACCCCTATTTCACGTGCAAGAAAGACTGCACCGGCATGGTTGGGTTTTCCTCACCGCAGAAGTGCACAGTGACGATGAGGTTGTTTGCATACGGAGCGCCAGGTGACAGTGCTGATGACTATCTTCGTATGGCTGAGTCCACCGCCATCGATTGCTTGTACCGATTCTGCAGGGCGGTGATTGCAGTGTTTGGACCACAATACTTGAGAACACCCACTGCTGAAGACACTGCTCGGATCCTCGCAATCAATGAAAGAAGAGGATTCCCTGGGATGCTTGGAAGCGTAGACTGCATGCATTGGCACCGAAAGAATTATCCATTTGCATGCAGGGGATGTACAAAGGCCACAAAGGAGGTTGCACTGTGATACTTGAGGCAGTTGCTACAGATGATCTTTGGATCTGACACTTCTTTTTTGGCATGGCAGGATCGAACAACAACGTTCTCAACTCCTCAAATGTCTTTTCAAGCTTGTTAAGGGTCATTTGGTGTGCTCCAACAGAGGTTTATAGTTGTAAGGTTTCCTGCAATGACCTGATCGAAAGATCAGATGTGAGAAGTGATGAACTGCTGTGTGACCTTGCACAACATGATTATTAAGGATGAGAGGAAGGACCCAGTGAGTTTGATCGAGCAGAACGAGCCATACTACAGACAGAGACCTCTTGCACAGCCTGATCACCGGGTGTCGTCAACCTGGGCTGCCTTCATCGCCATGCGTCAGGAGATTCGAGACCCGGTAGTGCATCAATAGCTGCAGGATGATCTGGTTGAGCACCTATGGATACGAAGGGGAAACACATAGATGCCTAGCATGAATCTGGCCGAACTAGACCGAAATATGTTGTATTTTCATTGTTCGCCGAACTATGTTTAATTTAATGCCGAACTGTGTTTAATTTCATCCAGAACTATGCTGAATATTGCTCTATATTCGTATTATATCGAAATATGCCGAAAACTAGACGAACTTGAGCCAAATTTGGACGAAAACTCGCCGACCTGAGAACTCGTCCTAGAAACGCGAGTGAGAAATCGGTCGTTTTCAGGCCGAAACCTTCATCCGTCCGGCGCTATTTAAGTCCGGATTCGGGCTGGGAACGGACAACGAGTGAAGATGATCTGGGAACACCACCTAGCGTGGCTCGCTCGTAGAGGTGGCTCGATCAGGACGCACTCACGTGCATGTCTGATGTTATGGCCGGCGTTGTCACGTACGCGCCTGGTGCTTCTTGGCTTGCTAAAACTCACAGACTCTCAACTTCAAAAGGCGGACCTAGTGCTTCTCCTACGACCATTACCTTTTGTCCTCGGTCGTACCTTTGCCTTCCTCATGTTGCCGTAAAGCTTCTACATAGATTAAGCATAGAATTTTCACGGAAAACTTAGGATGATTATTTTCTTTTCTATATTTTGTTTTAAGCGTAGAATTTTCACGGAGAACTTAAAATTTTCACGCTCTAGATTCAATCGGCGATCCCCATCATTGGGGCCACCCTGGTGCCTGGGTGGAGTCCATTTCTCAAAAAAACATAGCTGTCACGTTCTCGATCTAATTGGTGCTCCCCTTCGTTGGGGCCACCTTGGTGTATGGGCGGCGTCCATTTCTCAAAAAACATAGCTGTCACGCTCTCGATCCAACCGGCGCTCCCCTTCGTTGGGCCAACCTTGGTGCCTGAGTGGAGACGTGGGATACTCCTCTCTCATCCCATTCCCTTCGTTCCTCAAAATAAGAAGTAATTTTTTGTAAAAGTTAAATAATATAAAATTTGATCCAATTTATTGAAAAAATAATCAACACAGTACTGAAGGTATTTTTTGTAGTACCAGAGAAATATTATTAGATACATTATGAATATATTTGCATACCATATCGATTTGGTCTTGTAGATATTGATAGTTTTTATATAATTTTGGTTAATTTTTACATTCTTTGATTTTAGAAAAAAAATGTATGCCTTCTTTTCATGAAAATATTGAGTATACTCATAGTTTTGCCGCAAAGCAACCGACGTTAGGTCTCCCATAATTTTTTGGCGGGATTAGTCATGGTCAACAACCCCATTCATCGCCCTCTTCTCCGAGATGATGATATGTTTCTCATATCATTATCTCGAGGGTCTTCTGGCTCCAAATGACTGCTTCTCGACTACATCAAAAATGTTTTCCTAGCTCTGGCATGGTTGGGGAGGGGGGGGGGGGGTGTCTAGAGTGAGCATCAAGCTCTGGTCATGGTGTAGAACCAGTGGGTGCAGGAGTAATGTAGCATTAGGTTTCCCCAAGGACCGATGTGTAATTATTTTGCTTTAAGGATGGCCCCTTCAAAATAGGCTTTCGCTCTACTATATTAATATAGCAACTACATGGTAACCAAACGAGTCCATTGCTAGGACAAAACAGCACAAACAAGGCCAAACAAGGAAAGGAGAGACGAAAAGAAAAGAAAACAATGTCAATACTGACGGATTGATGAAAACGAAGATGACTCGCAATTGCTGCGCTCTCCGGAAAATTCCCACCATGATCCTAGCACTCCGAATCACCGTGTACCAAGGAGCACCTCAAGAAGGAAAGTGAAGATGATGACGCTGCTGCCCGAACCTGTCCTGGGATTTTCCCTGTTACGATACAGGCAGTGGGGAAGAGGTACACCCAACACCCTCCAGGAAGGAGCGGCGACACTCGCAAGCAACACCGCGCTAGTGCCAAGATGACATGGATTTCTCCCGCCCCCTAAAAACCCACATCACCGTACAATCTGCGGTGCTCCACCCCTCTTTCCACCCACCAACATACGCCACCACGGTCTTGAAGCCACCATCGTCATCTCACCATGGCAAACGCTACGAGGCCGGTCTAACTGAGAAGAGCTAGCCGTAGTACCACAATCACACGGGAGGGAACAACCTCCATTGCCAAATATGGTAGCCGAATGGAAATAGTGATAAAAGCACACTAGGCCACTAGAGCTGGAAGGCGGTAATATCACGACCACCTGGAGGACGGCGGGTGCCGACCGGACGTGATATCATGGACACAGCAGGATGGACAGGCCCGACCGAGCCCCGTGAGGGCACGTAAAGTCCCCGCCGTCACGCTGATGCATGTTGGCCACCGCCGCTACCCTCTTATTCGGCACCATATGTCCGACCAGACCCAGACGGTCCACGAAGCTCATGTAGCGGCGCTGCAGCTGGGGTGGTGTCATCGCTGTCACCCATGTCACGAACTGCTCGAAGTCAAACCGGAGGCAGCGAGGCTGAGCCCGTCCTGCCATGACCCAGGCCGGGCCCAAAAGGGGCTAGATCTGCGCCAGCAGGGCCAAGCTCAATCTGGCCACCACCGCCACCAACAGTGGCGCCACTGCCGCACTCAGCACCCGTACAACAGCAAGTCGCCCCGCCGCCACTTTGCCGGAGCTATGAGCACCATCCGGTGTCGCGCCGCCGCACGCAGGCCACCACCGTGAGGGGAGAAGTAGGAGCCGTGGCCAGGCCTAGCCCAGCTATGAACAGCGACGGCGGCGGAGGGGAGGGGATGAGAGGGGAGGGCTGTGAGGATGGCCGGCGGCGCGGCCCAATCTCCGGCACAGGCGCGACCAGGTCACGAGAGGAAACGGGGTCGGGTCTTAAGGATGGCCCTACGAGGCTTGGTTGATCTTAATATTTGATTTTAGCCTTTTGGCAAAATAAAATATTGCATTTTACCTACTCTAGTTAATGATTCATTCCACTTATTGCCATATACAGACCCATTCACCCATATACGCATCAATCTGGCCAGAGAGACTTATCCTGCGTAGATCTGTCTGCACTTTCCTTTATCCTATTTAGTCAGTACGGTTGTCTGTTTTCATTAGCATTCTCGGAGTCAATCAAATCATAATGACATGAGAGGTTGCTTAATTTGCCAGCTAGGTGGCTAGTTAGCTGACGGCAGAGCAGCCAGAGACTTGACTGGGAGCACGGCATCGCCATTCCCGTCGATGGCACCGTGTCGTTTTGCTCGATTGCGTGACCGGCCGGAGTTATATTACAGTAGCTAGCTAGCTAGCTAGGTCCCCCTCACCCCATGTGATTAGTACGGCAACCGTTTTATATCAATAGATAATTAGATCCACGCGATGAGAGCGATGATTTGAATTAGGAGAATCATTTTCGTACTAGCTAAGCTACAATTGTTTAGCCTAACCCGTCGCATGAAATTTTGATTAATGTGGCACTTTAGGTAACGCCGAGGTAGGCATGTCCAGCTTACTTCGCTGTGACGACATGGCAAATGGGGACGCGATCGCAACCAGTACGGAATTTTTACGGGCCAACTATTTTCGTATCAGCGTGGCCTCTACTAAGGCCATCTCCTACGGCCCCGCGGGTCCGAACCAGTCTCCCGGACCGAAGCCACGGCCTAACGCGTACCCATAAATGAGGAGGAGGCCTTGGACCCGTCCGTCGGTGCAAATCGAGCCGAAAGTTGAGCCCGGTTTGCGGGGCTTGGACTGTCTACGCGTTTGGGTGGTGTCCTGCACTTCCACGTCCCTGACCCTCTTGTCAGGCACACACTCAGGTCCCACCCCGGTTTCCTCACCCTCCCTTCTCCCACCCCCACCGCTGCCAGGACACCCTCCCTCCTGTAAGGCCACCACCGGAGTCTGTTGCCTCCTTCTGAAGGCCACCTTCCCTCCCTCGCGGCCGTTGAAGCCTCTTTGTCGTTGAGAAGCCCTAGTACCCAAAGATCTCGCCGTCCCCGGGCGTCGAGCTCGGCCTTCTCCTAGGCCGCGCTCCACCTGTTCGACCATTTGCCTCGACGTCCAGGTTCTGCATTCTACCACATTCGCCTCGTCCTTGTCCTACTCCTACTATTCCTACAGCTCTCGTACTGTATGGTCAATCATCCAAATGGCCTCGGGTTTATCGCCTCCTCGATCGGTTGTCAATGTTTTTGGTAACTGGTTACATGGGATACATGATAAATATGGGACTGTGTTTAGGGTGGGAGCGCTTGCCATTATTTGGTCGCTTTGGCTATGTAGAAATGACAAGATTTTAATAATAATAATGTTGTGTCTTCTTCTTTGCAGGTTATCTATCGGGTTACGGCTATCCTCCGATCATGGACTACCCTCCAGCGTATGGAGCTCCGCGACTTATTTGTGGAGGGATGTACGCGATTGGAGGACATGGCGGGAGATATTTTATCCTGACATGGATGGCAGCGTGATCTCCGTATTGATCAACATTAGCTCGAGACACTTTATTTCTAGAATTTTGTGTAATTTTCTTCCTATTATGTTGAACCTCTGGTGTGTGGTTGATCGGCTGTGTGCATCCTAGTTATGCAGAGGCTGGGTGTAAACATTGCTTTTAAGTAATATATGCGCCCATTTCCAAAAGAAAAAAAAATCTGTATCACCGGGTAGACCATGGATAGCAGTGGGGACGAGTTCTTCAAGAAATATGTCCTGCCATCCTCCGACGATTCCGATGATGACCATGAACTTTTGCTCGCCACGGCCATGCTCCTCCATCAGCACAATGAGAGGACGAAGCGAACATACTGTGGCTCCTTCAAGGGCCGGTCGACGCCGCTGGAACGTGGCCGAGTCGCTGGCGATGAGATACTATTTCGGGATTACTTCCACCGCACCAGGCCCTTGTACCCTCCTGCACTTTTTTGGTGGCGCTTTTGGATGTCGAGGAAGGTGTTCATGCGTATTCTTCATGGAGTGAGGGATCATGATGATTACTTCTCTTTGAAGAAATATGTGACCGGTAAGCTCGGCTTCACCTCCTACCAAAAATGCACCGGAGCTATTCGCATGTTTTTTTATGGAGTAGCCGCTGATTGTGTCGATGAGTACTTGCGCATGAACGAGTCTACTTGTCTGGAAGCAATGTATAGGTTCTGCAAAGCTATGGTGACGGTTTTTGGTGAAGAATTCCAGAGGCCACCCAATGCGGAGGACACTCATCGACTCTTGGTTTTCAACGAAACTAGAGGGTTTCCAGGAATAATTGGAAGCATAGATTGTATGCACTTGGAGTGGAAGAACTGTCCGTTTGCCTAGCAGGGGAAATATAAAGGACATGCAAAGGGGTGCACAGTCATACTTGAGGCTGTTGCATCCCATGATCTTTGGATTTGGCACTCTTCTTTGGCATGGCTAGTTCTCACAATGACATCTGTGTGTCCAATGTGTTTTCTAGACTTGCTGAAGGCACCGCTCCCCGTGTGAACTATCAGGTGCGAGGCCACACCTACAACAAGGAATATTACCTAGCAGATGGTATCTATCCTACTTGGTCTACCTTGGTGAAGACCATACGCAGTGGCGGAGCCAGGAATTGAGATGAGCCGGGTCGGACATATAAGCTCTAAAAAAATTTAGACACAAAAGCAAGTGTATTTAGCAAAAAATGTTCCAAACAAATTCAGTTTTCATATTTTATCAAGTACAACTACAAATTGACTAGAAAGCACAAAAAAACTACATGTGTTATATTTGTCTAGTTTGAACCAACTTAAGAGCAACTCTAGCCATTGGTGCCCCGGACACTCGCCGGACAAAAAATTTCACGTCCAGGTGGGAAAAACACTTCAGATGGATAAAAAACAGGGATATCTTTCCAACCGTTGCCCCTTCTCCCAGGACAATCTCCGAACAAAAAGTGGTTGGGTGGGCTAGGAAGAAGGACACGTGGATTCAAACGATTAGGCGTTGCTTTCGCCGACGCCTCCAATAGGCCCCCAGTGCCCCAGATTCGGCCTGGGTTCGCCGGACAGATCGGGTGCCGCATTGCAACCGTATGCTGGGCCTAGTGGAGTGCGCTCTGCCACCGTGCTTGGCCACTTAACACGTTTGATCTAGCTTTTTGAAGAAAAATTACTCCCTCCGTCCTAAAATAAGTGACCTGGATTTGTCTAGATTCACACGTATCTAGACATGTTTTAGTGTGAGATACATTTAAATATAGATAAATGCAAGTCACTTATTTTGAGACGGAAGAGTATATTTTTTTCGTTACGTGGGAGTCGGCCCAAGCGTAGCAAGAAAGTTCGCAGGAGAGAGCTATGTATACATTGTGCTGCTAGCTAGCTATATGTATCTAATCAGCTGGATCAATTAGATCCATGTCATGCCGATACATGCAACACTAGTCATATGACCCGGGTAGCTTACACAGGATTTGTTGAGCCGGGTCGGCCGACCAGGCTCGACCCCCTGATGGCACCGCCGCTGACCATACGTAACCCTACCGAAGAGAAGCATAAGAGGTTTGCCAAGGAGCAGGAAGGCGTAAGAAAGGATGTGGAGAGATAGAGCCTTTGGTGTGCTGCAATCCTGGTGGGCTATAATATGGCACCCTGCTAGACTTGGAGCAAAGACACAATGTGGGAAGTGATGACAACTTGTGTGATCATGCACAATATGATCGTCGAAGATGAGCATGATGACACATCTATGACCAAGACTGGGAATTTCAGGAAGAATTGGTTGAACCTACACCAAGTCCGCCACCTAGTTTTGCGGAATTCGTGCAGGTGCATCATGAATTTCGAGATCGGGCTACTCACCGATAGAACTGCCGATTATGCCTCCTGTTTGAATTTTAATTTAATTTAATTTGATACTATAAACTTGATTTGGACCATGTACTCTATTCATTGTAAACTATCTATTTTAATTTGAATTGCAGAACTATTTTGGTTTATATAAATTTGTGTATCTATGGAAACATCAAAAACACTTGTGAGAAAAAATAGGGAGGGGACACCGTTGGATGCACCGGCCATGGCAGGCCGGACATCGTCCCGGGGCCTGTCCAGCCTGCCCCGCAAACGGACCGAAACGGTCAAAAGGCATATCCGTTTTGCGCGGGGGGGGGGGGGGGGGGGGGGGGGGGGGGCGTTGGATATGGCCTAACTGAGCGTTTCCTCTGGTCCACACATTTAACTATCCGTAGACCAAGACCCTGACACATATGGGACCCAACACTAGTAGAAAACTGGCCTTTGGTTCGGGGCAAACCGGGACTAATGCTTCGGTTCCAACAACTAGAAGTGGCCACAGGAGGCAGCACACACTAGTCCCAGTTCGAACGAGACATTGCTAGTTTAGCTCATTTCATGCTCTAGAAGTAGAGGGATTTGTGGTTTTAGTTTGGAAGTAATCTTTGCAATAATAACATGAGATGAACTTGTATTAATTTGGATTTTGTCTATCTTGTATTAATATAATGAACTCCAAGCTAAATATCATTTTCAATATGTGGACTCTATCTATATCTTGTTTTGGTTTTGGCACATAGTCTCGAAACTCATTTGATTCATAGAAGCACACATATACATGAGTTCATCCTAGCTAGCTACTTTAACTACTACAACACAGACATACATTGGTTCATCCTACTACAACTACTACACAACATAGAGATACATGGGTTCATCCTATACTACAATTGTTAGTGCACACACCCACAAATGCATCATGCCACCATCCAACAACAAAATGCCCTTCTTCTTCTACCTTCCTTTAGAAAACTCACAAATTGTAACAAAATAGGGCTAATTCACAAAATCTTCATAAGAAGACAACTCAGTACATCTTCAAGAAGCTCCTCTATGGTGAGCTCCTCGAAGATGTCCGAGGACGGGATCCTAAGACATCTTCGAGAAGCTCCGCTATAGTGGTGTCCCTATCACACCATCTTGAAGTTTATAACTTATCTAGCTCTAGATCAATACGCCGGGGAGCTAACAAATTTCACATATTAGGGAGTGCCTCTATGGCGAGCTCCTCGAAGATGTCTAAGGACGGGATCCTAAGGCATCTTCGAGAAGCTCCATCGTAGTGGTGTCCCTTCTCTCACACACCATCTTGCAGTTTATAACTTCACAAGGATGCATCTTGCCTATTTATAGATTAAGCGGCACAACATAGTGTCAGCACTCACGACATAATGTCGACACTCACCCCAGTCATAGTGCCGCCACCCACCAAAATAGTGTCGCCACTCAACTGGCATAGTCCCGCCACTCACGACATAGTGTCGACACTCACCCATGATGTAGTGTCGCCACCGACCGGATACTAGCGCTACCCACATTTAGTCCCGGTCGGTGTCTCCAACCGGGAGTAAAGGTTCATCTTTCACCTTTAGTACCGGTTGCAGACACCAACCCAACCCCTTAAGTCCTGCATCCGTAGCTGAAGTATCGTTGTGTGCTTTTTTTAGACCGGTATTAATTTTAGCATCGTGATTCCATTTGGTGTACTTATATAATGCAGATGAGCCGTCCATGGATGTATGCTGACCGATGCTCTGGGGAGTTCATTTAAGGAGTGCGTTATTTTCTCCTTGTGGCCGAGGCAAACAAGTGGAATGGTTTTATGTGTTGTCCATGTGGTGTGTGTCAGAATCGGAAGGAATACTCTTCCTCAAGAGTCCTTCACGACCACCTGTTTCAGTCCGGTTTCATGTTTGGCTATAGTTGTTGGACCAAGCACGGAGACATAGGGGTTATGATGGAAGACAACTAATAAGAAGAGAATGATAACAACTATCCTATGTCCCCTAAATACGGTGGTACTACAATGGAAGATAATGATGAAGAAGAAGCTGAAGAACAGACATCAGATGAGCCCGATGATGATCTTGGTCGGGCCATTTCTAATGCAAAGGGAGAATGTGAAAGTGAAAGGGGGAGGTTGAAGTTCGAGCAAATGTTAGAGGATCACAAAAAAATGTTGTACCCGAATAGCGAAGATGGCCACAAAAAGCTAGGTAGCACACTGGAATTGCTGCAATGGAAGGCAGAGAATGGTGTGACTAACAAGGGATTTGAAAAGTTGCTGAAAATAATGTAGAAGCTTCTTCCAAAGGATAATGAATTGCCCGCTAGTATGTACGAAGCAAAGAAGGTTGTCTTCCCTCTAGGATTAGAGCTGCAGAAGATACATGCATGCATTAATGACTGCATCATCTACCGCGGTGAGGAGTACGAGAATCTAGATTCATGCCCGGTATGCACTGTATTGCGATATAAGATTAGACAAGATGACCCTGGTGATGTTGAGGGAGAGCGGGAAGAGGGTTCCTGCCAAGGTGATGTGGTATGCTCCTATAATACCACAATTGAAACGTTTGTTCAGAAACAAAGAGCATACCAAGTTGCTGCGATGGCACTTGGAAGACCGTACGAAATAAGAGATGTTGACACACCCCACTGATGGGTTGGAGTGGAGAAAATTCAAAGAGAGTTCACGAACTTTGCAGGTGACGTGAAGAACTTATGGTTTGGTCTAAGTACAGATGGCATGAATCCTTCTGGGGAGCATAGCTGCAGTCATATCACCTAGCATGTGACTCTGTGTATCTATAACCTTCCTCCTTGGTTGTGCATGAAGTGGAAGTTCATTATGATGCTAGTGCTCATGCAAGGCCCGAAGCAACCCGACAATGATATTGATGTGTACCTGATATGTTACAAACGTATCTATAATTTTTGATGTTGCATGCTTGTTTTATATCTACTTTCTTATGTTTTGTCCACACTTTGGAGTATTTTTATACACTTTCTGGGACTAACCTATTAACAAGATGCCACAGTGCTAGTTGCCTATTTTCTGCTGTTTTTGGTTCCAGAAAAGCCAGAAAATGAATATTCTCAAAATTGGACGGGACAAAAGCCAAAGTCAATATTTTACCAGAAGACTCACGGAGCCCAAAGCAGAGACAGAGGAGGGCTAGGGCCTGGCCACATCATATGGTGGCGCGGGTGACCCCTGGCCACGCCACCAGGTGGTGTGGGCCCCCTGGCACTCCGCCGACCTTGCCCCTTCGCATATAAGAAGCCTCCGATGCAGAAACCCTAAAGAATCTAGCCTCCAGCCACGCAAAGTTCTGCAGCACTGCCGCCACCGAAGGGGAGATTCGGGGGATAGAAAGTCTCTATTCCGGCACCCTGCCGGGACGGGGAAGTGCCCCCGGAGCCATCTCCATCGATCTCCACCACCATCTCCATCGCCGTTGGTGATTCCCATGATGATGAGGGAGTAGTTCTTCCTCGAGGCTAAGGGTTCTATCGGTAGCTATGTGTTCATCTCTCTCTCTATGCATGATCATATTGTGATCATGAGCTTTGTAATCAAGTAGATCTACCTTGCTACTCAAGTGCTTTAATAGATCTCTGCTCTCCCCATGTGTGTGAAAGTGACAGTGTGCACACCATGGTGGCACTTAGGCTAGAGATTACAATTACTTGTTATGAGTTATATTTGGAGTTGGATGTTTCTATGAAATTGTGGTGTTTGTTGGAACCATCTAGGGCTCAAGGTGACAGTGTGGGGTTATCTAGATGGGGAAAGCGAACTTTGAGGAGTGCTGTTATAGCCCTACCATGGATTAGAATGTCCAACCGGAGAGTAGTTCACAGTAGTATCATAAAGAGAACATATTTATGTGAGAGTGTTCACTAGTGAAAATATGATCCCTAGGCCTTGTTTCTAAGCATTGAAACACCGTTTGAAACTAGATCTGTTACATGTTTCCTTGCTTCCATCTTTATTTCAGATTGCCTTTAGTCTCTTCCCACGTCAACCACACGCCATCAAAGCTATTTTCTGGCACCATTACCACTTATAATTATCCATACCACTTGTATTTCACTATCTCTTCGCTGAACTAGTGCACCTATAGACCCGACAAGTGTATTGGGTGTGTTGGGGACACAAGAGACTTCTTGTATCTTGATTGCAAGGTTGCTTGAGAGGGATACCTTTTGACCACTTCCTCTCTGAGTTTGATAAACCTTGGGTAATCCCCTTAAGGGAAACTTACTGCTGTTCTACAAACCTCTGCACTTGGAGGCCCAACAACTGTCTACAAGAATAGAAGTGTGTAGGCATCAAGCTATTTTCTCGCGCCGTTGTCGGGTAGGTAAGGTAAAAGGTACTCACATCCTCCGGTGTGAGTGCTCGAAGTTATTTCCTTTAGATTCTGCAATTTTGTCTTTTTGTTTCTTGTTTTCACTAGTTAGGCTTAATGGAAAACAAAAAAAATTAGAGAGCTTTATAATAGTTATCATGAGTTAGGACATGAAGTGTTTGAAGAGAAAATTAAAAAACCTATGGAACTTTATTTGCATGCTAATAGCAATGTTATTGGTATGAATTCTTTGAACACCATTATTGATAATGCTATGGAAAAGTCTAAGCATGGGGAAGCTAGTTTTTATGAGCATGATATTTTTAGTCCCCCAAGCATGGAGGAGAAATTTTACTTTGATGATACTATGCCTCCAATATATGATGATTACAATGATGAATATGATATTTTCAGTCCACCTACTATTGAGGAGAAAATTAATTATGATTACAATATGCCTCCTATATTTGATGATTATGGTGATGAGAATAATAATGATAGCTATTTTGTTGAATTTGCTCCCATTGCTATTCATAAGAATAACTATGCTTATGTGGAGAGTAATAATGATTATATGCATGTGGGTCATGATAAGAATGTTTTTTGTGATAGTTATGTTGTTAATTTTATTCATGATGCTACTGAAAGTTATTATGAGAGAGGGAAACATGTTTTTATGTGTCTCAACAATATTAAGTTGCCCCTCTTTATGTTGAAAATTTTGAAGTTGCACTTGTTTTGCTTTCCTATGCTTGTTGCTTTCATGACTTGTTTCTTTACAAGATTCCTATGCATAGGAAGTGGGTTAGACTTAAATGTGTTTTGAATTTGCTTCTTGATGCTCTCTTTTACTTAAATTCATATTTCTTATGTGAGCATCTTCTCAAACTATCAAGCCTAACTTAAAGGCGTTAAAGAAAAGTACTTACTGGGAGATAACCCAAAAGTTTTAGTTGAGTCTTGGATGTTATTACCTCTGTAATAACCTCTCCTTATCCTTTTTTATTTTGATTTTTGTGCCAAGAATAACCTCTAATGAGAGGGAAATAAGATTTGGGGAAGTGTTGTCCTGAAACAGAATTTTGTGCTTCACTGTAAAATTTCTTGAAAAATCTCTGTATGTTGGATTGAGCTGTAATTATCTGAATAAATCCCCCAGGTTTTTATATAACTTCCGTTAGTTCAACACTTTTCGATTTAAGCAACATAAGGTCTTCGCAAAAATCGGTTTTTACCTGCTGGTCTGTTTTGACAGATATCTGCCATTATTTGCATTTGCCTCTTAATCTCTTTCTATTTGAGTTCTCTTTGATCACTTGAACTTTTTAAAGGAAGTGCTACAGTAGCTTGTGTTTTAATGGAAGTTTTACTTGTGTTGAAACTGAACCAAAAGACTTGTTATCTTGAGTACACTAATGTTGCTAATGACGATTGTGTGAAGTTTTGTATGAAGGAGATTTTAAAGTGTAGGGAAGAGTAATGTGATAAGATGAAGAATGGACAAAAGCTCAAGCTTGGGGATCCCACCCCGTGTCACCCCAAGAAATATTCAAGAGGTACAAGCGTCAAAGCTTGGGGATGCCCAAGCCATCCCCTTCTTCATCAATAAAATTTCAGGTTTCTTCCAAACACTTCATTTTTATTGTTTCATGCACAACTGTGTTGTTCTTGGAGCGTCTTCGTTTTCGTTTTTAGTATTCGTTTGCTTAAATAAATTGGTTGGACCCCCTAATTCATACATAGTTTCACATAGGTTGATTTGGATTGGAAAAGAGTAGGAAAGTCATGCTTAAGTGGTATAAAAGGAGCTTGTGTTTGACTGTGACTTAGACTTTATCATGTCATGCTTAATATTGTTTTGACTTTATGCTTAGTGATCATTGTTGTAGCATGACTTGTTACAAACAATTGAGATTGCTTAATGTGCCTTGAAAGAATCATGTGTTGTTTTAGCATATAAAAGCATAATATTGTGGTATTCTCCTTTGATGGTTTATTTGGATTGACTTGGCGCATGCTCATACCATGTTAAGACTATACCAAGTCACCATAGACTCTATTATCATTTAGTTTTCGACTTGTAATATCACTTTATGCTTTAATTAATAATATTTTGTCTCTTTGCATGATTATGGCCATTATTGCTCTCTTAGTTGGTCGCTCCCAGTCTTTTGCTAGCCTCCATACCAAGTATGAGTTCTACTCATGCATCCAACTCCAAATAAAACCAAGTTATTCCAAAGAGTCCACCATACCTACCTATTAGCATTTGCTATTTCAAGTATATTCATGTTTTTATCTACCTTTCGAATTAAACTTGTTATGTGAAAATTAGTGATTAAAGCTCTCACGAACTTGATGGCACACTTTACTTTTCTTGCCCCTAATAAACTTGAACCATTGTGTCATCTATGTTGTATATGCTTGCACTTATACATTGGGGATTAGCAGAACCATGCTATCATGGGGAACGCTTTCAACATTGCACTTGTACATTGTACCCAGTTGATATCATGCTCTTTTGTTTATGGATGTCGTCAATGTGAAATGAAAGGGGAGCTTGTAAGTCCATGGAGTTATGTATGTGTGTTAGGGAAGCGCCTGGGCCTCTAGCCTAAGCCATGCCTAATCATGGTGGAAACTTTTCATGTTTGTACCTTTTCATATTACAACATAGCGGCTATGTCTTATTGTTAGAACTATATCTTTCATGTCTATGTTAGAATACTATGATCCTAGCTATCAAAGTTTTACAAATACCTTGATCAAAATTATGATGGTGCATGTCACCTTAAAAATTATTCTTTTTATCACTTACCTACTCGAGGACGAGCGGGAGTTAAGCTTGGGGAAGTTGATACGTTGCAAACATATCTATAATTTTTGATGTTCCATGCTTGTTTTATATCTACTTTATTATGTTTTGTCCACACTTTGGAGCATTTTTATACACTTTCTGGGACTAACCTATTAACAAGATGCCATAGTGCCAGTTGCCTGTTTTCTGCTGTTTTTGCTTCCAGAAAAGCCAGAAAATGAATATTCTCAGAATTGGACGGGACAAAAGCCAAAGTCAATATTTTACCGAAAGACTCACGGAGCCCAAAGCAGAGACGGAGCTGGGCCAGGGCCTGGCCACACCATATGGTGGCACGGGTGATCCCTGGCCGCGCCACCAGGTGGTGTGGGCCCCCTAGCACTCCACCGACCTTGCCCCTTCGCCTATAAGAAGCCTCCGATGCAGAATCCCTTAAGAATCCAGCCTCCACCCATGAAAAGTTCCACAGCGCCGCCGCCACCAAAGGAGAGATTCGGGGGACATAAAGTCTCTGTTCCGACATCCTGCCAGGACGGGGAAGTGCCCCGGAGCCATCTCCATCGATATCCAGCACCATCTCCATCGCCGTTGCTGATTCCCATGATGATGAGGGAGTAGTTCTTCCTCGAGGCTAAGGGTTCTATCGGTAGCTATGTGTTCATCTGTCTCTCTATGCATGATCATATTGTGATCATGAGCTTTGTAATCAAGTAGATCTTCCTTGCTACTCAAGTGCTTTAATATATATCTGCTCTCCCCATGTGTGTGAAAGTGACAGCGTGCACACCATGGTGGCACTTAGGCTAGAGATTACAATTACTTATTATGAGTTATATTTGGAGTTGGATGTTTCTATGAAATTGTGGTGTTTTCTGGAACCATCTAGAGCTCAAGGTGACAGTGTGGGGTTATCTAGATGGGGAAAGCGAACTTTGAGGAGTTCTATTATAGCCATACCATGGATTAGAGTGTCCAACCGGAGAGTAGTTCAGAGTAGTATCATAAAGAGAAGATATTTATATGAGAGTGTTCACTAGTGAAAGTATGATCCCTAGGCCTTGTTTCTAAGCATTGAAACACCGTTTGCAACTAGATCTGTTACATGTTTGCTTGCTTCCATATTTATTTTTCAGATTGCCTTTAGTCTCTTCCCATATCAACCACACGCCATCAAAGCTATTTTCTGGCACCGTTACCACTTATAATTATCCATACCACTTGTATTTCACCATCTCTTCGCCGAACTAGTGCACCTATACCCCTAACAAATGTATTGGGTGTGTTGGGGACATAAGAGACTTCTTGTATCTTGATTGTAGTGTTGCTTGAGAGGGATACCTTTGACCACTTCTTCCCTGAGTTCGATAAACCTTGGGTAATCCACTTAAGGGAAACTTGTTGCTGTTCTACAAACCTCTGAACTTGGAGGCCCAACAACTGTCTACAAGAATAGAAGTGCGTAGGGATCAGTACCTAAAGCAATTAGTTGAAGAACTTTTATAGTTGTGGCATGGACAAGGCGTACGTGTGTGGGATGGGCACAAACAGGAGGAATTTTACCTACGAGCGTTGATGTTCGTAACCATCAATGATTGTCCTGCTCTTAGTAACATTTCAGGATAGATAAACAAGGGATACAATGCATGCACACACTGTTTAGGTGAGACTGAAAGTATATATTTGGATAAATTTAAGAAGAATGTGTACCCGGTGAATTGTCATTTTTTCCGCCCATGCATTCCCTAAGAAAGAAAGGTAAGCATTTCAATGGTGAGGCATATCACTGGAGTAAGCCTATCTGCCGTATGGGTGATGATGTCTTTGATATGGTGAAGGATTTAAAAGTAATCTTTGGCAAGGGTCCTGGCAGATAATCTATTCTGAATGACGCTAGCGGACAGGCACCCATGTGGAAGAAGAAATCTATATTTTAGGATCTACCTTATTGGAAAGTCCTAGAGGTCCTCTCTACAATCGACGTGATGCACCTGACAAAGAATCTTTGCGTGATACTACTAGGCTTCTTGGGCGTGTATGGGAAGAATAAAGATACACCAGAAGCATGGCAGGACTAGCAACATATGAAAGTCCGAGACGACATGCATCTAGAGCTGTTTCAAGGTATTGCCAGCTACACTCTTAGAAAAGAAGAGAAGGAAATCTTTTTTGAATGCCTGACTAGTATCAAGGTCCCGTTTGGCTTCTCATCGAACATAAAGGGAATAGTAAATATGGCAGAAAAAAATCCAAAACCTAAAGTCTCATGACTGCCATGTGCTTATGATGCAGTTGCTTCTGGTTACATTGAGGGGGCTTCTGCCAAAAATGTTCGAGTACCCATTGTGAATCTATGTGCGTTCCTCAATGCAATTTGTCAAAAGGTAATCAATCCAGATAGTCTACCAAGATTACAAAAAGATGTGTCCAATGTATTGTCAGCTTTGAGTTGGTGTTCCCACCATCCTTCTTCAATATTATGATGGACCTCCTAGTTCACCTAGTCAAATAGATTAACATTCTCGGTCATGTATTTCTACACAATATGTTCCCCTTTAAGAGGTTCATGGGAGTCTTAAACAAATATGTTCATAACCGTGCTAGGCTAGAAGGAAGCATCTCCAAGGGATATGGAACATAGGAGGTCATTGAGTTTTGTGTTGACTTTATTCCTGACCTTAAGCCCATCGGTGTTCCTAAATCACAGCATGAGGGTATACTGAGTGGAAAAAGCATGCTAGGAAAGAAATCAAGGATATGTATGTACATGCATTCTTTCACTAAAGCACACTACACAGTTCTGCAAAATTCCACCTTGGTGGCTCTGTATATCGAGGAACACCAGGATATCATACACTCCAAAAACCCGGGGTAGTCTGACTCCTAGATTAATCTTGAAAACATGGAGACTTTTGGTGGTTGGTTGCAGACACATCTCATGAATAACACCATTGTTGGAGATCATCTATACTTGTTGGCCAGGTCACCATCTTTGACTATATTGACTTTCCAAGGATTCGAGATAAATGAGAATACATTTTACACGATCGCCCAAGTGAAAAAGAGCACCAACGAAAAATAGTGGTGTCTGATTTGTTGCAACAGATGACAATGGGAAAAAGGACACATATTATGGTTACATAGAGGAGATATGAGAACTTGACTATGGACCTTATTTTAAGGTCCCTTTATTTTGGTGCAAATTGGTCAAGTTGATAGGAGGCGGGGTAATGTTAGACAAGCAGTATGGAATGACAATAGTGGATCTCAACAATCTTATGTACAGAGATGAACCATTTGTTCTATACAATGACGTGGCTCAGGTTTTCTATGTGAAGGACATGTCTACCAAACCGAGAAAAAGGAAAGATAAGCAAAAGAATACATCATACGATGAGACAAAGTGCCACATAGTTTTTTCAGGGAAAAGAAACATCGTGGGACTAGAGGACAAGTCAGACATGTCAGAAGATTATAATAAGTATCATGAAATTCCACCATTCATAGTGAACACTGACCCAAGCATCCTGTTACATAAGGAAGATGCTCCGTGGTTATGGACTAGAAAAAAAACCCAACACTTGTGGATGTTGGTGATGTATACTAATGTATTAAACCTTTATTTTTTGTGATCTGCTTATATGGATATGAACTAATTCTCAATAGGTAGTATTACAACTTTATGTGGCCAAAACCTAAGACATTTATTAGTATTAAAAAATAAAAATTAGTCATAATCATGTCTAGCCCTATAGTAAACAGCTTCAGGGTCGTCTTCGTCATCTTCATCAACGTCGTCGCTAGGCGCACGTGACTGGATCCTCATCCCTTCCCCGGCTTGTGCACGGGGAACCGTGGACCATAAACCATGGCATATTCCGGGGGCACTTGCCACTCCGGCCTTAGATTCACGACGCATGAGGGAGGGGGCTCCCAGATGACGACGTCGCTACGCCTACGGCCTCCACCACCACCACCATTATTGTGGCTCTACGGCGGGTGAAATTGCGGGTACCGCAGGCGAGGATGATCTCCCTCGGTGATTTAGCGCATCATGCTGGTGATAGTCTGGTTAGCCCACCACAAGCGGTGGCCGGCTTCGTTGTGGTTCACCGGGCTAGGCCGTCACCCTCGTACCTGGCGAGCTCCCTTTTGTACCGGTTAGCAAAGAAGGCATTCTAGGTGCCGTAGTTGTCGTGATTCCAATAGCATGAGATCAAGGTAGAAGTGGTTCTTGATGGACGCCTGTGAAGGAAATATGCCCTGAGAGGCAATAATAAAGTTGTTATTATATATTCCTTATATATATGATAGATGTTTATTTTACATGCTAGAATTGTATTGATCGGAAACATCAATACACGTGTGTTTAATAAACAAAAAGGGTTCCTAGTTATGCCTCTCTTATAGACTAGCTTGTTGATTAACAAGATGATCAAGGTTTCCTGATCATGGACATTGGATGTTGTTAATAACAAGGTCACACCATTGGTGGAATGATGTGATGAACATTCATCCAAAGTATAGCATTACAATCAAGTCATTATGTTTATATTGCTATAACATCATACGAAGTAATCTTTATCCTTATACCATGAGATCATGTTAATTGCTAACACCGGAAGAGTATCTTGATAACATCAAACGTCACACCGTAACAGGGTGACTATAAAGATGGGTTCAGTGCTACGAAGGTGTTATGTTGAGGCTCATGGATCAAGAGTGGAATTTGTCAATCCAGATGACGGATAGATATACTCTGGGCCCTCTCGGTGATATCACATTGAGATAGCTTGCAAGCAAGTGATATGATCACTAGAATGTTATATCACGGGAACGAGAAAAGAGTGCATGTCAGTAACGAGATCAAACTAGGTATGGAGATACCGATGATCGAATCTCGGACATGTAATATATCGAGAGACAAAGGGATTTAGTTACAAGCGTTAAAGGTTCTCACGATCACAGAAGTCATCGTTGAATGTGTAGGAGTCAGTACAGATCTTCAGGTCCCGCTGATGATTATTGATCGGAGAAGGGTCTTGATCATGTCTGCATTATTCGCGAACCGTAGGGTGGCACACTTAAGAGTTACCAGACACCATTTTGGAGCACATATGTTTCAGACGAAAGAATTGCAAAGCGCATGAATTGTTTCAATAGAAACCGGAAATTGTTTCGGGTGAAATTGCAGAAGGTGGTTCTACATGTGATATTGAAATATTGCAAGGGGCTATATGTGAATGTTTGGTAATTAAAGTAATTAACAAAATTCTGAATAAATTTAATAAAAAGAATTTTATTAAATGAGAGAGCATTAAATTTGGAGAAATTTAATGCATTTAAAGTGGAGACTTTAAAAGGGAATGTGAAGAGGCATTTTAATGTGGAGGGGTTACCACCACATGAATGTGGGAGGTGAGGGGTCACCCCCATGCGCCGGCGATGGAGAGAAGGGACACCCCCTCCTCCTATAATAGGCCACCCATTCCCTCCTTCATCCTCACACCTCCTTGTGAAGGATCTCTCTCCCCCTCTAGAATTATTCCCCCATGGTCTCGGATTAGCGAGATACATGTTCCCGGTGGCATTTCGTCTAGAAGGAGTTGCTGCTTCCGCTGGATCGCTGGAGCGAGGAGGTGGAGGTTGTCCGGTGGCTTGAACGTGTCTGCGAGTGCGGATGCGCTGCTGAGTTGCGGCGCTCGGACTTCCTCACCATCTTGAGATCGACAAGTGTACGACTACATCAACCATGAGTTCCTACTCGTTAACAAAGCTCACTGTCTATGAGGGTAAGTTCTCATTGGATGTATGTCCACCCGTTGCTTTGTACCTAGTACATAGATCTTGGCGTGTAGTTCACACCGTAGGAAATTTTTTGTTTTCTATGCTGCGGACCCAACAGTGGTATCAGAGCCAGGTCTATGCGTAGGTGCTTAGCACAGGTAGTACACATATGTTGATATGTGGGCGATGATGATCATGTTATTGCATCTTATATGTATTTTGGATATTGGTGGCATAGTGGGATGAAGCGGCCCGGACCAACCTTACATGTCATCGTACATGAGACCGGTTCCACGACTGACATGCAACTTGTTTTTCATAAGTGGCTAGCGGGTGTCTGTCTCTCCTACTATAGTCAATATCTGATTTACAACGAGTTGCTAATAACTTAGTTATCCTCGTTATGGTTCATGTTCGTAGGTGAGAACGGTTCTATCTCCGAAAGCCCTAAGCGTAAAACTTGCAATTGATAAATTAGAGGCGTCTAGTTTAGATTGTTGCTGGGCTAGTGTATTGATATGGTATTGTTGTAAGTAGATGTATGGTAGATACTCTTACAACACAGTCAACGTGTAAGTTCCATAGACCTTGGCCTTACACACAAAGGAATGATAGAGATCATACCACGATGCAAGTGATAGAGATGAAATGCATGGACCATATCATCTCACTTTACACATTAGATATTAGCATCTTATACTGCTAGTTTGGCTCGTTTGGTAGCATTATAAGATGATCCCTCATTTAGATATCAAGATAAAAATGTGTACTTCCTTGAGTATGCACCGTTCTATGGATCGTGTTTCGAGACATCACGTGATGATTGGGTGTACTCGAATCTAAGCTTTCATAGGAACGGGTGTAAGACAGTTTTACACACGTGAATACTAAGGTTCTTACTTGGCGAGCCTAGCATGTACAGACATGGCCTCGGAACACGGACCGAAAGGTTAAGCATGAGCATATGGTTGATATGATGCCCATATAGATTGTAGCATCCCAATTGTCTAACAATTGTAATGCTACTTGGTCTAGTAAGATAATGGCTACTTCCTATATATAATTGTTGCATCATAATTATATCATGCTCATGTCATCATGCCACCTTGCATTGAGCATCATATAAAACCCTTTTCCATTTGGTTCTTCTCTCATATGCATTATTAATTGTATTTGACTCTTGTTAAATTGTATTTGATTCTTGATAAATGCTTGGTGCCCAAATTGAGTTGGGGCATATCTTTTATTCAACTCCATCACCTTTCTTTGTCACCACCTTATAATTCCACCATTCTACTTACCCATGGGCTTTTCTTTTCTTCTGGTATTTAATCTAGCCATGTGGGTTGGGATGGATCCAATTCCATTTTCTTTTGCTTGGCCCTTATTCCACATTTTGGTAATGCATGGAATCATGCCATGTTATAATAGCATTGTTTTCACAAGAATAAAAAATGGCAATTGATTATTATGCATGGGCCATGCAAGTGTCTCACCATCTTTAGCTCTTTTGTTTTCTCTTTGTTTTTAGTGGATCTTTCTTTTGTGAGGTCCTCTCCATCTCTCCACCACCCCCTTGTTCCCAACAAAACCTTTTCCCCATCATGCTTGATCATGTGGGATTTTTCCTTTGATTTTTAAAACCCTCTCCCTCTCCCTCTCTCTCTTGTTTTGTTTCCTCACCAACAACTTGTGCTCAACCACTAAGCCTCACTCACTCCATAGCCATCTCTTTTCCCTTTTAAATCAAATTGCAAAAACTTCCAAAAAAGGGTTATTTTTAGGCTTGTTTGAATCTGCCACAAAACAAAAACAAAACAGTTAATAAAATGAAAAGGAATAAAAAGAGAGAGCCCAGCAGCAGCCCCTCCCTACCTGGTCGCGGCCCAGCAGCAGATCCGGCCCACCCCTTCTTTCCCTCCTAGGCCGACCCTTTTTTTCCCCTGGCCCGTACCGCTTCGCCGTTACCGCCGTCTTACCCCTGTTCCTCTTCTCCGTCGCCAGGCTCTCTCCTCTGCTCTGACGAAAGCGAGTAGGTGGCCGTCCTTCGCCGTCTGCCGCGTCAGCTCACGCCTCCCGTACGCCATCTCCCCTCCGTCTTATCCTCGCGTCGAGCCGCGTCTTTCCTCGAACCCTAGCTCCCTTCTTTGTTTCCCTCTCCCTCTCTTCCGCCGAACCATGCCCGTCGCCAGTCAAAGCTCCACGACGCCGTTTCCGTCCTAGCTGGTGGCCGAGGACTCACTGGGGAGCACCGCCACGGACCGTGGCATCGTTTCCGCCTGCTAGGAGGTGCCGGCCCCGCTCAGAACTACCCCCACACCAGTGAACCGAGCACCACCGCCACGACCTCGTCGTCCCCCTCCGCTCCGGCCGTCCCGTCCTCTGATTTCCTGTGGAATCAGACGAGGTGAGCGCCACCCTCTTTTCCCTTCCCCTTCTTCTTCCCTCCGCGTGCGAGCACCGCCCGATTTTGGCCCCGCCGGTGATCTGCCCCGCCGGCGAGCAGACAAGGCCTGCGCTCCCCCCGCTGTTCCCCGAGGCGCCCCGTCCTATACAGTCCCCCTCCGACGAGCCTCCCTGAACGAGATCTGTAGCTGGAGATCCCCTCTATATTTTTCATTTTTGCGGCGAAGGCTATCTCACCGTGGTTGCGCCGTCGTCCTCGTCGGAAAACCTCACCGCCGTCGGGCCATCGCGGTTCAGTGCGTGTAGATTCAGTAAACGGCCGCAGCAGTTTGCATAAAGCGCCCCGCATCTTTTTGTCGATCACGCCCAAGCCCTTCGCAGCCCCAACGACCCCACGAGTCAGTCCCGGTGTAATTTTGCAAGAAAGCCCCGCGGTTTGGAGTGTCTCAAGCCGCGCTCCCCCGGATCCCACACGTGGCAGGCCCCTGCTGGCGCGCCCGTGTGTGGCCCCGCGGACTGATCGGTCCCACCCGTCAGTCACTGCAGCTAGCTTCCCCCGCGGTGTAAAAAGTTTTCGCCGCGCCAGCTCATCCAGTCAGCACCTAGCCCACCTGTCTGTGACTGTGGCTAGGTGTGGCTGACTGCAAAAAGGTTTTCGTTTATCTGTTTAATAAAAACAATTTCCAGAAATGTTTTAATATGATTTAACTTCTGTTTTTAATAACTTTTAAATTATAAATCCAAATAATACAAATGATATATGTTTTTGAATCAGAAAAATGTGAGGAATTCAAATATTCTATTGAAAATAATGTTTGAACACTTTAAATTTTCGAGATGATTAAAATTACAATAAAATGCCCTTTTCTAATTAAATTAATAACTTTAAATCTATAACTCCAAATTTAGCAAATAATATGTCTAAATCGATCAGCGCGACGAGCCTGTTCTATCTATGCATTCCTTGTTATGAATTGAAGCATGCATCATGTCATTATTAAAAATCAGAACTGTTTATGGCAATAAAACTTGGCTAAATAATTAATAAAATGCTTTACTCTTGTAATCACACCTCACCCTTGCCATGCTACTTTAATGCCATGTAAATTGCGCATCATTCATCATGGCATGCTTGTTTGCTTGATGCATTTTAATTCATATGCTTGTGCACTTTATTTATGTTGGGCCTTGTTTGTTTGGTTCTTCTTCGAATAGACGCCCAACAGGAGAATTACCAGGAATCACAGGAGTACTACCCAGATCCATCTCTCGCTTCAACTGAGCTGCCAGGCAAGCACTACCACATGCTTGCATACATATAGTACCTATTGCCTCTATCTTATTCTTGCATCATTGAGTCGCGATTGCATTAAATTGAATCCCAAGTACTGCATAGCCTTTACTTTTAAACCCCACCGAAGCTTGTTCCTCCATCCCATGAGCCATTACTACAGGAGTTGTTTGAGCCATGCGGGTCGTAGAACAGCATGTGTAGGGTATGTGAGGTCTGATGAATAATGAGGTACCTAAACAACATAACCTGAGTAGTAATGGGATAACTAATGAAAGAGGCACCGGTGAGCAATATCTGCTATTTGGTTTTTCATGCTCACTTGTGTCCCGTAGGACCATGAGTACTTGATTCCTGTTCCTTGACTATTTGCACTATCCACATCTGGGAGGCCTTATGGACCCTCCTGAGCTAGAGCTTGATTCATTCTTATTTCTTGGGGCCACAATTAGTTTGGGGCTTTATTACTATCCTGTACTTATGCCATGTTACTGCTTTATTTTAGATTGTGCGAGGAGCACCTGTACTGTTTTGGATCGCGCCACGTTTTCGCGGTATCGACAAGACCAGTCATATTTTCGGGTTCTCAGTCGTTTACAGCCGTCGTCGCAAACCCTGGGTTCGTTCCGGAGCCGGCCAACTTCGTTGCGGGTAGCTTATTGGGGTGGCCCCCTGAAATATTTCTGAATCCTGTGATCGCTTTGTCGTGAATGCCTCGTTGGGTTTTGAGTTGGTTTTTCCGAGGTTGATCGAGTGTGTGTTGCTATTCGTGCACCCCTGCAGGGTAAATCTTTCTGAAAGCCGTGTCCACAGTGATGGATGACTTGGAGCACAGTTTCTCGATCATAGACAATTCCAACTAAAGTACCGCTTTTAAATTGACTAAATACCTGACTAGTAAATAGTGCAATGCTCATGGAATGGTTAATAAAACTGCCAACGGATGGGGGTTGTTCGTCCGCTTCCTCGTTGGTAAGCGAGGAGGAGGATGGATCTGTTAATTATATTGTTAGAACTGTTGTCTAAATTCACGGACATCCGTCTATCATTGGTTAGGCGGATGGTTAGCGAGTATCTATAGACTTGTTAGTTATTATCTTTTGCTGCAATTGTGTCACCCCAGGTTGTGTCCCCTTTAGTGGCATAAAGACTTGTTGAGTACCTCTAGGGTCTCACACGATAAATTGTTTGATTCAGATGAGCAGGTGTACCCGCAAGATGGATACTGCGTGGAGGAGACAAATGATGTTGGCAACAATCACTCGGTGTAGAGATTCCGGGAACGGGGATCCGTGAGATCTGTGGGCGGGATGTGTTTATTTATGAGGCATCTTATGCCGATTTGCTTCATATCCGTACTCGGATCTTGTTTTCCGCTTCCGCCTGATACTCTGATGTTTGATGTATGAGGAGCTATCCTAAAATATTATCTCTATCTAGGATATTTGAATCTTGCCGTATGGCGTTGCAATATTTCTATTTCTTTTAGATGGAATGGCTCTGAGGACTGTTGTATGTGGCTTGCATACATACTCACTTGTGTATGTAGTTGATCCCTTCGCCTGCCGATTACGCCGCTCGTTCTTGTCCCGATGTTCTGAAAGTGGTTAGGACGGCCGAAAGGTCTACCGTGAGTGGCCTCGGGCCCCACCGTACTATTTTAACCACTTTCGCTCATCCAGGCATGCAACTAAGAGCGTAATTCACCGAGGTAGTTACAATTGGTATCAGATCCATCCCGCCCTTCAGGGTCTCAGCCAAAATGGTTGTTTTCAGTCTAGCAAATATTTTTGGTAGTTATGTATACTAGGGAAAAACAAACGTGAGAGTAGGACTGCTTCCATTTTTTCTTCTTACCCACCCACCCACCCTTTTTCTGGTAAGGAAGTGTAACGTTTTCAATCCTCTTCTAAAATTCAAACTAGGATTCTCGTGTTCTGGGTTCCATAGTACCATAGGTTGTGTGTGTGTGTGTGAATTCCTTGTCTATCTGTTGCATCCAAATGTTATCACTATCTGCCTTTTGGTTATCAACTGTTGGTACATTCCATGCCGACAGGCCTTTGTAAACCGACGCAATCTATCTGATTCATTGTATACCGATGCGATCTATCTTACTCTTTGTTATCCGACGCTATCTTGTTTGGGGTGTTCGTTTCCGTAGTTACTAATCTTTAGGTTCATCTTAAGAAGAAGGTGTTGGGATATGTGTTTTACTGATTCATGTGCGGAGTAATGATTTGAGTGCGGGATGGAGTCGCGACCATACCACTACTTTTATCATTTGCTCTTGTATGTTGAACTAGTAGAGTTACTAATCTTGATTCGTGAAGTGGTTTTGCGCATATAGTGGTATTTTAGTGCCGAAATTTGCGGAAATTTTTTCTTTGTTAGTTTGTGTACCAAACTCCTTGTTCAGTCGTGTGCGTTATGCTTAATATCTTCTAGGTGCCTTGAACTTTGTTGATATTTTAATATCATCTCAGTGAAATGTATCCTTTAATCTTGGTTAATTCCATTTTGGTACTATTTTGGATTATTATTATTCTCCATCATAGTACTGACTTGTGTTTTTATCAATCACAGGATGGCACCACCACGCCGTTCTGAGGAGGACATACCACCTGAACTGGGGGCTGCTTTGGCAAGTATTGCAAATGCCTTGGGCACTATGCAGCAGAACCAGCAGCGCTTCGAAGAAAGTGTCAAGAGGAATGAGTTTGTTCCGCTACCTCCACCTCCCAAGCGAGGAGACATCAAGAGTTTTCTCAAGTTCAACCCACGCCAATATGAAGTGTCTGATCAGCCACTTGATGCGCTTTGTTGTCATTTTCATCGGGTGCGCTGCTAACACTCCCGATGGGAGTAACCCTTTGAGGCTACATTTCAGTGGGCTCATAGGTTTTCATTCATCGACTCCATAGGAGGATATTTTGCTTTTCTATTAGGTGCGCGGTCAGCGCTCCCGATGAGAGTAGCCCCCGAGGCTACATTTGTATGCTTGGATTCAAGTGTAGGCTCAGAGTTCATCTTCTTGAGTTCTTCTGTCGACTCCGTAGGAGGATTTGTTGTTATTGTCGGGTGCAAGGTCAGCGCTCCTGATGGGAGTATCCCCGAGGCTATGTTCGGGGTGCTTGCACCAGATCATAGGCCCAAATATTTATCATTTGAGGGGGTAGTCAACTTAGGCCTTCTATTTCTTGAATCATCAAAACTGTGGGGTGCATGGCCAACACTCTTGATGGGAATATCCCCGAGGTTATCTTCTTTTGCTTGCACCAGAGCATAGGCTCAAGATCTTCGTCGTGTGAAGAAATATTCATCTCGGGCCTTGTGTTAAAGAACACCAATAGTTTTTATCAAGTTATCCATTGGCACACCCGATGCTTTTTCTTCGTCGCACATGATATCATTGCTGGTGATGATGGTGTGCTTCAGTCACGATGGTGAGGACACAATGAGACATTTCAGTGGTGGGCCCTTGACAGAGGCTGACGATGCGTGGGTGGCGCGTCAGCGGTGAGTCGACCCCAAGATCCCATGCCGCGTGGAAATCAAGGCATCTTGTGATTTTCTCCCGAAATTACCGCGGTAATTAGTTCCCATTATGGCTAATCTTTCATTATATGCAGACATGTGTCAACATGGATTCAACCCAGACTAAACATTGTCCAGATCCAATGGGTCTGGACTGGCTTAGTTACTTTATAAGCAACAGGGGATGTTTTACTACTCATTCTTCACTCTGTCGCTAGGTCTGTTCTTCTTCCTTGCAACACGTCTGCTCCATTACTGTTGCTCCTAGCGCTCTTGCCCACTTGCTCATATTCCAACACCCCCGACGTCATCGCCATGGGAAAAAGTAAGGGCACTAGCTCTGCCATTGATTCCATTGCGGCCAAGATGATGGTTATCTAATGGAGCTGCTCACGATGCACTGCGCAGGATCTGCGTGACGCTCAGAAGGCCGGATTCCTCTCGGAGAACTCGTTCAAGCTTCCCGGCGATTAGGCGATGACACCCATACCCGAGGAGGGATGGTGGGTAGTGTTTCTCTCTTTTCCCTTCCGCGGTCTTTCTCTTCCTGGCGATGAATTCTTGCATAGGCTTATTTTTGTGTATGGCATGCAGCTCTATCAGCTCACGCCCAATTCTATCCTCCATATCGCTTGCTTCATCACACTCTGCGAGTGTTTCCTTGGGATCTATCCCCATTGGGACCTATGGAAATGCTTGTTCTCTGTGCAATGGAACACGACAAAAACCTGCGTCTATGATGTTGGGAGTGCTATCATCCATGTCCACCAAGATGTTGACTACTTTAACCTCAAAATTGCAGAATCTGTCCAATATTGGGGTAAGAAGTGTGTTTATGTCAAAGATGAAAAAGTCGAAGGCCAGTTGTATGATTTGGCTCCCTTCGACCTAACCAAAAGCGTGAGGAAACTCAAATCATGGGAAGAAAACACGACTCCGGTGAACATGGAAGAACCAAAGTTGTTGATTAACCAAATCCATGAAATATAGTATGCAACTGGAAAAGAGGTCTCGGGTATTCAAATTGTGGCATACTTCCTTTGCATCCGCGTATAGCCTCTCCAAGCAAGACTTTTGGGTATGTGGGCATATATTGGAAAGAAGGACCCCTTGAGGATCTCCCTGGAAAAAACTATCTTCCACTGAGCTCGAAAAGAAAGTCAGATCCTTCACCACGCTCACCCACAATGATGCAATTCCATCAGAATGTTGAGTTGAACCCTTCGGCAAGCAGAACCTTGTACCATATGTAAGTCACTTCTTCTTGTTAGTAATGTATCGAGTTCTTCTTATTTTCAATCCTTCTGCCTTATATAGGTTTTTTTTTGTTTATGTAGAATCATGATCAGTTAGAATCTGTTCCCCCATACCTGAAAGTGACGAAGTGCCTAAAGCTGCTACTAAATCAGAAGGTTACACCGAAGCTAGGTTTGTGGGAGAAAATGAAGAAGTTTCCACCCCAAATTCTTCTCGTACTCTAACGACGGTCCCCTTCATAAACTCTAGTGACTTCAAAGTTGTAGCCAGCTAGGGAAAAAGGAAGCATCCCAAATAAGGCATATAGGTAATCAAAGACTCTGCTGATTCGAGTGCTTCAAAACAGAAGATGGTCCAACCACAGAGGATAGCTCCTACCAAAAGGGGACTTTTTTGGTATGCACGAAATATCAGCTCGTAAGTTTTGATCCCTTCCAATTTACTTTGAGAATCCATTGTCTGTGTCTTGATCTGAAGTTTTATACTTTGCTTTCTTATCAACGACAAGGAAGAAGCTCCCTTAAAGTCAACTGTTACAATCACAACCGAAATGATGGACGCCTCCGCCAAGTCACCCACAAAATTGACGAAGCCAGCAGACCCGGGAGGTAAAACTATGGATGCATTGATCCTGAAATATCTGGTGGCTACGCTTAAAGCTCCTCCCCAAAATAAGAAAAAGCATGCTGACAAAGGCATAATTTTGTTAGAGAACCCAGTTGAGCCTGACCAGAAGGACGTAAGTCTCCTCTCTTCTACTCATTGTGTATTTCTTTGATGGGCAGCCCTTGAGTACTTGCTAATGCTTTACTTGCTTTCAACCGATAATGTGTGAGATGGTTGATGAGTGGTTTCCTGCATCCAACAATAGGGTTATTGGAGTACTTGTAGCAACAAATATTTATTAGAAAGTTCGTCCCAAGGAAGCTTAGCAAATGGAAACAACACAACCCCGCAACCACGTTGTTAGTGTGACCATGTTCGCACCCAAATGGTGTTTGGAAATAGTGTACTCTATAGGTTTCTAGGATAACTGTAATTGAGAGAGGTTTAAAGTAACTAAAAATTAAAGAACTAAACAAGAACAAAGTAAAGCAATACTAAAAGTAAACAAAGGAGTTGTATATGTAGAATTGACTAGAGTAAAGGTGATGTCTAGGCTTTCAGACTCACTAGTACTATAACGACAACAATGTAGCCATCTATTGAAATTACACAAGATACATCTTTAGATAAATAAACGATCCCCAATGATTTCGGGTTGTCACACGTGTGTACTACATAGAGCCTCGCGTCATTGTCACTCATGCAAGTCAATAATACACTCCAAATCAAAGGATCGCATGAACTCATCTATCTCCTCCTTGCCACTAGGGAGAGAGTAATATAATAGATCAAGCCACAAAGTCTAGGATTGCATACTAGTTCATACCTTACCCTAGAACCAAATCCATTACTCAAACATAGATGAATAATAACACAAAGGATAATCCATGGAGGTCATCATCATGTTCAATCTTACAAATACTAAATATAAGAGAGAGAGAGAGAGAGAGAGAGAGAGAGAGAGAGAGAGAGAGAGAGAGAGAGAGAGAGAGAGAGGAGATGGAGGGGCATTGATGGAGATGGAGATGGTGATAAAGGCGGTGCTCGGTGCATGATGATGGTATTGTTCTTGATTGGATGGTGTGGAGGTGTAGATGGAGATCTAGATCTTGGAGGTGTGGCGGCTATGGAGATGGCACGGCGGCAGGGCTCCGCCGTGGATGACTATGGAGAGGGGTTCTTCTCCCTTGGCTCCTCACCTCTTTATATAGGTCTAGGGAGTCTCTCCTAGCCCCTCACACGTTTCCTATAACCTAAGGAAGGTCTATGAACAAACAGGGATGGATTCTGTGAAGAAACACATCTAGAAAGGCCTTTTCGTGCGTCCAGACCCGCGGTACAGGTGGGCGGTACGACAGTACCGGCCATACCGCTGGTCGTTACATTTAGAAATGTTTTCGTATTTTGGCCGCCATTTCTTCATATGAAATCCGATTTGGGTGTTCTTGGGCTCGTTGGATTTGTATGGACGAGGGATACAACACCATGGCCTTGTATATTAATTTGGAGTTGATGGAAAAATACACTTTTTTCACCCCTCAAATGGCTAAGTCTGGTGCATGCAGCTTCTCCATATTGGATCCTCTTAGCTCCTCTTGCCTTGTTTAATCCATAATCCATCACAACACCTACACACAAGTCAAATACAAGAAAAAGTAATAAATCCTAATAAAAATTAATAGGTGTGCAACACTCATATGAAAATGGATGAGAACTAGTAATCATGCATAATAGGCATAGTTGTAGCTAGATATAGAATGAAATGAGTGACAATATGAATAATATATGTTCTTAAATATGCATCATATTTTCACTCATAAACATCCCCAAGCTAAATGTTGCTCGTCCTCTAGCAAGAGAATTGATAAAATAATGCTATCATCTAGCTTAGCAAAGAAGATCGATGCCTTGTATTATTATTTTTCCTGTAACCTCACAGTAAGATGTAACATAATCATACATGGAAACACAAGCTTAGTTACTTTAATCCATAAGATGTAAATTATAACTTATATGCCCCATGTCAAAAGTAAATATAACTTGAAAGAAAACTTGTGATCCTTCTATTGCGCCTTTTATATTTTGTATCCTCACTTTTGTAAAGTAAAATCTTAGAAATCAAAAGTGACACATCATGTCATAAGAACAATAACATTAGAGTGTCTCATTAGAAACCCACATCAATAAATCATGGCTATCAAACACTGCTATACCATTCATTGTCTTTCAAGAAAATTCATGTAGTTGTAAACCATGCCAAAGACTATTTTGTGTGAATCATTATTTATTTCAAAGATAGTTTCCAACAAGGATCATTGAGTGATCTTTTTAACAACAGCTTGCACATCCTTCAAGAGTACCAATACTTTGTCCATTACGGTAACAGGTGTTACCCATGTCATCAACTCAATTGCCGAAATCCGGGGTTGTACCATTGATCGTTCGTAGGCTAGTGGAGTTGTTGGCATCCAAATGTATGCATAAAAAAATGTAAATAAGCTTAAAACAATATCACTTTTTTGACCCACAACGTTTAGCTTTGGCATGTATCTCAATTACCACTAGACTTCATTTCAATCAAACAACTCCTTTCAAGAGTGCCATCAAGTCTATCAATAAATCTCTAGGGTTGAGGATCTATAAGGCTAGACTCTTAAGACAATTAAACATCACCCAATAAATTATTAGAGGCTTCATCAATATACTTTTAATCATGTCAAGTGTAGAAATCATGGCAATGTATTATAGAGGATCACAATATTCTTGTCAAGCTGGATAACAATTTTAATATAGTGCATCAAACCTCTAACTTAACTCTTATGAATCTTAACAAAAGAAAGTACATCCATTATATAAATATGAAACATATCTCACCTAAGCAAGCATTCAAAAACAGTGGGATACATGATTGCATAAAAATTTCATCGAACAAGAACATTGCACAAGACTCTACACATGAAGAAGTAACTTCCCCAATTTAGAACTTTTGCAAGAACCAAACTTGTATATATTACTGCAAGAAAAGAGAAAATGCAGTTATCAAAAGAGAGTGTGAGAAGTGGTTACCTCCCCAAGCTTGAATAAAGCAAGGGTGACATACTTTACCGTTGAGGTACGAATAACCTCACTTTTGATAGACATGGACCTTTGGTTCAACGAATACTTCCTTGTTGAAGCGTTGACTTCAAACAACCAAGTGGCTTATGCAGGTATTTGCATGGTTGGCACAAACCATGCACGCCATCACACAAGGTTCAAGTCCATGCGAACATAATAAATGAAGTAAAAGCAAATGATTCGGTGTACGAATGGAGTTCGTTCGCCCAACCGTGAAAATAAAAAGAAAAGAAACACGAAACACTACAGAGAATTATGGGCTAGGGAGTTTCGAAGGTAGATAAAAGAAAATGAAGTATAATGGAACATGTAGAAGGTAACCCACTGACTTGAGGTTGTCAAAATAACAATATTAGGGGGTTATAACATTTTTGTACCCATTCCTTCCCTTGCTGCGTGGTGCTGCTCCTTGGTACGGTCGTGTGCCCGTACTACACCTTGTCTTCTCCACAATTTCTTTTCTCTCATTTTTCAACCGGGTGGTACGGGTGTGTGCCCGTACTACACCTTGTCTTCTCCTTATTTTATTTTCTCTCTTTTTTCCCGTTGAAGTCGGTATGACCGGGTGGTACGAGACGATTGTGCATGTATGGGTGGTCGTTAAACCCTCTAAAAAGTATTCATGTTTTCTGTGCTTGGTAGCGAGGTCGGTACGTGCGGGCAGTATGGTTACATGCCACTGTACCGATGCTCGTTAAGTGCGTAGTAACTTTTAGGGAATTTTTTTGGCTTCTTCTCATGTGTAACATGAGTGGTACGGGCATGTGATACGGACCAGTCTGCCCGTACTGCTACTCATTAAACTCATTGTAAGCTCTAGAACAAGTTATTTTCTCCGAAAATTATATTATAGACCCGAAACATTAGTTCAACATCCAAACAAAGCATACATATATTTTTTGTTGAGAATATTTAACCAAGATAAGTAACATATGATTAGAGCAACGAACAATTCTACCTTTTGAAAATATCCCAAGACAACTCTAATAGCAAAACATGCGAATATACAAATGTCAATGCAATATAAAAACAACTAGACTCAAGACACAAAAGTAAGAAAGACACCTAAAGACTTTTGGGTTGCTTCCCAAGAAGTTCTCAACTTAAAGCAATAGAGATAGGCTACAGGCAACATCTAGTCGGAGATGAACTCTCTTGCGGTGCATCGGCATCATATAAATAAATAGATTTTTTCCTTTAAGCAAGACTTGATGCACTAGTTGTGATGAGCATGTACTCTGATTTTTTTTGGCAAGAGAGGGTGATGGATTTATGATCAATCTTTGAATCTTTACCTTGGTTACCATTATGAGACTGCAGTTTGTAATGTTCTTATGGATCCAATAGTTTGGCTTGTGGCAACAAACAGTCCTACACCTCATTAGTAAAACAAAAGGCATAGAAAAGATATATGGAATGCGTACAAGGTTCCGTAGTGGTGGGTTCATCATTACCAATATCCCCAAAAAGTGTATCTAGACAAACACTACTAGAATCATCAAAAATTTCTTTAGACCAATCATCAAGAATTCTAGAATTATATAAGTACTCATCATCACTAGATTCATATACATCATAAGGCACAGACTTAGGATAGGGATAAGGTTTGAGAGCGGGATACCTTACTTCCAATTCTTTCAATTCTTCTTCTTCTTTCTTGATGAGTACTTAATATCTTTTACTTTCTTCTTTCATAAGGGAAACCCATCCCAATCCAGCCTCATACACCACTCCTTATCGAAGTTGGTTAATTCAAGGTTCACCTTATCTATTTCTCGGGAGATTGTCATGGGTATGAGATGTTCAACACGAGACTTCTTGGTTTTACCCTTCTTTCTTGACTCACAAGTGAAGAAATGGAAGATATGGGAGTAACAGTAGAGGGTTGTTCTCCATTATTAGTGATAACAGTTTTAATATGATTAAAATGATTATCTATGAAAGGCATTGATTTAGAAAGAACATTTCTAACTATGGTGTCACCATAAGGAATCTCTCCTCTAATGTTTTCATCTTTGAAGAAATCATTGACCAAACTTTCAAGATTAGTAGGGAGAGATTTCTCCTCTTGCATAATGTTAAAATGCCATTGATGAAAATTATTCTGCATTATATTCAAAAGCTGCCAAGCTTCATCCACAGTTTTGCTAAGGAAAGAACCATTAAACGTAATGTCTAACTTATCTTTAGAAGAACGATTTAAGCCCCCATAAAATATTTTCAACAATAAGCAATCATCTAAATTATGAGGTGGACAATCACGCAACAAAGTTATGAACCTATTATAAGTTGGAATTAAATCTTCTGGTCATAGATTTTCTTTTCTGAAAAATAGTAATGGAGAAAAGCATCGGAGATATCTTGCCATGATTTGAAACATCCCACAGGTTGTGAATGTAACCATTCTTTGGCTTTTCCTTTCAATGAGAATGGAAACAACATTAATTTAAGCTCATCATCTATCCAAATGGCCAACCTCGCCATAGAAAACAATTTAGTGAAGTTCTCAATATGCTCGTATGGATCATTCTCTAGATCTCTTGCAAAAGCTTTGCTTTCGATGATATGTATTAGTTTAGGATTAGTTCCATAATTCTCCGTTGTGACAGCGGGCTGAGTAATAGGTGAACATGAATAATTACTATTAAAAGTACCATACTCCCCAAGATCATTTTGTGCCATAGTTCCCATCTTTTTGTATTTTGATTAAGACAAATAAAAATACTAGCAACAAAAGAGTAACTTTTTTTGCTCTTTCAAATGAATAAAATCAGTAAGATAATAGGAACAAATGTAAATAAACTATGTGCGAGTGGGAAGGTAACAACCAAACGCTTTTACACCCCCGCAATGGCACCAATTTGATGACTAGGTTCCTTCGCCCAACAATAGGGTTATTGTAGTACTTGTAGTAGAAAATAATTATTAGAAAGTTTGTCCAAAGTAAGCTTCGCAAATGGAAACAACACAGCCCCGCAACCATGTTGTCAGTATGATCACGTTCGCACCCAAATACTGTTTGGAAATAGTGTACTCTATAGGTTGCTAGGATAACTATAATTGAGAGAGGTTTAAAGTAACTACCAATTAAAGAACTAAACAAGAACAAAGTAAAGCAATACTAAAAGTAAAAAAAGGGGTTATAGATGTAGAAATTACTAGAGTAAAGGTGGTGTCTAGGCTTCCAGTCTCACTAGTACTAGAGGGGAAACTATGTAGCCATCTATTGGAATTACACAAGATACATCTTTAGATAAATAAACGATCCCCAATGATTCTGGGTTGTCGCACGTGTGTACTACATAGAGCCTCATGTCATTCTCAGTGGTGCAAGTCAATAATACACTCGACATGAAAGGATCACATGAAATCATCTATGTCCTTGTTGTCACTAGGGGAGAGAGTAATATAAGAGATCAAGCCACAAAGTCTAGGGTTTCATACTAGATCATACTTTACCCTAGAACCGAATCAATTAATCAAACATAGATGAATAGTAACACAAAGCATAATCCATGGAGGTCATCGTCATGTTAAATCTTACAAATACGAGAGAGAGAGAGAGAGAGAGAGAGATGGAGGGGCATTGATGGAGATGGAGATGGTGATGAATCGGTGCTCAGTGCATGGTGGTGGTGATGGCCTCCTTCTACTCTTCTTCTTTCTTGGATGGTGTGGAGCTGTAGATGGATATCTAGATCTTGGAGGTGTGGCGGCTATAGAGATGGCATGATGGCAGGGCTCCGCCGTGGATGTCTATGGAGAGGGTCCTTCTCCCTTGGATCCTCACCTATTTATATAGTCTTAGGGGGTCTCTCCTAGCCCCTTCCATGTTGCCTACGACCTAAGGAAAGTCTAGGAACAAACGTGGACGCATTCTGTGAAGAAACACATTCAGAAAGGCCTTTTCCGTGCATCCAGACTGTACCACTGGTCGTTACGCTTGCAGATGCTTTCCGTATTTTAGCCGCCATTTTATACAAACTCCGATTTGGGTGTTCTTTGTCTCATTGGATTCGTATGGACGAGGGATAGAACACCATGGCCTGGATCTTCGGAGTTGATGTGAAAATCCACTTTTTCCACCCCTCAAATACCTAAGTCTGGTGCCTGCAACTCCTTCATATTGCATCCTCGTATCTCCTCTTGTCTTGTTTTATCGATAATCCATCACAACACCTACACACAAGTCTAATACAATAAAAAGTAATAAAATCCTAATAAAAACTAATAGTTGTGCAACACTCATATGAAAATGGATGAGAACTAGTAATCATGCCTAATAAGAATAGTTTTAGCTAGATATAGCATGAAATGAGTGACGATATGAATAAGCTATGTGATTAAATATGCATCATATTTGCTCTTGTTGGGAATATGCCCTAGAGGCAATCATGGTTGATGATATTTTCCAAAGTATTCATAAAGTAAAGTTGTCCCTATATGAACATTAGATATATATCACTGAATGCGTTATTCAGTTGTGGAACTATGTATTCATGATTGTTCATATTAGATTGTCATTGGTCATTGAGGTTGTGCTGGACACACAACTTAGACCAATGTGCAAGTCGGCTGATGACACGGTTCTACTTGTCATCGGCATGGAGATGTTATTCCAGCTTACACTGATTCAGCTAAAGAGTTTAGCGAGTCGGACTGACCCACAGTTGGGATGCAACGAGCATGTTGTCATTTGCAGTCTCAAGCAATGGAATCCTTCGACCTGACGTGATTGCATGATCCGAGTTGTGGATATCCAACTTAGGTTCTATTAAACGCTATTCCGTAAATGGGCAGTTATAAAGGTAGAGTTCGGGTTGGTTGTGAAGCAAGCTGCGTGACGTGGATTACCAAGATGGGATTTGCCCCTCCGTAATGGAGAGATATTCTCTGGGCCCTCTCGTGTGATATGATTCGGAAGCATGGACATGTGCTACTCAGTTAAGTGTTAACTGAGGAGTTGGACTAAGAGTTAGTCTAGTGAATCACATATCATGGTACGAGAAGAGAGTTAAGCTATTAAAGGGATGACATCTACTCACCTATAGCTTATCAGATATATCGTGTGGCAAAGGGACTTGGACGAAAGTCACTTCGAAGGTTCGTCTTCTGACTTTACGACACTTGGGAGTTGGCACGTCTTGCTAGAGGCCGCTACCATCTATCGACTTGAGACCGAGTGTTCATGTAAGTGAGTTGGACTCAAAGCCATGACGGGATACTTGGAGGAGTAGCTCATGTCATGTCTAGGTGTACGTGAACCTATAGGGTCACACACTTAAGGGTAAGGAGCCCATGTGGATTAAATCCATGTGGAAATTGGAGTACAACCTACATGGGCCTCAAGAGTTGAGCCCAACTAGGAGTGTATATAAGTGGAGTGACAAGGGATAGTCCCTGACCTAGCCGTCACTTTCTCCACTTCCATTTAGGGCTAGACAGGATCTAGCAATCCTCTGTCGGAAGCTCCTTCCTGTTTGTGTGGATACCGGTAGAGGCGTTGCACGTGTGGCGATAGAGACATGGAAGCTCGTGGGGATCTGGCGAAGGAGTTCGTGGGATCCGGTGTAGCTGTCCGTGGGATTCAGAGGGCTGTTCGTGGGATCGTTCAGCACTGCTTCGACGCACTACATCAACTTCCGCATCTACGCGTATAGCGGTAATCTTGTGGCCTATTACCTGAGCTGGATCTTGGGAGTATCGCCTTAGGGAAAAAGTTTTGTTTATCTCTGCGTGGCCCAGCAGCTCTCATCAGTGGTTGACATGGACACTCATTTTATCAGGATCCGAGATGATGCTTCTCCTGCCAAGGGTTTGTTCTACTACTTTTGTCCTCTTTTAATACTTCGTCTGTCGATTTCTTTATCTGATATCCTCATCTTCTACTGCATTCAATGCTAAAGAATCCGAGATCATCCATAAAGCTTATTTAAAGCATGCAGAGGATTTTTAGATTAAACTGAAGGCCACGAAAAAAGCACTAGGAGAGGCCCAAGTGGTGGCCAAATCCGAGGAAGAAAAACATGAAGCCGAAGTTGCTGTTGTGGCAGGACGGGATGAAAATATTTAGAAGAGGCTGGAGGCCCTAAACACCTCCTTAACAAGTAAGTCACTTGATCTGATGTAATTCCGTTTGTACCATTGAGTCCAATGTTCTTTGCTTGATTCTTGATTTGATTACATTTTCCTTGACTGCAGATATCACAAATTAGTCACTAGCATTATTAGGAGTCCTTTATTGGATCCGTGAGTGTACTACACAAGAACAATGTTCATAGCTAAAATCTCCTGACCAGCCCGCATCGTGCTTTCAAGCGCCTTCATGCAGAGATCTTCCTCAAGAAGGATATTCCCACAGATCTCAATGACCTTGCCACAGTCTTTAATGACAAGCCGAACCCCCTTCACTGGTTATAGGTTGATCCAAGCAAAGAGCTGTGATGAGATCTTGATGGCCTTGGCCTTGGCACATGACAAAAATGTCAACTGGGAGAAGGTTAGCTCCTCTTTTCTAGTCAAAGAAATTCTCTAAGATTCTCCTCAAGCCTTATTTTTAAGAAAGCCAAGAAATTCTCTATGTTGCTCCTTGCAATGGTTGAGGAATAAGATGCTCCCACCGTGAAAGTTTCGGCTAATGCTTCTTCCACTGGTGTTGTTGCTGTTGTTAGTGATGTCGCTTTGTCATTAGCTGTAGTTTCTTTATGTTGAACTCGCTGTAATGAATACCACTATATCTATAGCTTTTGGTCTAGGAATCGGAAAACACTTCGCTTTTGTATCCTTGAATCTTCCGCTAAGTTTTAATATTATGTGCTTCCAATGAATCTTCTTGCTGAATTTTGCCTTGCCTTTCTCTCTTCAAATAATGTTTGTATAAAACAATCCTTTGGCTGCTCCTAGTCCTTAGGATCAACACTTGTCACAAACAGAGACAAGTGTACCCACGAACGTTAATATCTTCACTCGATTTGTTGATCCTCCACTATATGCTGACAAGATCCGTCGTATAGAGAAATTGGAGAATGATTTTTGGGTTGTAAAGGCCTAGGTAGATTATCGAACTCCAGGTCAAAAAAAGGTCCATGGAGAGCAAGGAATATTTTCTAGAAGATATTTCAAGGGCGAGCAAGAGGATGCTATGTAAGTCTCTCACAAAGCCCCCCTGAGTCCCAGCTTTTTTCTTGTGATTTAGACTGAACCTTTTTGGTTTTCTAGGCATCGTGTGGTGGAGGAGTCCCAACGCCTCAAGGCTTGGATGAATGCCTTGATAGATGCTTTATCGAGTGATAATACATATTTTTGGCCTGCCCACAGGCGAGCATACACTTTGACACTTATTCAAGATCGAGTTTTCGAAGTGTAGCAATTCATTGAGTGCCGTTGTTCTGCCTTGGCAATGGTGTATAATGCAATTTTCTAAGAGAACCGCTATCTCAGGGACTGGAGGATTTATGCAAGAGTTCTGGTGGGGTGAAGTGATCCACCACTTCATCAGGTTGCAGCGTATCGCGGGTGCCAAGGTTGCCCTTTCTTGCGTGCACATACATCACCTAACGATAAATCTAGATGATGTATCAAAAAGTCTTCCTTCTCAGGGTGGTGGTGTAATACCCATGGATCCCCATTATGAAGCTGCTCAGAAGCTAGCTATTCGAATAATCCGTAGGTGTCTTGATACGGATCAGGAGTTCTTTCTAAACTCTCCTATATAATTACCAAGTTGGTCCTGTAAAAAGACATGTAAACTATCTAAAGTTTTTGTAAATATATGCTAAATACATTGTTGTAAATTTGAATTTCATATTCGTGTGCTGATGGCCATGGCAACTGCACCCTTCGCGAGACCTTTTCATTAGCCTGATACCTATTGGGCTAAATTAGCTACTCGGGTCATGGCATGTTTTGGATGTATTTGACAGAGAGGCCAAAGATATTTAAATTTGCGCTGATAAGTGAAGCCCCCGAGCAGCGAGTCTGATTATGTAATAAGTTGATTAGCTAAGCCCCCAAGATTGAAATTGAGACTCGAATGAGAGAACTTAGATTTATTAATATCTGGTGTGGAGGTACATGTTTTGGCGTAGTCGCCTGCCGTTGGACGTATTGGAAGTAAATACGAGTCTTTGGCTAGGAAGCCTGGTCGTAGGCCTATTGAAAATAAATTGTGGGAAATAAATTTCCTAAGCGTACTAATGTTGCAGCTGCGCAATATTCCACAAGTTGGAGTACTTGACTCTGCAGTTCTTTTCTTGGAGGAAATATGCTCTGCCACTAATTACTTCTGTGACAATGTAGGGCCCTTCCCATGGCAACTCAAGTTTGCGATGACCATCTTGCTTGAGGCAAAGGACCAGGTCTCCCATGATGAAGGACCTGCGATGCAATCGACGGCTATGATAGTTGTGAAGGTTCTGTTGGTATGTGGTTGCTCTTACGAATGCGATGTCTCAATCTTCATCGAGTGCGTCGATATCATCTTCGAGTGATTCCATAGAGGTTTCTTTGTCGTGTGCGATGACTCATAGAGCCTCGCGAGTTATCTCCACTAGAAGCATGGCTTTGACTCCTGGACCAGGAACAAATGTGTTTCCTATGTAGTAGTGTTTGGGGTTGCACGTAGACTCCATAGCACAGAGGGTAGCTCATTTACCCAAGCTCCCTTTTCTCTGCCGAGTGTTGCTAGGAGCCTTTTCTTGATGCCATTTGTCACAAGCTCGTTGCCTTTTTCCACCTACCCATTGGTTTGTGGGCGGGCAACCGATGCATATCTCACTTGTATGCCCATCTCCTTGCAGTAATCCTTGAATTCCCCAGAAGTGAAGTTTGATCCATTATCGATGATGATGCTATGAGGCACACTGAAGCGGAAAACTGTTGACTTGATGAAGTTCACAACAGAAGTAGCATCTTGGCTAGTGTTAGGCATTTCCATGATCCACTTGGTAAATTTGTTGACTGCGACAAGAAGAAATACGTGTCCCCCAAGGAGAAGATTTGTGGATTTTGCCCACCATATCGAGTCCCCATTGTGTGAACGGCCAAGCCAAAGGTATGGGGGGTAGTTCTGCCACGGGTGCGTTTGGATTTGTAGCGAACAGCTAGGATGCTTCAGACGTTATCACTATGTCCTTTGCGTCCTAGACTGTAGTAGGCCAGTAGAATCCTTCCTAGAAGGCTTTGGCTGCTATTGCTTGGTTGCTGGCGTGGTGGCCGCATATTCTCTTGTGGATGTCCTTGAGGATGAGATTTCCCTCCTCGGGTGTCACACATCGCTAGAGCACACCCGAGATACTTCTCTTATAGAGTTCCCCCTTTATTATTCGGAAGGCCTTGGATTGGCGGGTGATCCATCGTGTTTAACTTTGTCTTATGGGAGTTCTCTATTTATCATGTATGCTAGGTACATTTGCATCCATGTGTACTCTGTAATCATGACATCCTCTGTTTCTTCCTCATCCTCTGGGGCAGGTACGTCGGGCTCGGGTGCTAGTGCAGATCCCGAGTCAGCTTGTGGCTTTGCCCCCTTGCATGCCTTTGGTTCTGCGGCTTTAGTGGATTTTTTTATTTTGATGGAATGCTCACTGATTTATTCCCAGAAAACCCTGGTGGTACACGTAGGCAGAGGGCCTGATGTTTGCGAGATTTTCGGCTTCCTCGTTTCTTTTTATGCTGATGTGGGAGAGCTCACACCCGTCGGAATAACCCACCATGATGCTATACATGTCGCAGTATGTGATAATGTTGTCGTTGATGGCGTTGCACTTGTTCATTACTTGCTGTGCGATGAGGTTTGAATCCCCAAATTTTTTAAGGAGAGTTTCACCACAGGCTTTGGCCATATGCATATTGTGTAACAAGGCGTCATATTCAGCTTCATTGTTGGACGCGTTTGGGAAGCTCATCCGAAGTATGTAACACATTTTAACCCCTTGAGGTGATATCATTATGACAGTAGAACATGCTCCTTCGGTTCTTTTGGATCCATCGAAGTACATGGTTCACGCACTCGATAGATCTGGGGGACCCACGCTTTTTAGTTCCATCCACTCCGTGATGAAGTCAAGTAGAACCTGAGACTTTATTGTTTTGTGCTTCTCATATGTGATGTATTGAGGGCATAAATCGATGCCCCAAAGAGAAGCACGCCCTGTAGCTTCGAGGTTATTGAGGATGTTGGAGAGAGGGGCCTTATTAACCACCATTATCGGATGCTTTGAGAAAAAGTGATGCAGTTTGTGCACCGTCATGAAGACACCATATGCGAGCTTCTGATAGTGCGGGTACTGTTTCTTGGAAAGAGATAATACCTCCCTTAGGTAGTAGACCGGCCGTTGGACACCGTGGTCTTTCCTTCTTCGAGTTATTCAATCAGTACTGTGCTGACTACCTGATTGGTAGCGGCGATGTAAAGAAATAGTGGTTCCCTTTATTTGGGTGACACCAAAACAGACGATGTCGAGATTATTTTCTTGAGACTTTCAAAGGCTCACTAGGCTTCATCGGACCACTCGAAGGTATCCAATTTCTACAATAGTGCGTAGAATTATAGTGCTTTTTTGCCCAGCCAGGCGATGAATTAACTTAGTGCCGCTATGCGCCCATCTAGCTGATGGACGCCTCGTAGATTCGTTGGTTTCTGCATCGTTAGGATCGCTTGTATTTTTTCGGGTTTGCTTCGATTCCCCTGGCTGACACGAGGTACCCGAGGATTTGCCCAGTAGGGACCCCAAAGGAGCACTTTCTCGGGTTGAGCTTGATGCACTACTTGTCAAGATTATTGAATGTTTCACGAAGATCATCGATAAAGGTCGATTCTTGCCTTGTTGTGATTGCGACATCATCAATGTAGACTTGGTCGTTTCTATTGATTTGGTTTCGGAGGCAATTTTGCATCATCCACTGGTATGTGGTACCCACGTTTTTCTTCCCGAAGGGCATTGTTTCATAATAGAATACACCATAAGGTGTGATAAATGTTGTCTTGTCTAGGTTTTCAACTTTCATCCTAATTTGGTTGTACCCATAATACACATGCAAAAAGGAAAGACGCTCACATCCGGTGGTTGCATCGATGATCTGACCGATTCTCGGGAGAAGGTAGTGATCCTTTGGACAATTTTTATTTAGTGCGGTGAAGTCGATACACATGTAGAGTACATACATGTTTTTCTTTAGGACACAAAGTGGGTTAGCGACCCAGGTTGCCCTTTTGATCTCTTGGATGAACTTGGCATCGAGTAGGCAATGGAACTCTTTACCAATGTCCTTGTGTTTTGGCTCCACGAAGCGATTGCTTGATTGGTTTTGCGCCAGGATATATATTGAGTGCATGCTCGGGGAGTTCCCTAGGAATTGCTAGCATGTCAGCTGAGCTGGGACCCACGTGAAAATTTCCCAGCTGGATTCACGGAGGAACTTGACGAGCGCTGTTTCCTATGCGGTACCAAGGTTGGAAGCCATAAGGGTTGTCTTCTTCGGGTCCATAAGGTGGATCTAGACCTCTCACGTGTCCTTTGAAGAGTTGAAGGATTGGTCGGGTGTGACCTTGTTGCGTCTGGCAGAACATTGTGATCAGTGGAGATCTTGAGCTGGGCAAACTCTGTTCCATTTCAAAGGGCTCGGATATCTTGTTGAACTCGTGGTCGCAGTTGTCTGAGCAAGCGAAACTTCCTCTTATAGTAATGTTTCATTGGGTGCTTGCATTTTCATCATTAGGTATGCGTAGTGCGGCACTGCAATGGACCATGCAAATGCAGATCGCCCAAGGATTGCATGGTACTATGATGGCTAGTACATAACCTCGAACTCAATATTCTCGCGTGTGAAGTTATCTCGTGATCCAAAGACAGCATCGGGGAAGATTTTTCCTAGGGGACTTCGACTTTTCTGGGGACTATGTCATGGAAAGAGGTGTCCGTCGGAGATAGACTGGTCGAGGATAAATTCATCGTGCGTAGTGTTTTGGCGTAGATGAGGTTGATGCTGCTTCTTGCGTCCATGAAGACTTTGCTCATGTCGAACCTGCCAATCAGGGCCTCAAATATTAGTGCCGAATGACCCGATCGTGGGCTTTGAGAGGTTGATCGGCTATGCTGAAGGTGATCTCTTGTTCGGACTAGTGGATATATTCGGGTGTGGGCAGTGGTGTCCTCACTACCAAGTTGACTTTTCGGGTGATTAGCTTTTTGATTCTCTCTGCTTCTAAATCATGTGCATTACTCCCCTGGACCTCAAGTATTCATCGTTCTGGGCCCTGTTTGTCGCGGGTTATTGTTGGAATGCCGCGACTACCAGAGGTGGCCCTGGTGGTGGTGGTGCATTGAGTTATAGGGTTGCTGGTGTGGTGATGTACGCCTGGTTTGCTTCCTTGGCCACCTTAGCGCCGTAGGCTCCTTGTAGACCCAAGAAAGTGCTGCAATCCTTCATGAGGTGATCCGAATGTTTCCATCCTTCTGAATCAATTTAGTAGTGCATGTGGCATGACCCCTCAGGCATCTGCATAGGTGATAGAGGGGCCTCTAGAGGACCTCTTGGACGGTACTGTTCGGCCAGCCAGCCTTTCCTAGCTTCATCTTAGTTGCTTTCGATATCCTCCACTATAGTTCTCATCCTTATGGTTCTCTTCACTAGCAAAGCCAGACGCAATGTGGCTTGGTCCATTGTAGTCATCGTAACTACGGGCATGCCGCTTCCAATTGTTAATGCTACACCTACCACGGTCCTCTTAGGGTGAGCTCCCTTGTTTATTGTTTACGGTGTCATCATCGTTGGCCCATTTATTGGCAATGTCCATCAACTGAGAAATCTTCTTTGGCTTTGCTCGACCCAGCTCCTCTATGAACTCTTTTCGGCGCAGGTTGTCGTTGAAGGCATCGATTTCCCTTTCGTTGGAGATGTTCTTGGATAAGTTTTTAATGATGTTCCATCATTGTATGAATGCGCGTATGGGATCCCCCGATTTTTGATTGCACTCCCACAGTTCCTCAATGATGCGGGTTTCTTGAACATGGACTTTGAGATGAACTTTTCCTACAGGTCGCTCCAACTGCTGATGTATTCCTCAGGTAGCTTCTTGAGCCAGGAGTGTGCAGCACCGTTCAGGTCCAGTTGTAGGCTCTACATTGATGTGGCCTTTGAGCCACCCTAGAGTTTTACAGTCTGGAGATAGTCACCCAACCATGCCTCTGGCTCCTAGAGGCCATCGTATTTTTATCGATCGTGGGGGAGTTCGAAGTCCTTGGGTACTGGTGTTTTGTGAACTCGATGGGTAAAGAAACTCGCGCTACAAGGTTTGTGATTATCGTTGCTCTCTTCATCTGAATACCTTTGGCTGTTGCGCTCCCCACGAGATTTGTCAACACTACATTGCATGATATTGTTCCTGGCGTCTTGGCTACGCAAGGATTGCACGAAGCGCATGTGGTGCGGTGAGCTGAATCTTCGGGTCTCTACCTGCTGGGGGGATACCCCCGGGTAGGGTCACGCCGTGGTATAAAGGCCGAGTTAGCCGTGGTTCGGCAAGGCCAAAGCAGATGCTGGCCGGGTCACCTCAAGGAAGGCCGAATCACGGGGTAATCCGGACCTGGGGGCATTCGCCTAATTGGCCATCATCCGACTTAAGCGGTAAGTCAGAAGCGTATGTCTTACCTGTATGCAGGAAAGGGGTGTGGCCGGATTAACCATCATCCGGGTCGCAACAAGCTTCTAGGAGAAGGAAGGAATCTCGCTGGTCAAAAGGAGCCCCGGTACGCACTGCCTGAGCGAAGCGAGCAAGGACAGGTCCACCGGGGCGTGGCCGACAAGCGTGACGACGCTCGTGTCAGCTGACGAGGGCGCCGCAGTGGCTCACGTAGCTAAAGCATGTGTGACGCGGGGGAAAAGCACCCCGGTCGGCTTACCACTTTGGGTGGAGGCATATTCTTAGGAATATGCCTCCACGTATGCCCTAGGCAGAAACCGAGCCTCCCCTATAAAAGGGGGGCTAGGGCTTCAGTAGAAGGGGTGGGCTGGTTTTTCTCTGTACAAATATGTTAAGGTCTAGGGTTTCAGGTGACATCTGTGGGTGAGAGTAAGAGAGCTCCTTCTTCCTCCTCTCGCCAATACAGCTCTAGGAGCACTTGTAGCCTTGGAAAGAAATCAATAAAAGTTCTTGTGTGGAGAATCACTTCACTATCCCTCCCTGGATTCCCCTAGCGTGTATTAGTTCCCACCTTTAGCCTATACATGGCATCTGCCGTGACACCACCACGACAGTTGGCGCCCACCGTGGGACTAGCGGCGCTAGCAGGGGTCAAAATCCGGACGGGAAACTTCATTGCCACCGGCGAGCGCATCGTCTCTGGGCTCGTTCAGCGCTTTGAAGCGCGGGACTTCGCCAGCGACAACGCAGGCTACTTCGGCACGCGCCCTCTCCCGTGCAATGGCATCTTCCTCAAGCTCGGCGCGCACAAGGTCTACGTCGCGGTGGACGTGTCAGGCGTTCATCCGCGCCACGTCGTCGAAGCAGGCGAACCGCCCCTCACTATGGCTCGCGGGGAGCGTATCGCTCGTTCCCCGGACCATGCTGAGGTAATGATGACAGCGCCAGGTGCAGGTGCGAGCAAGGATCCGGCGCCAGATCCGGAAGTGACGCCCAAGGCACCAAGGGAAGGTAGGGGTCCTCCGCTAGAGAGGCCGGAAAACGTGCTGAGAGAGGCAATGGATATCCTGGCGAACCCTGTAGTAGCAGCGGTAGATCCGGCTCGTGCATAGGCCGAGCTGGAAGAAACTAGGCAGAAAATACTTGAGGGCGCAAAGAAAATAGCCGCGGCCCAGCAGTCGTTGAACATGACGCTGCGTGAGTATGCTAAGGCGAACAAAGTAGATGCTGTAAAGGTTAAAGGGAGATATCTCATGAGCGAGATGAAAAGAGAAGGTGATGTTTGAATCGAGGAATCAGAAAACTGTTTGTCCGTGGGGCTGCCGAGGTATAGTACCCCGACCAAGAATCTCAGAGCGGCGGATGCAGCTGCATCCGAGTTAGAGGGACTGATGGGTGAAGGCCGGCAAAGGCAGCAAGACTGGGTTAACGAGCTGGTTCGGATTGCAAATAGGCAAAATGAGGAACTGCTCAGGGCAAACTCGGAGAGAGCTGGGACCTCCAAGATCGTCCATTCGGCGATGGGTAACCCGGAGAAATCCACTGGAGCCGCATCGTCCCCTCATGGTGGTCCAAGGAGAGAGGAGGTAGTAACCTCGGCCAGACAGAACAAATAGATTGTCCCGTATGACGCGACACGGGCAGGGAAGGAAAAAGAAGCGCAGAAAAATGATGATCGACGGAGTGTGAGCCGAGGCGAAGCTGGCCGAGGTAATCGTGACCAAGGCAATGCCGGTCAAAGGAACGCTGTCAACGGCAATGCCGGGAAGCAAAACTCAGCAGGGGCAAGACAACCGCAGCAGCGGAACATGCCGAGGCAAGAGCACAGTGCCAGCCAAGGTATACAACAGAAAGGTGTGCCGCAAGAGCAAAACCGGTATAACGACGGTGATTCGGAGATGGCAAATGCGGGATACCCGAGACCGGACTATCATGTGATAGGGTCGAGATTGGGAAGTAGGGATTTGATGCCGGACGATGCAAGGTTGAAACTGGATCGACTGTATAGGTCGGAGCAGATTGAATTTCAAGGTCCACCGGGTCCAGCATGTTTTGGACCCCGGATCATGAAAGAGCCACCAGTCCCGAACTTTCAGCTGCCCAGGGGCACCAAGACCTATGACGGCAGTACCAAGCCAGAGGATTGGCTGATAAACTATGCTACGGCTGTGAAAATTGCCACAGGCAACCTGAGATGGGCTGTACGGTATGTACCCCAGATGTTGGAAGGACCGGCAAGGGTGTGGTTGAACAATTTACCACCAGGAAGCATCAACTGCTGGATAGATTTCGAGGAGATGTTCATCAGCAGTTTTTCGAGTATGTATCAAAGGCCAAATAGGCGACATACCCTAGGTATGTGCAAACAAAGACCCAATGAGACGGACCGGGAGTTCTTGACTCGGTGGTGTACCGTGAGAAACTCATGCGAGGGCGTGATAGAATCACAGGCCATAGCATGGTTTGCACAGGGGTGCAGATATGGAAGCGAACTGTGGATGAAGTTGCAACGAAAAATGCCGGCAACGTTGGCAGAGATGATCCGGATTGCGGATTCGTATGCGTTGGGTGACCCGACCCAACCAAGGCTCGCCTCAAACGAGTCAAGCGATGAGTACTATCAGAGGGATGGATCCGGATCATCCCGGAGAAATGATTACAGAGGAAAAAGGAGAGATGATCGACCGGACCATCGGTATAGTTCGCACCAAGTGGCAGCCGTGAATCAAGATCAACCCGGAGCAGGGGTAGCCAGCGCCAGAAAACTGGAGGTCAATGGACTCCGAGGAATGATGGGAAGAAAACTTGGACACCGGAGCAAAAGAAGCAATGGCAAGAAAGGAAAGACCGCTCGAGGTATACTTACGAGTCGATGTTGGACCAGCCGTGTAAGTTTTACACGCCAAATCCGAACAACCCAGCGGGTCATACGACGAGGCAATGCGAGTGGATGCGTAAGATCGAGCAAGGTGGTTCGAGGAATGCTCAGGCACCCCGGAATGATCAGCCTCGGCAGGAGTTACCCCGGCAGCAGCTGCTCTCCGGAGCAAACACGCAACAGCTGATGTTGCCTCCCCCTCCGCCGAGGTATGATACCAATGAAAGAAGGGATGCAGTGCATCAGGTAGAAAATCAGCATCAGCCGGATCAGAGGCACCCCGGAAATGAGGGGAGAAACGAGTACAGGGAGCATCACCAGAGCTACTATGTATTTACCATAGAGGAAACTGATAGAAAAAGCTTGCAGCATAGGCATATGGAGGTGAATGCGGTAATGCCGGCAGTGACGAGGTACATGCCTTGGTCCGATCAGGAAATCACCTGGAGCATTAGGGATCATCCCAAGCTCATGCCGAGCCCTGGTTCGTATGCGTTGGTGCTGGATCCTACGTTCATTGGACCTAGCATTAACGTAAGGTTCTCAAAGGTACTGATCGACAACGGCAGTAGCATAAATATCATGTACGCGGACACGATGCGCAAGTTGGGTATCTCGGAGAACATGCTCCAGGCCACGAGGACAACTTTCCATGGCATTGTGCCCGACATTTCTTGCGAGCCCATAGGCAAGGTCCGGGTCGACGTCTTGTTCGGCACGAGGGACAATTGCCAAACTGAAAGTCTGGAGTTCGAGGTGGTGAACTTGGAAAGAGCGTATCATGCATTGCTCGGAAGGCCAGCGCTGAACAAGTTCATGGCAAGTTGTCATATCAGCTACTTGAAGATGAAGTTGCCCGGACCAACTGGAGTGATTACCATTGCTGGGGACTTCCGACGTTCGATGGAGTGTGCGTCGGCCGGATCAAACTTAACCGAGTCACTTGTGATCGCACAGGAAAAAAGAAAAATTCGAGAGGTGGCGGCATTGGCTCAATCCGCGCAGCAGTATATGCCGGCGCTGAGTAACCCGCATGGAACTGTCTCCTTCCAGGCCACGAAAGATACGAAGAAGGTTCCCGTTGATGACATGTTCCCAGAGCGCACCATAACAATTGGTGCCGGGCTAAGCGATAAATAGGAAAGCGAGCTCGTCAGCTTCCTCCGTGAGAATCGGGACATTTTTGCTTGGTCCACACAGGACTTGCAAGGTGTTCCGAGGGAGTTGGCCGAGCACTCTTTAAATGTGAGACCCGGAGCTAAGCCGGTGAAGCAACCTCTCCGCCGCTTCGCCGAAGATAGGAGGAAAGTCATTGGGGATGAGATAGCTCGGTTGCTAGCTGCAGGATTTATCATGGAGGTCCTCTACCCGGATTGGCTGTCTAATCCGGTGTTGGTAGAAAAGAAAAAGGATGATCCGAACGTGGCAGTGGTTTGGCGCATGTGTATCGATTACACGAACCTGAACAAGGCGTGTCCAAAAGATCCATTCCCGCTGCCAAGAATAGATCAGGTCATAGACTCAACTGCTGGATGTGAACTGTTGTCATTCATTGATGCTTATTCTGGTTTCTACCAGATACCTCTGAATCCGGATGATCAAACAAAGACTGCGTTTATTACCCCGTATGGGGCTTATTGCTATCGCACCATGCCATTTGGTTTACGTAATGCAGGGGCAACGTACCAGAGATGTATGCAAACGACCAAATAGGTCAAAATGTATAGGTGTACGTGGATGATGTGGTTATCAAGACCAAGGAAAGCAAAACGCTCCTTGACGATATCAGGCAACCGTTTGCGAACCTAAGAAGGTTTCGGATGAAACTTAACCCGGAAAAATGCACTTTCGGTGTCCTGGCTGGAAAATTGCTCGGTTTTCTCTTCTCCAGCCGAGGTATCGAGGTTAATCCAACTAAAATCCGGGCCATCGAGCGAATGGAACTGCCGAAGTGTCTTAACGATGTCCAGAAGTTCACAGGTTGCCTGGCCTCGTTAAGTCGGTTTGTATGTCGGTTGGGAGAGAAAGCTTTACCTCTGTACCAACTCATGAAGAAATCGGATAAGTTCATTTGGACACCGCAGGCTGATGAAGCCTTTACCCACCTAAAGAAAATGTTAGCCACGGCACCAGTGCTAGCCTCACCACTATCAAAGGAGCCAATGTTGCTCTATATAGCCGCAACCAACCGGGTTGTAAGTGCAGTGATAGTGGTGGAGCGCGATGAGGAAGGTAAGTCAGTGCAAAGGCTAGTGTATTATTTGAGTGAAGTGTTGTCAACCTCAAAGCAGAACTACCCACATTATCAAAAAGTGGCGTATGGCGTGTACATGGCCGCCAAGAAATTGAAGCACTACTTTGAGGAGCATCCCATCCGGGTCATATGTGAGGCCCCTATATCCGAGATAATGAGTAATAAGGATGCAAGCGGCAGAATGGCAAAATGGGCAATTGAGCTAGCTCCTTATGCTCCGCGATATGACCAGAGAGAAGCCATCAAGTCTCAGGCTGTGGCGGACTTTTTCGTGGACTAGGCCGAGGTACATTACGAACCACCACTTCCGGATCCGAACTATTGGCGGATGCACTTTGACGGATCAAAAACCAAAACCGGGCTAGGAGCCGGAGTTGTACTCACGTCACCAAAGAAGGACCAGTTGAAATATGTGCTGCAGATCCACTTCACCGCATCAAACAATGTCACAGAGTATGAAGCACTTGTGCATGGGCTCAAGGTAGCAAAAGAAATTGGTATACGTCGGATTATATGCTTTGGCGACTCGGATTTAGTGGTGCAGCAAGTGTCCGGAGTGTGGGACGCCCTTGATCCAAACATGGCACTATATAGATTTCATGTGCAGAAGATTTCTGGTTACTTTGAGGGATGCGAATTTCATCATGTACCCCGGGTGGAAAATGAGGCTGCCAACATGCTGTCGAAGCTCGGGTCAACCAGACAAGCAATTCCACCGGGTGTAGCATTAGAGCACCTCAAGAAACCATCCATCAGGCCATCCCCGGAGTCCGAGTCAATCTACGTCCCGGAGGACACAGAGTCCGGAGCTGTGCCCATGGACATTGACACGGGAAGTGGTGCACAAAACCCGGGGACTCCTTTGGCAAACCCGGGGACTGCTTCGCAAGACCCGGGGATTGCTCAGCGTGGTCCGGTTGAAGTTATGCCGGTGGATCAGATGGAGATAGACGAGGACGTGTTCCCCGTGCGGCCAATTCCGGCTTGGGCACTGCCTATATTTCAATTCCTGAAAGATGGAACGTTACCCACTGAGGAGGTGCTGTCGAGGCAAACACAGAGGAGGGCAAAGGCCTACACGATCATCAATTCCGAGTTATACAAAAGAAGTGTGACCAATGTCCTCCAGCGGTGTGTTGACCCGGAAGAAGGGCTTGAAATCGTTCGAGATATACATCAGGGGGAATGCGGGCATCACGCCTCATCCCGAGCCTTGGTAGCAAAAGCTTTTCGACACGGATTCTACTGGCCAAATGCCTTAGAGCAAGCAGAAGATCTGGTGAGAAAATGTAATGGTTGTCAGAGGTACGCTACAAAGACACATATGCCAATGTCGGAACTCAAGACCATCCCAATCACTTGGCCATTTGCCGTATGGTGCTTGGATATGGTGGGCCCGTTCAAACCAGCAAGAGGAAACATGACTCACATTCTAGTAATGGTGGACAAGTTTACGAAGTGGATCAAGGTAAAGCCTATAGGAAAATGTGATGGAGCTACGGCTGTAACGTTTCTCAAAGATATCATCTTGAGGTAAGGTTATCCACACAGTATCATAACTGATAATGGCACAAATTTCACGGAAGGAGCATTTGCTCGTTTCTGCCGGGATAAGAGGATCCGGCTTGACGTAGCTTCGGTAGCCCACCCCGCATCGAACGGGCAAGTGGAGAGATCCAACGGATTAGTATTATCCGGGATAAAACCCCGGCTCATTGAGCCGCTGCAAGGATCAGCGGGGTGCTGGATAGAAGAACTACCAGCGGTACTGTGGAGTTTAAGAACAACTCCGAATCGATCAACAGGCTATACACCGTTTTTTCTGGTATATGGGGCAGAAGCTGTATTACCAGCCGACATAGAGCATGATTCGCCTAGGGTCACCCAATACACAGAAGCCGAAGTGCAGGAAGCCCAGCAAAATGATGTTGATCTGCTGGAAGAAGCAAGAGAACTGGCACTGTCCAGATCCGCCATATATCAGCAAAATCTCCGACGCTATCATAGCCGGAAAGTGTGCCCCCGGGTCTTCCGGGAAGGCGATCTGGTGCTCCGGTTGGTACAACGTACTGCTGGAATGCATAAATTATCCCCCCCATGGGAAGGGCCGTTCATCGTGAGCAAAGCATTGCACAATGATTCTTACTATCTTATAGATGCAAAGCCACAGGAAAAGAACAAGGCGGACAGGTCCGGTGAGGAATCAAAGCGACCATGGAACATAGCTCTACTTCGGCCTTTCTACACCTAGCTAAGAAGTGAATGTATCCAGGTTATCTCATATGTCGGTATGTATGTCGGCAATGAGCTTATCAATGAAATGTGGGCACCTCGAGCAGTAACTCGGGGACTGCCTTAATAATATTTGATGTCTTTTGTTATTTGTGCGTCGGTTGGAATAGGTTATTCTACTTAGCTCGGATTAGTAGTGTGTGAGCACCAAAAACCCAACTCTTCGACTTGCTGTTGTCCAACAAGAATTGGCTTCATGGCAAGCAAGAGAACAAGTTTGGAATTGCGTAGCACATGAAAAACGACTAAGGAAAAGAATTTATTCGAGCCAACGTTTGTTTTCCGGACTAATCCTGTATTTATTTTCAAGTCATTATGCAGTTTTATTTTTGAGCTAAGTCTAAAAGTTTCCCAGTATTGTTAAGACAATTTTTCAAGCTCGGATTCGTTAGTTGTAAAACCGAATCAAGGTAGACACGATCCGAGCCAAAAGATTGAACGAACAAGAAAAAGAAACTCGGGGACTACGCCCAAGTTAATCCGGCATAAGTACTTAGTAGCAAAATATCACATGTATTTGGAATACAATTCCACCCGGCATACCGGGGATCTCATGAATTTTCAAGTGTTTTTACTTAGGAGCAGCAGGAGGAAGTTCGGCATCATCGCCGCCCTCTTCGATGTCCGAGGCAGTGTCCTCCTCGTCTTCCCCTGAGTCATCTTCAATGTTCTCAACTTCCTCTTCACCTGCGGCTTCCAGGAAGCTCGGACCATCAGTCCATTCATGAATGGGGGCATATTCAACGAGGCTGTGGGCGCAAGCCTGGCGCCGAGCTACCCACTCCGGGTCATCTATCCATTTGGACCCGGTGCACAGGCGTGTGAGGAGGCTGAGATCTATCTTCTCGTACCACGTCAAAATATGGTGAAGGACAGTATCGGCAGCAGCGCGCCCAGCGGATTCTCGCCAGAGGTCGAGCTGGGTCTCAATTTCTGAAAGCCTTTCAGCGAGCTGCGTAACTTTCTCCGGAGCATCATCGGCGGGCCAGAAGGCGTTGAAGACCCGGACTGAAACGTCGAGGAGGTCTCTGCCGTAGTTCTTGATAATTTCCACGCGAGATGACAGGCTGACCAACAGGTCCTCCATGTCAAAGGGAATGCTCTCACCCTCAGCAGCGACTGGAGTACCCCTTTCTCGGCGAAAATTGGTGACAGCAACACTTGCAATGGCAGTACCCTCTGGAAAGTGGCCTGGGAAACAAGGAAAAGGACAAAGTTGAGAAAACAAGACATATGAAGTAACCCGGAGAAATAAGGCGGATAAAGGAAAAGAAGTTACGTGAGATGTGACTGTGAATCCGGGTCAACTCCTTGATGCAAGCATCACGCCTTTTCCGAAGCTACTCGAGCTCAGCATTTGCCGACTCAAGTTTGACCTCGGCTTCCTGAAGAAGCTCACGGTCCTTAGCATTTTGGAGCTTGAGGCGCTCGGGTTCTTCGATGTAGTCCTGGCCAGCCTTTTTTAGCTCGGTTTGGTGCTGCGCCTTCATCTTAGCCATTTCAGCTTTGAGCTTGGCTATCTCGTCATCTTTGGTCCGGAGGAGGGCGAGCTCATCATCTTTCTTCTTCAGCTCGGCTTGATGCTGTCCGGCTTGTTCGAGAAAATGTAGCATCATGTCAGGCACATGCACACTTTCTTCAAGCAATGCTGAAACCGTGTGTTGGCCCGGCAGAGCCGAGGTATGAATGTTTGCCGAGCCAAGGAGGTAAGATGATGAAAAGCGCAGTAAAAACAGCAAGAAGGACGTACCCTTGATCTACTCCAAGTTCTTTCGCATTATTTTGTTTTCAGCTTGCACCCGAGCTGCAGAAACCGAACAATCAGATTAGTTCGGCAAGCGAAGTGGAAGAAAAATGAGGAAAGGAATGAGAAAGAAATTTACCCCTTTTCTCGTACTCCGCGATGAGTGCAGCCTGTTTCGTGCGAAGATTTTTGTGCGTATCCAACAAGCGCTGGAATTCAGCACTTCGGCGGTTGGTGGTCACGTAAAAGAGATACAGAAACTTAAGTTAGCCTTGTGCATGTTCGAGGTGTACTAAAATCCGGGCCAAGGGGAACTTAACCCGGCTCTAGGTGTGTGCATATTCGAAGTGTACTAAAATCCGGGCCAAGTGGAACTTAACCCGGCTCTAGGTGTGTGCATATTCGAAGTGTACTAAAATCCGGGCCAAGTGGAACTTAACCCGGCTCTAGGTGTGTGCATGTTCGAAGTGTACTAAAATCCAGGCCAAGTGGAACTTAACCCGGCTCTAGGTGTGTGCATATTCGAAGTGTACTAAAATCCGAGCCAAGTGGAACTTAACTCGGCTCTAGGTGTGTGCATATTCGAAGTGTACTAAAATCCGGGCCAAGTGGAACTTAACCCGGCTCTAGGTGTGTGCATGTTCGAAGTGTACTAAAATTCGGGCCAAGTGGAACTTAACCCGGCTCTAGGTGTGTGCATATTCGAAGTGTACTAAAATCCGGGCCAAGTGGAACTTAACCCGGCTCTAGGTGTGTGCATATTCGAAGTGTACTAAAATCCGGGCCAAGTGGAACTTAACCCGGCTCTAGGTGTGTGCATGTTCGAAGTGTACTAAAATCCGGGCCAAGTGGAACTTAACCCGGCTCTAGGTGTGTGCATTTTAGAGGTTATCATGGAGCTACGTTAGTTCTATAAAAGAGCATTCGGCCGAGTAACAAGTTACTCCCCCAGAGGCTCGGGGACTAATGGTTATTATCTACAATTTGCAAAGGAGAAACGACGTACCTCCATCATTCGTCCAGCGAGGTTAATGGCTTTGGCCGCGGTATTCACCTGATCAGATTCGTGAATTACCTCGGCCTTGTTCCAGTTCATGACGAACTCCATCAGGCTCGGGGGGTACCGTTCACCTGTGGGCATATGAGGCGTCACCAAACCCTTAGCATGTGCTTCCTTCCTCTCCATCAAGGCAAGGGCGGGGCTGGTGTGCAGAACCAACTGCTGGGCTTCGGTTGGCTCGGCAGGCGTGTCCTTTTCCGCTGATGCCTTCTTGGGGAGCATGGACTCAAGGGTGCGTTGCCCAGGCTCGGCAGCACTAGGCTTGGCAGCGTCTTGAATCTTCTTGCCCTTGGCCTGCTGGGAAGAAGAAGCCGTGGCGGCAGCTTTTCCCTGCCGGGGTTGAGAGGACTCGGCAAATGCAGAGGAACTGGGCGCTGGTACTCTCGTTGCTGGACTTGGTGCCGGCGCTGATGTTTTCGCTGCCGGAGTTGGTGCTGCTGCCGAGGTTGGAGTTGGTGCTGGTTTGGCTGCGGGTATTGGAATAGATGTTGAAGTCAAGGTAGCATTAGTGGCTGCTGGTTGTGGCGTTGCCGAGGTAGCCGTTGTTTTGGCTGGGCTAGTTCCCCCCGCCCCAGGATGACCCGGAGCGGCCGCAGAGCTCTTCGGAATAGGGCTCAGTGGACGTGACTCATCGTCACGACGGGGTGAAGGGCTGGCCCGGAGAGGTGATGAGATACTGGATCCACTTTGAGGGACCTCCACCGGGGCCCTGTGAAATCAAGTAACGTCAGAAGAAAAATTACGACGAAGGGAGAGCGAGTTACAGAAGAAAGAAGGACTTACGCATCCAAGGTTTCGGCTGCTCTAGGTTTCCGAGCCCTTCGTGTTGGGGCCTTCTTCCGCCTTTTAACGGGCTGGGAAGGTCCGGAGGAAGAGCTTGTGGAAGCCGCGCGCTTTTTCTTCGGCGCCACCAGAACTGGCTCGTCCGTGGCGAGGGGAGGATCCTCGTGGATATGACCACCGGAGTGAGCTGATGGCGGAAAAGCAAAAGAAAGGGGGACAGCCTCAAACGGTTCAATTATCTCGATATCCGAGTAATCTTCATCATCGGGCCAATCTCTAGCAGAAGAGAAGTTACCCGTAGGTCGTTTCGTGGCGTCGGTCATGGGGAGAAACATCTCTTGGTCTGGCTCCTCCTCGTCCGAAGTCACCCGGTCCGGTGCCCACTTAAGGGTCGGATCGGTACCGTCCTCGAGCGTCTGCTGAAGGAATAGCTGAGGAAAAGAGTAAACAAACGAGTCAAAGATGCAACAATAACAGACAAGTGATTAGTCCGGATTAAGTTTGCAACATGAAACTTACCATGGGAGGAAGCCGGTCACGGCAGAAATGCTCAATCCCCCAAGTCCAGTCAGAGGAGAAGTCGTTATGAGTGGTGAAGAGAGCCTTAACCCGGCGAAAGATCTCCGTGTTGTTCAGTTCGAAAGATGAAGTCCGGTTGGGATCGCGGCCATAGCTCATATGGCACACCTTGTGGGTGCGCTTCTGGAGAGGGGAGATTCGGTTGCGCATGAAAGTGATCATTGCATCCTCGTTGCGCAACCCGAGCTCCTTCAGCTCCGCGAACCTTTTGTTCACTTGGTTGGCCAGGGCCGTAGGTTTCCTCGGAACGGCGTCCCACAGATCCGTGTTCGGCGGACCCGGGGTGTAGGGGAGCAACCGGATCAAGTCTTCGGGGCCCGTGTTCCGGACGTAAAAGAACGTCCGGGCCCAACCTTTGCAGGATTCTAGCCCTGTGACCCGGGGAAAACAGAGAACCTCCGGGGTGAGATGGAGGCCGCTCCGAACTGAGTAAGCCGCTTGTCCTCCGGATCAGTGTGGATGTCGGGAATGACGTTGCGGCGAAGGGCAAAAAACCGGATCCACAGCTCCTTCGTGGGCCATAATCCGGCGTAGCCTTCGATCATAGAAGCGAAGGCAGAGAGAAGTAATGGCATTGGCTGGAAGATGGTGCGGCTGGAGATGATAGGTACTGAGCCAATCATGGAAGAAATCGCTCACCGGGAGTCCGAAGCCCCGTTGAAAGTGAGACAGGAACACAACGAACTCCCTGGGATTGGGTGAAGGAGCTAGCTCGGCGGAGGCGAGGCAAGAGGCGACGCCGGCGGGGATGCATCTGGTCCGGTAGAGCCAGTCCAGATCGTCCTGGCAGACCCAGGAGCCGGACCAGGCGTCGCGGTCCGCAGCAGCGGCGTCCTCCTCCATCCCTTGCTCAGCAATGGCAAGCTCTTCTTCCGCCATCTGCTCCTCGAAGCCCTCGCTGGCGCTAGAGGCGGCGGGGGACAGTGGCTTGGATTGACGAGGACCCATAGCGGGAGATTGGCGTCGCAGTGACGGTGACGCAGAGGTGCAATGGAGAAGTGCGGCGGCGACGCTGCTTTTTGGCAGTGCTGGCGGTGGCGCGGTCGCGAGGAAGACGAAGTGGAATAGCAGTGGGCAGAGGGGTGCGGAGGCGGAAAAATCCTAAGGGACGCACCCCTCCGCTATTTAACCACCCCCATCAGGGGTGAGTGGGATCGCACCCTGGGGACCGGCCACACGCTGTGGCCGTGTATTACCCATTCGGACCAATTAGTCAGGAGCCACACAGAAGGCCACAGGGTGGAGAGAGTCCTGTGATGTGACGCGTTGATGCGGTAGACGAGGAGGCAGGCGTGACGTGACCTGCGCACAGTGATAACTGACAGTTACTATACTGTCCCTTAAAATAAGACAACATAATGATTACCCTTCACATGGGCTAGCGTACGAGAGCAGGAAGTAAGACCCGGATAGAGCTGTGGTAACCCGGTCGGCGAGTGAAAACTTGCAATGTGCGAAGGGAAAGTAAATCCAAGCCGCCCGAGGTACAGAGGTAACTCGGCAAACAACGATAGGGGCACAAAAAGGAACCTGGTGTGGCCTTAGCGGCCAGGGCGGCTAAGCCCGCACCAGCTTCGGGGACTAATGTTGGGGGATACCCCCGGGTAGGGTCACGCCGTGGTATAAAGGCCGAGTTAGCCGTGGTTCAGCAAGGCCAAAGCAGATGCTGGCCGGATCACCTCAAGGCAGGCCGAATCACGGGGTAATCCGGACTTGGGGGCGTTCGCCTAACTGGCCCTCATCCAACTTAAGTGGTAAGTTGGAAGCGTATGTCTTACTTGTATGCAGGAAAGGGGTGTGGCCGGATTAACCATCATCCGGGTCGCAACAAGCTTCTAGGAGAAGGAAGGAATCTCGCTGGTCAAAAGGAGCCCCGGTACGCACTGCCTGAGCAAAGCGAGCAAGGACAGGACCACTAGGGTGTCGCCGACAAGCGTGACGACGCCCGTGTCAGCTGACGAGGGCGCCGCAGTGGCTCACGTAGCTAAAGCATGTGTGACGCAGGGGAAAAGCACCCTGGTCGGCTTACCACTTTGGGTGGAGGCATATTCTTAGGAATATGCCTCAACATATGCCCTAGGCAGAAACCGAGCCTCCCCTATAAAAGGGGGGCTAGGCCTTCAGTAGAAGGGGTGGGCTGGTTTTTCTCTGTACAAATCTGTTAAGGTCTAGGGTTTCAGGTGACATCTGTGGGTGAGAGTAAGAGAGCTCCTTCTTCCTCCTCTCGCCAATACAGCTCTAGGAACACTTGTAGCCTTGGAAAGAAATCAATACAAGTTCTTGCGTGGAGAATCACTTCACTATCCCTCCCTGGATTCCCCTAGCGTGTATTAGTTCCCACCTTTAGCCTATACATGGCATCTGCCGTGACACCACCACGACACTACCACCTTGCCGAGGGCTGTTGCGATAGCGTGGTGATCTATTGGGTTACAGAATAATCTCTTCATCCCCTTGTGCGAGCGATGCTCCAACCATGTCGTGGCCCATGAGAGCGGAGCGGTGGATAGCTGCCCGCGGATCATCGGCTACTGGTTGGGTGGTGAGGAGGTACGTTTGTGCTATGATAATTGCTGATTGAGGTGTCTTCACCTTGATATTTCCCGTGGAATCCATGAACATAAAGGATAAATCTAGATATCGGGTTACCTTGCACTTTTCGTTTTTGGAGATGTTCTGCAGCTACGAGCCTGCTTACGCTGATGGTTGGCCCATGGTGCGCGCACGACCTATCGTATGACGACACGGGGTACACGATGCGCACAACACCTGTTCGTGCTCGGGAATATTTGGCCCTAGCCCGCAGTGAGACCCACCTAACGTTATAGCATGGCTCTATTGGGATGTCACTGCATGTCCTTTTGAGCGTCCGTCCTATTGATGAAAAGAATCGAGACGACGTGGATAGCAGTTTAAGCCAAAACAACCTAGCTCTATTATTTACTCTTATGATAATGATGAGAGGATGGTTTTCATTAAATAATTCTTGCAGTAACTTCAAAATTTATTTAAATTCCTTTATTACTTTTAAGTATCTTTAATTATTTAATGCTTTATTTAATAGTTTTTTATTTCTGAAAAATTCCTACATAGAAAATATTTTCAAAAATATCTGAGAAAATTTCCAAGTCATTTTTCCTATGCAATGGAGCCACCATTCCAAAGGTGGACTATAGTGGGGGTCCAAGGACCCAAATAGACATGGTGGCATGGCCTAGAAGGGTGGCCACGCCACCTGTCCTCGTTTGGCCCATAGGGGAGATAGGTGGAGGGAAAGTGTCCATGTTCGGATTCTCCACTCAAAACTCAACTAGGTATGCCTCAAACTTTTCTCGTGCACCCTTGCTACTCGAACTTTGATCTCCAAATTTGAGCACTCTTGTTCAAATCCCTTTGGTGGAATTGCTTCTTGGAATGTGACTCATCCACTCATCCAATTTATTTTCAAGTTGGTGCTTTCTATAATGAGGAAATATCTACTTGGTGTCATATATTGTGCATGAAAATGTTGGAGATATGCCCTCAGGCAAATAATAATATGTGTTTATTATCATATCTCGTCAGTTCATAGGTTTTATGCCATGCTTGCGGTGACCCAGCATACCACTGCATGTGTAGTACACTATAGTCGTTGACATGATATCCACAGAACACCGTTCCGTAAATATCACATCCCTCAGAGTGGTACAACAGAAACATTGTGGGTCCAAATTACAAACATACACACTTTATTATTATTACAATACCAGAAGTTCGAGACTCCAAGAGATTCAAACTTACAAACCAAATAACTTATTTCATAAGTTCAGTGGAATAACGACAAAACACAACGGTAATAAAGACGTGAGCTCAACACCTTATTCTATAGGGTTCGTGATGCTCGGCTGCACCTAGGTAACAATATTACGACCTCACAACTACTCTGACTCGTTGTCTTCAGCTCCATAGTGTATCCCGTAGTCCACCCCTTCGATTCCACCGGACAGGTCTAGCTCTTCATAGTAGACGTTGTTCTGGACCTCCGCAGCATACACCTGGTCAGTCTCCTGGCCCTCAAAGTCTAGCAAGGGGTTCAAAGGAAAGGGTGAGTAAAAGCGTTACCCAGCAAGTTCACTATCTGCAAGGTGGTAAGTTTGATGCTCTAACCACCACCTTGGACTATAAGTCGTTGGTACTATGCAGTTTTGGTAAACATTTCTTTAAAGATTGATTTTATTATCAAAAACTATGCCCATCAGCCTTCACAGGCTGACCAGAACTTAATGGAGTTCCTTTCCTACCATGTTCGTAGCTCCTTGCCAGAACAGGAAGTAACATGTCACAATTCTTACACTCTACAGAGGTGCGTTGCTTTACCCATAAGAGATCAACTCCTTATTGCAGAACCGGACGTACTTTCCCGTCCACAATTCCTTGATGTGCGGCCCAGTAGGTGATCCAAGCCAATCACTGCCCGTCTCCGTGACCCTGCATGAAGACACGGTCCTTCAAGACATGCCCCACCTCTGTCAAACCCCCCATATAGGACTGGCTATAACTCTGGTAGGCACCTGAAGACTCTATGAGACGGTTATGCCCTGGCAAGCTCCCTTAAAGGACCAACTAAACCACTGACAGCCTCTCAAGATAATCTAGACACCAAAATCATGGGAAACTAAGGGGTTCCACCCATGTTCTAGGTTTCTCCACGAGAAATCCTCAGCCTCATGATTAGGTCATTCGTCCATGCGAAAGGAAGAAGATCCACCGACTTCCCTGTCTCATCCAAATCTTATGGTTAACGCGTAATATACGGTGCTAGAATCACTAATGTCATGGGTCATTAAGTCATATCTGTTCTGTAACTGAAATCTTAGATTCCACTGCAATTCTTAATATTTATCATCACTTAGGATGATAATAGCATTTCATTTGTTTGGGAAAATACTTATTTTCTGTCTTCTTTAGAACATAGGTGATAACACACAATTTTCAAATACTTTCATAAAGACTCTTTAAAGGACATGAGCAAGTGATGAACTTGCCTTGTGACTGCAAGGTAGTGAAGTCGGATACTTCGACCTGACCTTGAGCTCCGGTTTCTACAAAAAACCATTATTGGCTGGTAAGGAAAATATTTGAAGAAGCAATATGCAATACATAGTAATGCCATACAATGATTTATTTTATTTCTTCTTTGCGTGTTTTACCCACCTTGTAAAGGTTTTAAGTTTCTCTTAATTAATAAAAGAAAAGCATTATTTAATAAATCATTCAATTCATATAATTTTGATATTTAGCATTATTATAAAAACTAATATTATTCTAAGAGTTTAAAAAATGAATTTGTTTAATTTTTAACTCTTTTAAATGTTAACCTAAAATTCCTTTAAGGAAATAAGACTTTATTTTTATCACACTTGATTTACATTTCAAAAATACAAACTAGTAGTATTTTTCTATAATAATAGATCTTAGAAATGAGTTTTATTCAATTTTAAGTTATTTGTATACTTTTATAAAATTCCAAAAGGAACATATACAATTTTAATAATAGATCTATATTTAATTACTTATAATTACTATCTATTATTTTTATTGGATAGAGGATATTTTTGTGATTTCATAAATATATTATTTGTATTTTTAGGATTTTTTTCTAGAGCCTAATTTATCTGAGGGATATATTTGTAATTAGGCATTTTACACAAGTCCTTCTTTTAAAACACGGGCCTGGCCCACTGGGCTGGCCCGGCCCGACCCGACCCGCTTGGGCTGGACAAACGCCCTAGGTAGTACTGGGCTACCTACACCCGGCCCAGTACCACACACTCGCTCGCTCTCCTCTCTCTTGTCTCTCACGTGACACCCTCTCTAGACGTTCGATGTCACCGCCGTCGCGTTTGATTTTGGCCGCCCTAGGCCGCCGTGTCTGCTGCCGTGGTGCAAGACGACATGGATGATGTCGCTACTCGATGATATCCCGCTCGATTTTGCGTTGGCGCTATCCGCTGGACGCGCTGACCCCTACCTCGTGGCTAGGGTTTGGGGTCCTCTGCGCTCTAGGCTTCCTCAATGGCATTGTGGTGCTCGTGGCGCCGCTCTTTCATGGCCCCCACTGCCGTGTGCAGGCGTGGGTTGCAGCACCCCCCCTCGGGGTGCTCCCCGTGCCACCACCTCTCTGTCGCCGACCTCCTCTATACTTCCTCTTCGATAACCTTATGAGGACCTCGAGTAAGTTCCCTATTCTCTTCTATGTGCTCTACCTTGCCTCTATTCTATGACATGTGGTCACTTGCGATGGATTCCCCCATTTAGGGTTCATCCCTAAATTCCTAGGGTCCATTCCCCCTATAATGGTGATTTAACATAACTCTAGGGTTAATCTTGCCTATGCTAATCCTTTGATGTTGATCTACTATTAGTGTAGTGTCTATCTCTGTTGAGCATGTTTGTTACTCTGTTCTCTATCAAAGAACACTCTGCTGATCATGCTTTTGTTACCCTATTCTCTGTTATAGAACTCTCTGTAAAAACATTCTTAGCTTAATGTGGATGCCCAAGTTGTTGTGGCTGTGGATTTACTCCTATGGAGTTGAGTTGAGATGCTCTCTGTACTGATGCTTGGTTAATTGTTTACTTGTGAAGTACAGATATGTTCAGTCTCAGGATTTAATCATGTTACTGTGTAAATCTAATGCTAGTCTCTGCTCTGTGATTAATAAGAAGATGATTTATAAAGATATGATTCCCATATGCTTGTAGGAAAGTGATTAAACTGAGTGGTTTATGTACAGTGTGGCCTAGTGATAGACACTGTTGATCTTTATGATCCTTTCTAAAATATAGTGTATATTTATGATTCCTAAATCATTTAGGAAGATGATTATCTTTGTTGAAGAGGATATGCTTGAGCTTGTACTCAAGCAAATATGAACTTGCTAGGTATAGAGGTGCTACCCTTCTGGGAATGTGCCCTGTACCAGCAGCTGTGATGTGTATCTATCTAGATAAAAATAGATCATAGGGTTAGTGATGTTGGTCTGAGACCCTGCCTGTGTAAGAACACATGTTTTATCTGGATATTTATTATCTGCTGTCCAATATGTCCACTATCATCTGTTTGCAAGGAAATGAATGTGTAAGATGGAAAATGATTAGATCTAAATGTTGGGATATACCCTGATAGCCTTGCCTAGATGTTGCCTTTTACTTCTGGCTTGTAGTAGCCCTGGATTTGTTTTGGCTTCCTCATGGCCTTATCTTGCTCTTCCTGGTGTTGTTGCTCCTGTGTGGCCTTGTTGTCCACCTAGTACCTCCCCCCTCCTCAAGTCACTATCTTTGCTGGTGATTTCCTGGGTTTTTTGTGGTGGAAAGTGACTTGATCTAGTGATATGGTTTCAAGATCTGGTGCTGTTCTTGGTTGTGCTGGTGACAAATTGTGGATGGGCTCTCTCTCTGCGAAGTGGATAGCAAAGCTTGCTTTGCTCTACGTTGTTGTGATTTAAACTGCCCCTTTGCTCTCTGTTGCTGACACCTCAATGCATGCATTTAGGTGTGTGAGCTGCTTCACTATTTGCTTTGGTTGTGGATGAGATCAAGTAAATATGGTTTAAACTCCCCATCCTTTTACTGTTACTTATCCTGGTGAAACTTACCACTTTTCTACTTGGCCTATAATGTGGCACTGGAGCTATTTGCTAAAAAGAACAGATACTACACTTTGGTGAAACTTGCCCCTATCAATTACTCTATGATGTAATATGAACAGTGCACTTGACTGTTCACCATTGAGAGTAAAACTAATCAACTAACATTTTACTTCTTTTTGAGTGGTTTACCTTATTTTGCAGGAACAAGGTCTGGATGATCAAGATGTAGTATAAGAGTATATTTAGTATAGATTCTTATTGTAATCTCCTTTTATTCTTTTTGTAAAGAATCTTGTAACAATACTTCCATGATTTAATAAAGATTTATTTATTTGGACTCTATTCCTTGTAATATTCTGTCTTTGTGTACATATCTCCATTTGTAATATAGTTATGGAATAAAGATAAGAAATAAGTATTCGTTTCTTATTTGAATTTCCTTGTCTTAATTTCATATTATTGTTTAATATATATCTATAATATAATCCAACAATGTTAATACTTTATTTTGGAAGTCCACTTTATGCTTCTAACTTCTAATTTTCAAATTTCTATTTCAAATGATTTAAATTTCAAATTTGAATTCGAAATATTTCCCCCAAAAAACACAACAATGCCTCAAGGTCATGTCAAAATTTATAGCAATCACTTCAGAGAGATATTCCTACCTCTGGTTAGTGAAAGAAACTCTAATCTCTTTAGGTTTTTATTTGGCGAAAAAATTTACCCCGATTTTACAGATGATTGCATGCATATGCACAGATTCCTACTTCTACCCTTCGTTGGTTCATAAATGCTAGGGTGTTAAAGACTTCCCCCCTTAAATTAAACTTCATCCCAAAGTTTGCTATTGTATACCTGAATAGTTCTAGATATTCTTATTTTAAGTCATCCACTTTCTCCCATGTGGCTTCTCTCTCTGGTTGATGTTCCCATTGTACTTTGCGGTATTTGATTTCCCTGTTTCTCAACCTTTTCTTGTTCTCTTCCAGAATTTTACAGGGTTTCTCAACAAAAGTCAAATCTGCCTGTAACTCAATTTCTTGATGTGTAATTTCATCATCGGGAACTTTAAGACAGTTCTGTAGTTGCAACACATGGAAAACATTATGAACTTGAGCCAATCTTTTTGGTAACTCAAGAGCATAAGCTATTGTTCTGTTCTGACTCAGTATCTTAAATGGCCCGATATATCTTGGACTTAGTTTTCCTTTGACTCCAAAATCTCTTAACTCCCTTCATTGGACTTACTTTGAGATATACCATATACCCCACTTCTGGATGCCACGATCTTCGACTTTGACCAGCATAACTCTTCTGTCGACTTTGCGCTATCTTCAACCGATCCCTAATAATATCGATAATATCTTGCTTCTCCTTGATATAGTCTAGTGCTAATTCCTTGCTACTTCCAGGATCATACCAACATATTGGTGATCTACATCTTCTACCATAAAGTACTTCATATGGTGCTGCTTTCAGACTACTTTGATAGCTATTGTTGTAAGAAAATTCTGCCAACGGTAGATGATCTTCCCACGAACCTCCAAAATCTAGTGCACAAGCTCTAAGCATGTCCTCAAAGATTTGATTGGTTCTTTCCGTATGGCCTCCAGTTTCTGGATGATAGGCTGTGGTAAAATCCAAGTTTGAGCCAAGTGCTTCATGTAATTGTTTCCAAAATGCTGAAGTAAACACAGATCCTCTATTTGATACAATCTTCTTGGGTATTCTGTGCTTACTTACTATCTCCTTGACATAGATATCTACTAACTTTTCAACTTTATCTTTTTGATTTACCGGGATAAAATCTTCGTGAATCTATCCACAATCACACATATCATATCCTTCCGCTTCGCTGTCATGGGTAATCCTGTGATAAAATCCATACCAATTTCTTCCCATTTCCATTGCGGAATTTCTAAAGGTTGTAATGGTCCTTTTGGACTTTGATGTTCTGCTTTTACCCTTTCACAGGTATGGCATTCAGATACATACTTTGCAAGATCCCATTTCATGTTATTCCACCAGAATAATTCCTTAATATGCATGTATCGTACTCCCTGGATGAATTGAATATGGTGTCTCATGTGCCTCCCAGAGTATCACCTCTCTGATCTCCTGTACATCTGGTACACAAAGAGGTTTTGGAACCATAAAGACCCATAATCTCCTAGATGCAAAACAGATTTTTGTCCTTCGGAAATACTTCTGGTTTCTTCAGCAATAAAGGGATCATCAAGTTGATGTTGATAGATCTCCTGACGAAGATCACTGCTTTGATCTTCTACAGCACTCATGGTAGCTAAACCTACACGAAATTCTATTAGCATTATTTCTATTCCAAGTATATTCATGTTTTTATCTACCTTCCGAATTAAACTTGTTATGTGAAAATTAGTGATTAAAGCTCTCACAAACTTGATGGCACACTTTACTTTCTTGCACTTAATAAACTTGAACCATTGTGCCCATCTATGTTGCGTATATGCTTGCGCTTTGTAAGTTGTGAATTATACCATGGGGAACGCTTTCAACATTGCACTTTATTTAGTTGATATCATGTTCTTTTGCTTATGGATCCCAACAATGTGAAATAAACGGGGAGCTTGTAAGCTCATGGAGTTTGTATATGTGTTAGAGAAACGCCTAGGTGGCTAGCCCAACCCATGCCTAATCATGGTGGAAACTTGCAGCATAATCGTAGTGAGCAATCTGTGAAGCATCCTTAATAAAAAATAAAAAACCTTATGCAAACAGCAAATAAAAGGATCGCTGAGATGATCATTGTCTGTTTCCTTGTCATTTTTATATGGAAAAGTGATACTTTGCTAACATATCCATAATTTTTGATGTTACATGCTTGGTTTTATCTACTTTCTTATGTTTTGTCCACACTTTGGAGTACTTTTCATATGATTTCTTGGACTAACCTATTAACAAGAGCCACAGTGCCAGTTGCCTATTTTCTGCTGTTTTTGGTTCCAGAAAGTCAGAAAATGAATACTCTCGGAATTGGACCGGACAAAAGGCAAAGTCGTTATTTTCCCGGACGATTCACGCAGCTAGAAGGAGAGACGAAGGGGGGCCACAGGGTGGCCAAACCACCCCTAGGCGCGGGTCCCCCTGACCGTGCTAGGGCATGGTGTGCCCCCCCCCTAGCCGCCCACCGACCTTGTCTCTTCGCCTATAAGATGTCTCCTGATGCAAAAACCCTAAATCGTCAATCAGAAATCCACGAAAAGTTCCGCAGCACCGCCGCCATCGAAGGGGTGATTCGGGGGACAAAAAGTCTCTGTTCCAGCACCCTGCCGGGACGGGGAAGTGCCCACGGAGCCATCTCCATCGATCTCCACCACCATCTCCATCACCATTCTTGATTCCCATGATGAGGAGGGAGTAGTTCTCTCTGGAGGCTAAGGGTTCTACCGGTAGCTATGTGTTCATCTATCTCTATGCATGATCTTATTGAGATCATGAGCTTGTAATCTATACATCTACCTTGCTACTCAAGTGCTTTAATAGATCTCTGCTCTCCCCATGTGTGTGAAAGTGACAGCGTGCACACCATGGTGGAATTTAGGCTAGAGATTTCAAATACTTGTTATGAGTTATATTTGGAGTTGGATGTCTCTATGAAATTGTGGTGTTTGTTTGAACCATCTAGTGCTCAAGGTGACAGTGTGGGGTTATCTAGATGGGGAAAGTGAACTTTGAGGGGTGTTGTTATAGCCCTACCATCGATTAGAGTGTCCAACCGGAGAGTAGTTAAGAGTAGTATCATAAAGAGAAGATATTTATATGAGAGTGTTCACTAGTGAAAGTATTATCCCTAGGCCTTGTTTCTAAACATTGAAACACCGTTTGCAATTAGATGTGTTACATGTTTTCTTGCTTCCATCTTTATTTCAGTTTTACTTTAGTCTTTTCCATGCCATCAAGCTATTTTCTATCACCGTTACCACTTATAATTATCTATACCACTTGTATTTCACTATCTCTTCACCGAACTAGTGCACCTATACACCTGACAAGTGTATTGGGTGTGTTGGGGACACAAGAGACTTCTTGTATCTTGATTGCAGGGTTGCTTGAGAGGGGATACCTTTGACCACTTACTCCTTGAGTTCGATAAACCTTGGGTGATCCACTTAAGGGAAAACTTGCTGCTGTCCTACAAACCTCTGCACTTGGAGGCCCAACAACTGTCTACAAGAATAGAAGTGCATAGACATCAGAAAGCTCTTGTATCATGGGGCAAGGGGTACCCGATAGCTCAATGCACGGCACCCAGAAAAGTGTTGATGGCTCCTGGTTGATGTAGAGCTCGTTGGGAACCCCAAGAGGAAGGTATGATGAGCAGAGCAACAAGTTTCCCTCAGTTATGAAACCAAGGTTTAATCGAACCAGTAGGAGCAAGGAAACACCCCAAAGGTGTTACTAGCTAAGCTTTGGCAGGGCGCACTACCGGTGCTAGTAGCAATGTGGAGACCTGCACAACACAACCACAGAACTTTGTCCCCAACTTGCGATGAGGTTGTCAATCTCACCGTGTTTTGCGGAAAACAAAGGATTAAACGTATCGAATGGCAAGAAGTAAAAGTTTGCAGAAAGTAAACACAAAGCAGTAAACAGTTGTAGATTGTATGTAAAGAAAAAAGACCGGGATCCATAGTTCACTAGAGGTGGCTCTCCTTAAGATAGATAACATGCTGGGTGAACAAATTATAGCGGGGCAATTGACAAACACCAAGAAAGCAATACATGCATATACTAATCATCTTGACTCCTTTGAGACTTGATTGGGCATTACAACATAATACATAGACCGCCATCCAACTGCATCTATGACTAATAATCCACCTTCAGGTTATCATCCGAACACCCTCCAGTAATAAGTTGCAAGCAACAGATTATTGCTTTACGAACTGCGTGTAAAGTAAACAATACGATTGTTCTATGAACAAAGGATTGTTGTTTTCTCCCTAGTAGCAACAACACATCTAGTACCTTAGAGATTTCTGTCACTTCCCCAGATTACCAGAGGCATTAACCCACTATCGAGCATAAATACTAACTCTTGGAGTTGCTAGCATCTACTTGGCCAAGATAGCTACTAACAACGGAAAGCATGCAAGATCTCAAATAACAAAGACATGATAGAATCAATAATCAATCTGAAATAGCATCTCAATATCCATTGGATCCCCGCAAACACAACATGTATGAATTACAAATAGATGATCTTAATCATGAACGGAGCTCACAAGATCTAAACATGAAAGCGCAAAGGAGGAGAAACCAGCCATCTAGCTACTACATGGATCCGTAGTCCAAGGATGAACTACTCACGCATCACACCGGAGGCTTGCATGGTGATGAAGAAGGCCTCCAGGGTGAATTCCCCTCTCTGGCAGGGTGCCGGGAAGAGCTTCAGATTCCCCCGATCTAGGGACAGAGACGACGGCGGCTACAGACTCTTTCGTGGATTTTTGATCGGGTACCTAGGGTTTTCGTCCCGAGGGCAACTTATAGGCGGAAGGAGAGGCCGAGGGGGTGCTGGGGTCGGCCAGACCACCCCCTGGCACGGGCTAGGCCTGGCCGCGCGGCCAGGTGGTGTGGCCGGCCCTCAGCCCTTCTCCGTCTCGTATTCTGGCACTTGATCCCTTCCGGAAAAATAGGCACTTTGGCTTTTGTCCCGTCCAATTCTGAGAATATTCATTTTCTGACTTTCCTGGAACAAAAAATAGCAGAAAACATGCAGCTGGCACTATGGCTCTTGTTAATAGGTTAGTCCAAGAAATCATAATAAAAGTACTCCAAAGTTGGAACAAAACACAAGAAAGTGGATAAAACTAAGCATGGAACATCAAAAATTATAGATACATTTGCAATGTATCAGTACCCCATTGGCGGTTTTCTATGATACACATGTACTTACAATGACAAGAACTTACTCGTGACTAAAGTTGAGTAGCATGAGGTTCGGTACTCGTAAGCAAGGGGCATGAGATTTTCAACTTATAACGTGTCAGGCATATCCTCATATTTGTTCACTTTAACCTTGATCACCTAAAGATGCTTATGATAGGGGAAATGAGAGCTGAAAGCTAATAAGTACAAGAATTTTTGGAAGCACTTTATGAAACTTGAATCCCTGCTTCCTTCTATGAAGGCCCTTTCTTTTAATTTTATGTTGAGTCTCCATCTTCTATCTTTATGCAACTATTGAGAGAACATGGTGGTCATTCTTAGTTTAATGTGCATTGTCTGAAAACTTGTTGATTGATTCATAACTTTGATATTGCTTGTTCTTAAACTATTTGTATCTAGTCACCCTTATGAACTTTGAAGGTGTCCTATTTGTTCACCGCTATAATTTGTTCACCCAACATGTTATTTATCTTAAGGAGAATCACCTCTAGTGAACTAATGACCCCGGTCCATTATTTTACCATTTATAAACCATCTACTATTTACTGTTTACTGTTTACTTTATGCAAGCAATTACTATCTTCTACACAATACGTTCAATCATTTGTTTTCAGCAGAACCTGTGGGATTGACAACCTCACTGTAAGTTGGGGCAAAGTTATGTGGTTGTGTTGTGCTGGATTCCACGTTGGAAACAACACCTTGGGGTTGTTTCCTTGCTCCTACTGGTTCGATAACCTTGGTTTCATAATTGAGGGAAAACTTACTGTTGTGCTCATCGTACCTTCCTCTTGGGGTTCCCAACGAGCTCAATATATTTTGAGCAATCAAGCCTTTTTTCTGGCGCCGTTGCCGGGGAGTCAAGGACATCTTCACAAGGGGAGTCCCTCACAACCAATCTCTTTACTTTGTTTTTTTGTTTTGCTTAGTTTATTTCTGCTTTGTTTGCTTGTTTCTTTTATTAAAAACACACAAAAAATAGTTGTACTGGTTTGCTTCCTTTATCAAAAACACACACAAAATTAGTTCTTTCTATAGTTGTTACCTTGTTCTTAGCTCACCATGTTGACCCCTAAGTTCACCCTGAAAGACCTTTCAATAGGTAGTGGCTCTATAATTGGCAAAGATAATATTGAAGAATTCTTTAATCATGTTAGCAACCATGAGGATATTGAGGATAGATCCCTAGTAGAACTTGCTCCAAATTATGAAATTGCTGCAGCTTCTTTAGTTCACATGTTGGAAGCTAGGTTTATTAACCCTAACCCCATAATGCAAGTAATGTTTCTTAAACTTAAAGATATTGTGGATACTGAAAAGAGGGATTTTATTCTAGAAACTTTGCTTAAAGAATTCACACTGCCTTTATGCTTTGCACTACCTCTTGTAGTTGTTAGTGCTCGTCATCCGCAGGATGAGAGGGATCGAGTTGCCATTCAATTGAATGACTTGACCCAGGAGAAGTTGGAAGCTAGTGGATATTTCTGGGTGGATCACGATCGTGCAGTCGCGTTGGCGACCCTGCAGGATCATTCATCGCAGGTGCTGTAGTGCTTGAAGAAGTCATAGTCGTGCTTTAAGCATATTTTTCAGGCGATGTTCCCCCTGGATGTAGTGCCTTCAAGCTTGCTAGCTTTGCTGTCGAAGTTTCAGGATATCAGTGCGGTCCGTGAGTGTGTGCGCCAGCAGTTGGTCGCGGGTGCCAAGGCTGCGTTAGCACTTGTTTGCCTGCACTGGCCATATACGGATTTCACAGTTGTTGCCGCTGGACCACCGCCCCCGCTAGAAGGGATGACGTGGAACATGGTGCCACATTACCAGGCGGTTGATCAGCCAGTCGAATTTATCGTTGATTTCTTCGAAGAGCAGACAAATGTTCTCCTTGTGGAGCAGTAGTGTAGTATTAACCTGCACATGGATGTATACGTGTTGTAAAGTTCATATAATTGTGCCGGGTGTTTTTGATACCTGTTAATGTGTAAAAAGCTTGCTAGCTTGTATGTTTTTTGAGTGTGTTGTAATATGCAGTTCCTTTTCGTTAGCCTAACGTATATGCATCTCAGCACCTTGTCAATCTATCAGGTGCATTTTAGCTAGGCTGAATTTACCAAGGGTTCGATTGATAGTGTGTCAGCTACTCAGGATACTGCATTATTCATGTAACGAGGTGTAGAGGGTGGCGCAACCCCTGAGTGATATAATTGCAAGTAAAATAGAAAACATGAAGTTTGGGGCACTTAGCTTTATTTATTCGCAGAATATCACGAGGTACAATGTATGGCTAAGGGTAGAAACAACGCAGTTGCGTGACGTTCCAGGGATTGGAGTATGCGACTCTGCTTTCTAGATCTTTCAGGCGGTAGGCGCCACCTGGGATTACTTCGGTAATCACATAAGGTCCTTCCCAAGGGGACTCGAGCTTGAGGTGCCCTTGTTTCTTCAGTCGCAGGACAAGGTCTCCTTCGACGAAGGATCTGGGGCATAGCCTTCTGCTGTGGTAATTGCAGAGGTTCTGCTGGTAGATCATGGATCTCTCCGCTGCAATATCGCGTGCTTCAGCGAGGACGTCAACGGAGTCTTCGAGTGCGAGGGTTGATTCTGCCTCGTTGTATGCTACTACCCGTGGGGTTTTATAGCGTACCTCTGCGAGTAGTGCTGCCTCGGCGCCGTGTACCATGAAGAATGGAGTATAGCCTGTGGAGCTGTTTGGAGTTGTGCGCGGGTTCCATAGTACCGATTGCAGCTCCTCGGGCCAGCACCCGACAGCTCTTTCGTGTGGTCGGAGGAGCCTTTTCTTGATCCCACTGCACACGAGGTTGTTGGCCTTTTCGACTTGACCGTTGGTCTGAGGGTGCGCCACTAAGGCATAGCTGATGTTGATTCCCAGTTTTTCGCAGAAGCCCTGGAATTCGTTCGAGGTGAAGTTTGTTCCATTGTCCGTGATGATGCTATGTGGCACTCCAAACCGGATGATGATGGACTCAAAGAACTCAAAGGCGCTGGCTCCTGATTGGTTTGTCACCGGCATGGCTTCAATCCACTTGGTGAATTTGTCGACTGCGACGAGTAGGTAGACGTATCCTCCAGGTGAAGACTTCTAGAGGTTGCCGACCATGTCGAGTCCCCATTACGTGAAGGGCCAGTCCACAGGTATTGGCCTGAGCTCTGTGCCAGGTGCGTGCGGCTTATCCACGAATTGCTGGCAGGCGTTGCAACGTTGGACGATGTCCTTGGCATCACGCATTGCCATTGGCCAGTAGAATCCAACTCGTAGAGCTTTGGAGATTAGGGTGCTACTACCGGCGTGGTGGCCGCAAGTGCCTTGGTGTATTTCGAGGAGGATGGATCTTCCATCTCCATTGGAGACGCAGCACGCTGAAGGACTCCTGTTATGTTGCGTTTGTACAACTCGTTGTTGATAAGGACGAAAGCCTTGGACCGTCATGCTATGTGATGTGCATCTATCGGGTCATCTGACAACCTTTTGCTGAGAAAGTATGTGATGTATGGTTGCGACCAGGATGGCTTGATCATCATGACCTCCATGGGGCCTTCGAGTCCTATATTTGGATCCATGTCGTCGAGTGTCGTTGGCTCATTGAGTGGCATAGCCCCGAGTCCTTTGACATGTTGGTTTTATGCTCTAGAGCCTTAGGCTTGATGGAGCGCTCACAGATGCGCTCTAGAAACACTCTGGGTGGCACTAGGGCGCAAGTTGAGCCGATGTTGGCGAGTATGTCTGCTTCTTCATTTCTCTCGCGGCCAACGTGCCGCAGCTCGCAGCCGTCAAAGTCCCCCTCGAGTGCGCCGTACAGGTCGCGGTAGGCGATCATATTGTTTCCCAGAGCATTGCACTCGTTCATTGTTTGGTTGACCACCAGTTTGAAGTCGCCGTAGATCACGAGTCGCTTTGCACCGCAAGCTTTTTCCATACGCATCCTTAGGATTAAGGCTTCGTATTCAGCTTCATTGTTGGAGGTGGTGAACTGCATTCGTAGAACATACCTCATGTTGTCACCGTGCGGTGACGTCAGGATGACACCCGCGCCAGCTCCCTCCTTGCGCTTGGACCCATCGAAGTACATTGTCCATAGATAGGACATGTCCGGCTTTTTAGGGAGTTGGTTTTCCATCCAGTGCATGAGAAAGTCCAGGAGAACTTGCGACTTGATCAAGTCCCGCTTCTCATATGTGATGTATCATGGAGACAGTTCTATCCCCCAGAGCGCGACTCGTCCAGTGGCGTCGGGGTTGTTAAGTATGTGCCCTAGCGGGGCGTCATTCACCACAATAATTGGGTGCTCCTAGAAGTAGTGGCGCAGTCGCCTAGCTATCATGAAGATGTCGTACGCCAGCTTCTGATAATGCGGGTACCGTTGTTTTGTTGGTGTGAGCACCTCGCTGAGGTAGTAGACTTGGTGCTGCACCCCGTGTACTTTATTTTGTTTGGCTCGCTCCACTACGAGCACAGTGTTAACCACCTGGTTGGTGGCGGAGATGTATTGCAATAGCGGCTCCTTTTCGCGAGGTGTTACGAACACTGTCGAGGTGGACAGTAGACGCTTGAGGTCTTCGAATGCATCTTGTGCTTCGTCTGTCCACTCAAATTCGCCAGCTTTGTGGAGAAGTTGGTACAAAGGCAGTGCCTTTTTGCCCATCCGACTGATGAATCGACTGAGCGTTGCGATTCGCCCAGCCAGCTGCTAGACGCCTTTTAGGTTCTTCGGCTTCTCCATAGCCAGTATGGCTTTTATTTTCTTCGGGTTGGCCTCGATCCCTCTCGCGGAGATGAGGTACCCGAGCAATTGCCCAAATGGTACGCTGAAGGCGCATTTGTCTGGATTCAGATTTATCTAGTAGCGGTCGAGGTTATCGAAGGTCTTGCGGAGATCGTCGAGTAACGAGGCTTCCTCCTTGATTTTGACGATGATGTCATCGATGTAGACTTGGATGTTACGACCAAGCTGGTTCTTGAGGCACGCCTGCATACACCGCTGGTAGGTGGCTCTTGCATTTTTCAGCCTAAAGGGCATCGTTGTGTAGCAGAAGACACCAAAGGGAGTGATGAACGCTGTTTTCTCCTGGTCCTCCTCCTTCATTCGAATCTGATGATAGCCCGAGTAGGCGTCGAGGAAGCAGAGGAGCTCGCATCCCACAGTGGAGTCGAATATCTGATCGCTCTGTCGCAACGGGAAGTGGTCCTTCGGGAAAAAAAATTTAAGGAGGTGAAGTCTACGCACATCCGTAGGATATCCGTGTCTTTTTAGGAACAAGCACGGGATTTGCTACCTAGGTGCTTTCCTTGATCTCGCGTATGAAATTAGTGTCAAGGAGCCTATTGACTTCCATACCGACCGCTTTTGCCCTTGGTTTAGACAGTCGTCATATTGTTTGTTTGACTAGCCTTGCTTCAGGATTCACGTTGAGTGAGTGCTCGGCGAATTCCCTGGGAACTCCTGGCATGTCCGCTGGACACCAGGCGAAGATTTCCCAGCGCTCACGGAGGAATTCGACGAGCGCGAGTTCCTATGTGGGACTCAAGTTGTTGGCGATGAGGGTCATCTTGGTCGGGTCCGTTGGGTGGACCTGGACTGGCTTGGTGTGCACCGACATATCGAAGGATTGGTCGGGTGTGCTTGTATTGCTCGGGAGAGGTAGAGTGTTGTTTGTCAACTCCTTCAACCTCGTCAGTTCCTCTTGCATGCCAAAATACTGGGAAATTCTGTTAAATTCCCTATTGCAGCTATCGGATCTCTTGAAGCTTCCGTTGATTGTGATAATGTCATTTGGGCTTGGCATCTTCATCTGCATGTAGGCATAGTGTGGCAACGCCATGAACCTCGCGAACGCGACATGTCTGAGGATGCAGTGGTATTGTGAGGGCCAGTCGAGGACTTCGAATTCAATGCACTCTCTTCGAAAGTTTACCGGCGTGCCGAAGATGACGTCTAGGATGATCTTGCCTAGGGGGTATACGCCTTTCCTCGGGATGATTCCAAAGTCGTGTCTAAAGCTTCCAGACATGACAGAGGAATCCACATTGCATGCAAGGTACTTGCAAACATGAGGTTAATGCCGCTTCCGCCATCCATGAAGATGCGACTCATCTCGAAGCCTCCAATCTGTGCCTCAAGCTCCAAGGGACAGTGGCCTGGGCGAGGTACTTGGCGTGGATGATCGCGCTTGTTGAAGGTGATGTAGGACTCGATTCCACTGAGGTACTCAGTGGTGGACAACGGAGAGTTCATCGCCAGATTGACTTGGCGAGTGATTGATTTTTGCACTCGATTTGAGGGGCGACCTTTTTGTATCATCCCCATGTTTCCCAGCGCTCTTGGGTATGGCTTTCCTCCATGGTCCTGGACTGGCACAGCCGCAGGTGGTGGTGGCCCGGGTGGTGGTGGAGGTGCTCCATGAGCCACAGCGCCGGGGGCAGCTCCATAGCCTTGGTTTATCGCGCCGCGATTCATCTGTGCTAGGACTTTGTGGAGCTTGAGGAACTCGCGGTAGTCCTTTAGAAGGTGGATGGACTTTTCTTGCCGTCGTTCTTGTCTATGTAGAAGTGTACGTTGCACGGTCCAGACAGTTTGTCCTGGATAGATATTCTAGGTGCCTCATCGTGAGTGCAGCGGTGCCACACTTGCATGGTTTTTCTACTGCCGGGTATCTGCTGTTGCAGTTGTTGTCATCACGTTTGTTAGCGTAGCCATCCACGACCATGTCGACCTCCTCACGGTCCTCATAACTGCGCATTCGGAATTTTCCTCGGCGATCGCGCAGGCGGCCGAGGTCGTCGTCATCATCGGAGTGGACATGGTTTTTTGACCGATTCCTCTCCATCGGCCCACCTATTCATGATCTCCATCAGGTGGTCGATTGGCTTGGGCTTCGAGTGGCCCAGTTCCTCCCTGAGCTCTCTGTGGAACACGCCGCCGTTGAACGCGTCGATTGCGCGATCCTCAGAGATGTCCTCCATAGAGTTTTTTATGATGCACTATCTCTGGATGTACGAGCGCAGCAACACGCCATTCTTCTAGTAGCAGCTTAATTCATTGGTTGGTGCGGGCCTTTTGTAAGTGCCCTTGAAATTTTGCACGAAGCTATAGACTAGCTCTTCCCAGATACGAATTGATCCGCGCGAGAGGTTGTTGAGCCACGCACGGGTACCACCTTGCAGCTGTAGCTGGAGGCATTGCATTGTCGTGCCCGTGGTTCCGCCGTGCATCCTGATGGAGGAAATGTGATCCTCTAGCTAGATCTTCGGGTCCTGTAGGCTGTCAAACTCCGGGTTCTCCGATGGGAGTTTGAACCCTTTTGGCATTCGCTTCTGCCTGATGGCTCTACTGAAGCAGCTAGCGCCACAGAGCTCTATCTCATCATCTTCTGAGTCAGTCGAACAGGCACGCCTTGCGATCATCTTATTGCCCTTGCGATGCGTGATGTCATCACGCACGTCGTAGTCGTAGTCGTGCCACCATGAGCGCTCCGTCGTGACAAGTCGTGGATGTCTTTGCTGGAGGAGGGTGAAGAGTAGCGTTTGGCCAGAGCCTTGTTTTTATTCGGCTCCAATGTTGGATCCTTGATGAGGGTAGCTTCGACTAGCCCCAGGCCCACGATCATAGATCGATGCATGGTGGCCTGCGGGTCCCCAACCGGTGGCTGGTTGTTGAGCAGGTACATGGTGGCCGTTGTTACCGCCGCCTGTGGTGTCTTCGGGGGCACATTGCCCCACGTGTCCACCGTCATGGATGAGAAGTAAAGGACTCGCACGGCCTCCTCTTGCTCCTTATCGGTGAGGTGAGCCAGTCACGAACCTCTCTTGGCGGCTATATGGTCATTGCCCTTAGAGGAGGATCCTCCCATGGAAGAGAGCTGAGCTTGCCGAAGGCTCGACTCGTCCGCCACCCTCCTGCGCGCATCAAGCTAGGTGATTACCTATTGCTGGCGCTTGAATTCTTCCTTACGTAGCTAGTGGTAACCCATCAACATGTCTTGCGATGAGTTTGGTGGCAGGGGATTGCCCCGTAGGGCTTCTCGACAGCAAGCCCACTCGGTGTCATTGAGCTTGATCAACACGCGCTCTTGGGTATGTTCATTTGCAGTGAGATGCGGATGGCCTTCCGTCCCATTGTTTGGTGGGTGCTCAGTTGGGGGGACCACCATTCGCGACTGGGATACCACCGCCGGTGCCGGTGTTATCCCGAGTGTCGCTGTTCTCGCTTGTGTTGATGACGGCGCATATGTAGTGTTTGGGGAAACTGTTGCTTCCGTAGCTTTCAGATCCGGAGCCATAGGCTCCATCCTCTGTGGCCAGATCGCCCAGATCGGATAAACGACTATTGTCACTGATCGTATTCCCGACTGCTATCGGGGCGTTGAGTTCGCTCATCATGCCGATCGGCGGTGGAAACCACGATGCTGGAGCAATCACGGGAACCTTCGGCTGGTCAGGGAGGCGAAGTGTGCCCAGCTAACTAACTTGGAAGCGTAAGCTCCCAATCGCCAGGCCGATCCCATCGCCCACGGACTCGAAATCCGGGCGAGTGGCTGGCGGGTTGTAGCATCCCAATTGTCTAACAATTGTAATGCTACTTGGTCTAGTAATATAATCGTCAGCTTCCAAAAAAGTCTAAAGATGGCACCATTTGAGGCTCTCTATGGTCGCAAATGTAGAACTCCGATTGGTTGGTCGGGCGCAGGTGAAAGAATATTGTTTGGCCCCGACATTGTAACCCAAGCGGAGGAGAAGGTTCACATCATTCTTGAAAACCTGAAGAATGCTCAAAGTCGCCAGAAGAGCAATTATGACAGAAAGCACACGGACATGGAGTATGTCCCTGGCGATCTCGTTTACCTTCATGTCACTCCCATGAGAGGCACGCACCGCTTTGGTATCAAAGGAAAGTTGGCTCCTAGATACATCGGTCCTTTCAAAATTCGTGGAAGAAGAGGAGAAGTTGCTTATGCTCTTGAGCTCCCTGAAAAACTCAAGGTCCACGATGTTTTCCACATCTCTCAACTCAAGAAGTGCTTCAAGGATCCCGGCAGGACCGTGGACCATGAACTCATCAATCTCCAAGAAGATCTGTCTTATCAAGAACACCCCATAAAAATTCTAGAAGTCGCAGAAAGAAGGACTCGCAACAAGTCCATCAAATTCTGCAAGGTGCAGTAGTCGCACCATTCCGTTGATGAAGCCACTTGGGAACATGAAGATGAGCTCCGTGCCAAATATCCTACCCTCTTTGAGTCTTCTTCTTCTTCCTAGAATCTCGGGGCGAGATTCCTGTTTAGTGGGGGAGAGTTGTAGCATCCCAATTGTCTAAAAATTGTAATGCTACTTGGTCTAGTAATATAATGGCTACTTCCTACATATAATTGTTGCATCATAATTATATCATGCTCATGTCATCATGCCACCTTGCATTTGAGCATCATATAAAACCTTTTGATTTGGTTATTCTCTCATATGCATTATTAATTGTATTTGGCTCTTGATATATTGTATTTGAATCTTGATTAATGCTTGATGCCCAGGTTGAGTAGGGGGCATATCTTTTATTCAACTCCATCACCTTTCTTTTCACCACCTTATAATTCCACCATCCTTACTTACCCATGAGATATTATTTTCTTTGGCTTTCATCTAGCTCATGTGGGTTGGGATGAATCCAATTATATTTTCCTATAGCTTGGCCTTACACCATATTTTGGAATGCATATGTATAAATGCCATGGATATTTATTTTGTTTTCACAAGATAAAACCTAGCATTAATGTTTATGCATGGGCCATGCAATCATCACCCCATTCCACTCTTTTGGATTTTACTTGGATTTTTGGGTGCTTTATCTCTTTTGATCTCTCTCTTCTCTCTCAACCTTTCCACCTTGTTGGTATATCCTTTCCATGTGGCCATCAAGCCTCTCTCACATCTCCATATCTACATCACACCCTACTCCCCTCCATTTCATGCATGATCTTGCTTGGGGGCTTGAGTAAACCCTAACCACCAAACCATCCGTTCACCGTCACCGTCAGCACCACCGTCGTTTCTTCGTTCCTACCGACGAGCGCGACGTGGAGGTGGTCAAGGAGGTCGGGGAGGTTCTTCTGCATCGCCCGGAGCACGCCAGCGAGGAGGAGAAGCCCCAGGACAGCCATAACCACGGCCGCCCTGACGCAAACCCTAGATCCGGGTGCGTCTGCTTCGTCAATGATCCGTCGCGTTTCGTTCCGATCCAACCTCTCCGCCGGACTCGCGGTGAGCTGATCCACCGACATGACATCCTCCCCCTCGCTAATACCCTCCGATCTCGCCGTTCGTTTCAGCAAGCACCCTCTGTGCGTCGGCGGTCGCTGGTGTCTGCACGCCCCCACGTCGCGCAGAGCCTCATCTAGCTGTCTAGTACCCACCTGACACCAAACCCAAGCCACCGCAGCGGCTTCGCCCTCCGCACGCACACCCAGGTCGCGGGTTCGAGTCCCCTGCGCGCCGCGCTCCGCCTGTCGCGCACAAACCTGACCGCGGTTCAGAGAGAGAAGAACAACAGTACAGGCCGTGGTAACTTTGTAAATAGCCCCTCTTTTTATCTCCCGCTCAACCCGCGCTCCTCGAGACCCCACCTGTCCGTGTCTGTGGGAATTTTACAAAAATGCACCCGTAGTTTCGTAGCCCTCAACCCGCGCTCCAGCACGTCCCCACCTGTCATCCTCGGCGGGTTCCGCCACTGGCATGTGGACCCCTAGCCGCTGGTCCCACCTGGCAGTCTCAGCGGCTGGATAAACCCGCGGTGTAAAATGTTTTGCGCGCGGATCTCGCCAGTCAGCAGCGGCCCACCCGTCAGTGGCTTGGCTTGAATTCGCCTGGGTGTAAAAAGTTTTCCCTGTTATCTGTTTTAACAAAACAAATTCAAAATTGTTTAAATTCAAATTCAAATCAGATTTTAAATAACTTTCAAATTATAAATCCAAATAATACAAATAATATATGTTTTTGAATCAGAAAAATGTGAGGAATCCAAATATGCTATTCAAAATAATGTTTGAGCACTTTAAAATTTCGAGATGATTAAAATTACAATAAAATGCCCTTTTCTTAATAAATTAATAACTTTAATTCTACAACTCCAAATTTGACAAATAATATGTCTAAATCGATCAGTGCGACGAGCCCGTTCTACCTATGCATTCCTTGTTCTGAATTGAAGCATGAATCATGTCATTATTAAAACTCATAACTGTTTATGACAATAAAACTTGGCTAAGTAATTAATAAAATGCTTTATTCTTGTACCACACCTCACCCTTGCCATGCTACTTTAATGCCATGTAAATTGTGCATCATTCATCATGGCATGCTTGTTTTCTTTTCGCATTTTAATTCATATGTTTGTGCACTTTATTTATGTTGGCCCTTGTTTGTTTGGTTCTTCTTCGAATAGACGCCCAGCTGGAGAATTACCAGGAATCACAGGAGTACTACCCAGATCCATCTCCCGCTTCAACTGAGCTGCGAGGAAAGCACTACCACATGCTTGCATACATATAGTACCTATTGCCTCTATCTTATTCTTGCATCATTGAGTCGCGATTGCATTAAATTGAATCCCAAGTACTGCATAGCCTTTACTTTTAAACCCCACCGAAGCTTGTTCCTCCATCCCATGAGCCATTACTACAGGAGTTGTTTGAGCCATGCGGGTCGTAGAACAGCATGTGTAGGGTATGTGAGGTCTGATGAATAATGAGGTACCTAAACAACATAACCTGAGTAGTAATGGGATAACTAATGAAAGAGGCACCGGTGAGCAATATCTGCTATTTGGTTTTTCATGCTCACTTGTGTCCCGTAGGACCATGAGTACTTGATTCCTGTTCCTTGACTATTTGCACTATCCACATCTGGGAGGCCTTATGGACCCTCCTGAGCTAGAGCTTGATTCATTCTTATTTCTTGGGGCCACAATTAGTTTGGGGCTTTATTACTATCCTGTACTTATGCCATGTTACTGCTTTATTTAAGATTGTGCGAGGAGCACCTGTACTGTTTTGGATCGCGCCACGTTTTCGCGGTATCGACAAGCCCAGTCATATTTTCGGGTTCTCAGTCGTTTACAGCCGTCGTCGCAAACCCTGGGTTTGTTCCGGAGCCGGCCAACTTCGTTGCGGGTAGCTTATTGGGGTGGCCCCCTGAAATATTTCTGAATCCTGTGATCGCTTTGTCGTGAATGCCTCGTTGGGTTTTGAGTTGGTTTTTCCGAGGTTGATCGAGTGTGTGTTGCTATTCGTGCACCCCTGCAGGGTAAATCTTTCTGAAAGCCGTGTCCGCAGTGATGGACGACTTGGAGCACAGTTTCTCGATCATAGACAATTCCAACTAAAGTACCGCTTTTAAATTGACTAAATACCTGACTAGTAAATAGTGCAATGCTCATGGAATGGTTAATAAAACTGCCAACGGATGGGGGTTGTTCGTCCGCTTCCTCGTTGGTAAGCGAGGAGGAGGATGGATCTGTTAATTATATTGTTAGAACTGTTGTCTAAATTCACGGACATCCGTCTATCATTGGTTAGGCGGATGGTTAGCGAGTATCTATAGACTGTTAGTTATTATCTTTTGCTGCAATTGTGTCACCCCAGGTTGTGTCCCCTTTCGTGGCATAAAGACTTGCTGAGTACCCCTAGGGTCTCACACGATAAATTGTTTGATTCAGATGAACATGTGTATTCGCAAGAAGGATACTGGGTGGAGGAGACAGATGTTGTTGGCAACGATCACTCGGTGTAGAGATTCCGGGAACGGGGATCCGTGAGATCTGTGGGCGGGATGTGTTTATTTATGTGGCATCTTATGCCGATTTGCTTCTTATCCGTACTCGGACCTTGTTTTCCGCTTCCGCCTGGTACTCTGATGTGTGATGTATGAGGAGCTATCCTAAAATATTACCTCTATATAGGATATTTGAATCTTTCCGTATGGCGTTGCAATATTTCTATTTCTTTTAGATGGAATGGCTCTGGGGACTGTTGTATGTGGCTTGCATACATACTCACTTGTGTATGTAGTTGATCCCTTCGCCTGTCGATTACGCCGCTCGTTCTTCTCCCGATGTTCTGAAAGTGGTTAGGACGGCCGAAAGGTCTACCGTGACTGGCCTCGGGCCCCACCGTACTATTTTAACCACTTTCGCTCATCCAGGCGTGCAACTAAGAGCGTAATTCACCGAGGTAGTTACACGTGTGCACGGTGAAGTCGAAGGCACCGAAGAGGAGGAGAATCTCTGATGTTGCAGAGTTGTAGATCGCAGTTGATGGGGTCGAGAAAGGCACAACATCAGCACTCCCGTTTCCCACAGACGGTGCCAATTGATGAGGGTTAAACTCATCAATGCCCATTGTTATGGACTTCGGTTTTGGAGAAGAGGGGAGCGTTGGAGGCATCGATTGGCTAGCAAACAAGCACACAAGGACGCAAGGTTTACTCAGGTTCAGGCCTCGTAGAGGACCCTACTCCTGGTTGTCTTTTCTTGGAATTATGGAAGGAGTAGAAAGTTACAGAGGTGCGCAGATGCAATCTGGCGATGGTTTGGAAAACTATGGTTGTGATTGTCCTCCTCGTCGCTCCATCCTAGTCTTTATACAGATAGGCTAGGTCTCGGGATAGCAGGTCGAGTCGGTTACAAGTTAGGGTTTTTCCCTTTAAACTTTATATCTTGAGCTCGCCGTATGCCGCAAGTAGTCGGAGTCTCCTTAGGTCACCCGAATCTTTGATTGGGTCTTGTAACGTCATGGGCTTCTGCTAGGCTGGACCATATATGCCAAACTCGAGTACCTATAAGGTATGCCCATGTCAGTAAGATTCTTGGCACTCCCAGGTAGCTGTGTTCATGATGGAATCAATCCTCTGGTTATTATGAGTAATCATTATGCAAAAGGAAAAAATCTTAGTGATGCCATGAGTGTCCATCACAGCTCGATGAACTAATAAAAATCTTTCGCATGCTCTCAATTACTCAAGAACTGAAATTCTTGAAGGACAATGAATAGAAAAGTAATGCTTGAAAAGTCTTGATTTATTGGTGTGGGAGAATTGAGATACTCTAGTGTATATGCTTTTCATGACAACTCTCACACTCTCAATTTACATGATTATACTTTATTCAAAGACAAGTCTATGAGTTGATTACATGACCTGGAATAAAGTTTACTCATTTGAATCATCCATGTTAACAATAATTTTTCTTTGCTATAAGGATGCATAAAACCCGTATGATATGCTTGCCATTACTCTATCTATGGTGAAGTTTTTCAGATTTATGAAGTGGAGGAAACATGAGACTACCAATCATGAGTAAGATCACCATCTTGTTATTTCAGTTTAAATGCTGAGTTCCTTTTTGATTTTGGTTTTCTTGCTCGGGACGATCAAGTTTAAGCTTGGGGAGGTTGATGGCTCAGAAATATAGCCATCTATGTCCACATTTAAACTGGATATTTATTCATATTTTTGATGAAATATCTCTCTAAACCCTACCACTAATGCCTAATATTCAAAGGGGTATGCAATCCTTTAATTCTATTTTTTCCTACGTAGATAATGGCGTTTTATGATGGGAATCACTACATTAAAGTCAAAGATATGAGATTTCCGACAACCAGAAGAAACCAGCAGCCATGAAGCGGAGGCAAACGCTTTAATGACCAACTATACGACCAGTATAAAATTTCAGCCGTATAGTTCCGCTCATATAGTTGGCGCCACCACCGCTAGGTCAAATAGAACAACTTTCATGAAGGGGCCCCATAAAAATAAGCCTCGGGCGATGAGAAAACAAGCCTGCCTCGCCATGAAGTCTCTGTGCCATCTCATTAGTCGCCTCCAGATCTCAAAACCCTTCTCCACCTCCATAGCCATATTCCACCACTTGTAATAGTATTTTCTTCGATTGGCGACATTGCAAGACTATTTGCTATAAATCTCATGATTTCTATTACAATATTCATGATTGTTGATCTCACCTCTACGTGTGAGTAATTCTCCTTGGGCTAAGGGCTTTGGCCTAGCCATGTAGCGTTTGTGCATGTTATTTATCATAGATGGGATCATGTATTAGTTTGTATGACATGACGATTATTGTATCCTCTCTTGCCTCAATCTAAGGACTTGCCAGGTACCCAAGACCCCGAGGGTTGAGCCAGGTATAGGGAGTATGAGTAATGACTGATCTGCAGGTTGGAAACCCCAGTGACAGAATGGGTAGTACGGCTGTATGTGAGGGATTTACTTGGGATTAATGGTGACATCACTATGCATATCATTAGTTCTCTTTATTCTATGGATTAGAATAGTAGGTTACTGCTATAAGCGGTTGCCGAAGCAATAGCAATTATGGATGCACTTCCCACATATAATTTATCTTGCTCTAACAATTACATGCATACTTTATTTCTATTTTTATTCCCATCAGATGTTTTGCATAGCTACAGGTGAAACCGAACGCCCTAGGCCCTCTCTCTCCATCATCGACAACAATAAAAAGACACAAACTCTTGGTTCGGTAAAAACACAAAGGGAATTCTAAATCTCCTGAAGGTCCCTTAAAGTAACTTCACTACACATCTGCTTCCCAAGGATTCGATAACCTAGGTCTACGAGGGAAAAATAAGATATACTACATATGTAATCCGGATGGGAGGTATCAGAGAGTATTGCATCTTCTGGAGAGGTTAAATTAATGTAAGGATACTCTCCTCCCTGTTGACCAACAGCTTGTATCCCAAATCTAATTCACGGGATCTCCGATCACATAGAGTGGTTTACCACTGTGCACACCTCATAGTGTGGGTCTCAAACCCATCTCCTTCGATGCATTATCTAACAAATTTTGTGATAGACCCTTTATGAAAGGATTTTCTAGATTCTTAGCTGTTTGGATATAATCCAACACAATAACTCCGGAGTTTCTTAGTTTCCTGACAAATTTCAATCTCCTTTTCACATGCCTTGATGACGTCATATTATCCTTAGAACTGTTTACTTTGAGAATCATAGTTTGACTATCATGGTTCATGTGGATAGCGGGTATTGGTTTTTCAACCATCGGTAAGTCCATCAACATCTCACGAAGCCACTCTGCTTCAACAGTGGTTGTGTCTACTGCAGTGAGTTATGCTTTCATTATTGACCTTGTTAAGATGGTCTACTTGCAAGAATTCCAAGAAACAACACCACCACCAAGTGTAAACAAATAACCACTTGTGACCTTAATCTCATCAGCATCAGATATCCAATTAGAATCACTATAAACCTCAAGTACCCGAGGATACCCAGTATAGTGAATTCTATAGCTCGCAATGCATTTTAAATAGCGCAAAACTCTCTCAAGAGCATGCCAATGATCATCTCCTGGATTTGACACAAATCGACTAAGTTTGCTTATGGCAAATGAGATGTCAGGCCTCGTGGCGCTAGCCAAATACATAAGCGAGCCAAATATTTGAGAATATCTCAATTGATCTCTAGCAGTACCTCGATTCTTTTGAATCAGCACACTTGGAACATAAGGCGTTGGAGAAGATTCATAGTCGTTATACCCAAAATGACTCAATCTTTTCCACATAGTGGGATTGAAGCAATGTAATCCCACCATTGTCATCCTTCAAAATCTTGATGTTTAAGAGTACATCAGCTACTCCTAGGTTCTTCATCTCAAAGCAACGATTCGGGAATCCTTTGACCTCCTCAATAACAACGAGGTAGGTCCCAAATATCAGTATGTCATCAACATATAGACATAGGATAAATCCCTTGCCCCCACCATGGCGATAGTATACACACTTTTCAGCTTCATTTACAACAAAGCCTTTAGTGGTTAAAGTTCTTTAAAACTTCGCGTGCCACCTCTTAGGTGCTTGGTTAAGACCGTACAAAGACTTCAGTAATTTACACACCTTTACTTCTTGACCATTTACTACAAACCCATTAGGCTACTCCATATGAATTTCCTCATCTAGCTCTCCATTTAGGAAAGAAGCCTTAACATCCATTTGATGAATGAGAAGACCATAAGAAGCAGCCAATGAAAGTAGTATTCGGATAGAGATTAATCTGGCTACAGGTGAGTATGTATAAAAGAAGTCTTTGCCTTCTTCTGGGTATAACCCTTATCCACAAGACGTGCGTTGTACTTTTCAATAGTACCATTGGGATTAAGCTTTTCTTGAACAACCACTTATATCCTACGGGTTTGCACCAATAAGGATGATCAATTACCTCCCATGTTTCATTAGCTAAGATGGAATCCATCTCACTACGGACAACTTACTTCCAGTAGTCAGCATCTTGAGATGCATAGGCTTCTGAAATAGAACTGGGAGTATCATCCACGAGGTACACAATGAAATTATCACCAAAGGACTTTTTGGTCCTCTGTCTCTTGCTCCTTATGGGATCTTCATTGTCATCCTCCTCAGGATGAACATAGCATTTTATCAAAATGGTAGGTTCAGGAATTGTAAATAATTCTTGACTTGATGAACTAGGCATCTCCTAATTTGTTGAGACAGACACACCTTTCATAGGAAATATCTCCTCAGAGAAAGTTGCATAATTTGACTCCATAATTGTACCGACAAACATGTCAGGTACCTTAGATTATCAAGAATCGATAGCCAATGCTATGAAAGCATATCCTAGAAAAACACAATCCAAGGTTTTTTGGTCCAAGCTTGCGCTTCTTGGGTATGGGAATATTGACTTTCACCAAGCAGCCCCAAGTTCGTAAGTAAGAGAGTTTTAGCATTTTATTTTCCCATCCCTTAAAATGAGTCATGGTTTTCATCCTTTATGGGAACATGGTTTAGGACATGACACGCATTCAATAGAGACTCCCCCGCCATTCCTTGGAAAGACCTGATGTATCTAACATGGTGTTAACAAAATCAGCTAGAGTATGGTTCCTTCTTTCAGCCACCCCATTTAATTGAGGTGAGTAGGGAGGTGTTGTATCATGGATAATTCTGTGTTCTGTACATAATAAGTAAAATTCATTTCAAAAGAACTCTCCACCACGATCCGACCTTAACCTCTTGATTTTAAGATCAAGTTGGTTTTCTAATTCAACTTTATAGATTTTGAAGTAGTTCAAAGGCTCATCTTTCGTTTTCAGAAGATAAACATAACAGTATCTAGTGGAGTCATCAATCAAAGTCATGAAATATCTTTTTCAACTTGTTGTCAAAACACCATTCATCTCAGATAGATTTGAATGTATAAGTTCTAGCGGTGCTAAGTTTCTCGGTTCTGCGGCTTTATGAGACTTGCGGGGTTGCTTTGCTTGTACACAAACTTGGCACTTAGAATCTTTCACATTTGTCAATTTCGGAATTAAACTCATATTGGCTAGCCACATCATGCAACCAAAATTAATATGACAAAGTCAAGAATGACAAACATTGTAATCATTATTATTACAAACATCATTAATAACTTTAGTGCATGAGTCTGACAAAGAAAAGTGGAACAAGTCTCTACACACATAGCCTTTACCAACAAAGTGTCCATACTTAGAGATTACAACTTTATTAGGCTCAAATACCAACTTGAAACCATCTCGGAAAAAAAGAACCGCTGACGAGATTATTATTGATGGAGGGAACATGATATACATTCTTCAGTTGTACAGTATTTCTCGAAGTAAACTTCAGATTTACCGTACCAACAACATGAACAGAAGCATGTGAGATGTTTCCCATCTTCACGGGACTAGTCCTTGAGACCTGATAAAAAGAAAACACGGAAATATTAGAACATATATGTGTATTGGAACCGGTGTCTATTGATACGTCCAAAACGTATCTACTTTCCCGAACACTTCTGTTATTGTTTCTCCTCTAAACTTGTGTAATTTGGATGCAACTAACACGGACTGACATTGTTTTCAGCAGAATTGCCTTGGTGTCCAGTTTTTGTGTAGAAAATCAACTATCAGGAAAAATCCCGGAAAATATGCCAAAAATCCTATTTCACCAGAAGACTCCCGGAGCCAGAATACGAGACGGAGTGGGGCTGGGGCCCAGCCACACCACCTGGCCGCGCGGGCTGGGCCTGGCCACGCCAGGGGATGGTCTGGCCGCCCCAGACACCCCCTCGTTCTCCCTCTTCGCCTATAAGATGCCTTTTGACCTAAAAACTCAGGGGGGGTTCGACGTTTTTCCAGAAGGAGTTCCGCTCTGCCGCCACCACCAGATTCCATAAAACAGCACCAGAAACTCCATTCTAGCACCCTGCTAGGATGGGGAATTGGAGGAGATCATCGCCATCATCATCACCATCGCTTCTCCATCGACCATCCATGTTTCCCCCATCTATGAGTGAGTAATCCCCCGCTGTAGGCTATCGGGATGGTAGGGATTGGATGAGATCGTTCATGTAATGGCATCAGATTGTTAGGGCATGGTGCCTAGTATCTACTATTAGTGCTTTTTGACTTTGTTGCGACTTGTTATGCTTAATGCTTGTCACTAGGGCCCGAGTGCCATGATTTCAGATCTGAACATGTTATTGATTCATTCTGGTATCATTGTTTTTGGTCTTACATGCAAGTTGTATACACACGTTGTTGTCCGGAACCAATAGCCCCAAAGCGGGATAACCGGAGGGAATGGCTTTGATGTGAGGATCACATGTGTTCACAGAGTGTTAATGCTTTGCTCCGGTGCTTTATTAAAAGGAGCACCTTAATTGCCAGTAGTTCCCTTGAGGCCCCGCTGCAAATGGGCTGGCAGGACAAAAGATGTTGTGCAAGTTCTCATTGCGAGCACGTATGACTATATATGGAACACATGCCTAGGATTATCTACTACTTGGAGGCTTTATCTTATTTATCTGCAATTACCCTATGTTCTGATTGATATGTGAATTGTCTTGTCCATGCAACGCCCATCCATCCATCCCTATGCCTCCCGCACTCGAATCGTACTATTTACTGCTATTGTTACAACTGTCTTTACTTTACTACTACTGTTACTTCACTACTCCTACTACAAAACTGTTGCTACTGATAAACTGCTGTGAGCAAGATTGTTTCCAGGTGCAGCTGAATTGACAACTCAATTATTAAGGCTTATAAATATTCTTTGGCTCCCCTTCTGTCGAATCAATAAATTGGGTTTCACTTCCATCGAAAATACTGCGATACACCCCCTATACTTGTGGGTCATCAAGACTATTTTCTGGCGCCGTTGCCGGGGAGCATAGCTTTATTTATTAAATCCACTTGGAATCATTATTGTTCGCTGCCATCCATCCATCATGGGTAAGCCTCGTGATGGCAAAGTTCCTATTTTACCATCCACTACAAGAAGAGGTACGGTTCTGAACACCTCAGTTGCTCTTGATTCACCATCTGTTATGAGTAAGCTCGTTACACCACCACATACATATGCTACACATACTGCTACTACTGCTGAATCTGAAACTTCTGATACTTATGATGCTTCTTCTACTGTGCTTGATAAGAGTGGTTCATTAGGTCCTTTCCTAGATTCTACGATTGCTAGAACTATAGCTGGAAATACTAAAACTCCTAATGAAGACACTACTACACCTGTTATTTCACCTGAGTCTAGTGAGAGCTATGATATTGAAGATGGTTATGCTGAGATGACCGGTGAATTTATTAAAGAATGTAAAAACACCCATGATAGGAGCGCTGCTAAGAGTCTCCTTGAGAGGCGTACCATTAGACCCAAATTTTCTCCTAATGCTAAGTTTGCTGCGTCTCCCATAAACATTAAAGATAAAGATTATGATTTCTCTCTCGATCTATCTTACATAGCTATTGTTGAGAAAGAACCTTTTTGTGGGACTAAGAATGAAAGTGCGGTAGCACATACGACTGAGCTTTCTACCATGAGTGGCCTGTTTTCTGATGATATTAAGATGCATACTTACTTTGTTGCTAAGATTTTCCCCTTTTCACTGAAAGGAGAACCTAAAGCATGGTTTAGTAATTTACCTCCTGGATCTACTGATAGCCCTGATTGCTTGATTAGTACTTTCCTACAGAAATATTTCCTCCTAGTGCCAGACATGCTATTTTGCAGGAACTTTTTGATTTTAAACAGGGAGAAAAAGAGATATTGCCTGAATCTTGGGCAAGGTTTTGTGCTTTGATTCATGCACAGGCTGGAAGTCCATTACCTAAGAATGAGCTTCTTGATATATTTTATAATGGACTAACTGAAGAATCTAGGACATACCTAGATAGTTGTGTTGATTGTGTTTTCAGGAATAGGACTCCTAAGGAAGCTTAGGAATTAATGGCTAAAATAAGCAAGAACTATGAAGATTGGACTCCTCCTGAACCAGCTATACCTAAAGTAATTATACCTGAACTAGCTATATCGGCGCCTATACCATTATCTAAGAAGAGGGGAGTTATTGAATTGAATGATGAAGTGATGAAGGAAGCTAAGAAATGTCTTAAGGAGAAGGGAATTAAAGCTGCAGATGTCAAGAATTTACCTCCTATAGAAGAATTATGTAAGCCTATCCCCCATTCATCCACTATTGAGGTACACTCTCTCCAACACTTTGATGAAGGTGATATCCCTTACTCTAAACCTCCTTATCAATGCTTAGAAGAATTCGATATTTTCATTGTTAAGCAAGATAATTTTAATAAAAGGGTGCAAAATCATCTAATGGAAAACACTAGAGCTACTGTTGAGTTAAAAGATATTGTGGAAAGAACCTCTAATGATGTTAAAATGATTGTTAAACATTTTCAAATGGTTCAAACTCAAATAGATCAACTTATTAAGGTGCAAAAAGACTTGCTAGTTAATGTTGCCAAAGAAAAACATGCTTATGAAATTAGAACTAGAAGTGGTGCTGCTACCCAGGATCTTCTATATCCTGAGGGGCATCCCAAAAGAATTGAGCAGGATTCTCAACAAGCTGAAAATAGTGGTACTACTCGTAAGAAAAGAAAGAAGAAACATAAAACTATTGTAGAACCCTTTGAACCTGCTAAAGATCCTAATAGTATATCTGTCTCTGATGCTGAAACTGAAAGTGGTAATGAAGAGAATGATGTTCCTAATAAAGAAAAAGTTTAAGAAGAACCTGAAAAGCACACTAAGAATACTAAATACACCAAAGAAGATTTTGTTGCTAAGAAACATGGTAGTGAAAGAGATCCTTGGGTCCAAAAACCTATGCATTTCCCTGATAAGAAACACAAGTCAAAGGAAGATGAACACTATAATAAGTTTTGTGAGTGGATGAAACCTTTATTCCTACAAATTCCTTTGACTAGTGCTATTAAATTTCCTCCTTACTCAAAGTATATGAAAGATATTGTCTCGAATAAAAGGAAGATCCCTAATGAAGAAATCTCTACTTTGCTTGCTAATTATTCGTTTAATGGTAAGGTTCCAAAGAAACTTGGAGACCCAGGGATTCCAACTATCCCTTGCACTATTAAGAATAGTTATGTTAGAACTGCTTTGTGTGATTTGGGAGCTGGAGTTTGTGTTATGCCTTTTTCTCTCTATAAGAGACTTCAACTGGAAAAATTAATACCAACTAATATATCTTTGCAAATGGCTGATAAATCTACCACTATTCCTGTTGGTATATGTGAGTATGTACCCTTTCAAGTGGCTCATAATTGCCTGATATTAACTGATTTTGTTGTGCTTGAAATGCCTAAAGATGATAATATGTCTATTATCCTTGGGAGACCTTTTGTTAATACTGCAGGAGCTGTTATTAATTGTAACCAAGGGAAGGTGACCTTCAATGTTAATGACAAGGAACATACTGTCTATTTCCCCAAGAAGATTGATATGACTTATGGTTTGAATTCAATTGAACATGTTGAGGGCATTCAAGTTGGAGAGATATATTGTCCCATACCAAGAGAAAAATTTGAAACTATTATGATTGGGACCATTGCTATCAAGGTTGAGGTAACATAATCATTAGTGGAATACAAAGTTTTGTTTCATATAAAATTGTTTTGGTAACAAGCCCTGATCAACCTTGTTAACAAAAGGATTTCATTGAACAAAACAATGTTTTCACCATGATTATCTCCGCTTACTTCTATT